>OY755235.1:18969106-20169106 GCA_963576725.1 Azorinus chamasolen | reverse complement strand
GAGCACTGTACTTGAAACATGTGGATCCTTAATAGAAAGTGGATATTCTTTAAACATGGTAATTTAATGCACGACAAATATCATACAGAAAGTTACTTTTGGAGCTTACAGCATTACTTTTGTCCTGCATTAAGCTGTCAGTTTTATTAAGCTTTACCTCATATAGACACCTTTGCAAACAGGGTAGACCCAGAAAGAATGCCCCTATATGATGGTAGTTTTAGGACGTCAGTATAATGTACTGTAAGATACGTTCACAAAATCGTTATTTTTACATGATTATTCATGAGGTAAAAGGTTAACTCTTTCGTTTATTAATCCCCATTCCTCCATATGCTATTTTAGACCCTACCTCTTTGAATAAATCAACCCAAAAGGAGCATTTACTAGAGAAAAGTAAATTTTTAGAATTTTGTAGTTTGAAATCATAGTGATAAATAGAGCATTTGCTCCTTTAGGAGCAAATGCTCTATTTATCACAATGGTTTCAAGAAGTGGTTATTACAGAGGAGTAGAAAGGTGTATTTATGGAGGAAAGGGTTAAACGCTTTTTATACGCCCGTTTGAAAAAACGGGACGTATTATGGAATGGCGCTGTCTGTCCGTCCATCCGTCTGGCTGTCTTTCCGTCTGTCCGTCTGTAACATCTCTAACTCAAGTTCCCCTTGATGGATCCTTCTCAAATTTAACCACAATGTTTATCTAGACATGCTACAGTAGCCTGCCAAGTCCCGGTTTGTTTATCCAAGGTCAAGGTCACACAAGTGGACTTAGAATTTACGTTTAGCAAAAATGTTAACCGGTCTGTCTGTCTGTAACATCTCTAACTCAAGTTCCGCTTGGTGGATCCTTCCCAAATTTAACCACAATGTTTATCTAGACATGCTACAGTAGCCTGCCAAGTCCTGGCTCGTTTATCCAAGGTCAAGGTCGCTTAATTGGACTTAGAATTTGCGTTTAGCATTTGCGTTAAGCAAAAATGTTAACCTCAATTTATGTGGAACAAGTCCACTTATTTACATAACACTTTGTGATAAAGCTTTGAAACTTGGAACACTTGTTCACCGTCACAACCTTCACCTGTAGGCAAGAGTAAATAACTCTGTCAAGCATTTTGACTGAATTATGCCCCTTTTTAACTTAGAATTTTGGTTAAGGCTTTGTTAAAGTCCATTTATTTATATAACCCTTTGAGATAAAGCTTTTAAACTTGGAACACTTGTTCACTGTCACAACCTTCACCTGTAGACAAGAGAAAATAACTCTGTCAAGCATTTTGACCGAATTATGCCCCTTTTTAACTTAGAATTTTTGGTTAAGGCTTTGTTAAAGTCAATTTATTTACATAACCCTTTGAGATAAAGTTTTTAAACTTGGAACACTTGTTCACCATCACAATCTTCACCTGTAGACAAGAGTACATAACTCTGTCAAACATTTTGACAGAATCATTCCCCTTTTTAACTTACAATTTTTGGTTAAGGCTTTGTTAAAGTCCATTTATTTACATAACCCTTTGAGATAAAGCTTTTAACCTTGGAACACTTGTTCACCATCACAAGCTTTACCTGTAGGCAAGAGTACATAACTCTGTCAACATTTTGACAGAATTATGCCCCCTTTTAACTTAGAAATTTTGTTTAAGGTTTTGGTTAAAGTCCACTTATTTACATAACCCTTTTAGATTAAGCTTTTAAACTTGGAACACTTGTTCACCATCACAAGCTTCACCTGTAGGCAAGAGTACATAACTCTGTCTAACATTTTGACATAATTATGACGCTTTTTAGCTTGGAATTTTTGGTTAAGGTTTTGGTTAAAGTCCACTTATTTACATACTCCTTTCAGATAAAGCTTTTAAACTTGAAACATTTGTTCACCATTACAAGCTTCACCTGTAGGCAAGAGTACATAACTCTGTCTAACATTTTGACATAATTATGACGCTTTTTAGCTTGGAATTTTTGGTTAAGGTTTTGGTTAAAGTCCACTTATTTACATAATCCTTTCAGATAAAGCTTTTAAACTTGAAACATTTGTTCACCATCAGAAGCTTTATCTTCATCTCAAGCATTTAGACACAATTATGGCACTTTTTGAAACTTGGTCGCAAAATTGGACTTAGAATTTGAATTTAGCAAATATGTTAACCCCAGTTTATGTTGAACAAAACCTCGACGGGCGTATATTGTGCCCACTGGCACTCTTGTTACACCTTTGCGGAGAAGTGCCAAATCAGGCTCCCTATTTCAGCCTTCTGATTGGGGTCTGCTCCGTCTACATTTTCTAAAAATACCAAACTGGTCTGGTTCCGAGTGCACTAATAACGAATTGTCCCTTGATATCTAACCCTTTTCTCCATGAATATTCATGTAAAAATAATGGTTATATAAATATTATTCAGATTATTTTTATGCCCCCAAAGGGAGGCATATAGTAATCGCAATGTCCGTCCGTCTGTCTGTCAGTCTGTCTGTCTGTTAGTCCAAACATCGTGCCCGCTCTGTAACTCTTACATACATGGGTGGATTTTAAAATAACTTGGTACAAATGTTCACCAAATTAAGACGAATTTTCGCAAAAACAACCAGGTTCCTACCTTAAAGTCAAGGTCACAATCTGGGGTCAAATGTAAAAAATGGGCACATTTTGTCGTGGATTTCAAAATAACCTGGTACAAATGTTCACCATATTAAGACGATGTGTCGCGAATAAAGAAACAGGTTCCTATCTTAAAGGTCAAGGTCATGAGTGGATTTAAAATGACCTGGTACAAATGTTCACTCAAAGGTCAAGGTCACAATCGGGCCAAAGTTCAAAATGGGAAATTTTATTGTGTCCGCTCTATAACTCCTACATACTTGAGTGAATTTCACATTAACTTGGTACAAATGCTTACCACCTTGAGACAATTTGTTGCAGAACAAGAACCAGGTTCCTGTCAAAGGTCAAGGTTACAGTCTGGTTAAAGTTAAAAAACGGGGAAATGGTGTCGTGTCCGCTCTGTAACTCCTACATACATGACTGGATTTCAAAATAACCTGGTACAAATATTCACCACCTTGAGACGATGTGTCTCGAAAAAGAACCAGGTTCCTGTCTCAAAGGTCAAGGTTACAATCCGGGGTCAAAGTTAAAAAAAATGAGTCTCTTTCTATATATATTTCTGTATTCTCAAATATTGTTTTACATAAAACAATTTTGAAATAGCTTTACACAAATAGGCTTCTACACAATGCGAGCATACCCATGACCCAGGCTTTAGTGTTGTTGATATCCTTTGGGGGCATTTGTCACATGACTGTGACAGTTCTTGTTTAAAATAGCATATGCACACATGATTTTTTTTGCCATAGCAGAAATTGTTTTGAAGAATCAGATTTATATAATTCCGTTAGCAAACACAGCAGGCCTTGATTAGACGGTTCCCACAGGAGCCGTCTAATCTGAGCCTTCTCCGTTTACAACAGTGTAAAAAGGCGCATCTATGCAGTGAAGGGTTAACTTATCCGTCTGCTCAGATTATCGTATTCTTCAGGATGCAACGTGGACATTTCTTTAACCTTTAGCCTGCTATGGGCGATTGAGTGAATACTTATGCAAACAGTTTGGATCCAGATGAGACGCCGAGTAACTCGGTGTCTCATCAGGATCCAAACTGTTTGACAGCCTAATTGCATTTTGGTAGACAAATTGATTAAAGCTTGAAATTTGAAAATGTGAAAATTTTGTAAAAATAATATACTCAGAAATTTAAAAAGCAGGTGGTTGCTTAACCCATTCCCGCATATACTCTTTTTAGACCCAACTTCTTTGAACAAATCTACCGAAAAGGAGCAATTTATACTGGAGAAAAGGAACATTTTATAATTGTGCAGTTTTGAAACCTTTGTGATAAATATAGCATTTGCTCCAATGGTTTGGTTTTGGTTTTTATCAGGTTTTACGTCGTTTTAACAGTATTTCAGTCATATCACGACGTCCAGCTAATTAGAGGTGGAGAAATATCTTAGAGGATCTTCTGTGCACGGAAAAATTGCATTGTTTCGTGCACAAAAGAACATCCAAGTAGAACCACCGACCTACCGCCAGCCAGCTGGAAGGCTTCCTCATATGAAAAATCCAACTGCCCAGATCGGGATTCGAACCCACAGCTGTGAGGATCTAAGCGATTGTCAGTCGAAGACCATAACCACTCGGCCATGGAGAACTCCTTGCTCCTATAGAGCAAATGCTCTATTTATCACATTGATTTCAAAAAGTGACTTTTACAGGGGCGTCAATATGAGGGAATTGTTTAATTAATGCAGGGCAAAAGTAATGCCAAATGCTCCTACAGGAACTTTCTGCATTACTTTTGACCTGCATTAAGCTGCCTTACAGACCTATAATTACACTCTTTCTGATGGCAATATTTTAGTATTAAGACCCATGAGATACTGCCTTTCGCTGCGCGTCTTTTGGTGTATGTGTTTTCATGTTTTCTGCTGGTGTGTGTGCATAGATCCCTTATCTCACTAATCGCGACCTGAAACAGCTTGGATCCAGATAAGATTGTAGCTTCCTGACACTCCATCAAATGCTTCTCAAAAGCTTCCGACCAGATGTATTGAAATCATTTTTGTATAATTCATTAGTGTGTTTTGTGCAACAGTAAAGTGGACAAATTAATACACCAGGCAGGCAGAAACTGATAACAGAACAATGGACACCGATGACGAACGTGACGCTCACAGAACAATGCACCATATGGTGCCACCTGTGTTTTCGTATTGCTACCTTATAAACTAGTGATACATCGTAACCTCTGAACATAGTTCGGATTCAGATGAGACGCCAAGTACAATATAAATCAGTGATGCGTTAATTTTCAAAATAGATGACAGTGTAACAGTTGTTTGTTTGAACAGAAATCGATGAAAAAACAAAATACGTATAGAATTGAACTGTACAGCGTTATCTTACTAAGTATTTTTGTAATTTTACTTAAAATAAGTAAATGCATAAATAAGCAAGTAGATCAGATCCAGATCAAATGGCTCCTGCAGGAGTCGTCTGATCTCAGTCTACTCTGTTTAACAATGGTGTCAAAGGGCATCTCTTTGGAGTAAAGGGTTAAATGTCATCAACTATAGGTTTTACCTTTAACAGACATAGCAAATTATCCTTTGAAAAAAACTTTTCTGTCCAAAATATAAAAGTATATTTTTGCGTTTTGCTACAGTTTATTTGAAAGCAAGTTTACAATGCCAAACTTATTGGACATTTTGAGTGTTATTGGGCGTCTTAATTGATTGCGATTTGCTGTCAACAGTGGATCAATGTGCTTAAGATTTCGCTCTTATTTCACGAAGTAAGTTGGCGAAGTCATACAACTTTCGACTTTGGAATATGAAGTATGGTTAGAATCACATACACATGGATATTACTCCTGTATAAGGTAATGCTTTATGTATTTGAATTATCTACAGTAGAACATGTCTTAAGCGGCCATCAAAGATCGAGATGTCTAAGTATGGGTCTATAAAGCAGGTGGTAGCTTAATGCAGATCAAAAGGAGCTTTCTGCATTACTTTTACTTGCCCTGCATTAAGTATCCACCTGTTTTTAACACTACTATGTTCAATAAATGAACGACCGCTTAGGAAAGGTTCTACTGTATGGTCCTTGTCTAAAATAGATTATTATTAATTAATCCAAATTTACGTTATTATTAACTTATATACAAATAAATCTTATTTCCACTTGAAGGTGCATTTTTGCTTGCAGGAATTATATGGCCGATAACACATTTTGGAAAATAATCTGTGATACAAACAGTGCATACCTTGATCAGAGGGCTCGTTCAGAAGTCGTAATACATCAGCTAAGCAATATGTTTTCCTATACTTTAATATCTATACAGAGCAACAGATAGAGGTGCGTACTCAAATACTAAAATCGTCCTTTCTCCGCCAAACCCTATGTTGTGACCGGTCACTCTTTAAGCTTTAAGCCTATTCTAAAGAGTGGCCATGACATTGGGTTTGGTAGAGAAATATAGAAAGTGTTCTTAAAATATTTTAATTTACGCATCTTATCAGGACCTCTGTCTATATATATGTTTTACTTGTTGGTTATAAATATTCAAATTAACCATTTATTCCATTTACTTCATTAACCCTTTCCTTCATTTTTAAACGTGTTTTCACGCATTTGCAAACAGAGTAGACCCAGACCAGACGGCCGTCTGATCAGGGTCTGTTCTGTTTGCGTATAAAATAGTAAAGCTCAGACTCTACCGTTTCTACCAATACGAAATATTTTTGTGTACATATGCCAATATAAAAAACAGCTAATGAATATTCATAATGCCATTATTTTTTTACCGAATACTGAACAGGGAAAGCGTTAAGAAATAATGAATCTATGAATGTTAATAAACAAGTTTTATACTGACAATGAAGAATGGAATGTTTGACCATGGCACACACTTTAGAATCAGATATAATTTATTTCATTTGCAATCAGAGCAAACCCTGATAGGAACCGTCTGACCTGCATCTACTCTGTTAATGGCATTAAACGTGTATTTATAGAGTAACGAGTTAAATTATATACAACGGCAAATTATACGTTTTCAGGTGGGTCTGGGAGTGTTGATTTCGTTTCCACAAAACCATGTTGTTGAGCGTGTTTGTGTGACCGGACCTTTTCCACAAACTGTTGATACTACGTCGATTGTTGCGGCCCTGTTTCCACCAATAAAGTACAACATCACTGGTATTTGTCCTTACTGTTGAAAGTTTAACCTAAATACACTGAGTATTTGGACAAAATGTACTGGTGAATAAGTGAGATTGTGACCATATTTGCAACTTTAACTTAACTTTTTACTTGATGAATATTCATGCAAGAAATAATGACATCCTGAATATCAATTAGACTAATTGTTATAATAGCACTTGGACACAGGACTTTTGACCATGGCATAAACTAAAGAATCAGATATATATAACTCCATAAGTAAATAGAGCAGACCAAGATCAGACGGCTCCTGTAGGAGTCGTCTAGTTTTGGTCTACTCTATTTGCACAGGTGTAGAAATGCGTATTTATGGAGTAAATGGTTAACTGACAGTATTAGCAATAAATGAAGACACTTATCAAATGGTTCCTGAATAAGTCGTTTGATCTTGGTCTGCACTACTTGCTTGTCCGAAGTTTGTCCGAATAATTAGGGTAATTAAGGTACTGTTTAGATCTTTACAATTGTAGCTTACTATTCACCTCGAAATATGATGTAAAGTGTTATTAGCGATTTGTAATGTACATGTATATCAGTTATGCAACTAGAATAATGTTTTCATGAAAGCTTTACAACATTTACAAACTATAAGGGCACCGAGGGCTTAACGCCAACCTATTGTAACAGCATTTTTATACAGTTGAACCTGTCTTAAGCGGCCATCAACAAGTGCTCTAATTATGGGTCTGTAAGGCAGGTTGTAGCTTAATGCAGGTCAAAAGCAATGCATAAAGCTCCTATCTATATAGGTGTTTTCTGTACGTACAGTTGAACTTCAATATCTCGAACTTCATAGGAGCATACAATTTACTCCGAGATAACAGAAATTCGATTCATTCAAGTTCTAATCTGGACAATTTCTCAAGTTCAAAGCTGAACGCAGGTCTAAAGTAATGCTGTAAACTCCTGTAGGAGCTTTTAGCATTACTTTCGACCAGCATTAACTCATTCCCTCCTAGACTATTTTTAGACCCAACCTCTTTAAACAAATCTACCGAAAAGGAACATTAACTATAGAAAAGGAGAATTTTAGAATGTGTAGTTTTGAAACCATAGTGATAAATAGAGCAATTGCTCCTATGGAGCAAATGCTCTATTTATCACAATGGTTTCAAATTGTGACTTTTACAGAGGTGCCAAAATGTGTCACTAGGAGGGAATGAGTTAAGCTGTCACACGTGTTTCTAGATATGCGTAGTGATATTTTAGAACAATTCTGTATTGCAAATTTTTGATCGAGTTATCCCGAAGTTCAAGTTATCCGAGTTCGAGATATCGAAGTTCAACTGTACTCTTGTCTTTGTAGGTAACAACACTCTCTTTGATATTGATCACGACACCGGGGTGATTTCAGTTTTGTCATCCCGACTTGCAACCCCAAACATTTCAAACTTTGTGCTGCAGAAATTTGCCACGGACAGAAATGGCAACACTGCCGTCGTATCGATACATTTGACGATGCCTTTGCCAAAGGTGGTCGTCAAACAGTGTCCCAAAATGTAAGGACAGTGTGATTTCCCTTATCCTGCTGTAAATAATACATGTATCTGATTGAATTGTGGTCTATGTTAAGTTGTACAATGTACTTATATGTGCTTCCGTTTGGTGCAGCTGTTAAGAAGCTGTTGACTGGGTGTCAAATAGCTTGGACCCTGATGAGATACCCAGTTATTACTCGGCATCTCAGCTGAATCCACACTGTTTTGCAAAGGCAAGTCAAGACGTGTTCGACAGAATAATTAACTACATTGTAATTTTATTAATTTACGACATTCTTATTATTATAACGTGACGAATGTGAGTTGCGTTACACTATATTGAGTACCATATGCTTTGAAACAGTATTGTTTATATAATACGCTGGACTATATTATATACAGTATTTTTTATATATTGATTCACTTCCGCCACACCTGAATAAGACTAAATTAATTAACATCTAACTGTGAAATAATATATATCTTCCAATGGACTATTCCAAAATTCAAACAGGTCAAGCTTACGGTGAATATTTAGGGATTTTAAAGAAAAGTGTAACATGACAAACACTGCAGACCCTGGTGAAAAGGCCCCACTAGGATGTCTCTCATCTGGGCCAGCATAGTTTGCAAAGTACATCAGTGACTCCACTGACTCGTTTCCCGCATTGCAAGGGTTAAATATTTAAAGGATAACTCATGGCACATTGATTATTTAAGTGAACTTTTTTTCAAAAATATATTTACAGTAATGTGACCACCAGCATCATGTTTAAATATGGGCCTTAAAGATACTTTTATGTGGTAGATGAATGCAGAATGAGTGTTATGTAGAAAGCCCTCATTAGAATTTTCTGCATTACGTTCGTCCAGCATTAAGCAATTACATGTGTTTAAACTTTAAAGCTATCTATCTTTATTCAACGCGCGGTAGCTTTGTAAAGGTTTTATTGTATATTTTTCCTGATAAAATTGTGCGCGTCTCTTTTCAACTAACCGTTCCCATAATCAGCTGGCCCATTGGTAATGTAAAATAACCAATTACAGTATTATAAGCCAGTCGTTGTAAAAATGGACAGTAAAGCCAGTCTGAACCGGACGAACACATTGGTATCATTACTCGTCTTAAATACTGACGGTAGCTTAATGTAGGACGAAAGTCATGCAGAAAGCTCCCTTGGAAGCTTTCTGCATGACTTTACCCTTCTTTAAGCAACAACATGCCTAAAAAGTATAAATTCTTCTTTATTAAAATTCCGTTTTAGAGTGTTTTACTGTACACTTTTTTATTCGTGTACCATTTTCGCTTCTTCTGTTTTCTTATAATGGTAACCGATTCTCGCTCTTTTTTTTTTTGATAGGCAGGAGTTTAATGCAAGGGACATTGCACCGGTTGGAGAAGAAGTCGGCCAGCTAAACTGCGGACACTACGTGCCGAACCTTTTCGAGAAAGACAACACGCGTATAACAGTATCTGGTAACGAGCCATATTAAACAATTTTCTCGATCGAAATTATAGCCAGTAGATTGAGTTTATTTGGAACACCATATATAGCAAGGTAGAAAGTTAGAAACACATTTTAACGTCATTACAAACAGAGTAGACCCAGATCAGATATAGGAGCCGTCTGACTAGGGTCTGCTCTGTTTGCTTACTAGAGAATGTCATTATCAATCCTTTACCTGTTCCATATTCAGGTAAGAAAATAAAGGTACCATGAATATTTATTGGTTGAACTTTTACAATGATATAAATGTTTGGTATTGGTAGGAACTGTAGTATCCTATAGAGTCTATAGTATATCATAAGCAAACATAGTAGACCCTGAACAGACGGCTCCCTGAGGGACCGCCTGATCTGGGTCTACTCTGTTTGTAAAGACGTGAAAAAGTGTTTATATGAAGGAAAGGGTTAACCCTTATCCCGCTATTCACAACCTAACTCGCATTTTCAAACAGCTTGGATCCAGGTGAGACGCCTAGCGACTCGGCTTCCCGCCAGGATTCAAGCTGTATGACAATCGGTCTTTAATTTCCCGAACGCTTGTTCGAATCGGTAGTAGTTAAAGTTGCTCCAAATTTGAGCTGACATTATTTATTCACAGTGTCGGGGGGGGGGGGGGGGGCGGGGGTTGCATTGTAACTGCATCAAGAATATACATCAGCTGGAGGTTTATAATGACATATGCACACAGTACTTTAGCTATGGCAGACACTTTATAATTTTATAAGCAAACAGAGTTGACCATGATCAGACAGCTTTGACAAGATCCGTCATTGACCTTGGTCTACTCTGTTTGCAAATGCGTCAAAATACGTCTCTGCTTGATGGAGGGTTGACTATATAACATATCGATATTTAAATTAGGTAAACTGGAAATTTAGTTGTCATGGAATTTTATATCTAAGCATGCGGCGGAATACTTGGTGATAACATTTACAAGCAGTTTCAGTCCAACTGTTTGACACTCTGAATATATTTTGTAGTTGGCGAAATCTTGGCAAACAAACTGCCCGACATGCCCAATTCTACATGTTTATAACCTTTATAAAGATGAAGGTTTATAAACTCGCCAATCTGAACTTTTAGTAACTAAGAATTGAGAACGTTTTAGGCAGTTGACTGTTTAATACAGGGTGGAATACACAAAGAAAGCTCTCTGGGGAGCTGCTTGTATGACTTTTACCCCGCATTAAACTGCTACAAGTCTTAAATAATAATAATAATAATGATAATAAATAATAATGATACATAATTGGGTGCTCGGATCAGCGAGGTTATACTGTACATGTATTCTAGGCGTATATGTGCCTTTCAATGTGACGACTACTGGAACTGTCGTGGTGGCCTCCCCTTTGCATTTCCGAAATTCTATTGACGACATCATCATCTTCAATGTCACCATAAGAAAAACACCGAGCGACAAAAATAATACTGACTGCAAAATCATGAAAACACGGCTTGTGATACGAATAACAGTACAGCGATCAGGTAAGGGCACGAGAAATGTCTTTATTTCAGCATTACAATTAGTTTCGAAATTAGATTTCACACTATCCTTCTAAAAGAACTCTGATCTGCTACGAGCTTTCTTTACTTTCGATTCGTTTAACCCATTCCTCCATAGGTTTTTAGACCCATTCTCTTTGATTAAATCTACCGAAAAGAAAGGAGTATTTACTAGAGAAAAGGAACCTTAGAATTTTGTAGTTTGAAACCATTGTGATAAATAGAGCATTTGCTCATATGGAGCAAATGCTCTATTTATCACAATGGTTTCATAAAGTGACTTTTTCAGAGGCGTAGAAAAGCGTATTTATGGAGGAAAGGGTTAAACTTTTATTAAACACTATTGTTCGAGTGTGAAACAGCTTGGACCCTGATGAGACACCGAGTCATTCAACATTAATACTAGAAATATTCAAACATAATGTGTATTATTTAATTCCACCCGTGGGATTGGCTATATAATCATTTTGTCTATGAATTAATGACAAGTTATTTGAGAAGCATAAGAAAGGCTTTTGAATATAACGGTGTACATCGTTAGTAAACGGCTAACCTTTGTACTCAAATACTTTCTGATCAGTTCGCTTCAGTTACCACACTGCCATCAACAATGATTGAGATTTCTGGAGCTCTACTAGCCTGGCAAATACAGTAAACATCCTCTAAAGCGACCATAAAACAAAAGTCTAATTCTGGGTCAAAACGACAAGAAGTAGCTTAATGCAGAACAAAAGTTATTCAGAAAGCTAATACAGAAACTTTTTTCATTACTATCTTCCTGCATTAAGCAGCTACATGTTTTTAAAGACATGTAATCATGTCTGTTCATAAAGTGGTCGTATTAGAGAGTTTTTTGTAGTGTATAATATGATTAGGATCCACTCTGTTTGCTTATATATTACAGATCTGATATATACATCTACTTTTTACCATGAAAATAAAAGTTCTTATTTAACCCTTTACTCTATAAATACACCTATCTACGCCTTAGGGATCCTGTAGGAGCCGTCTCATCAGGGTTTTCTATGTTTTCTTTCGGAATAATATAGATATAAATCTACAGTTTCTGCCATGTCAAAAAGCTCCTGTGTTCATGTGCCATTATGAAAAAATAATCAAATTAATATCATGATGTCATTATTTCTTACTTGAATATTCATGGAGTAAAGGGCTAAAATGAGTTTAAAAATAATAAGTTGAGCCGTGGGTGCCACTGGTTGGTTATGGTTTGATCGAACCAAAAGTAGTCAAAATTGTACCAGAATACATTTTAACCCTTCGCTTGCTGAATTGTAAAATACATGTCTCTTTCTTTACCCATGCCCTGTTGTATAATTACATATATCTTCACTGTGTACAAGTATTTCACTGTGCAATGACTGCTGCGGAGTGCACTGGTTGCACAATCAATTCGTAAATAGTGCATACCCTGATGAGACATCTGGGTCTTCACTATTTACATGTATGTATATTGACGTGAATAACAAGCGAAGGGTTAATAGCTGGACAAGTATTACAATGAAACCGCATACATGTAACACCGCGTATGCACTTTATTCACGCAGATTGTCCCTCTGGCTGGACATTCCAAACTCTTGATAATGTTGCCCTCGATTTTCCACCGCTGTTGGCAATTTCCCCAGCGACAGTCAATCATTGCATGGAGACGTGCTCTGCTTTAAAGCCAATTCCGTGCGACAGTTTCACTTACAACATTGTAATGAAGTCATGCGATCTCTTCAACGAAACCGATATCTCTATGCCAAGCTTGGTTCATAGGAGACTTGGGACGTTCATGTACAGAAAAATCTGTCAAACAGGTAAGATAAAGTTTCCTTATGTCAACGAACTACTCTTTTTAACACTTTACACAATATGGACGTCTTTTTACGACTTTTGCAAACAGAGTAGAGCTATATCAGATTTGTTCGGGATTTGTTCTGTTTGCTTATGGAATTAGATATATGTAGATATAAATAGTCATGGTGTCATTGCATGAATAGTCACTAGGGGGTGGGGTGGCGTTTCTTAGTTGTCAGAACTTGTGGGCCGACCCCATTCAAAACATTATATGGAATAAAACATGTTTAAACTAAACAGTCTAACCCCAACTCTAACCAAGGTTGAAAGCAATCGGAAATTCTCGGCGATGTCCGCTACGTATGATCGGCTTGTTTGGGTTGGAAGGTTTCCTCACACGACTAGTGACGCCCCTATTAACAAACTTAAAACAATGTGAATGCGGGATACGAACATTTTCAAAAAGTATACATCCAGGTCGGAAGGCTCTTTTGAGGACTCCTCTTACCAGGGTCTGTACTCAGCACTGTCATTACAATCCCTCTTGTTAATTATATACTTTTATACAGAACGGACTACATGTATATCTTTAAACAATGATCAACCATTCCATTTTGAAAACAAATCAGCATTCTAGGGGCTATAGTCAACGTTTGACCCTGTTTTCTACATTTGTTTCCAGGGGTATTTCCAAAGTATGCACTGAGGCAGATAAAAGCAAAGGTACTGTTTTTGCTTATAATCGTTAATTAGCACAATTTATCAGGAAATAACAATTTAAAACTTTCATTACTTATGACAGATGTTTGGCTAATACAAAAATCATAAATTATGAACTTAGATATAAACGGTGTGTGAGTCATCTTGTAAATGAGTTCATGTGTTTATAGGAGTCGTCCGGCGACGTCGTCGTCCGGCCGGTATATATTGTGGAGCGAACTATTGCTACAAAGTTCGCTGTGGTTTTATAAAAAATAACTAACTTCTTTGTGGAACGAACCTATAATACTGTTGTTGTTATTTGCTTTGTTTGAGGCACAGTGCGTGACTTTTTTTTTACCGATCGTATTGAAGATTGCCTACTGGCCGCCACATTATATTATGTAATTTCAGTCTGCTACAGCCATCTCTACATTTGCTAGTAATCGACATTTTAAGACCTAATACGTAAATTTTTTCCCGATCGGATCCAAGATGGACGACTGGCGGCCATGTTTGATAATCCAGTTTCCTGATGGAAATAAGTACTTTTACGGCTTTCGCTGCATTTGCTTGAGTCAATGCAGTGTTACATATATAGGCTTATGGTAATCAGATTTTGTGATAGGTATAGTTTCTATAGCTTTTATCTTTCTACCATTCCTGTAGTTTTAACGTACGTAAAATGTTTTCGAAACGTTCATGACATATTCCTATTTAAACATCTTTGTTCTAATCTTATGCTCTATTTAAGATCAAGACATTGCAAGAAATCACAACTGAGTTTGGTGAACTTATCATGCAAGACCTTTTAAGAGTTTCTATGGAAACGAACATGACCCATCAGGACAGACTTTTTGCCTTTGATCTGATGAACAGTATCATCTCAAACACAACGTTTATCAGGTCCTCGAAAACCATGACAGAAAAATATCTAAAGGTTGTGTGTATTTGTGATCTTGTTGTTGATGTGTTGTTTTTTTTCTAGAAGTTTGAAATTTTGGGATTAGACAAAAGCCACTTTAACTCTTTGGCTTTCAATGTCTCATGTGTGATTACCTATTTAAACAGCTTGGATCCAGATAAGAATAACGTATTTGGAAACTGAAATGCAATTAAACTTCGCTTATTCGAACACTCAAATGTATGTATGTAGACGTATCATAATCGTTTTATGAAACAGTTGGCAGTTTAACCCATTACCTCATAGGCTATTTTTAGATACAACCTCCTTGAATAAATCAAACGAAAAGGAGCATTAACAACAAAAAAGGAAAGTTTGAAACCTTTGTGTTAAATAGAGAATTTGCTCCTATAGGAGCAAATGCTCTATTTATCACAATGGTTCACAAAGTGACTTTTACAGAGTCGTCAAAAGTCGTTAATATGGAGGAATGGGTTATGGCAGGGTAAAGATAATACGGAAAGCTCCTCTGGAAACTTTCTAACTTTCGCCCCGCATTTAACAACTGCATAAAACGTTCTAAATGAATTCTTCTTAACTAAAATACTGAATAACGAGATGTTGCTGTAGTTTCTTACTTTTATAATTGTAGGCTGCCTGTCAACTGGTAGACTTTTTCATTGACGGACAGTCCAATATTTCTCGCGCCAAGGTATGTACGAATCCTTATTAGACACTTTATCTTTCTTATTAGATGCACCTACGTGTTATTGACAGGCACAGAAACATGCCATTTTGTCTGTTTGGGGATGAATTGCACCAGATCTTATTTGTAAATGAATTTGCTAAAATATACAAAGTATAAAGGTGCTACATATTAGCAACCTTTATACTGAACCAACATTCCTATTAAACACGGATGAGTCATTCCGCTTTGAACATTCAGCATTCAATGGATTAACCCATTACCCCATAGGTTATTTTTAGATACACCCTCTTTGAATAAATCTACCGAAAAGGAGCATTAACTATAGAAAAGGAAAAACTTTAGAAATTTGTATCACAAAATGACTTTTACAGAGTCGTCAAAAGTCGTCAATATGATATTTTGTCATTATTTAATTCCAAAGTTTTTATTGGCCAAATAGCGAACATTTGGTAGAAAGTATTTTATACCCCAAATGCAGGAAATAGTCCACAGAACATAACTTTCGGGAAAAATAACACACCCGCTATTCATCTATATTTTCAGATTATTTTGAAAGTCTATTTCACAGAACATATTATTTGAAATGAATGGTTGTGCGTATACGTGTTTAGTGTATATTTTACTGTTTTTAATTGGAAATAATGGGTGGTATCAATATATTGCAGCTAGCATGATGCCCTTTTAATGAAAGCAGTACGATATAACCTAAAACTAATGCTTGACCTGATAGGGACACGTGCCTATGCATTGGTTTATGAAATAACACAGATTTGATTCTAAAGTTTCTGACATGACCAAAACATTCCCTTCTCCATAATGCCATTGTAAAACCTCAGGTAATTATTATCATACATTAATTTCTTACATGGACTTTTATCAGTTAAAGTGTTATCCCTTTCCTTCATATAAACGCATTTTCACACCTTTGCAATCAGAGTAGACCCAGATCAGACGGCTCCTGTTTTTATTAACTTTTGATAGATCTAACTCTGAGGTTCCTGCCGATAGCAAAACATCATGTGTACATATGCCACAATGAAAAATTCAGTTAAGAAATATTCATGATGTCATTATTTCTTTCATGAATATTCAACAGGAAAAGGGTTTAACTCACTTGTTATTAACTTTAATAGTTGTAGTAGTTTCTGCAAGCAGCGTGGGCCCAAATGAGACTCCGAGAAAATCGGCGTCACACAGGGATTCAAATTGTTACATGCAGTAAAATCTCGATTATTCGAATTTTTTGTTTAGAAGAATTTAGAATATTTTAGGCAGGTGGTTGCTTAATGCATGGTGAAAGTCATACAGAAAGCTCCTAGAGGAGCTTTCTGTATGACTTTCACCATGCATTAAGCTGCCACCTGCCTTAAAGATCGATAATGATACGTATTTTAGTGTTCGAAAAATCGAGATGTTGCTGTAATATGATTATGTTGTTGTAAAGACATTAAAATCTGTAATAGAACATGGTCTTAGCAGATGAAATTTACTGTGCAATTTATTTTGCGATGACATTCTATACTACTTAGCGACAGAGAGAAGTGATGAAGCTGATGAAGACATTTGACTCGTTGATGGAGTCTCTTACGTTTGGTTTAACTGATATGACTGGTGACATAACGGTAAAATCTGTCCATGCACACATTATAAAGACGCAGTCACTACGGGCACCATACAGCGACACCACACATGCATTTGAACTTGTTGTCGGTGGAAATATAAGCAGGGTGACCTTTCCGAATTACAAAAATGCATCTTATAATGGTAAATATTCAAGTTTTATACTATTACATTTCATATTCAAATTGGTAGTTGTAGATATACTGTAAAGCCATGAATATTCATGTAAGACATAACGATGTCATGCATATTAATTAGATTCATGTTTACAATAGCAATATGCTGCATATGAGCACATATGTCATTGCAGAAACTGTATAGTCATATGTTTATTATTTCATACTACAGGAGTCGTCTGGTCTGGGTCTACTCTGTTTGCAAAAGCGTAGAAATGCATATTTATGGAGTAAAGGGCTACAGTGGTGAAGTAATGACTAAAATCATGCAATCAGCTCATTTGGGCGCTATGATTAAAAAACGTAGTTTTTATCTGAATTGTTCCTTTATTTCTCCACCAAATCGTTAATAAATGGTGCAAAAGCAGTGCACTCAGAGCAACAGTGCGTAGTCAAATACTAAATTCGTCATTTCTCCACCTAACGTTATGTTGTGACCACTCTTTAGAATCGCACCGAAGAGCTGTCTGATCAGGGTCTACTCCGTTTATTTAATATGAACTAATATAGACCTGATTCTACGATTTGTGCCATGGTAAAAACCCTTTTCATCATGCCTTTATAAAAAGGTCAAGTAATTAAAATTCATTCAGTCGTTATTTTATATATGAATATTCATTAGGTAAAGGATTAATTTGTTGTTTCAGACGTACAATGTATTTTACTGTGCATTCAGTTTTGCCATTATTACTAGTCGACCATTCAGCAATGTTCGTTGATATGACAACGCAAGTTCGAGTCCAATCAATGTATTATTTATTCACTGATTTATCGCTATTTCGCAGTATCGGAACAGCTTGTGTTTGTCACTGGAGCCCTCACATTGCCGGGCAAAACGTTCACTAACTACAGTTCAGAGGTTATGGATAGCTCAAATATGAGGTAATCTTTTTGACTACTGTTTCTTTATTGTCGTTTTAAGCAAATAAGTTGTTTAATAATAATAACAACAGCAACAATAAAGATAATAATAATAATAGTAATAATAATGATGATAATAATAATAAGAAAACTGATAATTACAACAAATTCATTATAATCATAATGAATGCCATTCTTTTGCAAGGAAATAGTAATGCATATCACAGGGGCAAGACACGTTTGAGTCAGTATATACATGTATGTCTTGCCCCTGTGATGCATATGTATATCATTTAAACAGAAAAGAATTTACTTGTTAATGAAATTAATACAATTTATATTCGAAGGCTATCATTTACGTAGAACCTGTAATTTACCACATATGATATGTGTCTTATAGCTCTATTTTGTTGCTTTCTGACAATACTTTGTATCATTACAGTGTTTGGGCAAGTTTAAATGTATTTCACGCCTTTTGACGCCATTGTACACATAGCAGAGCTGTCATCAGTATCTGCCATGTTTACTATGTACTAATATATGGGTAGATCTGATTCTACAGCTTCTGCCATGGCCAGATAACCCTGCGTTCATATACATGTACCTTACAAAGTGACAAGTTAGGGAATATGAACACAGGTAGATTATCCATGAGCGTTTTGGATATTTTCGTTGATCAGTAAACTGCATGCACATAAGTTACCATTTGACTTTATTTGTTTGGTCGTTTAGAGAGGACTAACTTCAAGTTAGTGTGCTATATTTACAGCCACAAGACCCTGTCTGGTCACATGGTGTCGGTCAATATAAGACCTTACAGCCCAGTGTTCCCTATGATGTTACAAATGGATGTCTTCACACCAACGGTATAACAACTACATATCATTAAAGGTCTTTTGTCGTCTACACCATCGTCACCACAACCACCGCCATCATCATCGTCATCATCATCATCATCATCATCATCATAGCTACCACTACCACCACCACCACCTCCACCACCACCACCACCATCATCATCATCATTATTATCATCATCATAGTCGACATCATCATCATCACCTTCATCATCAACAACAACACATCACACTCAGCATGATCTGTTTTTAACACCGACTATTAATTTGTTTTTAACACCGACTTTTTCAGGTTTGCAAATGTGAGTCAGGTCGACAATAGCGGGATAAGGGTTAAAATTGTTATTTCTTTTAAAAGTATGCTCCCTACTGAGATAAATAAGAATATCGAGAAATAACTGGTTGAGGGGAATACATGATCTCTTGATTTCCAAGTAATAACTGTAATACTTGTCTTTGTGAGAATCAACTTTATTGCATTAAGAACGGGGACTGGTATGTGATGCTCTTAACCCTTTGAGTGCTGAATATTCAAAGTGGAATGGCCCATCAGTGTTTAATTGTAGAAGTCATTCAGTTGGAAATACAGTAAAACCTCGATTATCCGAATTTTCGGTATAGAAGAATTTAGACCCTTTTAGGCAGGTGGCTGCTTAATGCATGGTGAAAGTCATGCAGAAAGCTCCTAGAGGAGCTTTCTGCATGACGTTCACCATGCATTAAGCTGCCACCTGTCTTAAAGGTCGACAATAATACGTATTTTAGTGTTCGAATAATCGAAGTTTTACTGTACTTAAATTTGCTAGGGGATTTGGAATGACAAACAGTGTAGACACTGTTCAGAGGTTCCTCTATGAGCTGTCTAATCTGAGTTTACACTGTTTGCAAATAATAAATGCACTCATTTTCAGCATTCAAATGGTCAACCTATTGTATTCCAGATTCCAGGCGATTCTTTTGAAAGGATATGTGTTTATCTGGACTTGGCTGGCATTAGGTAAGAAAACAAATTATGCTGAACCTTTACTGCATAGATATGCAATCGGACGCATTTGCAAATAGAGTAGAACTATATTAGACGGTTCCTGTAGAGTTATCGGATCAGGGCCTGCTTTGTTTGTTTATCAAATAATAAAGATCTGATTCTACATTTTGTACCATGGTAAAAATAGCCTTTTTATGTGTCATTATAAAATGTGTCTAAATATTATTCATACAATCATTATTTCGTAACCTGGAGTGTCACCAGGCTCCAAGGTATTTAATACTCGTTCAGAAGATTCTCAACACGCAACTCTTTCCCTCATGCAAACATATTAGACCCAGATCAGACTGCTCCTGTATGAGCCGTCTGATCAGGGTCTACTCTGTTTGCTTATAAGTTATAATATATTTGACTCTACAGTTTCTACCACTACCAAAAACTCCTATATGCTATTAAAACAAATCAGCCAATACATACTCATATGTCATTATTTCTTCCTTGGATGTAAACAGTAAAACTGTTAAAGGAATCGGAATAAGTAATAACTAAACAGATCGGATTTTCGGCAGACATAATCCTTCCAGCATGGAAAGGGTTAACCCGTTCCCTGTTCAATATTTATGTAAGAAATTATGACATCATGAATATTAATTAGCTGAAGTTTTGTAATGTAACCATGTCAAGGAAATTGTTTGTTTGGGCAAACATTGTAGAATCAAATCTATATTATGTCAAAAGCAAACAGAGCAAACCCTAATCAGACGGTCGTCTTATCTGGGTCAACTCTGTTTGCAAATGTGTGAAAATGTGTTTATATGAAGGAAAAACAGCTATGATGGTGCATGACGCTGTATAAAGAAAAGCATTGCTTCCGTCAACACGCACTGGAGAAACGCATTGCTTCATACTCAACCTCAATATTTACTATAAAAGTTCAAAGAAACTTTGCCCAAACCAAACATACAATACGATTTAAACGTTTAATCTTTTGCAGATAGGAAGAATAACTTATGGAAAAACATATTTCAACTGTGCACATTACTTGATATTCTCTTTATTAAAACTTTAACTAAATACGCCCAACTCTTTGTATGCGGGAAACCAGTGCACTGACTGTGTTGACCCAGATCAGAGGGCTCCTACAGAAGTACTCTCATCAGGGTCTGCATGATTTGTCATTTAAAATCCTCATGCAAATTTATTAAATTCATACTGAATTGACTTCATTTTTAGATACTGATTTACTATTCCAGTTCCAAATTCAGCATTCGAAGGTTCACAATTGTTAACCCATTCCCTCATATTGACGCATTTTGACGTCTTTGTGAAAGTCAATATTTGAAACCATTATGATAATTAGAGCATTTGCTCCATATGAGTAAATGCTCTATTTATCACAATGGTTTCAAAACTACACATCTCTGAAAATTCCTTTTTTCTAGTTAACGCTCCTGATCATTAGATTTGTTCAAAGATGTCGAATGTAAGAAAAGCCTATGGGGTAATAAGTTAATCCACGTTTTACTGTATTTAGACCTGTATGGCGGGATAAGGGTTGCTGGCTTGTTGCCTATAACTACAGTCATGTCCGATGTCAGTGTAACCATCTGACCAGTTTCGCCGTCCTTATGCAGATAAAAGAGTTCCAGGTACGAAACCCGACTTTCTTGAATGATATACTTAAATATCGTATAATAAGAAAGCGATGGTCATTGTATTTGGTTCGGAGCCAAACTCAAGTCGCCTATACAGCAACAAATTACAAGCCATTCCGATTTATCTCTTCACAAGATCATTATGTGACTTGAGATATCAGTGTGGTAGACGCAAACCTAGTATATTTATATATGCCTATATATACAGTAGAACGTGTCTTAAGCTCCTATAGGACTCATTACGTTTTACCTGCATAAGCTATCACCTGCCTTACAGCTTAATTAGGTCTTTTTTATGGCCGCTTAAGATAGGTTCTACTTTATGTGCATATCTCACACAAAAGTTAATACACAAGACCAGAACTAACTCCTATAAAACATATATTCTACATAGTTTTTTAGAACTTATTACACATTTCTGAGTAGCATTAAATATGAATCAGACAAATTAACGGTCTTTTCACCCTTTGCATCATGGTAAAGTAGCCCAGTGTTTGCTCTGGAAGTCTACTCTAAACCTACTGGCTAACGAAAGAGTAATAGAATAACTCACAGTTTGCAAGGACAAGCCTCTCCTGTCCAGTCCGGTTGGGTGTCAGTAGGCAACTGCATAGAGTCCGGTTCGACGCTCACGCGCTTCGAATCAGCTGACTCGGATGTCAACAACACACCGCAACATCGGATATCCATGTAAAATATAATGTATGTAAGAATACTAACTATAACTTAATATAAAGGAACACAAAAATGGCCCTGGTAAAAACTGCACTGTTTTCATAAGCAAACAGGGCAGACCCTGATCAAAGGACTCCTACTCTTTTTGCAATGGCGAATAAATGGAGTAAGCGGTTAACGTGTTAACGTGTTATTGCAGCTGTCTAAGATACACAAAGCCTCTCTGGAGTTGGTCACGGTGATTGGATGCTGTTTCTCTATCGCCTCATTGTCCACCACCATACTTATACTTCTGTGGCTCAGGTAATGTCATCATTATACGAAACGTTAGTTTCCAAAATTAATATTGTGAACTTTTATTGTTATCTATATTCGTACGTTGGTATATCCTTGAAGTAGCAATTGTGCCAGACTGTTGATTGATATAGAAAGAATTTATTGAAAATATAACGGTCATCTTGCGAGTCAGCCGCGTACAGTGTATGGTCATTACGATTATCTGTTCCACTTTAACTGTTTAGCTGGTAAATTTCCATGTAAGTATTAATGACATCATCACTATTAATTAGATCATTTGTATTGGTATGAAGTATGAAGACATACTGTTTTGCTATGACAAAAAAGGACAACATTAAAAGGCGTCCCTATCAGGTAAACGGTTTAACATATACCGGTAAATGTTCTCTTACATTAAGTTTTGAGAAATCGCGCACTGACCATAGCATTAGGCCTATGAGTGTATGTAAATTACAATCATCTGACCAAAACCGTTACAGCATGAAATCTGACTCAAGTTCACACATTTTATAAAAATCAAGATGTTGCTCAAAAAAGGTACTACCATAGCTATGCAGTGCCAGATGTCAGTGAAAAGTATCAGTATCTAATAAATTCGTTACAAATTTAGCTGTGTATTAGATTTGATATTAAAATATTGAATTTGAGACAAATCTCAAGCTCAGAAGCTTTGCGAAAGCGAGGCTGGCAAATTATCCAAACTATAATTAAAATTCATACTGATTGCTTTACTGCAACTTGAAAACAAGATACTTTGATGAAATTGTTACAGATCTATACAAGCGTACAAAACAATACCATGTTTTGACACGTAGTTTAAACGATACATTTGTTCTTTACCCTCTTTCATTACCTATTTTGTATCTTCCTTCATTACGCAAGACTGTGTACTGACCGCTATGTGCTGCTGATGAACTTGTCTGTGGCTCTCGTTCTGGCACAAGTTGTTTTCCTGACTGGAATAGATGCTGTAGGGTCAAAGGTATGTACTTAGATTAGTTTAATTCCATTTTCACGACTCTGAAAACAGAGTATACTCACCAAAAGAGACGGTTCTTGCTCTGTTTGCCTATGGAATTATACAGGTCAGAATCAAACGGTGTTTTCCAAAGCTAAACAACACTCCTGTGTTCAAAATCCAAATAAACTCGTGATGTTATTATTATCATTTCATTACTTGATACATGTGGTAAATGGTTAACCTAGAATGTTCGTTTCATCACTGATACAGAGGTCAGGTCATATGTTTGTCTTTATTTATGAAAATAAATATTAAATCTATCGCTGACATTGTCTGTGATTACCCATACAAACAGTTTGTATTTAGACGAGACGCCGAGTAACTTATTGTGTCATAAGAATGAACATATTTGTTACCGTGGTAATGTTTTTAAAAGAAAAGGGGGAAGTTAAATGAACGAAATTTTAGCAGACGACATATCCATGTATAGCAGACGACAATATTTGGCAGTGAAAGAGTTATTAGGAAATTACTGATTTTAAAAAATACTGAAACGCTAGTACGTAAAGACACATGTCTGACTGAAATTGATAATGTATACCACTTTGGTAAATAGATAATAAACATTTCAATTTGTAAAGGGATAAAATACTCATGTAAATGAATAATTTATGTAAATGCTTTTATCTGCATATGGCTAATATATACACTGATCAGCACCTCAGTCTGTAAATGGATAATACATACAATGTACAGTACCTCAGTCAGTGTGCAAATGGATAATAATACAATAAACAGTACATCGGTCTGCAAATAAATAATACATACAGTACTTCAGTCTGCAAATGGCTAATACATACAATGTAGAGTACCTCAGTCTGCAAAAGGGTAATACATACAATGTGCAGTGTCTCGGTCTGCTAATGGGTAAACATACACTGTACAGTACCTAGTCTGCAAATGGGTAAAACACACAATGTACAGTACCTCGGTCTGCAGATGAGTAATGCATACAATATATAGTATTTCAGTCTGCAAATGGGTAATACATACAATGTACAGTACCTCAGTCTGCAGATGGGTAATACATACAATGTACAGTACTTCAGTCTGGAAATGGGTAATATAATGTACAATACCTCAGTCTGAAAATGGGTAATACATACAATGTACAGTGCCTCAGTCTGTAAATGAATAATAATACAATGTACAGTGCCTCGGTCTGTATATGGGTAATACATGTACCTACAATGTACTGTACCTCAGTCTGCAAATGGATGATACATACAATGTACAGTACCTAAGACTACAAATGGATGATACATACAATGTTCAGTATCTCGGTCTGCAAATGGATGATACATACAATATACAGTATCTCGGTCTGCGAATGGATGATACATACAATGTACAGTGTCTCGGTCTGCAAATCAATAATACGCACTTCCATGTTAACGGATGATAAAAAGGAGCTTGCAGCATTTACTTTAGACCTGCATTAAGCTGTGAACTTAAGAAATTATCCAGATCATATGTCGGATAACTCGAACTTCTGTTATCTCGAACTAATTTGTGTGGTCCTTTGAAGTTCGAGATATCGACGTTCAACTTCGTCAGTACATGGACAATACAATGTATATGTACAGTAAATACATATGGCAGCATATCAATAATACTAATAATAATTTCTCATTCGAAGCTAGGAACCAAATATTCTCTATATCAGTCGTTACATGTATAATACAAATGTAAACACCTCATTCTGTACATGGATAATACAGTGTAAATATATACACCTCAGTTAGTATATTGATAATACAATTGACATGTATATACCTCAGCCAGTACATATATAATACATATCTGTTTTACGTAAATAGAGTGTCCATTCCATTTGAATTTTAAACCACTGCGTTTGTTATCGTTCGATCTGGGCCTACACTGTTTGCAAATGTAGTACACGAGTGTGTTCAGAGGGTTGATACTTATCATGCATGTACAATGTCTACCAATACAGTCGGTGTGTCGTTTTGTGGCCATTCTGCTACACTACCTGTACCTGGGAGTATTCACGCTGATGCTGGCCGAAGGAATCTTCCTGTACCAAAAGCTACACAGAGCCTTCTCACCAGACTCAAGTCTCACAATGTTCCTACTGCTAGGATGGGGTTTGTATCAGTTACTTATAAAAGGTTGAACGAATCAAGAGTAAGTAAAATTGATAATTTGAGCTGGCATAATTCCTGCATCTGTAATTCTACTGTACCAATAACTCTTAATTTTCTGTAACACTGACTGTAATTGTCTGTTATTGTCTGTAACTATAATAGAAGACCTATATCAAAGGGCTCCTAGGAGAGCCCTCTGATCAGGGTCTGCACAGTTTGTCTTTCACAAACTTTCACAGAGTATACCATTTCATACCGAGTGAACTCTGTCATTAAACAATGATGGATCATCCCACTTTGAAAATATAGCATTCAAAGAGTTAACTACTGCGCACACACTTATTTCAATTCCAACCACTTGTTCCAGGTTCACCCTTTGTAGTGGTGACTCTGTCTCTAATCACCAGCTTGGACGGTTACGGAACAGAGGAACAGTAAGAAATAAATACCTATTTGAATATTCATGCAAGAGATAATGGCATCCTTAATGTTTATATAATGGCATATATATGTTTTGGTATTGGTATAATCTATATTATACCATAAGCAAACGGAGCAGACCCTGATCAGACGGCTCCTTACGGACCCGTCTGATTTGGATCTACTCTGTTTGCATTGGCCTGAAAAACATTTCAATGATGGAAATGGTTATGAGAAAGTAGAACTGAGCTCCAACATACAGAACATAAAACCTTAAGCCTTATCCCACTGTGAAAAAACAATGTCTGCTCAAAATTGGATCTGATACACGAGTTGACTAGGCTACTTCCGATTCTAGCAAGATTTTGACAAACTATTGACCGAGTGTTAAAAAGCTTGGACTCTGATGAGACGTCGAATTCCATTGGCAAACAGAGCAGACCCAGAAAACACGTTTATATGAAGAAAAGGGTTAACTAAATCAAACTCCGTGTCCACTTTACACTTTTTAGCTCACCAGAGCACAAAGTGCTCAGGGTGAGCTTTTGTGATCGCCTGATGTCCGTCGTCCGTCGTCGTGCGGTGTGCGTCGTGCGTCGTCCATCGTCCCGCGTCAACAATTTGAACCTTTAAAAATCTTCTCCTCTGAATCTACAGGGGTCTCAGCTTTCATCTTTGGTACATAGCATCACCTATAGGTCATCTACAAAAGTTATATAAATTATGCCCCTGGGGTCAAAATTGGCCCCGCCCCAGGAGTGGGAAGTTTTCAATAGAAACATATAGTAAAACTTTGAAAATCTTCTCCTCTGAAACCAGAAGGTTCTCAGCTTTCATATTTGGCACATAGCATCGTGTTCAGGTCCTCTACAAAAGTTTTATAAATTATGGCCCTGGGGTCAAAATTGGCCCCGCCCCAAGGGTGGGCAGTTTTCAATAGAAACAAATAGTGAAATCTTTGAAAATCTTCTACTCTGAAGCTGGAAGGCGCTCAGCTTTCATATTTGGCACAGAGCATCACTTTCATGTCCTCTACAAAAGTTATATAAATTATGCCCCTGGGGTCAAAATTGGCCCCGCCCCAGGGGTGGGCAGTTTTTAACATAAACATATAGTGAAACCTTTAAAAATCTTCTCCTTTGAAACCAGAAGGTTCCCAGTTTTCATATTTGGCACATAGCATCATGTTCAGGTCCTCTACAAATGCTATATAAATTATGCCCCTGGGGTCAAATTTAGCCCCACCCCAGGGGTGGGCAGTTTTCAATGGAAACAAATAGTGAAAATTTTGAAAATCTTTTTCTCTGAATCTGGAAAGTTCTTAGCTTTCATATTTGGCGCATAGCATCATGTATAGGTCCTTTACAAAAGTTATATGAATTATGGGCCTGGGGTCAAAATTGGCCCCACCCCAGGGGTGTGTAGTTTTCAGTAGAAACATATAGAGAAAACTTTGAAAATCTTCTCCTCTGAAACTGAAAGGTTCTCTGCTTTCATATTTTGCTCATAGCATCATGTTCAAGTCGTCTACAACAGTTATATAAATTATGCCCCTGGGGTCAAAATTGTCCCGCCCCAGGGCCGGCTAGTTTTCTATAGAAACATATATCTTTGAAAATCTTCTCCTCTGATTGTCTGGTGAGCGCTTCAGGGCCATTCTGGCCCTCTTGTTTACATTTCAGCTGCTGGCTCTCCACCAATGGGGCTATATGGGCATTCGTTGGACCAGCTATCACTATTATCTCAGTGGGTATAAAATACAGGTTAACCCTTTAATCAATTATCCCGCCATTTCACTTCTTTGTAAACAGCAGAGACCCGGATCAGACAGTTTCTATAAGGACTGTCTGATCATGATCTTCGCTGTTTGCTGATATGTGACAAATCTGATTCTCTTTTGCCTTGGCAATTAAAGTCTTCATTTTATATAAGAATTAATCATTATTTCAAATAAGTGGAATCTGGCATGAATATTCACGACGCAAAGGCTTAAATTGTATTTTAGGAACAATCTGTATGCGTTATAACTGTAACATTGAGAGACATTATAGTGCTTATTTATTTTGTAAAACAGTGAACGAGTTTGAAATTCTGCAAATAATATGTTTATTTGTCTGACTATGAAAACAACCATCAAACCTTATAACACTTTACATCGTGAATATTTACTTAATCGAGGCACAATGGTGCATATTTGCAACATAGTAGACCCAATTCTGTTCAGCTTCTGTATGAACTATCTGATCAGATTCTGCTCTATTTTTTACTAATGGAATGATATGGAATGATATAGATCTGATTTTACAGTTTATGCTATGTCCGAAAAGTTCTGTATCTATTTGCCATTATAAAGATTCATCTAATTAATATTCATACAGTCATTATTTCTTATATGAATATTCATCTTGAGTAAAGGGTTATTACATTGGCCCCACTCATTTCAGATAAATACAGCCATATTGGTCAGCATAATACACACATTCCTGAGAATAAAGATTGTGGCAAGAAAGACAGATTCGGAGAAGTTCAAGTAAGAATATATACAGTAAAACCTCTCTAAACCCGAATTCTAGTAGAACATAATTAGGATATTTTTTAGGCATGTGGCTGCTTAACGCATGGTAAAAGTCGCAGAAAGCTCATATAAGATCCAAGCTGTTTGCCAATAGGAGTAAAGCCGAAGATAACGGGATTACAGTTTAATTTTTCATTATCTTTGTTTCCATATTATGTATAAGTTTTACTATCATAATTATGCAAACAGTTTGGAACTAAATATGTGACAGCGAATAACTCGTTCGATGAAAAAATATTCGACACGCCGAAATTGTTGCTTTCGATTCAAAGTTTAATTGAATTCAAATTGTACTAGGCGAACTGAATGAATCAATAAGTTTTAGAGAAGAAAATTTACAGTGCCAGTAAAAAGGAACATAATTATGCAAACAATATAGAGCCAGTGTAGAGCCATTCAAACCATGGTCTGCAATTTCATGTCACAAATATCTTTGAAAGTCACACCGGCAACAGAATTTCAGCAGAAATTTCTCGTCCAATGAAAATGATATCAGTTTCTGCCATGGCAAACACATTCTATATAGATTCACAGACATTTATTTGTCTTATATGAATATTTACATGTATGAAGTAAAGGGTTAGATGGACTTAAAAACTTCGATCACATGACAGGGCAAGTGTCAAGGTTACCGTGGTGCTGTTGCCCTTGCTTGGTGTCACCTGGATGTTCGGTGTACTTGCCGTGAACAGCTCCACGGTCATATTCCAGTACGCGTTTGCATTGCTGAACTCATTCCAGGTAGGTAGTGTATCACCTCTTGATAGTGACCACTAACTGAACACAGTGACATTTTAAAGCAGCTCTTCGATTAATGCAAGATGAAAGTAATGCAGAAACTTCCCATGAGGGAGCTTCCTTCATGATGTTCATCCTTCATTTAGCTAACACCTGCATTAAAGACATAAAATGGGATGTCTTTTTACTAGTCGCTTGAGAGAAGTTCAATTCTCCTTCAAGCTTTTTGTAAAGAGTAATACAGCAAGCCAAGTTTCACCCATTCCAACCATTATCAATCATCCTGATTAAAATTGATGTCCTCTCTAACACTGATATGCTGAAGTTTTAACTTTAATGTTTCCTGCTTTGTTCCAGCTGTTGAGATAATATTGCTTGTCAAATTGCTATTTGTAAATGGCAGTCGCGTTGCGATCCGCAGCATAATGGCCTATTTCATTTAATACTTTTGTAAGAGCTTGGTGCATGCCACGTTTTCATAATTTGCTCAGTTATACGAAACTAACTCGAACACTTATTTAAGGACAATTGAGAACTTGTTAGGTAGGTGACATCGCAGTACAGGATGCAGAAAGGCATGCAGAAAACGTTCAGAGGAGCTTTCTGCGTGGCTTTCATCCTGAATTAAGCTGCCACCTGTGATAATGATTCTTCTTAGCTTTGATTTATTATACTTTCATTCTTTCATTTAGTCATTTCAGCGATCTGTTATTCCGTTCAATAAAGTACCTCGCTTGATATTGATGAGATTTCAATCAAACTTCATTTAACCCTTTCGCTGCCAATGCCAGATCTGTGATTACCTATGCAAACTCGGCGTCTCATCAGAATCCAAAATGTTTGTTACTGTTACTATGTTTTTGAAACAAAAATGAAGAAAGTCAAAATAATGAAAATTTGTAGCAGACGACACAGTTAGCAGACGACAGAGTTTGGCAGCGAAAGAGTTAATTTCATACAGTGTATCTATGTAATTCCGCAAGCAAACAGAGCAGATCCTGGTCAGGCGGCTCCATTTGGAGACGTCTGATCTGGATCCACTATGTTTGCAAAGACGTTAAAAGACGTATCTATGGAGTAAATAGTTCAGAACTTAGACTTATTGTGGCTGATCGCTTTCGACAGACTTTGTTTGTATCTAACAGTTATACCAGGTATTTCAAATAGCGACTGTATTTATTACAGGGATTCTTCATATTTCTGTTCCATATCGCACTGAATGCCGAGGTGAGGAGTTCCTTCAGGCTACATAGAGCTAGAGTGTCAACCATGGCTGACACTGTCACGGGCCAGTGACGACACAGTGTTTGTGTGCATGTACGTGCGCGTGTGTGTATGTGTGCGTGCGTGCGTGTTTGCGTGCGTGTGTGCGCGTGCTTGTGTGTATTTATGTATTTTTATTTATGTGATGTGGTGGCAGAGGCCGTGGTGTGTATGTGGTCAGGGGTCATGTTTGGGATCAGGGAATAGTTTGGGAGAGAGTGACACATTTGTCTCAGTCTTCTACACAAGTTTTCAAATTAATGTTTTATTCTGGCTAACATTTTTGCAAACGATGTCAAATATCATAAAGAAATACCATATACATATATGTACCTTGTTATTCCTTTACCTGATACAGGTACCTTTGGATACATTGGCAAATAGAGGACAGTAGTACCTGTCTGAAGTAGCCATCAAAAATAGGTGTAATTATGGGTCAGTAAGGCAGATAGTAGCTTAACCCTTTCCCTCCTAGACTATTTTTTAGATCCAACCTCTTTGAATAAATCTACCGAAAAGGAGCATTCACTAGAGAAAAGGAAAATTTTAGCATTTTGTAGTTTGAAACCATTGTTTAAATATGTGACTTTTACAGAGACGCCAAAATGCGTCACTATGAGATAATGTGTTAATGCAAGTCAAAAGTGATACAAAAAGCTCTTAAAGCTCATTTAGTCTTCCAGCTGGCTTGTGGTTGGTCGGTGGTTCTCTGGGATTTCTTCTGTTTTCAGTGCAATTTGTTTCGTACACGGACAATATAACTGGAATACTGTTAAAGCGACGTAAAACCCGATACAAGCACACATATATATACAAACAGACATCGTAATAATCACAGTCAAAGGGAAATCACTTACTCATGCCCATGTCAGTTTGCTTAAAGAGTTATTTCAAAGGGAACTATTTTAGTATTACCCATTTCAGTGCTCTTAACATTGTGTTTACTGTCAGATACATTTTGATACAAATTATTCAGCCGCCGAGTTATTTCAAACATTACTGCTAATGGAGAAAGGGGAAGCTGGAGACAATACAGTTGTTTCCAAATTGTCTTATGACTAATCTAAGAGGTGATTTGTCGATGTGACCTTTATGAACAAAAGTAAAGCAAACAGTATAGACGATGACTAGTGGGATCTTCCAGGAACCCTCTCGTCTGGGTCTTCACTGTTATGCTATGCTCCTAAATCGATGGAATGTAAAACTTCTGCTTTTAACTCTTTCCCTTACACACAGTGTCGTCTGCAAAATATGTCTCGATACATTGTACATTCAATAGTCTAAAACGATGTAATATTGAACTGTCAATTGAACTGTGACAAATATGGAAGAAATCGGAAATTGTTTTTAACGAAATTGAGTTTATCTTTCCTTCTATTCCATGTCAGTTTCCGGTTTAATCGACCTTCACTGGGTGTCCGTTGTAGTACGTTTTCATTGGACAAATAGCAATGGACTACTTGTTTCTCGCGATCAGTCATTCTACGTCTACACCCATTCGTAAATATGTTTATAGACAGAAAATGTGTCCGAAAAGGACCATTACAGGTCAGAAAGGGACAGGTAAGAGTTTTGTGATCAAGGGCAGTTAGAAAACACTCACACGAGGTAATAAAATGAGTAATAATCCAGTGCACTACAGGCATTCTATGTCTGCAGTATTTAGACTAACTGTGCAGTAAGTTATTGTTTCACAATTACAATATAACGAGTTACAAATCCTTCTCCTGTACAGTCAAAGTACAGGTTTGCAAACAAAGTAGACCCAGATCAGACGGCTCCTGTAGGAACAATGTAATCAGGGTCTGCTCTGTTTGCTTATGAAATTACAATAGATCCTTCCAATTAAAATATCACATGTACAAATGCTATTTGGCTATTATACAAATTCAGCTAATAAATATCATTTCTAGCGTGAATATCCAACAGAGAAATTATTTAACTTGATTGATATGGTAGTAAATACATGTAGTGTAGACTGGAGACCTTGATCAAACGGCTCCCTCAGTGAGTAGTTTGAACTGGGTCTGCACTATTTGCCTAAGCTTGTCTGTCCGAATACTTAATGTATTTAGTGTTACATTTTGAATCATGACCAGGGTCGATATCAACTAACAGTTTAAATTTGGTCATCTGCTACACTTTGCGTTTGTTTTCGTTTTTCGTCATCGTTGTTTCAAAAACAGTCACAGTAACAAACAGTTTAGTTCATGATGAGACGCCGAGTTACTCGGTGTCTCATCTGGATCCAAACTGTTTGCATAGGTAATCACAGATGCGACATTGGTAACGAAAGAGTTAAGTTTATGTTTGAGTTTCGGGTTTTATAAAGTCTGATGTCATATTCTTAAGAATGAGTGTTTATGTTTTTATTTTTAACAGATACTAATAAATCAACTTGTCAGCAGTTAAGTATGTAGAGTCAATTGTAAAGACACAATCTTTAATAATGTTTAACTAAGATTGATATTTGAATTTGTAGCGTTGAATTTGAGTCTCAAAGTAGGATTTAATATGTTAACGAATATGGACCGAGCTGATAGATTTCTCGTTTTTTTGTTTTATTATTTATTCACCCATATTGTGTTTTTCAAACGGCAAGTTAAGTCGCTGTTAACTTGCTAGGAGTTAACAATAAAATGCAAATTAACCCTTCGCTTGCTGAATTTTAAAATACATTTCTTCTTCTTTACCCATGCCCTGTTGTATAATTACATATATCTTCACTGTGTACACGTATTTCGCTGTGCAATCACTGCTGTGGAGTGCACTGGTTGCACAATCAACGTGTAAATAGTGCAGACCCTGATTAGACAGCTCCTGCAGGAACTGTCTCATCTGGGTCTTCACTATTTACAGGTAGGTATATTGACGTGAATAGCAAGCGAAGGGTTAGATTCACCTCGAAACTCCAATTGTATTTCCCAGGTATATTGCAAAATAATTTGACATCTTTTCAAACGCGGAATACAAATAAAGCAGGCATTGAAACATTAACACTTTACTTCATGAATATTCATATAAGAAATAATGACTGTATGAATATTGATAGAAGATGCATTTTGAAATGGCATCATGTAAAATGAAAGTTTTTAACCAGGAACAACGTGTAACATTATATGTATATTATTTCATGAGCAAACATGAGCAGACTGTCATCAGTCTGTTCCTACAAGAGTCGTTTGGTCTGGGTCTACCCTGTTTGCATACGCATAAAAAGGCATGAAAAAGAAATGGAAGACAAGCGTTTACTTGGAGAATTGAAGCAGACGACACTTTTTTGTAGACGAAAATAATTTGGTAATGTAAAGGTTGACGACATAAAACTATACTTTGACAAACTTTTAATGGTGTTTAATTTCCATACTCGTCCTGCTTAAGATATGAACCATTTACCTGAAGAAATCATGACTGTTTTTAAAATCAATTGACTGAAATTTATAATTGCTCTATGAAAAAACACCATAATGACAGATACTGTAGAATCAGATCGTTATAGATCTGGGTCTACTCTGTTGGCAAATACGTAGAAAAAACTTGTATGAGGTAAATGGTCAAAGAAGGGATCTTCTCGGAGGATCAATTTAAGCATGAATAACCAAAATGGACCACCAATCTCTCGTGCAAGCGGTAACATTACATACAAAAACCCTCTCTGTAGCGAACACTTAATGGATACACATGGCAGTCTATAAGAATAGGCAGATGCTTAACCCATTGCCTCATAGGCTATTTTTAGATCCAACTATATTGAATAAATCTACCGAATAGGAGCATTAACTTGAGAAAAGGAAGACTTTAGAATTTTGTAGTTTGAAACCATTGTGATAAATAGAGCATTTGCTCCTATAGGAGCAAATGCTCTATTTATCACAATGGTTTCATAAAGTGACTTTTACAGAGGCGTAGAAAGGCGTATTTATGGAGGAGATGCTTAATGAAGAATAAAAATAACATAGACAACTCTATACATGGGCTCTCTGCATTACTTTTGACCTGCAACTACCCCGTTTTGAAGACCCCTATGTTCTATAAATGAATGGCCGTTTAAGACAGGCTCTGCTGTATAACTTTCTTTTGAATAGGCTTTGTAGATAGTTTTACTGTGTACCGGTACAATGGAGATTCATATATACCCTAATAACAATCAGCATTCGGACAGACATGTTCAGGCAAGTAGCGGAGATCCATATTAAACCTCTCCCGAATGAGAATTTTGATCCGGGTCTTCGGTAATGGTGCCAATTGAAAAGGTGCAATGGAGAATTCACATGACCATCGATTGGAGAATACATAGACAAAGATCCATGATATGCATAAAGTAAGAAAGGATGTTTACACTTACAATTATAATGCAACGTGTTACTGTAACCCTTTACATCATGGGTATTCGTGCAAGAATTAATGACAGAATGAGATGAATTTTATTTTTATGACTGTACACAGAAGTTTTGCCAATGGCATAACCGTGATCATCAGATCCCATAAGCAAGTAGAACAGACTCAGATCTGAGGACTCCTTCAGGAGCCGTCTGACATTGGTTTACTCTGTTTGCAAATACATTAAAATGCGTATTTATGGAGTAAATGGTTAAGATACCTGTGATATCGTTTTATTACAGCAATCGTTGAAATAGGTAAATTGGCCTACGCCTTGTAAAAAAATGGACAATGCGAACAAAGTTTGACCGAGCTCAGCCGCCGATCATCAGCCATTCAGGGGTTGAATTATTGCAAACTTTATACTACTTAAAATATGCCCGTTAAATATCTGGTTTGCTATATTTTTAAATGTTCACAATACGTCCTGCGTTAAGCAGCCACCTTCCTAAAACGTTTTTTTCTTCAAAAGTTTGAACGAATATGAAGTTAGTACATATTTAAGCAGACCAGATTCTGATCATATATTGCCTTTTAAGCATGACAAGGGTTAAACTATAATGAATGACACATTATTTTAGTTTATTCTTTCCTTGACAATTCTTCCCAAGAAATGGCCATGGCAACATACAATACCTTGACATGTTACACCTGCACATTCACTAAGATAGTGTAATAAGAAAACATAACTTTGGTTTGAAATAAACATCATTTGAATGCTAGTTGGAGTGTCTTTAAAATCTGCAATGACAAGAAGAACGTCGCAGAAAAGGCAGAATCGTAAATTTTCAGTTGTAAATTCACCCACCAGGTGTTGCTCTTGACACGCAGGATTTTGCATGGACTTGTTGAAATGTCTCTCTTCCAGTTTTAGTATTTTTCTGACTGATATATTGTTATGCAAATTGCTTAAACCAAGAACTTAAATTTGAAATACAATAGGAGTTCTTGATTTTCGTCCCAAATCAACGTTTGGGAACACAGATATAGTTTGACTCACAGAACATTATATAATTTTAGAACTTGATCCCCTCAAGTATTAACCCCTACCCCGCTCTCTCCGCGACCTGACTCGTATTTTCAAACAGCTTGGATCCAGATGAGACGCCGAGTAACTCGGCGTCTCATCCGGATCCAAGCAGTTTGACACTCGGTCAATAATTTCTCAAAAACTTGATTGAATCTGAGGGAAGTGACACTGCACCAGATCCAGATTTGAGAAGACATCATTTTTGTCGCAGCGAGATAAAAGGTTAATTACACCCACGGTCAATTATAAAATCTGTATCCCATATGAAACACAACGTGACATACAGTAAAAACACGAAATATCAAACACTTAAATAAGTATAATTATCGGTCCTTAAGACAGGTGGCAGCATAAAACAGGGTGACTGTCATGCAGAAGCTCCTGTTGGAGCTTTCTGCATGACTTTCACCCTGCATTAAGCAGTCACCTGTCCAAACCGTTCTGAAGTCTTCATTACATGTACTGACACTTTGAATTATCGAGATTTTTTCTGTATTTTGTTTTCATTTATGATAATTTCCATACAAAGTTCTAAAATAGACAAGCATGTGAAAGACTCGTTACATGTATAAATTTGAAACTGTTTCACTGGAGTCCTTAAAATGTAATGTTATCTCATTTAGATATGGATGTGATAATAAACCCCAGCCCTGCATTACTGCATCAAATTCGTTTGACACCTGAGAGGCACGAGTCTCATCTTATATAACAATGGTGGGAAAGGATAGTTTCAATGTTGTAAATGTAATTAAACCTCTCAATTCTGAATATTCAAAATGGAATCGCCCATTATTGTTGCATAATAGAGCACATTTGGTAGACAAGGATTACAATTTTAAAACGGTATAGAACCTCATCAGAGGACTCTATAGGAACGTACTCTAGCCCTTTACTCCATTGATACGACTTTTAATGCCTTTGTCAACATGGTACAGTAAAACCTCTCTATAACGGCTGCTAAGTTGTGGTAATTAGTTGGTACTTAGCGCAGGTGGTGGCTTAAAGCAAGGTGAAAGTGAAACAGAACGCTCCTATAGGAGCGTTCTATTTTACTTTCACCTTACTTTAAGCAGCCACCTGCCTTTAACTTAAATTACTTGATGTAATTTAGTTGTCGTTATAGAGAGGTTTTACTGTAGACCCAGATTAGACGGATCCTGTAGGACCTGTCTTATCAGTGTCTGCTCTTTTTTCTTATTGAATCATATTGATCTGATTCTACAGGTTTTGTCGTATGCCATTATAGATATTAAGTAGTCATACACATCTTACATTAATTTATACATATTTATGATATCAACCCAACTACACTAATGTCCATTACGCATACAGACCGTGTTTTATGGTGTTTATACAGCTAAACCTCTCCAAAACGAAAACAATAGGAAACATGATTACGAGTCTTAAAATCAAATAGTAGCTAAATGTAGCACGAAAATACGCGCGTCAAACGTGCACACAACGCAGTAGTCCTTGGCTTGACACGTCGTTCAATCCCCCACCCCACCGATCTCAGATCATGAATACAAAATATAAAGCCTATATATGGAACTACCTGAATAACTGGAGCGATGCATTAATCCTTTACTCTATAGATACACCTTTTAATGCGTTTGCAAACATAGTAGACCCAGATCAGACGGATCCAGTCTGATCAGGGGCAAGCTCTTTGCTTACTGAATTTTCCTTACCCGATTCTACAGTTTCTGCCTTGAAATATTCATGTTTAACCCTTTCCCCCATATGCTATTTTAAGACCCAACCTCTTTGAATGAATCTACCCAAAATGATCATTTACTAGAGAAAAGGAAAATTTCAGAATTTTGTAGTTTGAAACCATTGTGATAAATAGAGCATTTGCTCCTATAGGAGCAAATGGTCTATTTATCACAATGGTTTCACCAGGTGACTTTTAAAGAGGCGATAAAAGGCGTATTTATGGAAGAAAGGGTTAAAAAAAAATCTTATTAATATTTATGATTGATGCCATGTTTTCTTACATGAATATATATGGAGTATTGGTTTATCTTTTCTTAAGGACCGATACTAAGACTTCATCTAACTGTACGCTTAATAGAGGCTTGTCTAAATATTACAAAATGTTTACTATAACAGTACATATAAATCCGTCACATAATGAATATTTATATAGGAAATAATAACTATGAATATTAATTGGCTGAATTTTATCCTGGCATTACATTGTATTTCATAAGCAAACAGAGCAAAATCGGACCAGATCTATGTCTACTCTGTTACCAAACATGTAAAATGTGTCTCTATCAATTAATAGGATAAGTCATTTTTCTTGTAGTCGCCCTTTTATTTGCCGAGAAAATGAGAGTTGTTTAAAAATAATATACATTCAATTCTGTTGAGTTCTTTTGTAGACTTTTCTGCATTCCTTTGAAACAACTTCAAATATATTACTTTCTTCAACCCTTTCCCTGTTCTATGTTTATTCCAAATTTCGTTACTTACTGAATATGCATGGACAAAATAGTTTTAATAAAATATGGAAGCTGGAACATTAGCCATTATAAAAAGTAAAGAAAACAGAACTATCAAATTCCATTAGCAAACAGAGCAGACCCTTATAGGAGCCGTCTGATATGGGTCTACGCTGTTTGCAAAAAAACGTGAAAAGCGTTTATATGAAGGAAAGGGTTAAATAAGAAAATGTATCATGCAACGTCACGAAATACAGTCACTTCCTACTAGCATAATATTTTCCACGTCAACGCTGTATTTTGTGAGGTATAGTGCATGTGTACTGACCCCACTGGAATGCAGGTTTTATTCAGCCAATAGGAGGAAAACAGAAGGAGGAAAAAAGGCATTATTAAGCATAAACATCAAATTAACATATTTGCTCACCTTTGCCTCAACTATTTGTCCATATAAAAGAATTAAATCAAGTTTGTTTATGTTGTAAAAGTCGATGACGTCACTACATGCCAACATGACGTCACGTAATACGTACTTGCATGTATTTTCATTCAGGGGACGAAACCGCTTTAGCAATCTTTCTTTTTCTTCATTTTCTCCTTTTTTCTTGGAGTTGCATGATAAAAGAATTACTATGCTAGTAGTTTGGAAGTTCAGCTGTATTTTGGCTCGTCAGAAAAGTAGTTAAATGCTCGCCAAGGCTCGCATTTAACAAGTTTCTAACTCACCAAAATACAGCTGAACTTCCAAACTACTAGCATAGTAATTCTTATTCCCCTATGTTTTATCCTAAACACTATAAAACAGTCAAACAGTAAACTGTTACTCGGGATCTTAAGATCTTGGTCCAAATGTTTAGCAAACGCTATCACAAATTGGAGTTTTTCTGATCTGGATCCAAGCTATAAGCAAATGATAATTTTAATCATTTACTCATTTAACTATATTTGAATGATGGTAGTATAAACAATGCAGTTTTAAAACAAGACAGAAACGGTATAATCAGATCTAGATCTATAGCATTTCATAAGGAAACATAGTCGACCCTCTTACAGTCTGATCTGGGTCTACTCTGTTTGCAAATACATTAATCCTTTACTACGCTGCATGAATATTCATGTAAAGAATGATTACATCATAAATAGTAATGAGATTACTTTTTAATATGGTATATTAACAGATGGAATTTTAGCCAAAGCAGAAACTGTAGACTCAGATCTATATAGTTCCAGAAGCAAACAGAGCAGACCCTGATCAGACGGCTCCTATAGGAGTCGTCTGATCTGGGTCTACTCTGTTTGAAAAGGCATAGAAAGATGTATCTATGAAGTAAAGGGTTAAGGTTATGATGAAGGTTATTTTTACCACAATCATGTTCTTTGCCGCTTTCACTATACAGTCAAAAATGTAATAATCGACCATAAAATGGATAAATATTGCGGTCTGTAAGAGCACGTGGTTGCTTATTGTAGGACGAAAGTTAGGCAGAAAGCTCCTGGGGAGCTTTCTACCTAACTTCCATTCTGCATTAAGCTGTCACCTGTCTTAATATACCAGAATTAGACTTAGTTTGGAGAAATCTTTGTAATCAAGTTTCACTGTACATATTACACAACAGAATAGTTATGTGGGGTAAATTGACAGTACTTGTATTACCTGACCATAGCGAATCACAAGTTTTACAATTATTTCAAATATTAACCCCAGGGTTAAATGATTTTCAAGTGTTTAAAAGCTACTACAGAGTGTTGATTCAAAGTTGCGCACAAAATACAAGCTGTGTTTATGAACAGTTAAAAATAATTAAAGTTTTGAATGAAAACATCAAAATGGTATTATGCTACAGATTAAAACTTCTATTGTCGGTTGGATCGCCCATAGACACTGCATTAGCATAATACAGGACCAAATCCATATCTCAACTATCTGTTTTAAAGCATTATTGGACGGGACAATAAGGTAATCTAGATATGCAAATCGCTGTATTCTGTAGGCATTTCTATGGCCATTGAAGGCCTAGCATCAAACCACATTAGACAATGCGCGGCATTACAGATGTAAATTTCATCTAAAACGTGTTATCATTTTCATCATAATTGATCTTATATATAGGAAACTTTGTATTCCATTTATACCATGGTAAAAATCGTAACAATCGTAAATATTCAGACAGACAAGCTAAGGCAAATTATGCAGACCCAGATCAAACTGGGTCTATGCTTATAAAACTTTCAGTTGAGTCTGAGTTCGTTCTCAAGTTTTTGATTGGTCAGATTTGAGCCTTTGGCTCAAATCTGACCAATCAAAAGCTTGAGAACTCAAATCTGACCAATCAAAAGCTTGAGAACGAAACTCAGACTCAACTAAAAGCTTTATAAGCATTGACCCAGGTCCTTCAGGAGCAGTTTGATCAGAGTATTCACTATTTGCGATCCAACTAATTTCATATGAAGGTACAGTAAAACCTCTCTATAACGACCACTAAATTGTGTTAATTAGTTGATATTATGGGCAGGTGGTTGCTTAAAGCAAGATGAAAGTAAAACAGAACGCTCCTGTAGGAGCGTTCTGTTTTACTTTCACCTTGCTTTAAGCATCCACCTGCCTATAACACAATATACTTGACGTAATTTAGTGATCGTTATAGAGAGGTTTTACTGTATCTAAAGAGTAAAGAATTAATACTTTCAGTTTTACTAACTGGTAGAGAGGGGGTATTGAGTATTGATACTATTCTAGGGTACATATGATGCAATAAGCGTTTGCTATGCGGATAACCATAATCTGAGCTACTGGTAAAATGGTTGCCTTTGCCAACATGAAGTACATACTCGTATCACTGTGTTTGCTATAAAAACACTCATATAGACTAGACAATGTTTCCACACTGTGAACAAAAATAATGTATGAATATGCTTTCAAAAACAGTTTTCCTCAACTCTTTCGCTGCCAAATTTTGTCGTCTGGAAACTTTTTCGTCTGCTAAATTTTTCATTTAAACAAACCTACATTTCTTATCTAAAAAAAACCAGCCACAGTAACAAACAGTTTGGATCCTGATGAGACGCCGAGTTACTCGGCGTCTCATCTGGACCCAAACTGTTTGCATAGGTAATCACAGATGCGACATTGGCAGAGAAAGAGTTAAACGTGTCCATAAAATTTCGTTTGCTACTGTTAATATATCAACCCTTTTCATGCTAAGCGTGGACCGACTCTCATTTGCCACAGTTTGGAATCATATGAACCCTCGATTAACACAGTCTCATCAAGATTTATATTGTTGGATGCTCGGACAGCTCGTTACAATATTGAACTAATCGGTAAAATCGAAGTGAGTAAAAAATGTAGCAGGCCAGAGTTTCAGCAAATCTATTTTTAACCGCGTGATAGGCTTGAATGTTTTAAATGAGGAAGTTGATGGTATATTCCATGCGAAATTCTTTTGTTATAAAATTCATCGTTTCGCGTTATTTTCGCTATAAAACTTAAACATTGATTTATTTTATACATTCAGACACACTGTGCATGCTTGTGACTGAAAGCAAAAAATCCCACTATTTTACGCAAACGTATGTACAGTAAAACTTGTCTTAAGCGCCCATCAAAAGGGTATAATTATGGGCATGTAAAGCACGTGGTAGCTTATTGCAGGTCAAAAGTAATGCAGATAGCTCCTACTATAGCTTTTTGTATTACTTTTGTCATGTATTAAGCAACCACCAAGACGCCTCTGATCAATAAATGAGTGGCCGCTTAAGACAAATTCTACTGTATGTGAATAACACAGATCAGTGATGCTGCACTCATCAGCCAATGCAAAAGATCAAGAATTGCAACGTACTTTAACCGTTTGAACTCCGTTCAACGCTAAACTATCAAAATGGAACAGTCCAACACTGCTTAATTAAACATACATTCCAGTCAGCTTGATAGAGTACAATTTGCGAGAGAATTTTGACTGACAAAATTCAGACCCTGATCAGAAGGCTCCTATATGAGCCTTCTGACCTAGGTCTACACTTTTTGCAAATGCCAAGTCATTCATTTCCTGTCATCAATTTTAAGCGTATGTTATGAAACCTACAATTAGATATGCACTGTTTCAGGAATTCTTAGTGTTCATTTGTCGAAACAACCCGTACATGTGTAAATACACTAAGGATGTTGCTAACATAAAATTCTTACTACAATCCCCATATAAGTTTTAAGCATACGTTCTGAACGCACAACCAAAATGCACACCCGTTTTGATCATACTGAGTCGCCGAGTCACTCGATATCTCAGCTAGATGCAAGCTACTTTCATAGTTATCACATTTACTTTTGTAGTATTTAAAAGCGTTACATATGTTCCTCCCATGGTAATACTCCAAAACGTTCGTACATAAATGGTATACAGTAAAACCTCTCTAAAGCGATCACATACAGAGGACTTCACAGTCGGCTGAGCGTCCTTTACTTTTTTCATTCTGGGTCTTAACTCTTTGCACGCTAAGTAATGTTTCGTCTGCAACAATTGTCGTCTGCTTCAATTATGAAAATAAAACTTCTCTCATTTCTTTGCAAAAAATATGGCCAGAGTATCAAACAGTTTGGATCCTGATGAGACGCCGCATTATGCGGCGTCTCATCTGGATCCAAACTATTTGCATAGGTAATCACAGTTTCACTATATAGTGTTCATATAGTTAAAGCAAAGCTAACCCGTGCGTTCGGCATTGCCGGGATTAGACGAGGATTTCCGATTGCTAAACTACAATGTCCATGTTAAAGCATCCCTTTACCTCTTTAATCTTTCTCTGTTTAAAAGTATGATTCGTTTATTATGGAAGGGTATAACTTGTGAGATGATTTTGAATGACAAACAGTTCACACCCTGATCAGAGGCCTCCTTTAAGAACCCATTGGATCTCTACTATCTGTAAATAGAAGTGAACTCGTTTCCCACTTAAATAATAAACATTGGGTGTTCTGGAATGTTTTCAAAGGGGACCACGCAAGGCGACTTTGATCATTGAGCTGGGACAAGGAAACATTGCCACATCGAAATGCAAGATATATCAGCCAAACGAGCACAATACGGTTTTATATGAGGCATATCAATATGCTAAAAGGTTCATGGAAAAGAAACGCTCAAAACATAATGCAGCGATCACGTACTAAAAGTAATTCATTCACATAATAGTCTATAAAAGCAGGTGGCTCTTTAATGCAGGGCAAAATTCCTATTGGATCTTACTGCATAATTTTTTATTAAGCTACTACCTGTTTTAATCTTCATAAATACGCCTTTCTACGCCTTTGCAAACAGAGTAGACCCTGATCAGACGGATCCTATATAGGAGCCGTCTGATCAGGGTCTACTCTGTTTGCTTATGATATACATGCAATATTGGTATGATCTACAGTGTTTGCTATGGCCAAACATTCCTCTGTCCATGTGCTATTATAACATATCAATCTAATTAATATGCATGACGTCATTACCGGTATTTCTTACACGAATACTCACGGAGGAAAGGGTTAAACAATCCAGAATTAGACTTCTTTTGAGTGGTCGTATGAGCGGGACTTTACTGTAACCCAATCGGAACTTTCTCCATAGGTTTAGTCCGCCATGAAGCTATAATCTGTCTATAAGAGTTAACATTTAAATTTCGTTTGATGGCTGTTTTAGAGAGGTTTTACTGTGTATGATTCAACGAAGGCATTCTGAAAGTGACAATAGTCAGAGTTGCTTATGTTAAGACGTCATTTTACGGACATGTATACATGAATAATTATTAACCCGTTCCCTGTTATATATTCATTCCAAATACCTATTCATACCTATTGAATATTCATGGCCAACATGAATACAGAATGTGGAACATTGTAGCCATTTTAGAAAGAAAAGACACGGATCTTTCAAAGTCCATAACCAAACAGAGCAGACTCTGATCAGACGGATCCTATAGGAGACGTCTATTCTGGGTAAACTCTATTTGCAAAAACGTGAAAAGGCGTTTAAATGAAGGAAATGGTTAATAGTTTATTCCATAATTGCACATGGAAAGGGAATATTTTTGCCATAGCAGATAGTATAATGTCTGATCTTTCCTTGTATTTCAGCAAACAAAGATTTGATCAGAACTGTCTCATCTGGATCTACTCTGTTTGCCAAAATGTAGAAATGCGTCTATGTAAAGTACAAGATAAAAAAAACCCATAATTCCGTTCACTTAAAACGTCGCTAATTCAAGTACTCAACTAGCATCTGTCTTTAATACAGATTGCTGCTTAATACAGGATGAAATACATACAGAAAGTTCCTGTTGTTCCTGTATTAACCAATTCCCTCATATTGACGACTTTTGACGACTCTGTAAAAGTCACGTTGTGAAACCATTGTGATAAATAGAGCATTTGCTCCTATAGGAGCAAATGCTCTATTTATCACAATGGTTTCAAACGGAAAAAAATCCAAATTTTTCCTTTTCTCTATATAATGCTCCTTTTATTCAAAGATGTAGCCTATCTATAAAATAGCATATGAGGTAATGGGTTAAGCAGCCACCTGCCTAAAATATCATTTTTTCTTTACTAAAAGTTCGGAGTAGCGAGGCTTTAGTGTAGTTAGTTTTGAATCACATCGAAAGCAGAAGAATTTGACACCTTAAGTGTTGAGATCAGGTGATGTCATGATATAAGGGGCGAAGTTTGTTTCAAATTTCAGTTTCCATTTCTTCCGTAAGAAACGCAATGAATTATGGGAATCGAAACAAAACTGATGGTACTCGGCGATGAAATTGAACCAGCGACGAGTGACACCAATTTACATAATGTCATAATTTGATATCGTTCCGTAAAATATACGTTTAATATTCATACAGATATCATTAAATATCTAGAATTTATTATCCTGAAAAATGACACTGTTTGCTCCTGGTTCGCATTTCTCCGTAATCGGTAATACTTTAGTTTGTCATTGTCCGTTGGAATACGATTCCGCATGGAATGAATCAACAATTTGGGGCAAACCCCTTGAATGTACGACACATTAGTACTGGCATTTGCAAACAATGTAGATCCAGATCAGAGGGCTCCTAGAGGAGCCCTCTGATCAGGATCTACACTGTTTGTCATTCAAAATGTTTTGTTAAAATTGAGCCTTTCATACTGAATGGACTGTACTGATAGTCAATGGTGTACCATACCACTTTGAATAGTCAGCAGTGAATGGGTTTAATGGTGCATTGGGAGTGTGAAAGCATGGGTAGCATGCACGGCCATCGAGTTTCAAGTATCCGCTTATCTGATGCTGCAACTACTGTGGGAACTGTTGGATTCGCAATCAAAAGAAACACGACACCGGGGCAGTTTGCTAACAGAGTTTTTCTCAACGCAACACGTGATCAGGCTCTGCACTGTGTACAATGGTGCATGTTACATAAAGACAATAGCTAACCTATTTTAACCTGTATTAATGTTAATTGTTCATAGAAAGTCCAAATAGCTATTTTGAATGAACCTATTGTCATCATTTTGTGATTCTAACTAACCTTAGAAAAAGAATTTGTGAATCAAACATTGCTTATTACCCTGAATCAATGGAATACTCTTTAAAACCTCTCCATAACGGCCTCTAAATTACATCAAGTATTTTGTGTTAAAGGTAGGTGGCTGCTTAAAGCAAGGTGAAAGTAAAACAGAACGCTCCTATAGGAGCGTTCTGTTTTACTTTCACCTTGCTTTAAGCAGCCACCTGCCCAAAAAACCAACTAATTAACACAATTTAGTGGCCGTTATAGAGAGGTTGTACTGTACCTCATTACCTAATGAATATTCAGTGTATCAAGGTCTGTTCTGTTTTCATATAGAATAACTTAGAACTGATTTTATACTATTTGTCAAAGCAATGAATTCATCTGTTTTCTTTAATGATATAAGAACAATATCAAACATTAATTATGGTTGGAGTCTTCCATAAATAGTCAACATGTAAAGGGTTATCAGAGGTCCAAATAAGATACGTTAATTAAAACATTATCAAGAATAACTCCTTTATTTCTCCATCAAACCCATGCTGTAACCAATTTAAAATCGCACTGAAGAGACGATTCTAAAGAGTGGTAACAGCATAGGGTTTGGTGGAGAACTGACGATTTTAGTTTTTGGGTACGCATCTTTATCTGCAGTTCTGGTTATACTGAAATCATGTACGGATATACATGTATCACTGCTACATGTACGTATATATCATTAAAGCTATTAACTATATTATTACAGTAGAACCTGTCCTTAGTGGCCATTCAATTATAGGAGTCTTCAAAAAGCAGGTGTTTGCTTAATGCAGGGCGCAGGTAATGCAATAAACTCATATTATGGTCTTCTGGCATTACTTTTAACCTGCATTAAGCAATTACCTGTCTTACATCCCTGTAATTAGACTTCTTTTTGATGGCCGCTTAACCCTTTACTTGTTCTGTGTTTATTCCAACTTTCAATACCTACTGAATATTTATTGACAAAATAGGTATATTGAAATATGCAAGTTCTATCAAATTCCATAAGCAAACAGAGCGGACCCTGATCAGATGGCTCCTCTAGGAGCCGTCTGATCTGGGTCTACTCTGTTTGCAAATGCATGAAAACACATTAATATGATAGGGAAATGGTTAAGCCAAGTTTTACTGCAGTTGCATTATATCCTTTACCTAATGAATATCCACGTTAGAAATTATTACATCGTGAATATATATATATATTCTCATTTTTTATAATGTCACATGAACACAATATGTTTTGTCATGGTAAATCGGGCCTATATATAAGTTCATTAGCCAATATAGCACGCCCTGATTAGTGGAATGGCGTATCTATCATGTAAATAGTTAACCCTTCACGCATTTGCAAACAGCGTGTACTATGTTTGCTAATGGAATTTGAAAGATATGCATATCTATTTTCTAAAATGGCTACAATGTCCAACTTCCATATTTCGTTGTAACTATGTTTTCCATGACTATTCAGTAGGTACTGAAGTTTGGAATGAACATAGAACAGAGAAAGGACTAAACTAGGCAGTGTTCGTAGCCTGACGTGTTTTCCTCCATGTTCAACTAACCTACGTTTGGTTAACTTAGATTATAGAGACAATAAACGCGTGCTTCAGTTATGGTAAACGTTAAGTTAAGTGTAAATTGTATGATCTATTTTATTTTTGAGTATTTCAAGTTTGAGCTTAACTCTTTCGCTGTCAATGCCGCATCTGTGATTATCTATGCAAACAGTTTGGATCCAGATTAGATGCCAAGTGACCCGTGCTTCACATCAGGATCCAAACCGTTTGTTATTGTGAAAATGTTTTTTGCAATAAAAATGAGGAAAATTAAAATTGTAGCAGACGACAAAGTTTGCAGACGACAAAAATTGACAGCGAAAGCATTAATTTGAGCAAAGTACTGCACAGGAACCGGGTTAACAGTTCCACTGTAGGCATAATTGTGTGTGTTTATGCAAAGTATATTAAAGAAGCTATGACTTTAAGAAACACAATTTTAAATTCCCAGTAAATGTACTGTACTTTTCATCCTCAGTATATTTGCTGATTATACATGTATAGTATACCTTATTCAAATACGCTCCTTCTTTACTTTTGTAAACTGTACCGGTCACTAAATTACGATAGTGCCCGCTGGAACATTATATAGTGCCCGCTACGCTCGGTAAGTTCCGGTAGTTTCCGCGCACACGGAAACGCACGTACCGGTCGGTAAATGAATTGTATTATTTATAGTATAAATAGTATACCTTATCCCAGAGACATATTTAATACATTTACATATGGATCTACCTATCCACATACGCTCCTTCTTTACTTATGTTAAACGTACCGATCCTTAAATTGCAACTGTGCCCACTGGGACACTATATGGACTGCTGCGCTCGGTAATTTCCGGTGCTCGGTAATTTCCGCGCATACGGAAACGCACGTTGATGTATTACGTCATTCTAAATTATATATTTATTAATACGTAAATACTTGAATAGCATGATCTAATAATTCGATCACTAAGGGTCCTTTTCAAAGATTATCGTGTCGAAATACACGTCACATTCTTGTTACATGCATTCAGCCACAAAGAAAATAATGTTGGTCCAGCGTGGTGGTGTTTTTACAGATGTCATGACGTCATCAAATGACGTCATTAGCGCAACGACATCATGCATACATTAGCGCGTTATCCTCCTTGGTGTTAAGTAGCCTACTGCCAAATGATCTGTAAGTTCTCCATATCCATTCAGTTTGATGGATCTGTCTTTCAATTCTACATACATTGAACATCGGTTTCAAAACTATAAATCTAACATCATCACCGCTATGACCACCGACTCTGGACAGTGATGAGTTAGCTACCCGACCACGCTCTTGATTGAAAAGATAGATCTAGATTGGGTTTTTCACATTTCAATCCAAGAAATTTTTTCGAAAATAAATTCTGTGTAAAATAATGATCATTATTCAGCTTGAATAAATTGATACTAAAATGTTGTTTAACTTTAGTAAAGGAAATAGATCTAATTGTAATTTGATTTGCAGATTAATACCGCTGAAGGAAAAACTTATTTAACTGAGGTAATCACGGAGCGACACAGAACTGCTAAAATACTTACGTGAACAAAGGAATGCGGTATACTATAAGAAATAGTACAGCCCACTTCGGGCCTAATTGCATTATAGTGACCTACCAGTCAGCCCGAAAATAGTTTAAGGCCCTCAGCCTTCGGCTTCGGGCCTTAAACTATTTTCGGGCTGACTGGTAGGTCACTATAATGCAATAGGGCCCTCAGTGGGCTGTACTATTTCTTATATATGTTTTTGTTTATATCTGCTATATCTAGATATACGTTGCTCTGTACATATTCACGTGATTACCATAAATGTATGCATTATATCTAAACAAGACGGTGTACTTTCGAATAAGACTTCAAAAAATATGTTCTGTTCTGTTCTGTTTATAAGCGTATAAGTGAGCTGTCGGTGAAGATGGGATAAGGTTATACAAATATATTTCTTCAGTAACGATAAATATACATAAAGTTGTAACTCGGCGGGATTTGCTCCGTTCGTTGGTACTTTATATGAATAGTAACAAATAAAGTATCCTCTCTTTGCTCCATAGACACGCCTTTTGGCATCTTTGTAAACAGAGTAGAACCAGATCAGGCTGCTCCTATAGTCTGCCATGTTTGCCTATGAAATGATATAGATCAGATTAACAGCAAACGGAGTAAACACAAATCAGACCGTCCCTGTAGGAGCTAATGATCAGGATGTTTTGTTTACGTATAAATTAAATATACATTGTAGATTTAATACTAAATGTTCTGGCATAATTGAAAATTAATTAAGCTGTTAAATATATAATAATAATTAATAACCATGATGTCATTATTTCTTACATGAATAGTAAATAACTATTTATCAGTTATTGAGTACATCATAGCTCTATCGCTTTTTTATGTTGTCTTTGTTAAAAAGACAACATAAAAACGTGGTCCATTGAATACGGACATGTATATGCACTGCCATTAGCAAACTGTGTAGATTTAGATCATATGGCTTCTAGAGGAACATTCTTATCAGGATCTGTTCTGTCCTTTAGCAAGTTTAAGCCTTTCATACAGAGTGGGCGCTATAATTAACCTTTCGCTTGCTGAATTTTAAAATACATTTCTCCTTCTTTACCCATGCCCTGTTGTATAATTACATGTATCTTTGCTGTGTACAAGTATTTCCCTGTGCAATCACTACTGTGGAGTGCACTGGTTGCACAATCAACTTGTAAATAGTGCAGACCCTGATGAGACAGCTCCTGCAGGAGCTGTCTCATCTGGGTCTTCACTATTTACAGGTAGGTATAAAGACGCGAATAGCAAGCGAAGGGTTAAACTGTGACAGCTATTCCACTATGACAATTCAGTTTTGAAATGTCAGGTTATTTTTGACAGAATGGTAATTAGTTTAAACATATTTTATATCATAAATGTACATAAATCCACATATCACTAGATATATATTAAGGATTGGATCGGAAGCAACATGCTTATTAGGACCCTCTCCTTGGCGCATTATAACTACGTTGGTGGAAACTGTTTAACATATCATAACACAACTATGTTGAGTACAACTCAAATAACTAGGAGAAAAACATAAGAAAATGGTACATGAATATAATTTTATTATCTACAACATAACAGTTTCTTGGTAGACGTACAAAAGGGAATGCTATGTATTGAATGATACTTCTGTTACATAAACGTTTGAAGAACACAATGAAGGTAGAACATCATTCATGACTAATATCATTGAAATAGAATGATAATTCAGAAGCAAACGATATAATAGCATTTTAACCGTAAACATAACGATATAATATAATTTTAACAGTAAACATAACGATATAATAGCGTTTCAACCTTAGATCTGCCTATCAAAATGTTTGTTCGTTGAAGCACTTTGTTCGTTTCATTTAGTTAACCCGCTCCCTGATAGAAACGTATTTGGAAACAAAACCGACCTGTAGGACTCGCCTGATCAGGGTCTGTCCTGTTTGCTTATGAGAGCATATATATTTGGACTTTTCAGTTTCTATTTTCCTGATATGCCATCAATCAAATGCCAATTAACCTACAATATTAAACCCCCTCTAAACCGGAATTTTGATAAATAACAATTTAGGTTTTTGTAGGCAGGTGGCTGCTTAATTACAGGTTGAAAGTCGTGCAGAGAGCTCCGAAAAGACTTTCAACCTGCACTAAGCTGCCACCTGTCTGTAAGACCGGTATTTATATCTTAACGTCCCATTTAGAGAGTTTTACTGCAGTCACTATTTTTGAATGAACATTCTTGAGGCAAAAGGATAAAGCTAGTTATCAAAATGTGTGTCCGTTGATTCAATTTATTCGCTTCATTTAGTTTGAAAATCATCCGACATATTGCATTTCTATGTTAGATGTTCACCGAATAGCTTGGACCATTAACATGATCAGACACTCGGCCTTTTTGCGTCTGATGTGGTTCCACGATGTTTGCCTGTGACAGTCATGGCATAACTGACATATTAAGGGTTAAAGATTAAACCAAACGTTTGTCCGCAGAGGTTAATTTCGCTGCCACAAAGAATGGACATAATAGAAGTTTCACCTCACCTACCATCTGCACTATTTATCACCGTACTAGAAAATTTTAATACAAATAATTTGATATTATTTTCTCAATTATTCTTGAAACAGCTAACGCATGACAGCCCTAATATTACGATCCAGGAGTTAGACCAAAAGTACAACAGTTTTTTATTCCACGTCTGATCAGATTCTGAAATGATTGAATATGAAATGTTTAATCAAACAAATAAAATGTGTTTTTACATTTTTAGCAATTTCAGCAGACAACATTTTAAGCAGATGTCAATTTCCGACGTCGAAAGGATATCGTTGGGGGTAATCATATTTCCCGCCTTTCTTTCAGGCAGCTCATCAGTGGCACACGACAATTCATTCATCATTTTTGATTTTCGTATGTTGACAAAATGCACTGCGTCTTCTGCGAAAACAGCAAGTGACTTCGTTCACGGTGCGCGTGCACCGTATCCCAATTGCACGAGCTCGTTAACCTTTAAAAGGCTTACAAATTGGCGCCTGCAAATATTGCCGTCTGCCTTATTTCTAAAATTAGGCGTTATTCACTTCCGTTGCAGCAAAAACGACCAATATCATATAGTTTCGATCCATATAAGACACTGAATTACTACGAGTCTCTCTGCGGATCCAAACTGCTTGCAAATATAATTTCAAAGGTAGCTCATGGGATTTAATTATCCAGGTAACCGACCATAGCAATATTTTCCTCTCCTATCAAATTAAATTCCATTTAGACTCGATAAAATGCACTTCGGCCCTGTGTCCTTTCGCCTGATGATGAATGATATCTTCTAGTCCATCATTGTCACCAGCCACATGCATTTTGCATTTACAGTAGAGCCCCTCTTAAGAAAACACTTAATGAATAGGCAGCGGTGTCTTTAAAGCTATATGATAGCTGAATGCAGGTCGAAAGTTATGCAGAAAGCTCCTGTAGGATCTTTGTGTATAACTTTCATTCTTCATTTTAACAATCGTATGCCTTTAAGATCCAGAATTACGTATAATTTTCTTTTTAGTGGAAGCATTAGTAGGGACTGACTGCACTTTCCGAAATATCCAATGTCTTTCAAAGAGGTATGGATACTTCATCGATGATAAAACTGATCAAAACACGGTGTCAATTATATCCTGGAAAACCTGTTGTCAAGTTTATGAAAATGTGGGGCACAGCCATACCTTGCTAATCCGGTATTTCATTAAAGAAGGATTGTGATTGCTTGATCCTTAAATACGCCTTTCTATGCCTTTGCAATTAGAGCAGAACCTGATCAGGGTCTGCTCTCTTTGCTTATGATATAATATAGATATCATTCTACAGTTTCGATCATGGCTAAAACTCTCTATGTGCATTTGCTATTATAACAAATTAATCCAATTGATATTCATGATGTCATTATTTCTTACATGGATATTCATGGAGTAAAGGGTTTTAATTCAGGATGAAAGTCGTCGAGAAATGTCACACGTTGTTACCTGCATTAAAGACCGATAATGATACATGTTTCAGTGTTCGAATTACCTAGACTTTACTGTAGGTATATAACATTGTGATTTAAGATAGGTTGCCGATATCCCTACTGCCTCCGGTTAAGGTTTGGACGGTTTTCCGAAAACCAAATTAGACAGAATGTTTATTTTGTTTTTATCGCCAACCAGTCTTTAATATTGTCATTTAAATACATTTTGATTTTAATACCGTATATCATAATTATGTCCCATTTCGTGAAGGGAGTTGAACTGGTAATAAGCTCGATCCCATTATTTCAATCCTGAATTCTCCACGTGGACTAGCCCATCAGTGTTTAAATATAGAGTCCACTCAGTATGAAAGGATTAAACTTGCTGGATGAACTTAAATGACACACAATGCATACCTTGATCAGAGGGCCCCTCTAGGGGCGCTCTGATCTGAAATGAAATGCCGTGACAGAAAACACCGGAGAATAACATTTTAATGTACAGTAAAACCCATCTAAACTGGACGTATAAATACTGGTCCTGGAGACAGGTGACAGTTAAATGCAGGGTGAAAGTCATACAGAAAGGTTCTAAAGGACCTTTCTCTGTATTAAGCAGCCACCTGCCTAAAAGTACTTAAATTCTTATCTACTACAACCCAGGTTTAGAGAGGTTTTACTATAGTAACTTGATTTTTAAATTCGGAAACTTAAAGTAGCAATTGGTTTGGTACGGGACCAGAGCTCAATCGCTTATACAGCTACAAATTACAAGTTGTTGTAAAGGGAATTGTCTCTTCACATACACAAATTTTAGTTTGTCTGATAGACTGACAAACTAAAAGTTGCGATCGTCGCATGCTAATATCAGTTGTATCTGTTTTAAGACTGCCCCTGGTTTCCACTCCCAATGTCGCATCTATGATAATATATGCAACCAGTTTTGATCCTGAATAGACGCCGAGTAACTCGGTGTCTCAACAGGATCCAAGGTGTTTGTTACCATGGTAATTTTTTTTAAAGAAAATGAGAAAAACAAATCAAATTTGTAACAAATTTTGCAGACGACAATATTTGGTAGCGAAAGAGTTAGTGCCACAGCTACCCTGACCAAAGTATTTAAATAATTTGAAGTTATTCTAAATATACCTTAGAAAACGATATCTGATTTATTTCACTATTATAAATCCCGATAGCAGCTTTAACAAGTACACGTATATGTCTTAATCTTTAATTTGCTGAGTAAAATGTTTTTGTACAATGTGTCACCCATACCATTTTCAAACTACAACAGAACTTCTCTTAAGCGACCAACTAATTAATAGACATGGATGTCTAACAAAACAGTCGGTTGCTTAGACCAGACATTCCTTAGATAAAAAATGGACTAATCCAATATATAAGCATGGAAGAATCCACTAGGAGCAAATGTGTTAATGAAGGATGAAATTAATAAAGAAACTCTATGGGAGCTATTTGTATACATTTCGTTCCACATTAAGTTTCGACTTGTGTATAAGACCCATAATTAGTTCTCATTCTGGTGGTCGCTTTAGAGAGGTTTTACTATTCAATGTACAATAAAACCTCTCTATAACAACCACTAAATTATATTAAGTATTTTGTGTTAAATGCAGGTAGCTGCTTAAAGCAAGGTGAAAGTAAAACAGAACGCTCCTATAGGAGCGTTCTGTTTTACTTTCACATTGCTTTAAGCCTAAGCCTAAGCGGCTTTCCTTGCTTTGCAAACTATGCATCTAGAAAATCAAAAAGCCCATATAGGAGTCGTCAGGTCAGGGTCTGCTATGTTTGCCTATGGAGTTATATAGATGTGATTCTCGCATTTTCTGCCAAGCCTAAAACAAAACTGTGTCCATGTATCATCATAAAAATCAGCAGATAAATATGCACGAAGTTATAATTTCTTACATGAATATTGAACAGGTAAAGGGTTAAATATAACCCTTTACGCCATAAATATGCCATTCTTCGCATTTGCAAACAAAGTAGACCCAGATCAAACGGCTCCTGTAGGAATCGTCTGATTTGGGTCTGCGCTGTTTGCTAACGAAATATATAGATCTGATTTTCCAGTTTCTGCTATGGCCAAAGCTTCCTGTGTGCATGCATATGCAAATTAATCCAATTAATATTCATGACGTCATTATTTCTTACACGAATATTCATGGAGGAAAGGGATAATATCAGGAGGTACGTTTCATAGCTCACGTATTCCACTATAACCCACAAAACAATCCCTAGTTGAACGGATGAACCTACTTCTACTATAATCCCCCTCCCCTTTTAACATCCTTAACCTTTCTCGTGCTATAAAACAATTATGTCTGCTGAATTTTTCATTGCAATCATATTTGAAAAATTACCCAATTGGCTTAGGCTTTCTAGAAACTATTGGCCGAGTGTCAAACATCTTCGACCCTGATGAGATGCCGAGTTACTCGGCATCTTATCTGAATCCAAGCTATTTGCAAATGTGAGTCAAAACGCTCTTATCATTAGAAGAGTTAACACTCCGCCAGTTTTCGCGCAAACGTGCATTTGGTGTGCATTTCACACTTATTAACTCCCCTAGTCCAACAGGAAAAGCCGTAGTACACAAGCACTAACATTCATTCATTAAAATAATTGAAACTTTCTATTGTATACTCTATGACTCTCATTATAATCTGTCCATTTCCGATTCTCTCTTAACCTTTAATCCGTTATAGTCGTATTCGTGATATCCTTGATATCCTTTTGCAAACATTTCTACCTTAACGAAACGTTAAGAAAATCGGTGTCTTATCAGGCTCACTACTGTTAAAAGCCCAGATAATGTTTTTGGAATACATGAATTATAGAAATACATTTTGAGGAATTATAGTAGACGATATTTCTTGCAGACGACATTTTCGTTTTGTTTCTATGACGATGTGTAATTTCCCCATCTCCTCACCATTGAACTCCTTGTTCATTCTGAATGACTGCAGAATCCACAGGGGCTATTTCCTTCGCGACAGCATTGCCTTTGGCACACTGGGCTAAATACCATCTGATTAAACCTTTCCCTGTTAAATATTCATGTAAAACAATTAATGAGATCGTGAATATTTTAGCTGATTTTTTTTCTGATGTAAACATTTCAATGTTTTCTTTGCTTTGACACAAACTGTAGAATCAGATCTATGTTATGTCAAATGCAAATATATAAAACCCTGATCTGGGTCCATGCTTATAAAGCTTTTAGTTGAGTCTGAGATCGTTCTCAAGCTTTTGATTGGTCAGATTTGAGCCTTTGGCTCAAATCTGACCAATCAAAAGCTTGAGAACTCAAATCTGACCAATCAAAAGCCTGAGAACGAAACTCAGACTCAACTAAAAGCTTTATAAGCATGGATCCAGACGGCTCCTATAAGAGTTTTGGGATTGTTTCTACAAGACATCATATACCGATGTTACCTTGGTAATACAGTCTAGATCCTGGTCAGTGGTGTGCCTCAGAAGTCCTCTGTTCTGGGTCTACACTGCTTGCTTATGTCATATATTAGGAACACTGTACATGTACACTACGTTTTCACGTACTTGTTTAACCCTCAATGTGTGGGAACCGAATATATAAGACATTTGAAAACAGTGTAGACCCAGATCAAAGGGTTTCTGAGAGGGGGTGATCAGATTCTGGACTATTAGTCATAAAAATCATTTTATACATTGATAAAATTTGATACATTATTTATAATTGTATAATTGATATTCAGAAATGGAAGGACCGGTTTTAAGTATTCAACAGATTAAGTTTTAACGCTTTGAATGTGCCGAATATTCAGTGAAATGGCCAATCAGTGTTGGACTATAGAGTCCATTCAATATGAAAGGTTTAGGTTTGCTAGAATAGGCCTACCTTAAATGACAAACAGTGTAGACCTTGATCAGATGGCTCATCTACGGGTCCTCTGATCTGACTCTACATTGTTTCCAAATGACTATACACTCGTTTCTCACATGCATTCAAAGGGTTAATGAAATACAAACTTTACCATTAAGGGTGAAGTCGGAGTCAAATAGACAAACTTCTGATAAGACAATGATTAAGCCTACGTCTTGTCTGAGCCCGAATTGTTTGCAAACCTCATCATGGATTCGCTCCTAGTATATATGAGATCCAAACCACAGGCTGAAGAACCGACAGCCTGAATTGGTGCAAATCTTATACTCAGACTATTATTTCTTCATATACATGTATGTAGTACATACGTTAGCGCACTTTTGATAATCATAAGTAGACTTTTTGTTTTAAAAACAACAACAACATCATCAACAACAGCAAGATAGTTTGTTAGTAGGACCTATAGGAGCGTTCTGTTTTACTTTCACCTTGCTTTAAGCAGCCACCTGTCCTAAATGCCAACTAATTAACACAATTTAGTGGCCGTTATGGAGAGGTTTTTACTGTACATTGTGTTACAGATAGTACAGTGCAGAGGATTTAGTACAAGTCTACACGCTGTAACGCAATAAGAAGTTACACGAGTTTCGCCTTCTTCAATTCTTAGCCCTATACCTAATAAATATTCATGACTGATATGATATATATTAGCTGAATTGTTATCATGGCATATGCACATAGAACAGTTTGGCCGTGGCAGAAACTGTACAATCAGAGTAACAGTGTATACAAGTCAGAGCTAAAGATATATGTGCGAGCTCAAATACATGTACTAAAATTGTCATTTCTCCACCAAACCCTATGTGGTGATCACTCTTTAGAATCGTCGTCTCTTCGAAGACGATTCTAAAGAGTGGTCACAACATGGGGTTTGGTAGAGAAATAAAGAAGTTTTATTCTTTAAAATGTGTTTTGATTCACGCATCTTATCTGGACCTCTGACAATTCCATAACCAAAAGAGCAGATCCTGATCAGACGGTGCATACAGGAGCCGTATGGTCTGGATCCATCCTATTGCAAAGACGTCAAAGCGTATATATGAGTTCAACTGGTGAAATGGTTTCAGTTGCTTTTACTCTTGTCATGATAAGCGTGATCTGATTTGCAATAGCACATAGCTTGAATCCAGATTAGACACCTAGTAAATGGGCGTCTCATGAGGATCGAAGCTGTTAACCCATTCCCTCATAGGCTATTTTTAGGCACAACCTCTCAGAATAAATCTACAGAAAAGGAGCATTAACTAGAGAAAAGGAATTTTTTTAGAATTTTGTAATTTGAAACCACTGTGATAAATAGCTCTAGCCATAGAAAGGCGTATTTATGGAGGAAATGGTAAATAAGTTCTCAAAAGCCTCAACTAAATAGATTAAAAATTCCACAAAGAGCAGTTTGCGCAAAAGTAAATTTAGTGTTTAGGCGCATATACATGTATTGAGAAACTAGTGCATCACTGTTGTAGCTCTAATATATTGGGCGAAACAGTGATGGATTTTGTAAACAGTTTGGATCTAGATGAAACGCCGAGTAACAGTATCCATATTGTTTAACCTTTTACCCTTATAATAACGCATTTCACGCAATTGTAGAGTAGACCCATATCAGACAGGGTCTCTCCTGTTTGCTGTTGGCATGACATAGATCTTATTCTACAGTTTTTGTCACAGCAAATAATCGCTTGAAAAAAAATACATTAAAAAAACAGCCTATAAATATTCATGATGTCATTAATTCTCACATGAATATTAAACAGGGAAAGGGTTAACACTCTGATAGTGAATTCTGAAAGAAATAGAAGAAAACATTGTTTTCAGAATATAACGATATTATATAGATATAACAGATAGATATAACCCCAAGCTATTTGAATAAATCTACCGAAAAGGAGCATTTACTAGAAAAAAAGGATATTTTAGAATTGTGTAGTTTTTTAAACCATTGTGAACAATGGTTTCATAAAGTGACATTTACAGAGGCACCAAAAGGCGTTAATGTGAGGGAATGGGAGGGAATGGGTTAAATCTAACCTCTGAATCTAGAGTATCGAACAGTTTGAGTGAAACACGGTGTTACTCGACGTCTCATCAAGATGAACAGTGTTAGCAAATACAGTAGAACCCCTCAAATGCGACCACTTAATGAATAAACATGGGTGTCTTTATAAGCAGGCGGTCGCTTAATGAAGGACATAAGTAATGCAGAAAGCTCCTAGCTTTCTGCATTACTTTTGTCTTGAATTAAGCTACCACCTGCCTATAACACCCAGAAGTATACCTCTTTTAGATGGTCGCATTAGAGTTTTGTTTACTGTATTATGACGGATTTGTCCACAACATACAGTTGCTATAGTTTTACACTCATTCATCGATATAGGACCTTGTAGTACAGGAAATAGGCACTTCGTTCTATTGTTGGATGCGATGCTTAACCCTCTGCCAATTACAGACCAAAAATAACAAACCACAGGCCCTCCTTCATCGATAAAGGAGCTCCTCCCAATGTTTCATTGTCGTAGTTTTATCGTTACCACCCAACAGTCGGTAATTCCCGGCTATAGTCTACGAAGTAAACTTTATTCCGAGCTTGTCGGAATGAGCCGAGTGCATGCGATTGATCACCTATGTATTTGGGGTTAATATCGACTTCAACAGTTTCTCAATATTCTACAATATCTAACTACATGTACAGGTGGAGGAAGTCCCAATCTAGCGACTATCTTGTTAAAAATCTAAATTGTTACCTGTTTCGAATTATTAACTTTCTTTGCTTTCAGTCTGTGCTTTCAGAAAACAATTGCTTTCGGATAATGTTGACATCCCCATTCCTGGTATGTTAGATGCACGGATAAATTATAAATATAATTTATATACATGTATGCTGTCGATTCTTGATGACCGAACAGTTTATATAGTAAAGGCGGCCACACGGATCGCGCTATTTCTGATTTTAAGAAAGGTGATAGCTTAATGCAGGACAAATGCATTGCAGAAATCTTCACTGGGAACTTTCTGCGTTACTTTTGTGTTCCATAAAGATCCACTTTTCCCATGTTTATTCATTCTGTAGTCACAATTTGTACCGTACATTATCCTGCTGTTATATATTGTCTGTCTTCATTCTGGTCTGTTGCATCTTGTTTATTTCCTATTCGTTCCAGCTATAGAGTAACTATCAAACAGCTTGGACCCTGATTACACGACGGATCTGCAAATATGTCGCATTTAGCAGAATGACAGTTAACCCTTTCCCTCATATTGACGACTTTTGACGACTCTGTAAAAGTCACTCTGTGAAATCATTGTGATGAATAGAGCATTTGCTCCTATAGGAGCAAATGCTCTTTTTATCACAATGGTTTCAAACTACACAATTCTAAAATTTGCCTTTTCTCTAGTTAATGCTCCTTTTCGGTAGATTTATTCAAAGAGGTTGTATCTAAAATAGCCTATGAGGTGATGGGTTAAGCCTTTCCCTGTTCTATATTCATTCCAAATAGCTACTGAATATTCATGGTCAAAATATTTATAATGAAACATGGAAGGCTGCTTATTCTGATCATTTTAGAAACTAAAGAACACGATATATCAAATGTCATTAGCAAACAGAGCAGACCCCGATCAGACGATTCACACAGGAGCCGTCTGATCTGGGTCTACTTTGTTCGCAAATGCGTGAAAAGGCGTTTATATGAATGAAAGGGATAATGCTAAGCGAACCTCGTCAAAAATGGCAAGATAGAAATAAGCACGAAACAAAATGAACATTATTGTAGATCATTGTTATGAAGAATAACAAATAAATAAATAAAAACATATAGATATACATGGAAAGAATGGACAGTGAATACCAGCTATATACAGTATAGTTACAAGATATACAAACATGTATGACAATATACACAGTAAAACCGTGATGTTTCGAAATTTTAGTATATTACAGAATATTTTTGACCGTTTGGGGCAGGTGTTAGCTTAATGCAGGGCGGAGGTCATGCAGAATTTCAACCTGCATGAAGCTGCTACCTGCCGTAAAGATCCATAATAAATGGTATTATGAACATGGACTAGAGATAGGCAGACATTTAAAAATGACAGATGATATACATACACTATAGAACCAGGAGATATACAAAATAAGCTCACGATCAAAACAAATTGGATATCAGAAATAACAAAAATAAAATAAAGTATCCCCAGTAGTTGGAAACATACAATGCTTTCTAAAGCTTCAAGAACGTCAATGGTTAAAACTGATAGAAATTCAAATTATAATAAACAATGTGATATTGATAAACTAAATTAAAGAGATGTAAAACAACGTTTTGTGAAAATTAAGTTTGAGTCTCCCTATATGCATACCTTTTGGGAAACAAATTTTAATCGTATAATAAGCTGGAATTCGTTATATTCTATAAAAAACAGCACTTTGATGGACAACAGAGTAAAACAGTTAAAACTTATCCACAGAATTGTTGCAACAAACGAAAATCTTTTTAAATGGAAGTTAATTGAACCACCCCTCTGTAAACATTGCGATGAGTTAGAAACATTAGAGCAGTTCTTCCTTCGCTGTTCGTATATTAAAAGCTTTTGGGATGCAATACATAGATTATTTTAAGAGACTGGTATCAATACAAGATTTAGTATGTTTAATGTTATTGTTGGTTACAAAATCCAATACAAAGAATATCAAGACATCAATATAATTGTATGCCAAATACTATATTCAATTTATAAAAGTTATATGAAGAGCGAGCGTAGAGAGAAATATACAAACATACTTAGAATACTTTATAACAATTTATTAATACTTATGAGGTATTTTGAGAACAAAACTCAACAGCACATAATTATATCCAAATTTATTAAAGCATTGCGAAATACTGTCTAATAATATCGGTATACTTTATACAAAATGTCTAAAGTGCCCCCTGGATACCCTTGGTTTCGTTTCGCAAGCGTATACTTATAATGATTATAGGCCAGAAAGCAAACCGCGTGGTCCTCTTTCAGAAGGATAAACAAAACGAAACCCTTTCTGAAAAGAAATCACCGCTGTCCGTGCTTCTTTTTATCCTCAATAGGAAACATACGTTTAATATGTATGTCTACTGTACCTTTGGAAGCTCTTGGTTTCGTTTCGCAAGTGTCTCATGTTTTGGTACATATGGTACAAAACCGACTGTTGCTGATATAGACATTTGTAAACAGACTGTGCAGTCCTCCTTTCAGAATGGTGTTTTAAACACTTCTGAAATGAGGTCCCCGTTATTCGCGCTTTTTGTTTCCAGTAGGAAACAGAATTGAGGGCAGTTTAAACATCTTGCCATATGAATATTCATTTAAACTGTATAACGTTATGTAATTCGGTAACTGTGTATACGACATTACAACATTACTCATGTTTTTGTACTTTCATGATAACTTCGGGTTAACGTATATCGACAATACTGAATACAGTTTTATTGCTTGTTATATACTGACTGTTTTGTATGTAGTTATGTACATGTGTAAATAATATGCTATATGGAATAGAAGAAGTCCATGCTTCAACAAAAAAAGATATACAAAACCGACACTTTTGAACATAGATACATAGCTTTACATGGAATAAACAGACAAAGAATACACAAACCAATCAAAACATGACCAGATGAGAAACCGACAATTTAGGACACGGATATATAAATATACATTGAATAGATAGACATAAGAAAGACTTACCAATCAGATCATGGCCAGAAGAGAACCAACCAGTTAAGACCAAGGACATTGATAATCAAATAATAAATAGGTAAAAGATACACAAATCAATCATAACATGGCCGGAAGAGAAATAGACAAAATAGAAGAGCAAAGACATTGATAAACAGATAATAAATCTATAGATAAAAGATATTACAAACCAACCAGGACATGACCAGAAGTAAAACAAAACAATTCAAAACAGGGGCCAGTAATATGCAGACATTAAGAAACAGAATGTGCACAAACCAATCTGAACTTGAGTAGATGATAAACAGGCAGTTCAGAGCAAGGACAGAAAGCTTTCAGACCATAGAAGGATAAAAGATACACACACCAATCACCACCCGACTAGAAGTTAGACATAATGTTAGAACATGCCATCAATATACAGATAATTACATAGAATATACACTAAACAAGTAGAACACTGGCGAGAGGTTAAACAGACAATTGAGAACAAGGACAGATGACATATAAACAATAGACAAACAGACGATACACACAACCAGATGAGAAACCGACAGTTCAGAAAAGTTTATCGGTATACAGACAATTAATAGACAGAAGATACACAAAACAATCAGAACATGAACAGAAGTTAAACATACACTTTAGAAACAATGATTATATAGTTTGGGAGAGTTATGCATGACGTTCGCGTATTAAGAAGCCACCTGTGAAAAGATCTATTTTTTTCTTAACTAACATTGAGGTTAAGAGGCTGTTTACTGTATAACGAAAGCATTAAACGGTTTCGTACCTTACGAGACATTAAACAGTTTCGTACGGGACGAGACATTAAACAGTTTCGTACCGGACGAGACATTAAACAGTTTCGTACAGGACGAGGCATTAAACAGTTTCATACCTTACGAGACATTAAACAGTTTCGTACGGGACGAGACATTAAACAGTTTCGTACCGGACGATGCATTAAACAGTTTCTTACCGGATGAGACACTAAACAGTTTCGTACCGGACGATACATTAAACAGTTTCGTATCTGACGAGACATTAAACAGTTTCGTATCTGACGAGACATTAAACAGTTTCTTCCCGGACGAGACATTAAACTGTTTCGTATCTGACGAGACATTAAATAGTTTCGTGTCTGATTTACACGGAGTGCTATTTGGATCGTAGCCGCTTTATATTAATACGGACTTGATCGGGTTTGGCCAATGGTTGAAAAAGTATATTTATGTATCAAATGATATCATTACTATTAGCTGGGGTACGGTATATGAACACATGATATTTTACCACAGCAGACACTGTATACTCATATCTATATCATGGTATAAGGGAACATTACTGGAGCCTTTTATCTGCGTCTATCCTGTTTGCAATGGTATGCAAGAGCGTCTATATCCGGTAAAGGGTTAATCACCAGTGTCCCTTAGCCGTTCCAATAATGTGGTGCACTGAAACTTGCAACTAGTGTAAACACAAATCATAGGAATCAGGGGATGCACTGTTCTCATGCAAATTATATCCTTTCCTAATGAATGAACTATGCCATTTATAATGACGGTCCATTCTATTTTAAAGATCCAGCATTGAAAGCATTGGAGTGGAGCAGCAACAGTTATTCTTTCCAGTGTTGAAAATCGACGACGCAGTTTTGTCTTGCGAGAAATTGTTAATACAGAAAAGACACATCGTAACTCGGACGTTAAACAAATATTTCTTTTTAAAAAAAAAACAACAAAAAAGGGGTTGTGTTCTAGGCGTGAATTATATAAATATGCAAGGGAAAGAATTAATTTCAGACTGTACAGCAGATAATTTTGAATCATATCCGAAAACTGAAGGTAGCAGGTGGCAAAAATTTCCGTTTTTGCTTCTACCTCACGCTTCCTGTAAAATGGCGAAAATGTTTGACACAAAATCCAAGCTGACAGCAAGTGTCACAACGTGGATTTATTATATGAAATTGAACGAGAGTCCTCTTTTCACACCTTCACCGTTTCGTACTAAATCAGACACTTGCTTGGTAACAAATCTGGGTTTGTTTCAGACACGATGTAATGCAATAACAAAACGTGCAGATCAACAATATACAAAAACATCTTAAGCCAAATTTGTCCGCAAATGATCAATATCGTATTTACCCTCAATTACAATTAAACCGATTATATATCTTTAAACATATATCAAAACATTTTTTATGCAGACGACATTTCGCGGAAGTATGCACCGTTAGTCCATAACGGCCAGTAATAAGGAAAGGTGCAATTTGACAGGGCGAAGGCGTCAATCCCCGATGTGAACAGGCACGTGCTCTCACCATAGGTAACACGTTGAATGTGATTTACCATCAGGTGTGTAGTAATCTTTAGACTTATAACCAAATTGTCGTCTGCTAAAATCGTACTTCTCCTTCACTTCTGACGCACAACAAATACCCTCGCTTTGCATATTTTTATGGTTTAAAGGTCAAACAATTTTGATCAAGACGAGACACCGAGTGGCTCGTCATCTCATCTGGATCAAAACTATATGCGATGGAAATCACAAATTATTCCTATGGCGTGCTAAGGGCGCTCATGGGTTACAGCGTGAAATTGGAAAACACTAAAAATGCCAAAGGGTCGAAAATGAAATAAAACACGTGTTTACAGTACGCTGGTCAACGTGAGGAATTTCACAAAACTGCCCGATGTTTTTAATTTAAAGTATAACGCAATGTACATGTCATATACTTGTAGACAGGTGTCATTTCCCTTTTAGACACATCAACAATACCTTACGTAAGAGAGCGCTTCCGTGTTTTGAATTCTTTCATGTCTGTATGTTATATTTACTAAAAGCAACATGTTTACCCTGATTCCATAAATACGCCTTTCTACGCCTCTACAAACAGAGTAGACCCTGATCAGACGACTCCAATAGGAGCCGTCTGACCAGGGTCTGGTCTGTCTTATGATATACTATAGATATGATTCTACAGTTTCAAAATACTAGTCCTTGTTATTATTTAACTCTTAATTAACCATTGTCAAAAACCTGTCGACTCTCAAAGTTAGTTTTTCTTCTATTTTCTTGAAAAATATAGTAAGATTATCAAAACAGTTTTAAATACTTTTTGTAATGGTAACGGTTCAGAATGACTCTCCGTAGCCAAACAAGTATTTGTCTACCGACAGCCTGATTCTTTAATGTGTGCAGAGAGTATCGTTGATATATTAATTCCATCCAAATGCATATTGTTTTATTGCCTTGGACATTATTTCCATTTTTCTATACTTAGTAATTGCATTGAAAGTTCTTCGGCACATGTACGTTTCAGCATCCCCGTGCTAACATGCGGTGTACTGTTGCACTGATAGATAATGTTTAGTTTTAAAGTAGTCACTGGGATAAATTAGATACAACAATTGCCGGAGGAGCTGTTATTTTGGTTCAGCATCAAACTCAAAAGTCGTTGCCAAGGTTTTGACTCTTCACTTTACCAACGTATAGATGTTCTAAATTCAGACATTTCTAAACATGTATTTTTATTAGTGTTTCTATTGGTGTAGCTTTACGTCACTGTATTGTCAAAGAATAAAGTAGAACCTCGCAAATCCGAACCTTTAATAAATAATTTTGAATTAAATGTATTGTAATCATAAACATAAAGGGGCAACGTAAAGAAAAGAAACAATACAAGATAAGAAAAGGACAAAGACTATTGCCTAAAATGTAGATTGTGTTGCAAGATTGTTTAACTGTTATATGAGTAAGGATGCATTTATATTTTAGTATCATCTGTGTGAACGGTTCAGGTTCAATGAGACCTGGAGTAACGTGGTGTCTCATAAGGATGTGGAGTAACCCGGTGTCTCATTATGATGCAAACTGGTTAAAGGTTAAAGAAATCATATAAGTGAGAAGTGTGGGACACATTCTCATATTTCTCAACAGTCTTTGTGACGACAGTTCGTAATAGTGTATCCCTTTACTCCATAGATACACGTGTGCATGGCCTTGCTAGCTAAAACACTTCACCCCTAAATCAGTGGGTTCCTGTAGGCGCCGTCTGATCAGGGTCTGCTCTGTTCGCTTGTAGAGTTGTATACGTCTGAATCTACAGATTCTGTCATGGCCAAAATATCTATTCATATGCCATAATACAGATTCAGCAGGGTCCATGCTTATAAAACTTTCAGTTGAGTCTGAGTACGTTCTCAAGCTTTTGATTGGTCAGATTTGAGCCTCTGGCTCAAATCTGACCAATCAAAAGCTTGAGAACTCAAATCTGACCAATCAAAAGCTTGAGAACGAAACTCAGACTCAACTAAAAGCTTTATAAGCATGGACCCTGATCTCAGTATTCATGATGTCTTAAACGGCCATCAAAAAGAGGCCTAATTATGGGAAAGGCAGGTGGCAGCTTAATGCAGATTAAAGGTAAATGCAAATACTTTTGCCACGCATTAAGCAACCACCTGCGTTTTAAGTCTAATAAGTAAAATAAATAAATATCCGCTTAGGACAGGTTCTACTGTACACATCTTTGTACTACTACTACTACTACTTTCAAGGGTTAACACGCAAAGCACTTTAAACAATTGAAATGGAATAGAGTAGACCCAGGTCAGACGCCCCTATAGGAGACGTCTGGACAGGGTCTACACTGTTTGCTTATGGAATAATATCGATGTGATTTTACAGTTCTTGCAATGGCCACTATATTTCTGTGCTCATGTGTCAATATAAAACATCATCTAATTGATATCCATGGTGTCATTATATCTTACATGAATATCGATGGAGGGTTTAACAGAATATTAGACTGACTGCATAAGCTCCATCTGAACATTGCAATAATTTTAGACATTTGATTGCTTTTTATTTAAAGCGGAATTTTACTATAGGATCCATTCAGTATAAAAGGCTTAAATTTCCTAGAGGATTTTGTGTAACAAACAGTGCATACCCTGATTGGAGTCTACAGTGTTTGCAAATATCTGTACATTCGTTTCCCATATTCAACAGGTAAGACTAAGACAAAGTTTATAATAATAAGAGTACGTCACCTATACCTTTGATGTAGAGTAAAACCTCTCTATAACGACCACTAGGTTGTGTTAATTAGTTGTTGTTTAGGGCAGGTGGCTGCTTAAAGCAAGGTGAAAGTAAAACAGAACGCTCCTATAGGAGCGTTCTGTTTTACTTTCACCTTACTTTAAGCAGCCACATGTCTTTAACACAAAATACTTGATGTAATAGAGAGGTTTTACTGTATTAAAAGTTCTCATATAAATAGAGCATGCTATGTATATTTGTGAAGCAAAGAATGTACATCCTGGTCAGGTAACTATCAGGTTTTTATTCTGAAATGCATTTACACTGTTTGCCTCTGTCCATTAAGGAATGCTAGGGACAAATGGGTTATTGCCAGTCCCTGTAACTGAAAGGTTACGCTGATTTGAATTTATAACATGATACTTTTCGATCTTGTTATTATGAACGAAAGGTATTTATCAAAATCATTATTACAGGTGACATATAAGCTCTTTTGACTTAATTTATTTGTTTATTAAAAAGACGTATATGTAATTTACATGCCACTTTATTATACAATATACTGGGAATCACTATCTTGGAATCACTACGGAATCACCATTATTCCAATATATTATTATGCATGAGTTAATTAATTTCTTCAAATTATGATCATATTTTTTCAATCTCGCACCTTGTCATGTTGACAATATGCTATCCAAATGAGCTGCTTAATAACGCTTATATACATGAAGGTGTATACTAGGACACACACGGGCCGAAATCTTGTCATCAGCGTTTGAGCAGAGAGTTGATTTCCCTTTTCATGATGTAGTTGGTTTGAAGGCTTATATGTTTCTACTAGTTATCCCTTCGTCCCAGCAAATTTCTGCAAATTCTGCTACAAGTTTTCGATTTTCTTTTAACCCTTTCGGCGCCAAATTTCTAATTGTCGTCTGTCAAATCATTCAGTAAAATAAGGAAATGAGATAAATAAATGCAAATTTCAAAGGAATAAAGCACATATATAGAAATAGAGATTGAGACAAATAGTGAAGTCCCTGATCAGACGCTGCCTTGAAAAGGCGGCGTCTGATCTGGGACTGCACTATTTGTCGTGGTGCATTTACTCGACTGCAGCGGTGAAAGGGTTAAGAAACATTATCACAGCATCAAACATTTTTTATCCTGATAGGATGCCAAGTTAGACGGTGTCTCATCTGGATCTAAACTATTTGCATAGGCTATTACAATTTTGCCAGTGGCAGTGATCAATTGTTTTGAATTGAAGTAAGCGGGTGTACAGGTGAATTTCATAAAAATCATAATAGTTCGATTTATAATCCATATTATTGTATATTTTGGTGTGAGATATTGTCTGTATGTAAAACACGCGTATGGTTTGTTTTGTCAATGTGCTGTTGTTTTTACATTATAGTTTGGGTATTAGTGAAAACACGCATTTGTTTAGTATACCGAGTTTTGTGTATATTACGCATACATTTGCTGTACATTAATCCAATCGTTCATAGTATCACTTAACCCTTTACACCATCAATAGTCATGGAAGAAATAATTGCATCAAGAAAAAATAATTGCATGAATTTTATAAAGGTATTAGCCGTTAGATCTGACATGTCGTTTTTATTTATAGATGACCCGTAGATTGGGATAATACCACTAATGCATTAGGTGAGCTCAGCATTTTACCGGCTATTTGAACTTATACTATTTAATTTAATCACTACAATGTATAGACAATCGGACTTCCGAGTCTAACCATCTGTACGAGCTTCACAAGAAATTCGTTCGTCAATTGAAGCAAAACCCTTTTGTATAAAATAGAATGGTTTGGAAAAAACAAAATCTATAAATAAAAACGACAGGTCACTCCTACTTGCTAATATGTTTATATCATTTTATAAGTAAACAGAGCAAACCCTTATCAGCCAGTCCCTACTGGAGTAGTCTGATCTGGGTCTTTTCTGTTTACAAAGGCGTTAAAAGGCGTATCTCTGACGTGAAGGATTAATAGTGGCATGTGCAAACAGGGAAGACCTCATTGTAAATGTTATACCGTGTAAGAGGTATGTCGATATCTAAACACATCCGCTTTGTTCTAAATACATATAGAAAACAAACGAGTCCCTATAAGTTATCCCTTTCCTCCATAAATACGCCTTTTTAAGCATCTGTAATAAACACTTCTTGAAACCATTGTGATAAATAGAGCATTTGCTCCTATAGGAGCAAATGCTCTAGTTATCACAATGGTTTCAAACTACAAAATTCTAAATTTTACTTTTCTCTAGTAAATGCTCCTTCTGGGTAGATTCATTCAAAGAGGTTGGGTCTAAAAATAGCCTATGGAGGAAAGGGTTAAAATGTATGTGATTGTTGAGAAGGCAGGGTTTTTTTATCATTGAAACCGAATGAATGCCTGGGTGCAAAAATACGTAGACGTATACAGTTTAAAAAGTAAAAATGTATATACATGTATCTCCATAATTATACACAATAGTGTTAGTTACCCTTTCCTGCATACGTCTTTCAGTAACTTTGCAATCTGAGTAAACCCAGATAATGTGACTCCTGTAGGAGCCGTCTGTTCAGGTTCTGCTCTATTTGGTTAACCCTTTCCCTTATGTAACCGTATTTTGACGTATCTGCAAACAGCGTAGACCCAGATCAAACGGCTCCTATAGGAGCCGTCTGATCAGGGTCTGCTCTGTTTGCTTATAATGTAATATAAATCAGATTCTACAGCTTCTGTCTGAAGCACGTGGTCATATGCCATTATAAAAAAAAATAATCTTATTAATATTCATGGCATCATTATTTCCTATAAGAATACTCATCAGGGATAGGGTTAAATAATAATATAAATCTGATTCTACAACTTTTGCCATGGCACAAACAGTTGTTGTGCCCACATGTCATTTACCTAATTCATCTAATCGGTATTCATCTATTCATTATTTTATTACATAATTTTATTCATCTGATAAACTATTGAACTACATGTACTCTATGCACGTTCAGTTGGTAATGTTTATTAACCCTTTATTCCATGAATACTCATGTAACAATTAATGTATGTAGCAATATTAAAGTAATAGTCTCTACTTGCAATGTGTTTTACCAATGTCTAACACTTACATTAATCATTAGTTTATATGTAGAAAAAAATATATCGCAAAAAAATAAATCATTGGGTATAATAAGGAAATGAGATAAATAAATGCAACTTTCAAAGGAATAAAGCACATATATAGAAATAGAGATTGAGACAAAAAGTGAAGTCCCTGATCAGACGCCGCCTTGAAAAGGCGGCGTCTGATCTGGGACTGCACTATTTGTCGTGGTGCATTTATGCGACAACGGCAGTGAAAGGGTTAATATGTTATTCGGCAATATATAAGTATTTATTCGACTCGCGTTTTAGTTTCGTTAACTGTTCGACCAAGGTATATAGAACAAAAATACAAGTATCAGCGAAAACGGTTTATTTTGTATCACAAAGGCGTTTTTCGACATAAGTTCAAATTGACAATCTTCATAATAATGTTTGAAGATGAAAAGTAACAAGTTTTATTATTAATTATTATCGAAAATATCCGTTCATTGTAGGGACTTCCTCTTTAATATTTATAATGAATAGGATCAAGAAACGTTGTGGTCTTCGTAAAAAACTGTAGAATCAATATATTTCCATACGCAAACAGTGCAGACCCTGATTAGACAGCTCCTTGCATCCGTCTGATTATGGGTCTACTCTGTTTGCAAATGCATTAAAGCAATATGTCGATGGATAATATCGGCATCGTTATCATAACAATCTGCTTAAATATCACAAATAATATTACCAATATACTATTATATACTTGTATTATATGCATTGCTATTGACCTTATTAAGAACTATTTTCTTTTAATCCAACTTAACAAATTATTCATTTATTTATATGCTGATAATGCTAGATACATTCTTACTTAATGTATAATCATTCTTATAGAATTCAGACACTATTTATAAGAAACTTAATTTGTTTCCGGACCTCGAACTGTTACAAACATAATTTCATTGCAAAAATTAATAATGTAAAAGCTTTCTTTTGTAGTCGCGATGTTCCTCTTCCTCTGTCATCTATCAGATACGAACATCAGAATAATAAAGTCTATCTTAAAATATCGTTAAATTGATATTCCCGCAACACTTTCCCATCCAAAAGAAATCCTTGACATATTCGCACGCACACTTGTTGCTTTAGTATCTTAAAATAGCAGTTGTATTTTTATTATGAATAAATCGCCGTACAAACACTTGAAGGATGCTAAAATCTTAATATTGTATTATGAAATTCAATATGGCCAACATTGTGCGTGGAATTTTTATTAAACCCCATTCCCATACCATACAAAACCACGAGGCGAAACTTCAGCTATACATCATATTGTAAATAACAATAGCCAGACTCCAAAACAAAATCTCTCGCAGCCCCAATGTCTATGACAAGTGCGATTTTATCAGCCTCCAAACAATATATGTCACAGTTATCACTGAAGCTACACAGAGATTTAATGGAGCTCTCTCGGTAATCTATTGTTAAAGGATCAGGTACCTCGCCATAGACCCCGCCCCAGCCTATCGATTAAGCCAGCCTCCAATGAGACATTCGCCAATAAGCGACAACCTCTTGCTATATGATCACTTATATAGTAAACATTGTCAACGGGTAAGCTTCAGTGAGCCCAGTGCAGTGGCTTACATTTCGACATATTTTGGGGTAGAATTGAAACCGATGTCTCAAAATTCGCCATTCTTCAGATAGTTTGTGTCAACATGGAGTTAAATTCAAGCGGAATAGACAGTGTGGTACACTCTACCTCGCCAATTTGTAATGGAAGTATGGTACCCCCAACTGGTGGGGATCTGGTGACACTCGGTGTTCCAGGTGAGAAAGGGGAAGCTAATTCGGGCTCGGTAGGGGACAGCGGCCAGTGTTCAGAATCCGATTCCTCATCCAACATCTCAAACTCTGACATACCAAACGGAAAGAACTTATCATTCTCGCCCGAACAGGTAGCTTGTGTCTGCGAAGCACTGCAACAAAAACGGGACATTGAAAGACTTGCCCGATTTTTGTGGTCCTTGCCTCCCAGTGAGCTTCTGAGGGGCAGCGAGGCTGTTCTCAAAGCAAGGGCCACTGTGGCATTCCACAGGGGCACATACAGAGAACTCTATGCTATTCTCGAGAGTCACAACTTTGATACTTCAAATCATGCGTTTTTACAGGACTTGTGGTATAAAGCACACTACAATGAAGCACAAAAGATCCGGGGTCGCCCCCTCGGTGCAGTAGATAAATATAGACTGAGACGGAAATACCCGCTCCCCAAATCTATTTGGGACGGAGAGGAGACTGTGTATTGTTTTAAGGAGAAATCTCGACAGGCTCTTAAAGACTGTTACAAAGCCAACAGGTATCCGACGCCAGACGAGAAGCGGAATCTGGCGAAAAAGACCGGGTTGACCCTAACACAAGTGAGCAACTGGTTTAAGAACAGGCGGCAGCGGGATCGAACACCGACCCAACAGCACGGCTTTGTCAACAGGTAAGGCATGAGTCGCCTGTGTAATAGGGCCGTATACTGTCAAATCACATAATGTATATTTTCCAACTGTCAGTCGATGAGTAGTCTGTTATTAATGTAATACTGTATGCCTCAATAATTTTGAATTTCGAAACATATATACATGTGTATCCCCATCCAACGTAAGAACCTGGGTGCCAATAATTAACCTTTTACTCCAAGGCATATAGACATCATGAATATTAATTAGTTGATTTTTTTATAAGTACATGTGAACGCAGGACTGTTTGGTCATGGCAGAAACTGCAGAATGAGAACTGGGTCAATGCTTATAAAGCTTTTAGTTGAGTCTGAGTTCGTTCTCAAGCTTTTGATTGGTTAGAGTTGAGTTCTCAAGCTTTTGATTGGTCAGATTTGAGCCAAAGGCTCAAATCTGACCAATCAAAAACTTGAGAAACGAACTCAGGATCCTGTACTATCCTGGATCCTGTACTATTCCATAAGCAAACAGCAGACCATGATAAGACGACTACTTTGGGTCTACGGTATTCTGTTTGCAAAGACGTTAAAATGCGTATTTAATGAGCAAATGGTTAAAATCCCAGTGACCCAGATATTCATATGAGCTCAGTGTATTTTTTCACAAATGTTGATACCGACTAAATGTGTATACCCTTATTAAATGGGGCATACCTAGACCCTTCATGCTCTACACTATTAGCTACTGTGTAAGTCTAATTTAAAGTTATCAAATTGGTGACAAATTGACTTATTCAGTTTAAACAATTACCCTATTGAGACGTTTTTGGCACATTTGCAAATAGATGAGACCCAGATCAGACGGCCCCTGTTGGATCCGTGTGATTTCGGTCTGCTCTGTTTGCTTAAGACATAATATAGATGAACATTTTTTGCCATGATGAAACAACCCATTTCTCATCATTTAATTAATTAATCTAAATGCAGCCATTATGCCTTACATGAATATTCGTGAGATAAAAGGTCAACACCCCTATGGAGATTCGGAGAAACGGTGTCCGGATACCGCATTTCCGTTTTCTTTAAACTGAGGCTGTGTTTACCTGCACACATGTTTGAATTTCATATAAATCGGATATAACCTAATTCTAAAAAAATATAGTCAAACATTATAAACTATTTCAAAAGCTGGATTTGAAATATTTTTATTTATCTATATATCAGTACTGTTGATATTATCAAATTAAGCTTATCTTAGTTATTGAATTAATTGTCTTTTAATAGTACTAATATTAATATTATCATCATTGCTATTTACTTAATTATATTGATATTATCATTATTATTATTATCATTATCATTATTATTATCATCATTATCATCCTTATCATTATTATTATTATTATTATTATTATTATTATTATTATTATTACATGTATTGTTGTCATATTGGTTATGTTCTAGTTTTATTTATTTTATTGCTTTTATTATTATACTTATCTTATCATGATAAATGCCATTTTGTATAATCACCAGTTTCGTCACTTTTTATCATGGCATCGTCACCAGACTTTTCATCATTTAATCATGGTAATATAATATATAGAGAAATGTTGATGGTGACATATTACTCGTGTCATGTGATTTGTTGGTGAAATTACGGCCATGAAACTTCATCTTTTAGTTATACAAAACAGTACTGAAACAGTAATCGCCAGTTTCTTATTTTCATCTTGTGCGTAAATCTAAATTCTGAAGCATTTACATATTCATTCATCGCATGTGTCTCTTTGACTCATTCCCTCATATAGACGACCTTTGACACCAATAGGACTGTAGGAATAGCCTGATCAGGATCTACTCTGTTTGCTTATGAACTACAGTAAAACCTCTCTATAACGGCCACTAAATTGTGTTAATTAGTTGGTATTTTGGGCAGGTGGTTGCTTAAAGCAAGGTGAAAGTAAAACAGAACGCTCCTATAGGAGCGTTCTGTTTTACTTTCATCTTGCTTTAAGCATCCACCTGCCTTTAACTCAAAATACTTGATGCAATTTAATGGTCGTTATAGAGAGGTTTTACTGTAATATAGGTCTGATTCTACACTTTCAGAAATGGCAAAGAAATGTATTTTCATTGACTGAACAATACACAATTTCAGGAAATGAATATTCATAAAGTCAAGAATTCTTGAATAAATATTCATGAGGGAAACAGTTAAAGGTGTCGCAGTGTTTAGACCACCTCGATCGTTCCATTCATTTGTATTTTCCGCGTAGTCTTCAACGGCTGCTCAAAAATTAAGAGAAAAATACACACCTTGTCAATTATAAATGTGTATCAATTAAAATGAAATTCTCCCCTGTGCAAATAGTCAACCACTAAATTGTACTTTTCAACAAAGTTTGAAGAGTCTGTTTCATTGCTCTCTGTATTGTTCGGCGTGTTCAATGTGAAGGTCGGCGTGTCATTTGTCTGATGTTGTGTTGAGTTTTGTGTTGTGGAGTTGTGTTGTGGGGTTGTGTTTTACTCTTATTCCGTGTTTTGTACCGATCTTAATCTCACATGACATTTAATATAAAGAAATTGTTTCTCATCGTTAAGATGAACATATGGGAACCACTAAAGGTCTTTAACACTTTACTCTATACATACGCCTATCTATACCTTGGCAGAGTAGAGCCAGATCAGACGGCTCCTGTAAGGGTTGTCTGATCAGGGTATGCCCTGGTTGTTTATGGGATGATATACAGTAAAACCTCTCTATAACAGCCACTATATTACATCAAGTATTTTGTGTTAAAAGCAGGTGGCTGTTTAAAGCAAGGTGAAAGTAAAACAGAACGCTCCTATAGGAGCGTTCTGTTTTTCTTTCACCTTGCTTTAAGCAGCCACCTGCCCATATACCAACTACATGTAATTGACACAATTTAGTGGCCGTTATAGAGAGGTTTTACTGTATGTTTGCTTATGAGTAATATAAGAGTATGATTCTACAGTTTCTGCGATGGAAAAAACTTCGCATGTCCATGTGCCTTTACAAAACTTCAGCTAATAAATATTCATTATTTCTTTACATGAATATTCAACAGGAAAATGATTGAGAGAAACGCATGGGAACTATGTAAGGAATTGAAAAGCAAGGGGCTAATTAATGTAAGACTAAAGCAATTCTGAAAGTGCTTTTGGGAGATTCCTGTATTAACCCTTTACTCCTTGGATAACCATTCGAGAGTTAATGACACCATGAATATACATTATATTAATTGTTATAATAGCACAAGGGCACAGGACGTTTTGGCCTTGGCAGAAACTGAAGAAACATTTCTATATTATTTCATAAGAAGAGTAAACCCTGACCATACAGTTCCTACATGTTCTAAAGACATTGGTCCCTTAAGACAGATGGTATTATTTAGTAAACCCATCTAAATCGTACTCTCTCAAATTAGTAGCCAAGGCGGTCTTTGCTCTGAAAAAAACTGTTTGCCCAAAGTTTGATCTGTTTTTGACTACGTCCAATTCGGTTAAACTTTTGAGGAATTTTGATCAACTGTTAATTTACTTGGGTCCTGATGGGACGCTGGAATTACTCAGTATCTCATCTGACTCCAAGCTGTTTGCAACTGCCAGTCAAGTCGCGGGTAGCGGGACAAGGGTTAAGAGCGGTGTCGGCTTATATTAAATCATGCTGAAGTTTTATAATGGCGCCTGAGAACAGAATTGTTGGCCAATGACCATGGCAAAAAAATAAATATTTCATAAGCATACAGAGTACATTGTATATATTGATCATATGGTTCCTATATGGGCCATCTAAAAGGGCCTACCACGTTTGCAAAGACGTGAAAAGCGGTACTCCATATCTAAGTGACGTGGAGGTGTTTCGCTACAATATTTCTTTTGCCGGTGTGGCATTTTGAGAATCACACAATGCTTTCCCGATCATCTTTTGATCTGTTTCTACACGGTTTGTATATGTCCCCTGTTTAGTAGTAGCATGCATGAACTGGTTAAACTTTGTTTATGCTTTTGGGGAAAATATGTGAAACAAACATGCATGCACAAAGAACGAGGAGTGTTTGTTTATAATAACAGAAAGCATGTTACATCCATGTACCTTCCTGCTTTTACACTTTCCTTCATATAAATCGTCTTTTCACGCATTTGCAAACAGAGTAGACCCAGATCATACGGCTCTTTTAGGAGCCGTCTGATCAGGGTCTGCTCTGTTTGCTTGTTGAATTATAATATATCCTACTCTAAAGTTTCTACCAATACCTAGATATCCTATGTACATATGCCATTATAAAAATTCAGAAAATTCCATGATGTCATTATTTCTTATATGAATATTCAACAGAGAATGGGTTAAATATAAAGCCAATTACAATAAATAGGAACAGCCTCGAACATACAGTAAAACCTCGATTATCCGAATTTTCGGTATAGAAGAATTTAGACCCTTTTAGGCAGGTGGCTGCTTAATGCATGGTGAAAGTCATGCAGAAAGCTCCTAGAGGAGCTTTCTGCATGACGTTCACCATGCATTAAGCTGCCACCTGTCTTAAAGGTCGATAATAATACGTATTTTAGTGTTCGAATAATCGAAGTTTTACTGTATTTATTTTCTCTCTGTTATTGAAAGTAAACTTTTTTTCTTCATAGAATGCATATCATTTCTGGATAATCCAGGCTCAGGCGTACACATTCGTATTGAATACATATGCAATGTACAAGTTTTTAAATAGAATTACAAATACGTTAAATTCTAGATTTATTTGTAATGTATACATTCTGTCTACCTTCACAGAACTCATCCTTTTTCTTGAATTACAGTAAAACTTCTCTAAAGCTGGATGTTCAAATTAGTAAAACATCCGGTGTGTAAGACACATGGCAGCTTAATGCATGGTGAACGTCGCACAGAAAGCTCCCAACGGAGCTTGCTGCATGACATTCACCATGCATTAAGCAGTCATCTGCCTAAGATATCTAAAATTTAGCTTTAGCTTAAAGTGTCGTTTTCTGCATAGAGGTGGTGTTTATAAGTACACTAGTGTATTTCTCATTCGCTCTGTCTTGACACACCACATGCCTTGATATTACACAAAGTGTCTAACAGTAAAAACCTCTCTAATCCGGACCTTGAAATGAGTTTCAATAACGACATTTAACCCTTTACTACACGAATAGTCATGCAAGAAATAATGGCATTATTGATATTAGTAAATTCAGTTTTATAATGACACATGAACACATGTATATGTGACCATTATCAGAGAATGTATAATGGTATTACAGTAAAACCCCTCTAATGCGACCACTTAACGAACAAAAAATGCTGTCTTTATACGCAGGTGGTTGCTTAATGTAGGACGAACGTTATGCTCCTATAGGAGCTTTCTGCATAACTTTCTTCCTGCATTAAGCTACCATCTGCCTTTGCCACTGTGAATTGTGCCCCTTTTTGGTGGTCGCATTAGAGGGGGTTTACTGTATATTGTTTAATAAGCAAACAGAGCATACCAATGTCAAACTGCTCACGTAGAAGCCGTCTAATCTGGATCTAATCTGGTTGCATAAACCGTCTGATCTGTGTCTACAATGTTTGTAAAGGCGTAAAAGACATTTTTATCAGGGATAGCGTTAAATTTGTATTCATGAAATATTTCCAAACATGGCCATCTTCTTCCTTTTTGAAAACAAAGAAGGCACAAGACATTATCTTTGAACTTTTTAGTAGACTGGGATTTTGCGTCGTGTGATAATTTCTAGGTTCTTGAAATAATATAATAATTTAGGACAATTAAGCGTCCAGGTCATTAATTGTTAGCACAGAGGTAACAGTTTGCACGTGCCGTATGACTTGATTGCGTTTTGCCATATTTTTCTCCATTAATGGTACGCATCCCTTCCTATATTACGCGTGAAATCATATCTCAACAACCATAAAGTACTAATTAGTCACACGTTTTATCCCATTAATACTAGAATCTGAAAAGCAGGTAATAAAAAAACATATGAAACCAAGATCAGAAGACTCTGATCAGGGTCTGCACTATTTGTTCCACAAACATATTCAATATGAGGACTTTTTAACCCTTCGCTTGCTATTCACGTCAATATACCTACCTGTAAATAGTGAAGACCCAGATGAGACAGCTCCTGTAGGAGCTGTCTCATCAGGGTCTGCACTATTTACACGTTGATTGTGCAACCAGTGCACTCCACAGCAGTGATTGCACAGCGAAATACTTGTACACAGTGAAGATATATGTTATTATACAACAGAGCATGGGTAAAGAAGGAGAAATGTATTTTAAAATTCAGCAAGAGAAGGGTTAAATCAACACATCAGCGAATGAAACTTTCAGCGAGTTTATTGAGAAATTCAGACTCAAACGGTTCATCACTGTTGCCAGCTTTATTTTATTGGCTACGCTAGAAATATAGTGCATTGGTAATTACATTTTTTTCTTCAAATTTATGACAAGCACGCGCACAGCTTGGTAATTACAATAATTCAATATCATAACACTTATGTGTGGTACAGATGTACAAAGGTCAATTTATGTTAGAGCAGTGAACTTGTATACAGTAAAACCCCTCTAATGCGACCACTTAATGAATAAACATGGGTGTCGATATAAGCAGGTGGTTGCTTAATGCAGGACAAACGTAATGCATAGAGCTTTCTGCATTACCTTTGTCCTGCATTAAGCTACCACCTGCCTCTACCGCCCAGAATTATACATCTTTAAGGTGGTCGCATTAGCGGGGGTTTACTGTACATATATTTCTATATTTTGCCATTTTTCTTCGGTATTCTAAGTGAGTTTGTGTTATATTTAACCCTCTACTTAATAGAAATCTTTTTAACGCTTTTGCAACAGAGTGACCCAGACCAGACGGCTCCTTATGGAGCCGTCCGACCAGGGTCTGCATGCTATATTTGCTTATGAAGCTCTGATTCTTCCATTTCTGCCATAGCCAAAGCCCCGTGCGTTAATATACCATTATGAATATTCAGCTAATAACAGATTCACGATGGCATTATGTCTTACACGAGTACTCGGCAATTAACCCATTACCTCATAGGCTATTTTTAGATACAACCTTTTGAATAAATCCACCGAAAAGGATTATTAACTAGAGGAAATTAAAGTTTTAGAATTTTGTAGTTTGAACCCATTGTGATAAATAGAGCATTTGCTCTTATAGGAGCAAATGCTCTATTTATAACAATGGTTTCACAAAGTGACTTTTACAGAGTCGTCAAAAGTCGTCAATATGAGGGAATGGGTTATAAAGGGCCAAGCAAGGGTTTGTTAGAAGGAGGGAGACAGCCATCCGTGAGGAAAAGAAACAAAATGGTCATGTTAACCCTCGACTTCATGACTATTTATGTAAGAATAAATGCCATAATGAATGATAATTGACATACTTTTTATAATGGCATATGAAAACACAGCATGTTTTGACCATAGTATAAAGTATAGTATCCGATCTACATTGTTTCATAAGTAAAAACAGACTGATTATACAGCCCCTGCAGTAGCTTGTTTGCAAAGACACAAACATAAAAGTTGAAGGAAATGAACTATTGCCTTAACCATTCCATAAATACGCCTTCCTACGCATTTGCAAGCAGAGTAGACCCATATTAGACTACTCATATAGGAGCTGTCTGATGAGGATGTGCTGTGTTTGCTTATGATATACTATAGATATGATTCTACGGTTTCTGCCATGGTCAAACGTTCCTGTTTGCATACATGTGCTATTAAATCAATTAATTTAATAAGTATTCATGATGTTATTATTTCGTACATACATATTCATGGGATAAAGGGTTAAGCAAGTATATACAAAACAAAACGGACTAAAAGATGGTTATTCAACACAAGAAAGGAAACAGCTTATTTAACCCTTGCAACATAAATACGCCTTTAAACGCTCTTGCAAACATATTGGACTCAGATCACGTGGCTCCTATCAGGGCCTTTCTGTTTATTTAGGGAATACATGTAATATAGATATGGTTATAAAGTTTTGTCATGGCCAAACATGCAAGTGTTTATGTGGCGGTTATTCATAATGACACATTTTATTCCATGAGTATTCATGCAATAAAGTTTTAAAACGAAGAGACTAAAATCGAAGCTTCCAATTCAGTTATCTTCCCCTTCCTTCAAAAAATGCTGGCTACAATATAAAACATACCTGACTATAATATAAACCATAGCTTGCTATACTATCAACCATACCTGACTATAATATAAACAATACCTTGCTATAATATAAACCATACCTTGCTATAATATCAACCATACCTGGCTATAATATAAACCATAGCGGTTATCTAACTGTTGAATTCATTTGGTGTCAATTCATATAACCAAAGCATTCCTTTTCATCAGGGGAAGAGAACGTATTTAAGTATCGTTTAATATTCTTGCATATTTGTCTGTGGATAACGCTATTAGAATATCTGGTGAAAGATCGACGAATCTCATAATTGAATTATTCATAATATGGCCAAGACAGTGTATCAGATGTTTCTAGTCTTTAACTTGTTGAGTGCCAGTCCCTTTAGCAAGTTGGTAGTAAACTACACGTGTGATTTGCTTAGGTTTTCATCGAAGGACATTTCAGATACATTTTCATCCATGAAGTTTGGATTAAAGAACTTTTAAAACACGTTTAAAATTAGCATTTTGTATTTAAGGCATGGTGTAACTCAACATCTGGTTGTGATCAACACACGTTATGTATTGCAATTATCTTGCATTAACCAGTAACTGTCATTTACAAATATATATGTCTTTTTCAATGTCTAAAGTATAATTGTCTCCCGATTCATTTTCAAAACCAGTGTCAGAGTGTCAAACAGTTTAGATCATAATAAGACGCCGGTTTACTCAGTGTCTCATCTTGATCTAAACTGCTTATAAAGGCCATTGTAAATCTAACCATACCGTTGAACGTGTTAACGTGATAATGGCTAAACGTATCTTCCTTATTATACAAAATGTTTCCTCTACCACCCGTTAATGGCCTGTTGTCTTCTCAAATACCCGTTTTAAACTGTCATAGTGAAAAATATGGTCCATGCAGTCACGCTCAGTAGGTTTTATGTATTCTACATAAAATGGCGTGTTGACAATATTGTATTTTGATAGCCTGCACACAAAAGGGATGATTTTTAGTAAAAATGTTTAATACAAAATTGCAACGCAATCTATAACAACCAGTGAATAATGTATATAGTTGGCCGATTCATTTCATGTCTAGGAATTTATGATGCGAACGAGAAAAACATTATAACCGAAATATCTTCATGGTTTCAGTTTTATATCACACTTTTCGTATTTATTAAAACTCGGCTTCAAAGAGAAACTGCTAAATATATGAAAACAATAAATATACAAAATAAAATTGAGCTCCATATGAATTACAGTTCCTAAGTTTTCATTCCAACTTTTTTCCACATATATTTATATATTCAACGCCTTTGCAAACAGAGTAGACACAGATCAGGGTTTGCATTGTGTGCTTATAGAATGATATAAATCTGATACTACGGCTTATAAGAAAGGTAAATAAATCCATTGCTCACAATTCGATTATAAAATATCAAATATTGATATTATTATTTCTAGCATTGATACTTTTGAGGTAAACGGTTAACTACAATAGCTTCGGTTGTTAATAAACTATTCAGAAAATAATTAAGGACATTGAATGCTTCAGTCATTCACCCTTTACTTGTGTGAACCGGATATGCACGACATTTGCAAACAGTGTAGACCCAGATCAAAGGGCTCCTTAGGGAGCCCTTTGATCAGGATCTGTACTGTTTGTCATAAAAATCATTTTCCTCAGTGGCACATTTTGATAAAACTTTTTGTTTGATTATATTCAGAAACGGATCAGCCAGTTATAATCATTAAGAGTTAATATGTCATGTAATGCTTATATATGCATATATTGGAATGAAAAGTCATGATTCACTTAATTCAGATCAATCGTAACTACTCGGCAGTTTCCGACAACCTCGGAAAAGCGCTCTCATTAGTGCTATAATACAGTTAGTTCACTCTGATGATTTGTCCCGGCGACGTTCATTATTTGTTGTGCAGATGTTCTATTTGAAGGTATCTTTATGATTATTCATAGCAACCACAACCATTTCTAACGTTCCAACCATCTTATCTTTCTCAAATTTTACATTTAAATGGAGAACAAATTGCATCTACAGTAGAACCCCTCTAATGTGACCACTTAATGAATAAACATTTCTGCCTTTATAAGCAGGTGGTTGCTTAATGCAGGACGAAAGTTATGCAGAAAGCTCCTATATGAGCTTTCTGCATAACTTTCATCCTGCATTAACCTACCACCTGTCTCTGTCACCCAGAATTATGCCCATTTTTGATGGTCGCATTAGAGGGGTTTACTGTAGCTGGTTACAAAGACCCAGTCAGTGTGTAACAAGAATCAGTACAGCAAATCCTCTCCAATCCGGGATCAATGCCGGTCTGTAGCATAGGTAGCAACTTAATGCAAGCTGGAAGTCTCACTGAAAGTCCCTAAAGGAACATGCTGCATGATTTTCGCACTGCATTAAGCAGCCACTTGCTTAAAGAGATCTAAATGATTCTCTACTAAAACTCCGGTTTAGAGGGGATTTATTGTATATAACTATATCAAGTTCGCTTTATCAAAATGTGCATGATCATAATGAATACAGATTGCGCTGCATGATAGATAGCTGTCTTATGTATAGAAATCGACAAACATGCTGTAAAATCACGACTAGTATACACATTCAACATAGGTACATAATACAATGTTGCAAGTATTGCTGTTGTAGAACTGTTTTGGTTATATTTGTAATATATAACAATTTACCCGATGAATATTCATATTACAAATACTGACTTCATTAATATCAATTACATGTAGATGATATTTTATTATGGTAGACGAACACAGGAATGTTTGACCGTAACAGAAAGTATAGATTCAGATCAATATTATTCTGTGAGCAAACAGACGGCTCCTATAGAAACCGTTTGATCTGGGTCTACTCTGTTTGAAAAGACGTCAAAAAATCGCCTCTATCGGGGAAAGTGTTAACACATCCCCTGTTCTATATTTAGTCCAAATTCCGATACCTACTGAATATTCATGGACAAGCCAGTTATAATGAAATATGGAAGGTGAAACACTGTAGCCATTTTAGAAACTAAAGAAACAGCTCTATCAAATTCCATTGGCAAACAGAGCAAACCCCTGATTAGACGGCTCCTCTTGGAGCCGTCTGAGCTGGGTCTTCTCTGTTTGCAAATGCGTGAAAAGGCGTTTATATGAAGGAACGTGTTAACTTGTTACGGATAGTTTATGCCCACAGATAGTTTCTTTGTGATATGTATATTACATGTATTTATATATCATTATTTATTGATGTACAGCAAAACCTGTCTGCAATAGTCACTCGATAAGAGGTGAAGTGTGAGCTGTATACTTATTCGATAGTTTTCTGCTTTACGTTCATCCTGCATTTAGCACGTCCATATTATAAGGTATATATTCGATAGTGTTCTGCTTTACGTTCATCCTGCATTTAGCACGTCCATATTATAAGGTATATATTCGATAGTTTTCTGCTTTACGTTCATCCTGCATTTAGCACGTCCATATTATAAGGTATATATATCAAACGCGACCAAATCGAAATTTGGAACGCAATCCCTGTTTATGTGAGGGGTTTCTGCAAAAGAGATATACATGTACATACTCTGATGAAAGCCTTTGACATGAATTGATATAATAAACAACGCAAACTCTGATCACCGTCTACACTGTTTACATATCAATATGCCCCATGTATGAGATCGCTTGAGTTTATTGGTTACGTTGTCACCGTAAAGGCTTTAGGGTTTTGCATATTCCCTTCCCTATTAAGTAAAGTATAGTAAAGTGTCGCTAAAACGACCACTTAAAAGAAATATATTTCTGGTCTTCTAGAAAACAGGCGGTGGCTTAATGCAGTACTAGAGTTATATACAGGAAGCTCTTATAGGGGATTTCTGTATGACTTTCGGCCTGTATTAACCCTTTACCTCACAAGCTATTTTTACATACAACCTCTTTGAATAAATCTACCGAAAAGGAGCATTAACTAGAGAAAAGGAAAAGTTTGGTATTTTGTAGTTTGAAACCATTGTGATAAATAGAGCATTTGCTCCTATGGGAGCAAATGGTCTATTTATCACAATGGTGTCACAAAGTGACCTTTACAGAGTCATCAAAAGTCGTCAATATGAGGGAATGGGTTAAGCAACCATGTACTTTTACAGACTCTTATGCTAACACTTTCCCTCATATAAATGTGTTCCCATGTATTTGCAAACAGAGTAGACCCAGATCAGACGGTTCCTAGAGCAGCCGTCTGACCAGGGTCTGCTCTGTTTGCTAATATAATTTGATAGATGTGTCGCTTTGCTTTCTAATATGCCTACAATATTCCATCTTCCATATTTCTTCATAACTATTTTGTTAATGAATATTGAGTAGGTATTGAAATTTGGCCTAAATACAGAACAGGGAAAGGGTTAATACATTGTGTGGTCCCACTAGCGATACTTTACGGTATAAATGTATTGTCATTTTCTTTCTTTTAAATGCCATTTCACGCCAAACAGAGAAGACCCAGATCAGACGTCTCCTGTATGAGCCGTCTGATCAGTGTCTGCTCTGTTTGCTTATGAAATATTATAGTTATGACTCTACAGTTTCAACTAATATAAAAACCCTAATAAATATGCATGGTGTCATTATTTCTCACATGAAGATCAAACAGGGAAATGGTTTATATACATTTATAGAGCAGCGGCTGCCTCTAGCAATTCACTGTAGTTCAGGATACAAAACTGTCATAGTTTACTCACAGTCATTTGTTTCCTCCCATGAGCAATGCTAAAGAATAGTTTCAATTGAACCTTATAGCTGGAAGTTCTCCCCTCATCTTGCCGCCATGGCACTGTTTAATTGTGCTAATAACATGGGCAATTATACGGCCATCAAAGGAGCAAGTAGGACCAATTTCCGTAGACTGCCGTTAAGTGTTACGTACTATGCTAGGGTAACGCCCAGGCCAATACAGCTTATTCCGCAAGCAGCTGGTGCGTCTCAAGAACAAACCACTTCTGTACATTATGTGTAATGTCGTCTGTATTCAAATTGTCGCCTGCTTAACTCTTCGTCTGATGAATATTATATGTAAAATATAATGACACCACGATTACTTATTAGCTGATCTTTAAAATGGTATAGAAAAGTGTTACCTTGGCAAAATCTAAACTCTGCAATCGGATCTTTATTATTTCATTGGAAATACAAACCCTGATAAGGCGGCTCTTATAGAAGCCGTCTGATCTGGGTCAACTTCGTTTGCAATGCATCAAAATGCGTCTCTATCGGGGTAATATCTGAAAATATATGCAAATTCGCCGCCTTGAGCGAATGCTATTTAGAAGTGCTGGAATGATATTTTTACTTGTATTTCGTATGTTTATATACAGTGTATAGTAATAAAATTATTACTGCTAGTCAATTTGTATGTATTTTGATGCAATATGTGATTTTCATTAAATTATACAAATTGGCAAATAATAAATATAATATAAATAAACGATGCATGTTCGCACAATAGTGGGTTTTCTCATGTTTTGTCTTTATGAAGTTGTCGCATATAGATATTTCCCTAGAGGAGCTTTCTGCACGACTTTCACCCTGCACTAAGCTGCTACCTGTCTTCAATACCGATATGTATACTAACTTATCATTTGGAATATCATTATAGAAATTCAGCAAATATTTTGAAGTCATTATTTCTTCCATGCCTATTCATCAATTAAAAAGTTAACAAGAGAGCAATGTTAATACAATTAAGCAAATGACAAGGCCTGGCAACAATAATGATAAGAGCACATCACATGGTACGAGTAGAAAGGTTAGATTCCGTTGTTAAATCACCCTCTTGGGTTTTAGTTACATACAAATGACTGACATACACCAACATATCAGAGTTCGTATTATTTGAGAGCCATCGACGTTTGAAATACAAGTAGTTTATTATTGGACTAGACTGCAACACGCTCCTCTAGGACAGCGGCTAGTCTACTAGATTTTGAACACGCTCATCTGGGGTAGCGGCTAGTCTACCAAATTTTGAACACGCTTTTTTCATATATATAGCGGCTAGTCTACTAGACTTTTAACATGCTTCTTTCATATAGCGACTAGTTTTGGCCGGGTACTACACTTTTTACCAAACCCGGAAGAGATTACTTATAAGACTCTATTTGTATTGCTGACAAGTGGATTTGCCTCGGTTGAACCAATCCTTATACTTTACCTTTTCATTAAAAAATGTGTCGTTTTTGTAATTCAAGAATTTTAACAATTCGTATGTTGTTAATGTGTATGCCCAGATATCCAATAAATTGTTGTGGTGTTGCAAAGTGTGTACCCATGCACTTACCAAGAAAACATATACATTTACAAAAATATTCCTTTTACTCCATAGATACGCATTTTAACGCCTTTGCAGATTTACATTAGACGGTTGTTGTAGGAACCATCTATTCAGGGTCTGCTCTGTTTGCTTGTGGAATTATATAAATTTGATTCTGCAGATTTTACGTGAACCAGATATTCTTGTCATATGTCATTATAAATATTGAATTAATCAACATTCATACATACTATACATGCATTTCCCTTTTTACCCCTTTGAAACCAGAGTGGACCCATATCAGACAACTCCTGTGGGGGCTGTCTGATCAGGGTCTGCTCTGTTTGCTGATCTAATTCTGTAGTCTTTGTCAGGGCCAACCATACCCTTCTTTATATGTCACTATAAACATTAACTAATTAATATTCTTCACGTCAGTATTCCTTACATGAATTCTCGTTTGGAATTGGTTTAACCCATTCCTCCGAAGGCTATTTTTAGACCCAACCTCTATGAATGAATCTACCCAAAAGGAGCATTTACTTGAGAAAAGGATTTTTTTTAAGTAGTTGGAAACCATTGTGATAAATAGAAAGAACATTTGCTCCTATTTATCTCAATGGTTTCAAGAAGTTGTTATTACATAGGTGCAGAAAGGCGTATTTATGGAGGAAAGGGAAGGGTTAAAATATTTGCTTAAGTGCATATTTCAGCAGCTTTCAGTCCGATAATGTTGTTAACATATTTTACATTATGAATCGACTTAAACCTGAATACACCGATTTAGTGTGATTTAGTGATTTTAGGAGTACTTATTTAGGCTAAAGACTTTCACACACTGGATCTCCTCCTACTGCGCTCATCATCAAGCTTCTACAGTGCCCCCACTAACGGCGAAGCAGTATAGCACAATAAACATCCCTTTTGACGAGCGGATTTGGACCGACTCGCCGCTGTGAAAATTACACGCTTTTTACAAATATGCATGTAATTGACTCTGGTCGATTAAACACATTCAACAAGTAAAAATAAATTTTACGATGATTTTCTGCCAGTCTGATTAACCTTAGCTGACACCAAACCACTCCATGGCTTCTAGTTGAGGACATGACCCATCGCTAGCGGCAACTCACCACAACTGCTACCAGAATCTTCAAAGATTTGTTGTCTTCGTTACTAAAGCCAGGCTCCTTCACAAGACTGGAAATTTCTTTAGCCATTAACGCGCTGAGCAACTTGTTTTCTGATTAAAGTTTCGCCTGTTTCATTCTTTAATGTTTATGTTTTTCGCAAAACACTATCGGGCTTTAAAATAAAAGATGGACCTTTGTGTAAGACCAACTCGCTTGTTTGATCAGGTTCTAAACTATACTTGTAAATGTCAACACGAATCAATCCATTTTCTTGCTAAAAACTATGAATGCCATAGCGCCCCGCAGATAAGAGTCACTTCATTTGCACTCACTTTTGAGAAATTAAAGTAAATTTTAAAGGAACTTTAAAATGTTAGTACTTTTATTCGCTGGCGATGCACATTCTCTCTCAGCTCCAGATCTTAACTTCACTATATTGTTTCTTCAGATTATAAGTTTGTTTAAAGGACTTACAGGGTGGTTCTGTTAGGAATCCTGGTCGGTTTTCATTTCCGCTGTATTAACCTCCCAGGTGAGCGACTTCCGCGCACATTTCCCTAATTGGCGATTTAATTTTCGTCCACCCTTGGAATTTATTTTTCAGATAAATTGCCCGCATTGATCTATTAATTTAACCCTGCTCATACTGACAATACAATATCTGCTAAATCTATGAATTGCTGAACTTTACGTTGACTTCCTATTCGACCAAACTTTTTAAGAAACTATTGTCCGGTCGTCAAACAGTTTGGATCCGGAAGAGACTCCGAGGTTACTTGTCGTCTCATATAGATCCAATCTGTTAGTAAATACCAGTCAAGAGACAATAAGCATGAGAAGAGTTATGTCCCTTTCCTCCATAAATACGCATTTCTACGCCTCTGTAAAAGTCCCTTTGTGAAACCATTGTGATAAATAAAGCATTTGCTCCTTAGGAGCAAATGCTCTATTTATCACAATGGTTTCAAAACTACAGAATTCTATTTTTTTCCTTTTCTCTAGTTAATGCTCATTTTCAGTAGATTTATGCAAAGAGGTAGGATCTAAAAATAGCCTATGAGGGAATGGGTTAAACGGCAAGCCGTTTTTCCATACTTGAAGTTTGCAGATAAATCCCAAGTATAGATCTATTAATTTGAACAATCGGAAAATCTAACATTTTTGTTGTTGACACTCTTAACGAAACAATGAAGTCTTGAAAGAAATGAAGAACGTCGTGTGTGATTTCCTGGCATTTTTGTGACACTTCATATACGGTAGAAATCGAAGGTATGTTAAATTAACCGCAATATAAACAGCAAAAATAAATGAACATTGGTGGGCGCATAATGACAATACTACATGACGAATTATTTCAAGATTAGTCATCTGAAAGAAAAATTCCACGTGCCTCATACCTATTATCTTTTAATATATACCACGCCCCATATGCGGCCCTAATTTAAGCATTAATTGCTTATCTAAATGAGAATACAATGCCATTATTGATCGTCGGCCGGCATTTTACGGGCGGTATTTTTTGTCGTATTTACGTTCTTGACAAATTGTATTCACTAATGAATAGAACGAGAAAAAATATTTCTCTAGCAAAGCTGCGTCGATTTCTGTTCAATAGTTAAACCATTTAATCCTTTAAATGTTGGAAATGAATGTATGTACGGACATGTACAAACAGTGTAGACACAGATCAGAGGACTCATAGAGGAGTCCTATATAGACCAGGGTCTGCATTGTTTGTCATTGAAAATGCTCTCGCATATTATAACATTTTATACCGAATGAACAAGTACCATTAAGCAGAGATGGACCGTTCCATTTTAAAAATTCAGCATTCAAAGGTTTAGCGCTGTAGATCTGTAACTATATATACATGTACCTGTGTAAATAGTTTGGATTCAAATGAGACAATGAGTAACTCCATGCCTCAACAGACTCCAAACTGTTACATTCAATATAAAAAATAAAATTGGGAAACATTAGAACATTAAAGCAGGCAACAAGTTTGGCGGACGACAAAATGTGACAGCGAAAGAGTTAAACCGTTTGTCATGTCTATGATAAACTTAAAAACCTTTTAAGACTTAATACACTTACTACGAAAGCCGCTGTAATGTCGTCTGCTGATTGAACACTTTCGCTGCCACATTTTGTCTTCTTCTATATTTTTCAGTTTTTAATTTTCTTCAAAAGGTATAATCACAGTATCAGTTTGTATCCTGGTGAGACGAGTTACCTAGGTGTCGCATCTGAATCCAAACTGTTTGTACATGTGATCACAGACTTGTCATTGGTAGCGAAAAGTTAATCAGGCAATAATAATAAGCTTAATAAGACAATCAGGACAGAACACTGTATGGAACTTGATCAGTCGTCAAGTTTATAAGAACCTGATAAGGGTAAGAGACGTGTACTCTATGAAAATCATGTAAAAATAATAACAATAAACTTTAGTTGGTTGAATTTTTATAATGGCGCTGTGAACAGGAAGTGTGTGTGTGTGTGTGTGTGTGTGTGTGTGTGTGAGTGTGTGATGGGGGTGGGGGTAAGTAAAGTGTCAAATGCTAGTAATTTTGTTATCACCAAAAGCAAGATTCGACTGGTACCTTCATCGTTGACAATCTCACCAGTTGCCGTCTGCAAATACGTGTCGCCAGCTTCAATCGTCAATGTAAAGTTTCATTCATTAGACAATTTATTTTCCAAATGCACAACAACTACGTCATAGGTTCTAACCGGACAACGACTTGTGCGTCTGGTATTGATCCATACTGTTTAGAAACAGTTCTACGTCGTGTTCTTAACATTTTCCGCGCCAACCGCGACTAGACTCACATTTACAAACAACTTCTAATCAGATGAGACACCGAGTAACTCGGCGTCTCATCAGGATCCAAGCTGTTAGACACTCGGCCAAAGACTTCTGAAAAGCTTGATCGAATCGAAAGTAGTCAAACATGAACAGGGTCCATCTTTCAGTTGACACTTTTCCCCCAGCGGGTTAACGGTTAAGATTGATAGAAATGTTTGGGAACACAAAAATACGAACTTAACCCATTACCTCATAGGCTATTTTTATATCCAACCTCTTTGAATAAATCTACCGAAAAGGAGCATTAACTAGAGAAAAGGAAAAGTTTGGTATTTTGTAGTTTGAAACCATTGTGATAAATAGAACATTTGCTCCTATAAGGAGCAAATGCTCTATTTATCACAATGGTTTCAACAGGTGACTTTTGCAAAGGCGTCAATTGTACTGATATGAGGGAATGGGTTAACACCACAGGAAAGCGCAAATAAAAGCGCCTGTCAGAATTGTCCATGCATGTTTTGCAATGTCTTTTTCAATTAGCGAATCTATTTTGCAGTGACGTGGTAAATTTTCAGTGGGCATTCAGGCATTATTATAATTATTAAGGAAAGGTAGGGGGTGATACTTGGTTTTGTGGAACGGAAATGATCTTTAAAAACGGTATACATCCAAATAGTTATCACTAAAAAAGAACTCTTCAACCAAAATTTATTGTAAACTTTCTGTTTCAGTTCTATAAATTATGTACATATACATAAAACAGTATGAATTAACCCTTTCCCCTATATAAACACATTTGTATTGTCATTTGCAGACAGTGTAGACCCTCCGATCAGGATATACACTATTTGTCATCCAACATTTTCTAGCAATTTAAAGGCTGTTCTATTGAATGTTCTTTATAGTTAAATGTTGATTCCACTGTGAATATTCAGAATTGAAATGTTTCAACCCGTTGCTCCATAAATACGCCTTTTTAAGCATTTGCAAACAAAGAATACCCAGGAGCCGTCTGATCAGGGTCTACTCTGTTTGCTTATGGAGAATTAATATATAGATTTGATTCTACAGTTTCTGCTTTGGCAAAAAGCATGTGTAAATATGCCATTATAAAAAGTAATCTAATAATATGTAAGATGTCAGAGTGTTTTTCATGAATATTCATTATTCATATGTTCTACTGCAGAAAGCACCAGTGGGATCAGTATCTCTGTTACAGGACTTGCTGCTATGGACGAATCGGTGAGTTTTGGATTCAGATGAGATGTCGAATAACACGACGTCTCATTGGGATCTTAACCCTTCGCTTGCTATTCACGTCAATATACCTACCTGTAAATAGTGAAGACCCAGATGAGACAGCTCCTGCAGGAGCTGTCTCATCAGGGTCTGCACTATTTACAAGTTGATTGTGCAACCAGTGCACTCCACAGCAGTAATTGCACAGCGATATACTTGTACACAGTGAAGATATATGTAATTATACAACAGGGCATGAGTAAAGAAGGATAAATGTATTTTAAAATTCAGCAAGCGAAGGGTTAACTCGTTGACCTACCATTTACGTTTTATAGAATAAATTGAAGCGACGTCCATCCTGAAACTTCAAACAGACTGTGTTGTTTGCAGACGATAATTGTTTGATGCCAAAAAGAATTAAACTGTCGCCAGAAGTAAACTTACATTGGGTGGTCATTGTAGAGAAGGTTTAATCTACAGGATTGGATAAAAAAAACTGATCGTCGAGGAGTCTGATATGAGTATTTTCTGCCTGCAAAAACATACCTTACCACACAGCATGGCGTGTCTTTTATGCATATGAGTTAAAGCTTGATAATAAAAATCACTTAATTGGATATTAACAGAGATGGCCATGATAGCGAATGGGAAACGGAAACTGCTTTAATTTGTTAAATGGCTTTTTGACAAGTTTCATATTAATTTACTCACAGCTGTGCAACCGATCTGCCCCAGAGAGTCCCGTATAGGCTCTTACTTTTCACCCAGGTGTGGTGAATAACCGTAACGGGAGGATACACCCCGATATCAATACGGAACTAATAGGTTTCTAATGGGAAATGCAGGTTTATGCATGTGGATAACAGAAATCTGTCATAAAAAGAGAAACAATACCAGTAACATGAGTGTTTATGCTTTTATTTTCGCAGTAAGCTATCTTATAGAATATAATACAAAGGGTACCAATATCAGATTATCGAAACATTCAACACTCATAGTTTTTATCAAACACCTTTAAGAGTCCTATGTTCAATATATGAATCGTTGCTCAACCCTTTCATCCATAGGTTATTTTTAGATCCATCCACTTTGAATAAATCTACCGAAAAGGATCATTAACAAGAGAAAAGGAAATTTTTAGAATTTTGTAGTTTGAAACAATTGTGATAAATAGAGCATTTGCTCCTCTAGGAGCAAATGCTCTGATTACCACAATGGTTTCATAAAGTGATTTTTATAGAGGCGTAGAAAGGCGTATTTATGGCGGAAAGTGGTAAGACAGATTCTGCTGCATAATATGGGACAACACCAATGTGATAAATACTAATAAGGAATTATCACCATGTGGTATTTTGAAAGCAGCGCGCAATATATAAAACAAAACCTCTGTTTGACGACCACTTAAGCATTTCCATAATGAACATTTGTGCATGAATTGATCACTCTATGAATATGCATTAACTTAATTTTCAAAAGGTAAACAAGTATTCTGAAATGGAATTGTTGAATTAGACAAAACTTAAAGAATCAGATTTTTAAAACTCCGTAAGCAAACAAAGCCAACCCTTATCAGACGGCTGTTACTGTGTTTGCAAAGGCGTAAAAAGGAAACAGTTAATGAATAATCATGGGAATCTATAAGACCAAAGGTCCTTCATTACGTATGGGCTTGTATCTACAGTAAAACCTCTTTATAATGGTCACTAAATTCTGCTAACTAGTTGGTATATTAGCGCAAGTGACTGCTTAAAGCAAGGTGAAAGTAAAACAGAACGCTCCTATAGGAGCGTTCTGTTTTACTTTCACCTTGCTTTAAGCAGCCACCTGCCTTTAACACAAAATACTTTAGTGGCCGTTATAGAGAAGTTTTACTGTTTCTGTATCCGAGTCTACAGCTAATGCCATGGCCAACGCATCATGCATTCATAAATAAAATTCAGATGATAAATATTCATGAAGTCACCATTTCTTACATTAATATTCATATTGCTTCAAGTAGATTAACCCTTTCAGTGTGGGTCTGGGACACGAGTCGCTTGCAATATAGACCCAGATTAGAGTCTATTTATTTAAAAAAGGTAGAATTTGCGAGAGGAAATAATTGAGGAGTTCTCTGATCTGGGTCTATACTGTTTGCAGATACCACTGCACTCCATTCAGATATAGAGAAACTATTTCACCTAATTTACCCAATTAACCTATTTAATTCTCCTCTTGTCAAACAACAATTCTAGTGTAGATCCTGGTCAGCAATGCCGAGCTCATCACTTTGTGACTGATATCAGTTGACATTCCTCTTTCAAATCACCGACGGACCTTTTGTCATGGAAAGACACATATCGGAAAATTATTAACCTTTTACTCTGTGGAGACACATTTGCACTATTTGCAAGCAGAATAGACCCATACCAGAGGTCTCCTGTAGGATCCGTTTGGTTTGGGTCTGCTCGTTTTGCTTATAGAGTATCTAAGAACTAATTCTATACTATTCGGCATAACAAGGTATTCAATGTTTTATACAACATGAATGTGCATTACCTGCCTCAAGCGACAATCAAAAAGAGGTCTAATTGGGGATGTGTAAGGCAGGCTCCTATGGGAGCTTTCTGTATTACGTTTGCCCTGTATTAAGCAACCACGTGCTTTTTAAGACTCATAATTATGTTCAATAAATGAATGGCCGCTTAAAACATGTTCTACTGTATAACATAATTAACTTATTAATGTTCATAGTGGGTGGAGTATACCACCCATTATGTCATAAATATTCATTAAGTAAAAAGTTAAACGTATTCACGTATCTGGAATTAATTCATGTATTTCATTTCCGACCAGAACACAATTTGAATACGCATGAATATAAGTGTCACTAATCATTTGGAAGCCTGAATATTGCATCCACAGAAAAATATCGTCAATCTAAAACGAACAATTCAGAATGTCTTCCTAATTGTTGACATAAATGGATTCGGATGTCAAACACAATCTACGTTCAGTTTAACTAGAAGCACAATGAAACCTGTCTATAGCGAACATATATTGAATATAAGCATAAGAACGGGTTGTTGCTTAATGCAGGACGAAAGTAATGCAGAAAACTCCGCGAGGAGCTTTCTGCATTACTTTCGTCCTTCATTAAGCTACCGCCAGTGTTAATTCCCCAGAATTAAGACTTATTTTGAAATGGTTGCTTTGGACAGGTTTTACTGTATATAGACAGCCCGGAAAAGCTAGCTTAAACCATTTAAATATGGAATACAGTGTAACTCACAATTGCAGTCAATGTAGACCCAGGTCAAATGGCTCATTTAGGAGACCCCTTGTTAACCGTATAACCCTTTAACCCATTCCCTCATATTGACGACTTTTGACGACTCTGTAAAAGTCACTTTGTGAAACCATTGTGATAAATAGAGCATTTGCTCCTATATGAGCAAATGCTCTATTTATCGCAATGGTTTCAAACTACAGAATTCTAAAACAAATCCTTTTCTCTAGTTAATGCTCCTAGATTTATTTAAAGAGGTAGGATCTAAAAAGATAATAACCTGTGAGGGAATGGGTTAAACTTTGCCTTTCATACTTCATTAGCCTTTTTAGCAATGACAGAAAACCATTCGACATCAACATACAACATTTAAAGGGTGAAATATGGACCAATAAAATTAATGAGGTACATGCTAATCTGAAAATATGCCATTACTAGGGGCGTTATCTAGTCAGAATGAGACAGAGGGTTGGACAGACAAGACACAGGCCCGTCTGTTGTCACTTCCACGACCCTTCCACGATATTGTGGGCACACAAACACGATAACGCAGATAGCATTGCCACTTTCCCGTTGTTCCCGGAAAGACATTGTTCATAAAACAAATGACCGATTCACACGCAGGAACGCTGTACGCGAGGTACACGTATGAGCAGATTACATGACGTGTTCTATTCTGTGTAGAATCGAGCACTAGAGAACTATAATTGTAAGCAAAATATTATTAAATTTACGGCTGACGTCAATAGCATGTTTATAGCAATATTTTAATTATTGGCGACAAATACATGTATATCATACCGTAGGTTATAACACATAACAACGGATGTCAGTTGATACAGCTTGAAGTGAATATTTTTTTCTAATTTTATCAAAATAAACATACATTAATGTACACAATATAAATTATAAAACTATGTTGCATTAGAAATGCAATAATCTGAACTATATTTATTTTATTTACACGTCACTGAACTTAGTATTATCATCAACAATGATAATTAATTAACCGTTCACGCATATTTTCAAGATGATTATTTCATTTTTTCTCTCAATTATGACTCGTGATGCTCCTTATATTTAAATTTTTGAACACGGGAAGCGAGAGCTAAGTAAAACCTCTCCATACCGTACGTTAAATTAAGTATCGGCCTTGGATACAGGTGGCAGCTTAATGCAGTGTGAAAGTCGTGCAGAAAGCTTTCTGCACGACTTTCACACTGCATTAAGCAGCCACATGCATAAAAGTATCTAAATTTTTCTCTTCTATAATTCTGGTTTAGAGGGGTTCTACTGTACTGTCATTTGCAAGCAGTGTAGAGTATGGCCTTCTGTTAGGATCTGTACTGTTTGACGTTAAACAATGATGTACCATTCCACTGTGTGAACATTTAGCTTTCAAATTGTTAAAAGTTGCATGGTTTGCTTATCGTGTCAATCTCGACTTGTTGGTTTGCTGTTAACAAAAAGAGCGTCTTTGAATAGCCATGTCAAATTAATTAATGGCGATAATGAAACGTTATGATGAAATATTGTTGTGAAAATCCCACTGCATCATGTTGTATCGAGAAAAGCTGAAAACCTTTTCTGGACTTGTAGAATCTTGTTGAAAGTTAACTCTTCACCCCACCGCCGTAGATGTATCTATGAGTACATTCGCAAACAGTTTGGAGCCAGATGAGAAGCCGTGTAGCTAGGTGTGTCATCGGAACATCCGGATTGTAGTCACAGCTACGCCATCGGGTTATCAAATTACATAGCATTTGTGAAACAACAAAAGTTATTTTGATTAAATATACACATCAGAAAAAGATGAATTTTGAATAGTACATGCAGAGAAAACAATTTCATAGGCAGACGCTATTTTGAAAAATAACAGATGACAAGCATGCCATTGAGAGCATGAAAGGAACATTTTTTCCCCGCTGCGCATGTCTCCATATTAATAAGGACTCTACTTTTGTACAGGTAGAAACACGCATTAGCTAATTTGCTGTGAGCTACTTAACTGCCATCCTGCTATCCGCTACTACTAGGCTAGCATTTTTAAACAGCCTGGATCCAGATGAGACGCCGAGTAACTCGGCGTCTCATCAGGATCCAAGCTGTTTGACACTCGGTTAATAATTTTCAAAAGCTTGATCGAATCACAAGTAGTCAAAATTACACCAGATCTAAATTTAAGCAGATATTATTATCACAGCGGATAAGCGTTAAAACATCATAAATAATGGTTTGCAGAGTTACGCTGCCTTTTACCTTTTGTGCTGATCGAAATGCAATAATTTTGAATCATTTATAATTTAATTTCATGATTTGCAAATTAATAAACCTCCCTAGTATCTTCGGTCTCCGGGGAAATTCTCCCTTTTATCAATACCATCACTATTTTAACGCCGCGGAAAGCCATATTTTCACACCATTGTTTGTGCAATATTGGGGGCAAGCTGAATATGAATTTGCAATCAGTTTGTGTCCAGATTAGCCACTGAAAAATAATGCTCTACATGGGTCGAACAAGATTTAGTACCAGACTTTAAATAATAAGGTCGATTAAATATTTGAGCATGAGAAATGACTTAACCATTATTTTTTTACAGTGTAGACCAGGATTAGAAGGATGCATCTGATCAGCGACTGCACGGTTTGTCAGTCAAAACCATCTAGCAAGTCATGTTTTCAAACAGTTTGGATCCAGATGAGACGCCGAGTAACTCGGCGTATCATCTGGATCCAAACTGTTTGACACAATGATTATTTCTTTGAAAGAAATGGGGAAAAGCATCAGAAAGCATCATCTCTGTCAGAAGGCATTTTCTATCGACGGACTATTTACTCAGCATGCTTAAGATTACCAAGGGACAGTTGTCGCCTTGAAACTGTCTATATACATGTAGTACCAAGTTTCGGTATTCGTTGTCTTGCAAATGGCCCTCCCGTTGCCGTGTCCTTTGTTTCTTCTCAGCAAGGTAAATTCTCTGGTATCACCTATAGGCAGGGGAGGTGTCATATCCTTCACTAATCTAATCAATATTTGAAAACGTGTGGATCCAGTTCAGATGTTTAGTTCGCCATTGATTGCTAAACGTGCATCAGATGATATTTTGTTCATCAACTATATAGATAAATCAGATAGAATAGAAACTATCTGACGTCTGTAGCAGACGATATCGCCAGCCACCCAAATGATGAAGCAGACGACGTGTACTTGCGTTCGCTCCGTTCATAATTGCCTATCAGAGGATGTCTATTGAAATAGCCCGGCTTCACCACGGTTTTATATAGACTTGCCAGTGAGGTTATTAATTGTATTCATTCATCTGGTAAAATGTTTGTGTTTTATTAGGAATATGAACAGCAAATATATGAGCGTATCTTTGCTTGTGACCCCTACAACACAGCTAACCCCCTGGTCGAGCTTTGTCCCATCTCCTTGCTGGTGACCCCTTCAGCACAGACAGATAACCCCTGGTCGATCATTGTCCCATCCTTTTGGGGCGATAATTTGTTCGTTATTGTAGCCCGTGACATGCTTTTTAGTTCAAGGTGTTTTACGACCGCGGTTTCTTTGAAAAGGGTGCAAGGACTTGTTAAAAGTCACGCATAGAATGCCTATATCCCACCACCTTTGCCCACATGTATTCTGCACCCGAGACGTTTTTTTAGAGTCTGAGTACATGCTCAAGCATCTGACTGGAACGAGCTTGAGCAAGGTCAACATCTGATCAGTCAGATATTTGAGAATGGACTCAGACTCAGAAACATTGGAGCCAGAACACGAAACCAAAACAGCAGTTGACTGTTATCAAATATAAGAGCCGTTGTTCGATCAGGGTCTACTCTTAATATAATCTGAAGATAGATGTTGATGTGTACTGAATTCTCTGTGACTCTTACGTGATAAAAACGCATTTTTACTAATTTGCAAACTGATAAGAAAATAATTAAAAACAACCCGTTTGCTCTGCATTTGCAACGGAATTCTCCCGATGAGACACCGAGTAGCTCGGCGTCTCACCAAGCTCCACGCTGTTTGACACTCAGTCAATTGTGTCTTAACCATTTCCTCATATAAACATGTTTTCACGCATTTGCAAACCGAGAAGACCCAGATCAGACGGCTCCTACAGGAGCCGTCTTATCAGGGTCTACTCTCTTTGCTAATGGAACTTGATATGTCCGTTTCTTTGCTTTCTAATATGTCTAAAATGTTCAACCTTCCATATTTCATTATAACTATTTTGCTAATGAATATTCAGTATATGTTGAAATTTGGCCAATATACAGAACATGGAAAGGGTTAAATTAAAAAGTTTGTTCGAATCGGGAGTAGTCAAAAAGCAAATCCAAATTTAAACAGACATTACAGTAAAACCTCTCTATAACGGCCACCAAACTGTGGTTAATTAATTGGCACATCAGGACAGGTGGCTGCTTAAAGCAAGGTGAAAGTAAAACAGAACGCTCCTATAGGAGCGTTCTGTTTTACTTTCACATTGCTTTAAGCATCCATCTGCCTTTAACACAAAATACTTGTAATTTAGTGGTTGTTATAAAGAGATTTTACTGTATTTTTTCACAGCGGGGCAAAAGTTAATGCAGAAGGAAAGAGATGTAGAAAACTCCCCCTTAGGAGTCATCTGACATTAACCCCTTCCCTCACAGTAATGCTCTTTAACGCTTTACAAACATAGCAGAACCAGATCAGTAAAATTAGAGAGAGCTGTCTGATCAAGGTCTGCTCTGTTTGCAAATGGAATTATATAGATTAGATCCTGCAGTTTCCTCTTAGCCAGAATATTCATGGAGTGACATATTTATGCATAAATTAGGGAAATGGTAAAGCTCATTTGTCTTAAAGGTAGACAATTTAAAAGCTCATTTGTCTTAAAGGTAGACAATTTAGAGGGATTTTACTGATATACTATATTATACTTTATACTTCGTGAGAAGCATCTTTTCTAGCGGCCTGTTGTTTTTGTGCTTAGTGAGATGCATCTTGTGTAGTGATATATTATACTTTATACTTCATAAGATGTGTTTTGTATAGTGGTATATTATACTTTGTGCTTCATGAGATGCGTCTTGTCTAGTGATATAATTTATACCCCGTGAGATGCGCCCTGTCTAGTGGCATATTATACTTTTTACTTCATAAAATGTTTCTTGTCTATTAGCGTATGGTACTTCGTGCTTTATAATAATGTTTCTTGTCTAATGGCATATTATACTTTGTGGTACATGAGATGCGTCATATTATACTTTGTACTTCATGATATGCTTCTTGTCAAGTGGTATATTATACTTTGTGGTCCATGAGGTGCGTCTTGTCTGGTGGCATATTATATTTTATACCTCATGGGATGCTTCTTGTCTAGTTCATTTTATAATTTATTCTTCATGTTATGTTTCTTTTCTGGTGTTGTCATACTTCATACTCCATGCGATGCACCTTGTCTTGTGGCATTTCATACAGTGAAACCTCTCTATAACGGCCACTAAATTACATCAAGTATTTTGTGTTAAAGGCAGGTGGCTGCTTAAAGCAATGTGAACGAAAAACAGAACGCTCCTATAGGAGCGTTCTGTTTTACTTTCACCTTACTTTAAGCAGCCACCTGCCCTAAATACCAACTAGTTAACACAATTAAGTGACCGTTATAGAGAGGTTTTACTGTACTTTAGTTTTCATGAGATGCTTCCTGTCTAGTGAAATATTATACTTTTTATACCTCATGGGACGCATCATGTCTAGTAGCATATTATATTGTATGGTGGTAGCATATTATTCTTTATTTTTCATGAGTCGCTTCTTGTCTCGTGGCATTTTTTATTTTATATTTCATGAGAAGTTTCTTGTTTGGTGGTATATTATACTTTATATTTCATGAGAAGTTTCTTGTTTGGTGGCATCGGATCTATTCAAGGAGTCATGTATCACGTTGCACTCGAGCAAGTTTTGTAATAAAATGTAACACATACACCAGGCAACAATACTGCATGTATTTAAGTACTTGAGTTTCAAAGGTGTAGAATACATAATTCCATTAGGCTTGTGAATTAGTAACAGTCTCACACGTTACGGAATAGTTGGGCTCGTGTTTTCTTATGAACTCGTACAGAGACATGAGAACATCCTACACCCGTGTGGGTTATACAACCAGCCTCTTTGGTGACAGTAACTGTCATTTGTCGCTGTTGCTTGGCTGTCCATAACTTACATGATATTTTTCTCGTAACAAAATCTACAAGTTCTGACCTACACGTCTGAAATGACGATGTCTAAATGCGGGTGATCGTATGACAGTCGATACACAAAGGGAAATGAGCATCCTCTTCCACTCTCACGGGAATCTCAAATCAGATCCCGATGTCGTTAAACTATTGAGTGTGAGTCTGAGTTCATTCTCAGGTATATGATTTTTCAGCTGCCGAGTTTACTCCAAATCTAACCAATCATATACTTGAGAACAAACCCAACATCAAACCAAATGTTAAATGACGTGGGACCTGTGCATCAATGAAGTCAAACAATGTAGGAGGAGAGTTTATGATACTATTAACCCTTTCCCTCATATAAACGTGTTTTCACGCATTTGCAAACAGAGAAGACCCAGATCAGACGGCTCCTAGAGGAGCCGTCTGATCAGGATCTGCTCTGTTTGTTAATAACATTTGATAGATCTGTTTCTTTGCTTTCTAAAATGTCTACAATGTTCCAACTTCCATATTTCATTATAACTTTTTTTCCTAATGAATATTCAGTAGGTATTGAAATTTGGCCTAAATACAGAACAGGGAAAGGGTTAAGTACAGTAAACCCCTCTAAATCGGACGTTAAAGTTAGTATAAATAACGGTCTCGAAGACAGTTGGCAGCTTAATACAGGTGAAAGTCGTTCAGAAAGCTCCTCTAGGAGTTTCTACAAGACTTTCACCCTGCATTAGCCTGCCACCTGTCTCCAAAACCGACATTTATAACAACTTTAACGTCCGGTATAGAGGGAGCTTACTGTACATGAATGACATTAGTTTTTACAACACGACCTATGCACTCCAGAAAAAAACCTGTAAATTATTTGCCTTATGAATATTCATGATATATATAACCCCTCTAATGCGATCACTTAATGAATAAACATGGGTTCGTTATAAGCAGGTGGTGCTTAATGCAGGACAAAAGTAAGCTTTCTGTATTACTTTTGTCCTGCATTAATCTACCACCTACTTCTACAACCCAGAATTATACCTCTTTTATGTGGTCGCATTAGAGGAGTTTTACTGTATATGAATATAACATTGTGTAATTTGTTGCTGAAGGTTTACATGGCATTATGGAGAAGTTGTTTTATAATGGCAGAAACTGTAGAATCAGACTTACGCGTATATTTATTTGTTTAAGCAAATAGAGTAGCCCCTGATCAGACACTCCTCCTATAAGATAGGTCGGATCGGAGTCTACTGTCTATGTACATGCATATGGGTCTCAATAATGTAACAGCTTAAACGACTTTACCTAATATGAATATTAAATTTTATTAATCTAATTCTTGTTTTAAAAATATAAGGATGTTTGGCTATGGTGATATGGAATTAGATCTGTAACATGTAAGCAAACATAGCAGACCCTGATCAGACGGTTCCTACAACAGCTGTCTGATCTGGTTCTACTCTGTTTGTAAAGGCATGATTCTGGAGTAAGGGGCTGTTCCGAGTGTAAAAACTTTCACTACCAATTGCGAAGCTGTGATTGTTATTCAAACGACTTGGATCCAGCTGAGATGCCGAGTAACTCTGTATCTAATCAGGGTCCATCTTCTTTGTAACTAAAATAAAATCATTGTTGAAAGGGGAGAAATTAACTACGAAAATTGTAGCCGACGACAATTCTTGCAGCCGACAATTTGTGACACAGCAAGAATTAACCTTTATCTCTCTGTAACAAAAATAATGTCTGCTTAAATTTGGATCTGGATCAATTTGGACTACTTCTGATTGTATCAAGCGTTTTGGAACTGTATACCGACTGCCTAACAGTTTGGATCCTTATGAGACATGGGGTTACTCGGCATCTCATCGAGGTCCAAGCTGTTTGCAAATGCAGGTCATGCGTCAAGAATAGCACGATAAGGGTTAATAAAAATTTTTAACGTGTCATCCCTGCTTTGTTTGGAGATGCCAAGTATATTTTATAGAACGAGCTGTCAAGGCGATAGCAACTCATTATGAATAATAAAACGTTACATAAAAATGTTCTCGCATTCAATCTTGAATTAAATCAAAATATATGTGTCTTCGTTAACCCTTTCGCTGTCACATTTTGTCATTTTACAAAATTTGTCGTCTGCTTTAGTTTCAAGTTCTTATATTTCTCCAATTTACTACAAAACATTATTACAGTAACAAAGCAGTTTGGATCCTGATGAGACGTTGAGTAACCTAGCATCTGGATCTAGACTGTGTATACATGCACACATATTCGCCTTGGCAGTGAAATAGCCAAGCCGGTTTTCTCGCCGTGCTGACAATAGCACAAATGGGGGCGTACATTTATTACGCTAGAGCACGGTCAATGGGAAAATGTCTTCGGGATTTATGTCTTCGGGATTTTGGGCTTCATACAAACAGTGTAGCTCCAGATTAACCAATATGTTTTATGCGTATCGTATGGCCACTGTTAATCCTGCTTGTCAATCTCGTTACAGTAAAACCTCTCTAAACCGGAATTCTAGTAGAGAAGAATATAGATACTTTTAGGCAGGTGGCTGCTTAATGCAGGGTGAAAGTCATGCAGAAAGCTCCAAGAGGAGCTGTCTGCATGACTTTCAATCTGCATTAAGCTGCCACCTGTTTCCAAGATAGATACCTATACTAAATTTGAACGTCCGATTTAGAGAGGTTTTACCGTATACATATTATGGAGATACAGTAGAACCCCTCTAATGCGACCACTTAATGAATAAACATTGGTGTCTTTATAAACAGGTGATTGCTTAATGCAGGACAAAAGTAATGCAGAAGTATTACTTTTGTCCTGCATTAAGTTACCACCTGCAACTAGCACCCAGGATTATACCTCTTTTAGGTGGTCGCATTAGCGGGGTTTTACTGTATGTCTAAAGCTAATTTTAGAAATGGTTTTGTTATTTATAATCAGAGTCATAGATCAAGGTACGTATTCAACTTCTAAAATCGCCCTTCCTCCACTAAGCCCTATGGTTTGACTACCCTGTAACTACTAAAATGACCCTAAAGGACCACAATGGCAATAAGAGATATATTTTCTCTTTTTTGTGTGTCATCCTTGGTATTGATGTGACTGACATGGTTCATAACACACATAAACACTATCATTATTGAGTTTTTTAAAATATGCATGTGTTGTTAACTATTGTCTTGTTGCTCGATATTGAAATACATCTCTCTATCTACATGTATCTCTATTCTCCACAAAACACTCTTTAGAATCTCTCGATTAAACGATTTTAAACACTGGACACAACATAAGGTTTTGCTGGAGAAATAAAATAGCTTTCCTTGTAAACAGTTTAGTTCACGCATCTTAGCTGTAATAAACAATTCGATAAAATGCGTAGTCAGAAGCATGATACTTTTTTTTTTTGCAAACAGAGTCACACAGATCAACTGTAAGATCAGGGTCTACTCTGTTTGCTTATGGAATTATATAAATCTGCTTCTACAGTTTTTGCAAGGGCTGAAGTTTTTTAGCCCATAGTTGGAAGAAGCGGACATTAATTAACACACTCAACCAACCTAAGTTTATTATGTTTGAATGCCTCTATAAGCATGCATCTAATTAATATTCATAACGTTATTTTATCTTACACAAAATCATTAATATCCATGAAGAAAATTCTTATATATGTTCAATGATAGTGAACATTACACAGCTGCTTGCGACAATTGCAATGTACAACATTTTAACAGAGCTACAGATAACGGTGCGTACTCAAATACTCAAATCATAATTTCTCCACCAAACCCAATACTGTGACCATTCTAAAGAGTGGTCACAGTATAGGGTTTGGTGGAGAAATAAAGAAGTTATTCTTGAAAATGTTTTAATTTACGCATCTTATCTGGAGCTCTGATTTAGAAATAAAATGTTTAGCTTAAAACAAATCTTATATTAACCCTTCACCAAATAAATATTCACGTAAGAAATAATGACACCATGAGTATCAATAAGATGATTTTTATTAACTCATACGGAAACATGTATTTCGGATATGACAGAAATCGTAGAATAAGAGTTTCCACAAGCAACCAAAGCATGCCCTGATCAGACGGCTCCTATAGAATTCGTCTGATTTTCATCTACTCTGTTGGCATAGGTGTCTACATCCTACATCAGGTAATTGTTTATGAAACGTAATGATCGTGGAGTCTTGTCATGTATACCATCACTAACGAGAATGTAGGAAGTGAAACAAATGAATACCCTGCCTAGTCATTGCATCAGAGACGAAGCAGGTGGTTTGAGTCTGCACTGTTTGCACATTTGTGCCCAACTACACGGAAACCTATTTTCAGGATATGCAAAATAGTTTTGAACTAGATCAGACACCGTGCTGAAAAGTCGGTGTCTGATCAGTGTCTACACAGTGTGTCACACGCGTCAGCAAAACTGGATAAAGATGTAGAACCTGCTAAAACGTTTTAAACTGATCTGTATCCAAACTCTTCGCAAAGCCTAAAGATTGGCCGTCATACAGAAAGGCTCGTTTATTCTCGGTCAGGATTTCAACGGGAAAGCGAATGACAGCGCTGACAGGCGTAGGATAGTGAAATTAATAAACACCGATATCTAATAAACCCCTTAAATGGATGGGAACAAAAATGGCGCAAACACGGGTAAATACCCGTGACGGGGAAATAAAGGTTTATGAATGGTCGATCAGATATGAAGGGTAGTTGCAGCTATTTGATACAGCAACTACGTATCGCCTCGATCAGATAAAGCTCGTGAATCTATTATTAACCCTTCTCGTGATGACAAAAATAAAGTCTGCTAAAATCCTGATCTGTTAAACGCGTTACTTACTTCCGATTAGTTCAAGCGTTTAAGGAACTACTGACCGAGTGTCAAACAGCTTGGATACTGATGAGACGCCGAGTTACTCGGCATCTCATCTGTATCTAAGCTGTTTACAAATATAAACCAGGTCGCGTTTAGCATGAAAAGGATTAACTCTGAGCCCGCTGATTGTCTTCTGCCGAAAATAATGTCGTCTGCTGAAATTCTTTAATATATGTTTTTCTTCTATCGATTTCCAGGGTGTAAAAAATAGAATTCTAATAAGACGCTGAATAATTCGACGTCTCGTCAGGATCCAAACTGTGTACAAAGACATCGTAATGACGTGTTAAAATGCTAAGGAATTTATATGCGGATACATTGTGGTGATATTCAAGCAAAGCTGAAAATATTAATGGGAGTTTCTCCGCCCATAATATATATTTACGCTTTCCATGAAAGCACTGTCTACTTGCATTAATGTCGTCTGCTGAAAATGCTAAATGTTTTTCAACTTCCCTTATTTTTTTCAAGATATCACGATCCGATTTTCAAACGATTTGAATTGTACTTAATGGCAGCCACATGACTTCTGATCAGGATAAAAATTATTTGCTAAATACCAGTCAGTCATTATTTAGTGGCACGAAAGGGATCGTAAATGACACCCGACTGAATAAGATCACTATCTATCTATTAAACACCCCTATCACCCTGTCTTGATACCATCTCTCTCAGTAACTGTTCACCATCCGATTTTTCAACAGGTAAACATTTTTTCCTTGACAGCGTGCATTATGATTTCGGTCCTTGTAAATTCTAGCGAAAACATTTAAACATTCTATAGAGCATTTTTTAAATCGGTCAAAAACTCAATAAATAGTTGGATGTCTTCAACTGCAGATGATTTCTTAATGCACAACGAAAGTTAAATAAAACCTCCCCAATTTGACCGCCAAACATGGGTATAAATATGGGTCTTATAGGCAAATCGTTTCTTAATGCAGGTCGAAAGTTATACAGAAAGTTTCCACAGGAGTTTTCTGAATAACCTTCGTCCTGCATTAAGCAACCACTTTCTTTGAAAATAAGCCATCATTCTGTACCAATGATGGTACCATGTAATGCAGAACACTCCTGTCAGATCTTTCTGCATAATGTTCGTCATGCATTAAAGTACAGTAACCCCCCCCCCCCCCCCCCTCTAATGCGACCACTTAATCAACAAACATGGCTGTCTTCATAAGCAGGTGGTTGCTTAATGCAGGACGAAAGTTATGCAGAAAATTCCTATAGGAGCTTTCTGCATAACTTTCGTCCTGCATTAAGCTACCACCTGCCCTTACCACTGTGAATTATTTCCCTTTTTGGTGGTCGCATTAGAGGGTTTTTATTGTAATGTACAATCTGCCTTAATCCTTTAATTACTCCATAGAAACACCTTTTGGCATTTTGCAAAGAGAGCTGACACAGATCACCCTGTCCCTGTATGATCTGTCTGATCAATGTCTACTCTGTATGCATATTGAAATATATAGATGTGTTACTACAGATTATGTCATGGTAAAACTTACCTTGTCCATAGCGCTATTATAAAACTTCCAGTTAATTGATATTCTTAGTGATTATTTCTGACATGGATATTCATGGAGAAAAGAATAAAAGACCCAAATGATACTTCTTTTTAATAACCGATGTATAAAAGATTTTCTTTTCAAAGACATATTTCGATAGGAACGGGGTGTAAATAATTACTATTTAAATATAGTTTATAGCTGGTGTTACAGGAAAAGTTAGTTGTCATTATTTTAAGCTGAGAACATTCAAACTCCATATTCACAAACAGCTTTAATCTAAACTTGATAAAAGGTTATATAAAAATTGCAAATGAAGCCACGTAACGTTTTGCTTCTGCCTGGTGTCATTCTGAAGCACCTGATTGCATTAAAGTCAGATTCAGACTTTCTATTAAAGATCAGCCACTGCAATGACTCACAGTGTGTGATCAGATTTTGTACACTTATCGATGATAATAGAAGAACTACAATTTATTCTGATATATATTAGTATAGACCCTGATTAGACATGGTGGTATAGCACGTTAACCCTTTTGGTCCACACTTATCTTCCGTACACTTTGTAGACCCAATTTTCAGTGTTGGTTCGTTTTCTTTAGTTTTGTTCCATAATCGCAATACCAAAAATATGAGTCTTATGAGACAACGAGTTATTCACCATCCGGATCCAAAGTGTTTACAAACGTGATCATAATTTTTCCCTTGGCAGCGAAAGAGTTAACCCTTTCCCTGTTTAATATTCATGTTAGAAATAATGACGTCATTGAGACAATTCTAAAGAGTGGTCACAACAGAGGGTTCAGTGGATAAATGGCGATTTCAGTGTTTGATATGTTGGTCTGTGATAATATCAACATTATAAAGCAATACTCTCTACATTATTCTATATTATAAAGCAATAATATATGCAGTATAAAGCAATAATATCTACATTATAAAGCAATACTATCTACATTATAAAGCAATACTATCTACATTATAAAGCAATACTATCTACATTATAAAGCAATACTATCTACATTATAAAGCAATACTCTCTACATTATTCTATATTATAAAGCAATAATATCTATATTATAAAGCAATAATATCTACATTATAAAGCAATAATATCTACATTATAAAGCAATACTATCTACATTATATTTAGCAATAACATCTTCATTATAAAGCATTAATATCTACATTATATAAAGCAATGCTATATACATTATAAAGCAATAGTATATACATTATAAAGCAATAAAATATCTATATTTTAAAGCAATAATATCTACATTTTAAAGCAATAATATCTACATTATAAAGCAATAATATATACATTATTAAGCAATAAAAAATATTTACATTTTAAAGCAATAAATTCCACATTATAAAGCATTAATATGTACATTATAAAGCTTTTACAGGCAATTACAAGATAATTGTCTTCCCAGCATTTCCAGCTGATTTTTCTTTGATTAATATTGAACACCGAGCTCAGAGCATACAATAGTATAGATCCTGATGAGGTGTCGATTTACTCCGTGTCTCAGCAGGTTCCTAACTGTTTATAAAGGGCAACCACACTTCGCTAAATACAAAATTTTTGTCCTAAACCTTCCATACATTTGTCAGTGTTATATGTCATTCTGGTAGTATTGTAAAGTATATGGAGAACTTTTCGACATATCATTTAGATTCTTAAACTGTTCAATATTTCTCTTTTATAGTTTCTGTGTGACTCATCCGATGACAATTTTAATACACCCACCCCGGTCTTCAAATGTCAATTCACAATACAACTCGTCGAATATTTGTCAAATTTGAACATGAGCCCGTTAAACTTTGGACACTTAACAGATTAGACAATGTATCATGCAACGGTATCGTTTTTAAGTCAGTCAAATGAGATTGATCCTTTGGCAGGAAAGATCCCCATCTTTCAAACCCAGTTGTCCATTTTATTTAATATAGAATGAAAATGGTTAATTTGTGAGATGAGTATACATTGTAACGTATTTATAGTCTAACTATTCAGGCTCCAGTTTTGAAAGGCAAACATAACGGATAAATAATCATTTCCAGATATCTTAACTTTTCCCTCATATTTCGTGCTTTTGCAAACATAGAAGACCCAGATCAGAAGGCTCATATTGGAGCCGTCTGGTCAGGGCATGCTCTATTTGCTTATGAAATTATAATATATCCGTCTCGACAGTTTCAACCAATACCAAAACAAACATGTGTACATAATATAATGCTACTATTAAAATACAACTTAAAAGTATTCGTGATGTCATTATTTCTTACATGAATTTTCAAAGGGTTAACCCATTTCACCATATAGGATACTAAAACATATTAAGTTATTTTAGGAGACGTGTGTTATAGAAATAATACCAAGGGAGAATCTTCTGAAAACATGATACAATAAAGAGATCAACGACAACAAGAAAATAGATAGAAAAGGGCGAAGATGCACAAAGAGCTTAAGATAAAGAGATAGAAAATGGCAAAGGAAAAACAAGAGAGAAGCAGTGAGACTAAGAAAAGGAAGGGGGGAGAAAATAAAAGGGTAACGGAAATAAGCAAAGAGAAAAGAAAAGAGAGAGAAACAAGAAGGATGAACAGAAAGGATGAAATAGCCAAGGGAAAAGAAAATCAGAGATAGAAAAGGGGCGAGAACAAGGAAAAACCAGTGAGATATATAAAATATGGGAAATATACACAAACATAAAGAAAACAGGTGAGAGAGAAAACAAAAGCAGATACTCTGGGTGTGGAAGGGGGAATGAGAGAGCGAAAAAAGAGAGGAGGGAGAGGGAGTTGATACTGTATCGATGTTTTAGCCTTACCCCACTGTGGAAAATGTCTCTCAAAATTTTAATTTAATTAAATTCTGACTACTTCCGATTCGATCGCGCTATTGAGAAACTATTGACCAAGTGCCAAAAAGCTTGAACCTGATAACTTGGAACCTGATGAGACGCAGAGTTACTCGACGTCTCATCTGGATCCAAGCTGTTTGCAAATGCGAATGAAGTCGTGGATAACGGAACAGAGGTTAATGGGCGTTGCTGCACGGGCCAGTGTTCTCTTTAAGCGTGTGGATTATTGGATTTTTATGATCTGATAAGGGTTGCTGCCTTGTCCATGCCACATTACCCCCTATCTCTTTGAATACCGCCACCTTCTTAAATTCTTTTCCCTCCTAAGTTTCCTAATTCTAACCAGTGATCTAAAATCTTACACTAATATAACATGCGTGTAAAACAGCACGCGGCGTTATCAGACGCTGATTTATCAGACACCTGATCTGGACCCAAACTGTTTGCTAATGTATGAGGTTTACTGGTGTGTATTACATTCATGGGTATTGTATGCAACGAGCGATGAGCGGGGTGGGAATCTAAGCTGGTCTCATTAATCCGCTATCGGAAAGCTGTCAATGAGGAATATGTCAAGCTAAGGACATGGTCCTTAACTATTTCGCTGGCACGTATTGTCGTCTGTAAAATTTATCGTCTGCTTCAATTTTCGATTTTGAATGTTTTATTTTTATTTGTTAAAAAATAACCACAGAATCATACAGTTTGGATCTTGACGAGACGCGAGATACTCGGCGTCTCATCTGGAACCAAGCTTTTTTCATAGTTGGTCATAGTTTCGCCCATTGGTTAAAAGACTCAACCTAATAAGCTGGGTATAGTGTCGTCTGCTGATAGTTTTCGTCTGCTTCATTTAAAAGTAGAACTTCATAAAATTGCACTGCACTGCACTGTTTTGTCCATGGAATATCTCGCGCGCTTAATTTTTAGAGTAAATGATTTGTTTTCTTTACCTGCAAAAACAGAATCTGAGTGTGAGTAAGGTTGGATCCTGATGAAACACCTAGTGACCTGTTGTCAAATATGGTTTCATACTACATGTATTTGTACAGCTAATTGCAAAATCCGCCCCTTGCGTGGTAAACATGAAGCTTTTAACTCATTCTCTCCTAGGCTGGTTTTAGACCCAACCTCTTTGAATGCATCTACCGAAAATGAGTATTAACTAGAGGAATGGAAACATTTAGAATTGTGTAGTTTGAAACCATAATGATAAATAGAGCATTTACTCCTATAGGAGCAAATGCTCTATTTATCACAATGGTTTCATAAAGTGACTGGTATAGATGCGGGAAAATGCGTTACTACGGGATAATGTGCCCCTTCCCTCATGACTATTTATGTAAGAAATAATGAACTCATGAATATTAATTAGATTAATATTTATAATGGCATATTAACCGGAAAAGTTTTGACCTGGCAGAAACTTTTATTATTCCATAAGCAAACAGAACAGACGCTACAGGGACTGTCTGATCTGGGTCTGCTCTTTTAACTAAGGCATGAAAAAGAAAGGGTTCATTAGCGCAACGAGCACAGATAACATTAAAAATGTGATCTGCTCAATTGTTCTCGGTGTAAGGTATTTATTCCTTTTATTTTCAAGATCATGGTAGATCTATTAACCGTAAGGAGTGTAACGAGACACTCTATTTCTTACAGAAAAGCATTAAAAACAGACGATGATTTTGAAACAGACGATATTACACATTCAAAGATTTAATTGTTTATGAGATTAAGTTTCAGGTACACGGATATGTGTTGAAATATTAACCCTTTCGCTGCCAAATTTTGTCGTCTGCTACCTTTGTCGTCTGCAACAATTTTCATTCTTTTTTAAAAATTTTCATTTTTGTTTTTTGAAAAAACATAGTCACAGTAACACACAATTTGAATTCTGATGAGACGCCGAGTTACTCGGCGTCTCTTCTGGATTCAAACTGTTTAAATGATAATCACAAATGCGACATTGGCACCGAAAGAGTTAATACCTGAACTTTCTGCATTAATTTCGTTAACAGTAGTTTACTACATGAATATTCATATCAGAAATAATGACATCACGAATATTAATTAGATGAGTTTTAAAATGACAAATTAACATGGATTGTTTTTCAATGGCAGAAACTGTAGGATCATACCTATCTTATTCCATAAGCAAAAAGAAGCCTATTCAGATGGCTCTTGTTGGAATCGTTTAATTGTGGTCTACCTTTTGAAACCATTGTGATAAATAGAGCATTTGCTCCATAGGAGCAAATGCTCTATTTATCACAATGGTTTAAAAACAATACAGTTCTCCTTATTTTCTAGTTAATGAACCTTTTCAATATATGTATTCAATTCAATTCAATTCAATTTCTTTATTGCATAAAACATACATAGTATGCTTATAGCAAGCATAATAAAGAATACAATACAGTGATATATGAACATGTTAATAGACAAAACGAATGCTAGATCTATACCCCTTTCAAAGAGACTGGGGCTGACAATGGCATAAGGGGAAATGGGTTAAGCTAGGACCTGACTTTGAGACCAAGAAGTATGCACATTTAACTAGTTCGCTGCCAATGGTGCATCTGTGATTACCTAGATGCAAACAGTTTGATTTCAGATAAGACACCACGTAACTCGGCATCTCATCAGGATCCAAACTGTTTGTTACTGTGACTATGGTTTTTGCTGCAAAAATGCAGAAATGTAAAAATGAAAATTGCAGCAGACGATAAAGGTTGCAGACGACAAAATTTGGCAGCGACAGAGTTAAGATGGTGTCGCTTTAGAAAAGGGCATAACTGTGTTGCCATTATTTAGCATCTATATCTACCTTCGGCGAAATCTTTTCTATACACACGTCGCACGTATAGTGACATGAATTACTTCTCAGTTGGGTGTTTTATTGAAATTGAAGAAACAACGGTATTGGTTTGATTATAATCTTTCATTTCCCTGCTCAAAAGCTGTGGCTTCAGTGTAAATACGGAGTATGAATGAGTACTGACATTCCATGCAACCAGCGCTGGCGGTCCTATCCACTTAAACCCTTTCGCTGCCAATGTCGCATCTGTGATTACCTATGCAAACGGTTTGGATCCAGATGAGACGCCGAGTAACTCGGCGTCTCATCAGGATCCAAACTGTTTGTTACTGTTACTATTTTATAAAACAAACAAAGGAAAACTGAAAATTGCAGCAGACGACAAAGTTTGCAGACGACAAAAGTTGGCAGCGAAAGAGTTTGACCCTTTTGTCGTCACATGCGGATCGGTGATCTGCTTCACCTTTGATCAAGATGAGACGTCCATCGGCTTGGCTACTCATCTGGATCCACACTGTTTGATAATGTTATTACGTTTTAATAGACAAACACACCTGGAGAAAATGGAAAGATTGAAAATGGAAGTAATTGACATATTTTGCAGCGAAAGAGTTAGCCATTAGCACGTGAAATAACTGTTGTCTGTACAAAATTGTCGTCTGCTTCAATTCTCCGTGTGGAGCTTACTTCCTTTTATTTCTAAATCCACGTATATTGTTTTCAGACAATTTAGATCTTGGCAAGACGTCGAGTAACTTGTCGTCTCATCAGGACTAAAACTGTTTGCAAGTACTGCTCAATACATTGCGAAGGTTTAACCCTTAAAATGCGGAAACCGAGTTAAATAGCATTTGCAGACAGTGTATACCCAGACCAGAGGGGCCCTGGTGGAGCCTTCTGATCAGGGTCCGTACCGTTTGTTATAATTTACAGTTTATGGAAAAAAATCACCTCTCCAGAATCGTCATTAGACAGTCCAGTGTCAAACCTGGAAGAGTCCATTTAAAAACTCAGCGCTGTAAGGGTTAAACAATGCATTTATCGAACCCCAGTAAAATCTATTCAGTTTGATGGAATAATATTTGCTCAACTGTATAATTAATAATAGTGATGGACAACATATTGTCCAAAGAAAAAGCAAGTAGAAAATCGTTTATTTGGCACATTAATGACTCATTAGAAGAATAAAATCACCATTTGTTGCCGAGCAATGCTACATTATTTATGAGAAATTATGCTAAATCATACATTTCGAAAGTTGCGAGTAGACACAACCTGGGTAGACCCAAATCAGACAGACACCGCTTTTGAAATACAGTAAAATCGCGATTATTCTCAAATACGTATCATTATCGATCTTCAAGACAGGTGGCAGCTTAATGCAGGGTGAAAGTCATACAGAAAGCTCATAGAGGAGCTTTCTGCATGACTTCCACCCTGCATTAAGCAGCCACCTGTTTATAAGGGTCTAAATATTTCTTTATTACAAAATCGAATTATCAAGATTTGACTGTAGTATTGAACTGATGCAACAGTTTCTGAGATGGTAAAACTCCCTTCGTCCATATTGCCATTATTAAACAAATCTAACTCTTTATGATAATACAGTCATTATTTCTGTCATGAATATTCGTTTGGTAAAGAAATACTATGTTATTGATTTCTTGTGAAGTAAACGATTTTCTTTTCACATCATAAAAGGAAAGACTACTGAAATAGGTTAATATTTTGAATATATATTCGCCAAAAAAAACCACTCACGTGCATCAATGATCAGCTGCAAATAACGCAAATAAAACGCAAATAGCAGAAAAACCGGCCGTTAAAAAGAGGTTTTATGGAATGTGAATTGGTTAATCAGAGCAACAGATAAAAATGTTTGTACTAAAATCGTCATTTGTCCACCAAACCCTATGTCGTTTCCGCTCTCAAGAGTTGTCTCTTCGAGAGTTGTCCTAGCATAGAGTTTTGTGGAGAAATAAAGAAGTTATGTTTCAGTCTACGCATTCTATCTGTACCTCTGTTCATTTTATATAACATACAGTAAAACCTCTCTACAACAACCGCCAATAAGAGATACCCTCTCTATAACGGCCACTAGATTACATCAATTATTTTGTGTGAAAGGCAGGTGGCTGCTTAAAGCAAGGTGAAAGTAAAACAGAACGCTCCTATAGGAGCGTTCTGTTTTACTTTCACCTTGCTTCCTATAGGAGCGTTCTGTTTTACTTTCACCTTGCTTTAAGCAGCCACCTGCCCTAAATACCAACTAATTAACACAATTTAGTGGCCGTTATAGAGAGGTGTTACTGTAGTATTCTTTGGTCATAAAAGCGGGTATTAGCTTAACCTATTCCCTCATAGGCTATTTTTAGACCTAAACTCTTTGAATGAATCTATCGAAAAGGAGCATTTACTAAAGAAAAGGAAAATGTTAGAATCGTGTAGTTTTGAATCATTGTGATAAATAGAGCTCATATGGAGCAAATGCTCTATTTATCACAATGATTTCAAGAAGTGACTTTTACAGAGGCGTAGAAAGGCGTATATATGGAGGAAAGGGTTAATACAAAGCAAAAGTAAGACAGAAACTCTCTGCATTACTTCCGTACTGCATTGAGTAGCCACATGAATTTAAAAGACGTGGTTATTTATTCAGTTGTCGATTTAGAGGGGGTTTACTGTACTTGGGGCGAATTCACCAGGTGAAACATGTACAAGCTTAAATCTGCTTTACTGCATATTAATGCATTTTTACCCAAGATCTATTCAGTTTAATTATGGAATTGTATAGATCTGATTTACAGGTTTTGCCTTTCCCTAGTTTGCAGTAAAAACTAATTAATCCATTTTTAGTAAAGAAGAAATTAACACGTTTTAGACTATTTAATGAAATTTGAAAACCATGTTGACAGGTCTCCTAGACGGGCATGACTTTCACTCTGCATTTAGCTCTCCTAGAGGGGCATGACTTTCACTCTGCATTAAGCTGCCACCTGTCATAAAGACCGATAATAAAAGTTATTTGAGTGTTTGTTTTAGCGAGGTTTGGCTGTATTTCTTACAGGAATATTCAAGAAGTAAAGGGTTAACCCTTTACCCCATAGAGGCGTTTGCATTTCGTGCATACAGAGTAGATCCAGATCAGACGGTTCCATTAGAAACTGCCTGATCAGGGTCTGCTCTGCTTTCTTATGAAATACTATAAATCTTGATTTGTTCGTAATGAAATACTATAAATCTGATTTGTTCATAATGAAATACTATAAATCTGATTTGTTCATAATGTCATCGCTTCTAACACAAATATTGATGAGATAAAGGATGAATATACAGTAGAACCCCTCTAATGCGACCACTTAATGAAAATAACATGGATGCCCTTATAAGCAGGTGGTTGCTTAATGCAGGACAAAAGTAATGGAGAAAGCTCCTAGAGGAGCTTTCTGCATTACTTTTGTCCTGCATTAAGATACCACCTGCATCTAGCACACATAAATATACATCTGTAAGGTGGTCGCATTACCAGGGTTTTACTGTATTGCCGTCCAAGACGCGCATGGTTAATTATATACCACATAACCATAAATATGCATGGTAATCGATGAATGTGTAGGTCTTAAGTACTGTACATGTACTTGAAATGTTCCAGCGACGACTGACAGAGGTACAGATTAGATGCGTAAATTTATACATTTTCAAGAATACATGTAGCCCCTTTATTCTTCCACCAAACCCTATACTGTGAAAAACCCTATAGAATCGTATCTTCGAGACGATTCTAAAAAAGTGGTCACAGTACAGGGTTTGGTGGAGAAATGACGATCTTAGTATTTGTGTACGCTATCTGAGACAGAAATAACAGTTAACCTTTAGCCTGCTGTAAATAATTATGTCTCCTTCCGATCTAATACATTTTTCATGCCAAGCTTTTGGAAAACTATTGAATAAGTCGCAAACAGGTTGGATCCTGATGAGACGCCGAGTTACTCGGCGTCTCCACTGGATCCAAGCTGTTTGCAAAGGTTAGCATGGATTGCCCTTCGTAGTAGAAATAGTTAATGTACCCATTGAAATAGACAGCGCAACGCAGATGTTCATGATAGTATCGCCTTTGCTGATACTATATTAGAAATATAACACTTTTCTACAAAATCAAGTATTTGAATAAGGCATACAGTGCATGATGACTATGGTATAACTGAGAATTCATTTTATCATATTGCCACATTGTCATTTATTATACACGGTAAACCCTCTCTAACTTGGAGGTTAAATTAAATATGAATATCGGCCTTGGAGACAGGTGACAGCTTCATGCAGGGTGAAAGTCATGCAGAAAGCTCCTAGAGGAGCTTTCTGCACGACTTTCACCCTGCATTAAGCAGTCACCTGCCTAAAAGTATCTAACCTCTTCTCTAGTAGAATTCGGTTTAGAGGTGTTTTTCTGTAGGTATTAATGATTTACAGAGATTTTCTCAGATAATTTTCAAATTTGGTATTGTCATTAGTAATGGAATCACTTCCGGTGACACTATTATTGTTTTGTATTAGAATTTGCTCTTAGAATTCATCACTTTATATATAATGACTAGAATTATCAACAAGTTTGGCTTGATTTTAAAATATGTTACTCGAATTGATTGTTATCCGATGTATTCAACTCGCTCTTCGAACCCATTTTATAAAGGAATAACCCATTCTTTATACAGTAGAACCGACCATGCATTTACTATGTATTAAAAAGCATTCAGAAGGCTCCTATATTACTTTTGACTGCATTATGCTACCACTTGCCTTACAGGTCCACACTGACCTAGACCTCTTTTAATGGCCGTTTAAGACATGTTCAAGAATAACTTCTTTAGATCTCCACCAAACCCTATGTTGTGGCCACTATTTAGAATGGTCTCGTCGGGATGATTCTAAAGAGTGGTCACAACATAGGGTTTGGTGGAGATTTAAATGCGAACCTTTATCTATCAGGATGAGAGTCAGATTATCAGAGATCTAAGTTAGAGGATAATTCAGGAGACCTGTGTAAAGTGTTTTATTTTTTATTTTTCTCCACCAACTGTTGTGTTGGTCATCATCAGAATCGCCTCGTCGGAGTTTTGTCTGAGAACTTAAAAACATTACTGGCTCAATACATCTCCTATCTATACCCGGTCAAAAAAGTTTATAAAGATCTGGACCATTTGTAGTTCTTAAAGATTTCTTCCTACAGAAACATAATTCAGGTTGTATTTGGAAAGTAACATTGACAAAATACTTGAAATAAATGAACCCAGATCACGTCTTTGACGAGGTATCTGGGCCCGAGGTTATACGAATCTGGGTCTAAGTTCATTCGCAAGTATCTGATTGGTCAGAATTTGAGCAAGCACAACATCTGACCAATCAGTTGCTTGAGAATGATCTCAGACTCAATCAACTAAGTTTTATTACCTTGGGACCTGATCAAGTTTTACGAAGTATGGAAAACATGAATAACATATTAAAGTATTTGCATATTCTGACAGGTGACATAAATAATGGACAGTTTTCGACGTTTCTCCATATTAACTGAAAAACTGGTGCCATGTTATAAGTTAGGGAAACGCCTCACCCTGTCCATTCTTTGATAGATACGCAAACCAATTAGTATTTCTATACTAAATAATGGACAGTAATCGACATTTCTCCATAACTGAAACACTAGTTATCTGGTAGCACTTTGTCCTTAGTATTTCAATGACTTGGTCGATCAACGAGTATAAAACAATTATCAACTCCTTGTACGCTGATGGCGACTTTGTGATAACCTATACAAATAGTATGGATCCAGATTACACGCCGAGCGTCTCATCAGAATCCGAACTGCTTGACGACCTAGCTGTATTTATAAAAAGAAATTGAAGAAATGTTGATTTTGTCGAAACTGCAGCCTACACGTGTTTTCAGATGACAATAATGCGGCATGCAAAGAGTCAGTAATATATGATAAAGCTGAAGAGAAACAGCTTGTATTACTACAAAGTATCGCTGCTTTATCATTGCATGCATCTATTGATAAATGCACATATGGATAAGTCATTAACAACTCGAATGCGGGAATCAGTGTACAGTAATAGCATTTGAAAACAGTGTAGAACCGGATCAAAGGGCCCCAGGAACACTGACCAAGGTCTGCCATGCTGATCATTCGAAATCCCTCTTGTAAAATATACCCTTTCATACTGAATGGACTCTGTTGTTTAACACTGAAAGAGGATTCTATTTTGAAAATTCAGCATTCAAACAATTTAATGGCAAGATGTAGGCTTTAACAGAATTAGTTACGCCATTTACAGTACATGTAACGCACTTCAAAACCAATGTAAATAACTCATAACAAATCCTCCTTGTGAAGGGTCCTTATCACTTTGTATAGTATTCTTACCCTTAGTCTGTCAAGCGCGATTAAACTTGACATACACAACCAGTTTTGGCCCGGATGAGACGACGAGTGACTTGGCGTCTTATCATGATCCAAACTATTTGACCCTTGGATAATTAATTCTCAAACACTTTAATATGTCTGAACGAATTGGAGGTAAGTAAAATGTGCAACAGATTGGAGCTAAGCAGACATTGATTGCCCAGCGGGATGAGGGTAAATGTGATGCTGCTTACACAATTCCACTTGAAACCGCTTTTGTTTTTCATCTAATTGCTATTGTAGGTCTTGAATTCGATTAATAATGTTCTTCATTGACTCATTTTGCATTAAGTTGTCGTTTTTTTATTCAGTTAATTGCTGGTATTCATTTATACGTCACCTGTTTGATTTCTTAAGAACAAAGTTGTCGGTTTCCAATTTCAAAATTAGTATTTCACATTTGATATTATTAAAAGTGTCGTCAATAAACATTTGGAAGTTAAAGAATTCCCGACATACATTTGCTTGCTATTCAGAATAGTTAATCAGTAGCTGATGAAGAGTTATGTGACAACAAAACAGTTAAGTCTCAAACTACAGACCCCTCTAAAGCGGACGTTAAATTTAGTATAAGTATCGGCCTTAATGACAGGTGGCAGCTTAATACAGGATGCAAGTCATTCAGAAAGCTCCAACGCATGACTTCCACCCTGCATTAAGCAGTAACTTGCATCAAATGGTCTTAATTCTTCTCTACTAGAATTCCTGTTTAGATGGGTTTACTGTATTTATACTATTGGTGTATTTATACATTTACAGTAAAACCTCTCTAAACCGGACGTTAAATGTGGTACAAATATCGGTCTTGGAGACAGGTGACAGCTTATTGCAGGTTGAAAGTTATGCAGGAACTTTCTGTGCGACTTTCAACCTGCATTAAGCAGTCACCTTTCTAAAAGTATCTAAACTCTTCTCTACTAGAATTCGGTTAGAATTCTCTACTGGAATTCGGTTAAGAGGGTTTTACTGTATCATACATTTATACACATGCAATATAAACAAATTTTGTACACTATGAGATAATAAAATATGATCTCCATATAGTGGTCAGTGAATGAATAAACATGGGCGTATTTTACCCTTCTCTGTTAAATATTAATGTCAGAAATAACATCATGACATCATGCTTATTTATTAGCTGAACTTTTATATTTGTATATGTACACGGGCTCTTTGGTCTTTGTAGAAACTGTGGAACCAGTTCTATTATAATTGCATAAGCAAACAGAGCAGATCATGATCAAACGGTGCCTATAGTAGTCATCTGATCTGGGTCTACTCTGTTTGCGAAGGTGCGAGAAAGCATTCATATGAGAGAAATGTTAAAAAGCAGGCGAGTGCATGGCGCAGAATGAACATTAAACGGAAAGTCCCCAAGGGAGATGTTTCGTTCTGAATGTAAGCATCTATATACATGTACCTTTGAACTCCATATTATACTGGGTAGTCGCTGTAGAGAGGATATACGAGCGTACTGCAATGCAATATGACGGTTTCCTGACATGTTTGTCTATATCTTTTCTTTTCAGAGAAATGATGGAGGAGCAGTTCCAACAGACCATTCATCATCACCATCACCAGTCGTTCGCCCCTGGACCCCCCATGATGCATCACCCTCCCCATGATTTCCGCAATGACGTTGACATGTCCACTAAAATGATTGACGACATGCGCATGAATATGGGGATGTCGATCGTAAAGAACGAGCCATTACAACATCATTATCACTTCGGACAACCAATGGACCATAGGCTGCACTATTCAGTTCAAGCAGTTTGAAAAATGACCTCTAATGGTATTGGAACTGAATCAATATTTATATTCCAAAGATATCATATACGGTTTCTAGGAAACCCGAAGCTGATGGACCAAACAAGAAGAACGCACCACGAGTAATACTCGGTGGTATCAAATACCAGCAATCCCCATTCAGCGACGGAGAACTAGAAAACAAAGGAGCAGTCTTCATAAGAAAGGCCTGATGAAAATTGTATGTGTTCCAACGTTGCTTATGGGATTCAATCTGAGACTATTAAGAGATTGGTTTAATTACCTTTGGAAAACTCTTGTCAATTAACTATTTCGCTGCCAATATTGCATCTGTGATTACCTATGCAAACAGTTTGGATGCAAGTTAGACTTCTCATCAGAATCCAAAACGTTAGTTTCCGTGTTAATGTTCCTTTCAAAGAAAAGAGTAAAAACTTAAACAAACGAAAAGTGTAGCGGACGACAATTTTCCCAGACGACGATATTTGTCAGCGAAAGAGTTAATTACCTTTGGAAAACACATGTAAATTAATTACCTTTTGAAACATGATTCTTAGCATAAAACAAGCTGCCTCATAACGCAATCATAATTTTCTGGAATAACGTTGATAACTGTTTAGCTCTTTCCCTGTCCAATTCTGTCGATTGCAAACATTTGTTTAACATTTTTTCAGTTTTGTTTAAAGCAACAATCACCATAACAAACAGTTTGGATAATGATGAAACGCCGAGTAACCCGGTACCTCATCTGGATCCAAACTATTTGTATATGTAATCACAGATGTGATTAATTGGCAGCGAAAGAGTTTCTGATTAATTAGCGATTCTCTTCATTCTGTAGTAAATATTTATGATTGGTAGGTAACGTATGGTATGTAGTGCCTGAGACCAACTGTTGGATTTATTGCGGACATAACTTTTAACTCTTTCCCTCTTGAATATTCATGTGACAAATAATGGATGTATGAATATCAATTATATGGATTTTACAATGGCATCATGACCAACTGGGGTTTTCGGTCATGACAGAAACTGTAAATTCATATCTGTAACCTATCATTAGCGAACAGAGCAAACCTTGATTGGACGACTCCCACAGGAGCCATCTGATCTGAATCTACTCTGTTTACAAAGGTATCAAAGGTGTAAGCAGATTAGGCCTAAATCATAGGATTTTAACCGTTTCCTCCATAAATACACCTTTCTACGCCTCTGTAAAAATCACCTGTTGAAACCATTGTGATAAATAGAGCATTTGCTCCTATAGGAGCAAATGTTCTATTTATCACAATGGTTTCAAACTACAAAATTCTAAAATTTTCCTTTTCTCTATTTGATGATCCTTTTCGGTAGATTTATTCAAAGTGGTTGGATCTAAAAATAGCCAATGGGGGAATGGGTTAAAGGTATCCTCTGACATTGGGTCGCATTGTTGGCTTCACAAATTATTTTCCATAGATCCCCTCGAAAAATGAATTCCTGCAGAAACATCCTTTTAACTGAAAGGTAGATTTGTTAATTTCATAGTATATATTTATGGCATTTTATGCATATGCTTAAATGGGTTCACTTCAGCTAGAGTTGTCCCATTAATAACTCAGAGTTGTCGCTCTACCACGCTCGCATCTAGGACATAGAGGGCAGCAACTCTCAAGAAGGAAATAAACTGATAGACCTGCTTGCTGCTTGAAAAATTACTAACATATTCCAAATCAGTTACTGTGTAATGTTTAAGGCAATATCAACATGATTATTAAAGATGCTACAATTAAAGTTTTCGTGAGAATAAGATTTGATGCAGCCCTGTATACTCAACACAAAACAAGAATATGAAACTGATTATGAATTATACAATAAAACCTCTCTATAACGGCCACTAAATTACATCAAGTATTTTGTGTTAAAGACAGCTGACTGCTTAAAGCAAGGTGAAAGTAAAACAGAACGCTCCCATAGGAGCGTTCTGTTTTACTTTCACCTTGCTTTAAGCGACCACCTGCCATAAATCCAAAATAATTAACACAAGTTAGTGGCCGTTATAGAGAGGTTTTACTGTATATGATAACCCTGTAGCTGATATAGGCGCCTTTTCACGTACACAATGTACACCCATATCAGACGGCCCTTGTAGGAGTCGTCTAACCAGGGTCTGCTCTGTTTTTTAATTATATAACTCTGGTTCTACAGTTTCTGCTACGACCAAAAGCATTCAGACTTTGTATTCCATTATAAACATTCATATAATAAATAGTTCGTACATAAATATTCACAAGGTAAAGGGTTAACTGTTTACTCAATTAATACGCCTTTCTACGCATTTGCAAAGTAGATCCAGATCAGAGGGCTACTGTAGGAGGTCATGATCTGCTATGTTTGCTCATGAAATAACACAGGTCTAATTGTACAGTTTCTGGAATGGTCAAACGTTTATGCATTCATGTGTTATATGAAAATATCAAATTAATATTCATGATGCCATAATTTCCGACATGAATAGTCACCAGGTAAAGGTTTAACACAGTATCCCATAGTGACGCTTTTTTTGCGCATCTATAAAAGCCACTTTATGAAACCATTGTGATAAAAAGATCATTTGCTCCGATAGGAACAAATGCTCTATTTATCACAATGGTTTCAAACTACAAAATTCTATTTTTTTTCCTTTCTTCGAGTTAATGCTCCTTTTCGGTAGATACATTCAAAGAGGTTGTGTCTAAAAATAGCCTAGGAGAGAATGGGTTAATAGCTTCAAGTCTATGATATCTGATACTGGTCCATGTTCACATCCAGTAAAATATACGTTCCTTGACATAAATGTGTACATGTATGTTGATAAATTAGAAATTTGAGCAATCTTAATTCTATAATCTGGTATACAGTAAATCCCTCTAAACTGGACGTTAAATTTAGTATAAAAAATTGTCTTGGAGACATGTTGCGGCTTAATACAGGATGAAAGTCATGCAGAAAGCTCCTCTAGGGCATTTCTGTATTACTTCTACCCTGCATTAAACAGCCACAGCATTATGGAACCAAGGGTAAATGAATAATATAGGTCTGATTCTATACTTTCTTACATGGCTAAGCATTCCCTCGTTCATTTGCCGTTATAAAATATCAGTTTATTGATATTGAGAAAAGCCATCATTCATTTCATGTATGCATATTCATTAAGTATATTAACCCTTTGCTCCACAAAAATGCCTTTCTACGCCTCTGTAAAAGTCGCTTCTTGAAACCATTGTGATAAATAAAGCATTTGCTCCTATAGGAGCAAATGCTCTATTTATCACAATGGTTTCAACTAAAAAGTTCTAAAATTTCCTTTTCTCTAGTTAATGCTTGTTTTCGGTAGATTTATTCAAAGAGGTTGGAACTTAAAATAGCCTATGAGGGAAAGGGTTGTGTGTGTTCACATTACGATGGTATTTGTGCCAACCTCCACAAATTGTTTCATTTAGGTTTAGCCGCACTGCATAGACTATACGTCTCATCAGGATCCAAACTATTTGACACGTTTATAGTAATCTTAACCTTTTCCTTCAAACGCTTTTTCATGCATTTGCAAACAGAGTAGACCCGGATTAGACGGCCCCTAAAGGAGCCGTGTGATTAGGAGCTGCTCTATTTGATAATGGAATTTGATAGATCTGTTTCTTTACTTTCTAAACTGGCTACACTGTTCCACCTTCCATATTTCATTATAACTATTTTGTCCATGAATATTTAGTCGGTATTAAAATTTGGAATAAACACAGAAAAGGGAAAGGGTTAAAAGGAAATTGATGAAGCTTCTTTGGGCAATGAAGTGGTTGTCTTTTATACTGATGACGCTTACCTGCGTTTATACCGATGTGTGCTTCTGTGAACGTTAAGGTGAATTATAAAATTAATATAGATGAGGTATGGGAAAGGTGGTGTTTGCAAGTATTGTCATGGGCAACGGGCTTAAATCAAACTATTTCTAAACAATTATACGTACTGTATTTCTCCACCAACCCTAAGTTCTGACCACTATTTAACATTGTCTCTTCGAGACGATCACGACAGAGGGTTTGGAGCAAATATTATGATTTGAATATTTAGATATATGACCCTGAATACAATGTTTTACAAATATGGAAGGCTTACACAAAGACTATTCTCAGGTTTCATGTATTCAGAAATATTTTTATAAGATTTTTTCGAAGAGTTCTTTCCGCCATTTTCAGCTTACAAGGCGAATTCTGTGCGCCTTCTTGAACTGACTTGTCAGTTGAGTAAATGAAACATAAACCAGGACAGATCTGGTTCACCCACTTCATCAGATACATAATACATGTCAGAATATCATATCAGAACCGACGTTGTTTTGTTTGTCAAATTAAATGGAATACTGCTTATGTTCATTTGTACCAAACATTGTAGACACAAAATGAGTCTCTCTGTCTCTCATTCGGCTGATACTCTAGGTAAAACACCACTCGCAAAGCAATTAAGATCATGCTTACATTAAAATGCGATAATTTAATTATATGATAAAAGGAAGATTGATTTTCCTGAAATGCATGTGTTTATATGGTGTACACACCTAACCAGGCTGTTGCCAAGCTACTGGATCGAACCAATGCAGTAGCAACCCTTACCTCGCTATGGAAAAATAATGTCTACTCAAAAGATGAGTCTGGTCAAATTAAGACTACTTCCGATTAAACCAAGCTGTTGAGAAATGATTGACGGAATGTCATACATCACTGATCCTGTTGAGTAATCGAATTACTCGGCGTCTCACCTGGAGCCAAGCTGTTATCAAATACGAGTAGGATCTCGGATAGAGGGATAATAGTTTAGCGTTCATTGTCACCCATTGGACGAGTAGTTGAAGAACAGGGAAGGCTGTTTCGGTTTGAACCCTGTGAGCATCAAATAGATTTCGTCTACAAATATGAGTGCATACTTCAAGTTTTGAAGTGGCGTATTCTTGAGTTTGTTTACGAAAACATGATTACAATTTCAATTAGTCTGGATCCTGTTGAGACTCCTATGGCGTTTAAAGGCTTTACGCTTTACCTGGTAAAGGCGCACTCAGAGCGTAAATTTAAACATTTTCAAGCATAGCTCCTTTATTTCTCCACCGAACCATATACTATGACCACTCTTTAGAATCGTCTCGAAGAGACGATTCTAAAGAGTGGTCACAGTATAGGGTTTGGTGGAGAAATGGCGATTTTAGTATTGGGTACGCATCGTTATCTGTGGCTCTGGTACTGTAACGTATTTGCAAACATAGTAGACCATATCAGACGGTTCCTATAGGGCACGTCAAATCTGGGTCAGCAGTGTTTGTTTATGTAATGATATAACTCTTTTCTCCATTAATATGCATGTAAGAACTACTGACATCATGAATATTAATTATATTTTTATGATGATATGTGAACACACAAAATGTTGATCATTGCAAAGACTGTAGAATCTGTAAAGGCATTGAATGGCGTATTTATGGAGCAAAGGGTTTATCAAAAGAGATGTAAAGGCAAAAGGTTTTAACCCAGTTATTGCTTCTCAAAATAGTTTCTTAGATGCAAACTGTGATTAGAGATTTTGCAGATGTTTCTCTCTTGACATTTTTAAAGCATATTTGAGAGATGTAGCCAGGGGCAGGCTTAAAATTGTTAAAATAGTCATTGATATATGTAAAGTAAAACCTCTTTAGTCCAAACCTTCAGTAAAGAAGAAGAATAGAACTTTGTAAGCAAGTGTCTGCTAAAGTCAGGGTGAAATACATGCTGAAAGCTCCTTTCCGCATGACTTTCACCCCCGCATTAAGCCGCCACGTGTCTTAAACACCGATAATAACTATTTTTGCGTGGTTCAGATTAGCGAGGTCTATTGTTTTGTGTTATACAGTTTGGTCTAAATGTTGGTTGACATTGAAATACGGCATACCCCATGTGTTTTTCAATTTTCAGTGAATGGAAAGCCACCATCGTTTGATAATTTGCAGATGTCATAACACTATTGTTTGTTCAATGCAGTACACGTGAATTATTTCCAACCATTGTAGTGCCTACCACAGTAATACCTCTCTTTAACGGCCACTAACTACATCAAGTATTTTGTATTAAAGACAGGTGGCTGCTTAAATCAAGGTGAAAAGTAAAACAGAACGCTCCTATAGGAGCGTTCTGTTTTACTTTCACCTTGCTTTAAGCAATCACCTGCCCTGAATACCAGCTAATTAACACAATTTAGTGGTCGTTATAGAGAGGTTTTACTGTACTACTTGATTTCCCTTTGCACACGGCAATGAATCAAGTTAAGGCGTCGTGTAACTCAAAGTCTGATCTGGATCCAATCAGTTTGACACTCGGTCATTAGTTTCTCAAAGGTATTCATTAAAATGTATCTGGATCATTAACCCTTTCCCTGTTAAATATTTATGTAAGAAATTATGACATCATGAATATTTATATGTTATATTTCGATAATGGCATATGTACACAGGATGTTTTTATATATTGGAAATAAACTGTAGAGTCAGATCTATTATTATTTCATAAATAAAAAGAGCAGACATACTCTGATCAGATCAAGGTCTACTCTGTTTTTAATGGAAATGGTTAAATAAGCATCACATACTCAAACTAATCCAATTTTATCCTTAATCTCGAAGACCTGAATATTTTTTGCATTTACAATTGTTTTGGACCCACGTATTACTTCGAATAACTCAACGTCGCATCATGATCCAAGCTGTTGACCAGTGAATCAATAAGAGCATCTTAGCAAATTGATGCAAATTACCCAGTTATTTCACAGATGCTACTTCTTACGCCTTTGAGAACAGAATAGTTCCAGAACAGACGGCACTAGGAATCGTCTGATATAGGTCTGCTCGGTTTGCTTATGAAATAAAGATCTGATTCTACAGTCCTATCATGGTTAAACATTCATGTTTTTAATATGTCAATATACAGTAAAACCTCTCTATAACGACCACTAAACAGTGTTGATTAGTTGGTATTTAGGACAGGTGGCTGCTTAAAGCAAGGTGAAAGTGAAACAGAACGCTCCTATGGGAGCGTTCTGTTTTACTTTCACCTTTCTTTAAGCAGCCACCCGCTTGATGTAATTTAGTGGCCGTTATAGAGAAAGGTTTTACTGTATAAAAAGTCTAAAGTCTATACATATTTAAACTATATTTATGATGTTATCATTTTTTGCATGATTATGCATGTGGTAAAAGGTAAAAAAAAAAGCTATGACCAAATGTGTGACCAAACGAATGTCATAGCTGCTTAAAGGATTAAACCTTTGAACGCTGAAATTTCATAGTGGAATGGTTCATAATGTTTCAACAATAGGGTCAATTTTGTATAAATATGGTATACTTTGCTGGCTAATTTGAATTGACAAAAAGTTCTGGGTCCAAGGTTATAAAACTTCTGAGTCTGAGTCTGAGATCATTCTCAAGTATCTGATTGGTAAGATTCTGAGCAAGCTCAGAATCTGACCAATCAGATGCTTGAGAATGTTACCAGACTCAAGCAAAAAGCTTTATAACCTCGGAGTCAGACTAATCAGAGGGATCCGAAATGAGTCTACACAGTTTGCACATGACACTTTACTCGTTTCCCGATTGTAAAGTATTTAACCCTTTTAGTCTTTGAATATTCATGTAAGAAATAATGACATGAATATTAATTAGAATATCTATTATAATTACACATTGACATTGGAAGTTTTGGCCATGGCAAAAAGTGCAGGATCATGGTCCATGCTTATAAAGCTTTTAGTTGAGTCTGAGTTTCGTTCTCAAGCTTTTGATTGGTCAGATTTGAGTTCTCAAGCTTTTGATTGGTCAGATTTGAGCCAAAGGCTCAAATCTGACCAATCAAAAACTTGAGAACGAACTCAGACTCAACTAAAAGCTTTATAAGCATGGACCCTGATCTATATTATAGCATGAGCAAACAGATCGGACGGCTCCTGCAGGAGCCTGTAATATGGGTCTACTCTGTTTGCAAAGGTGTAGAAAGGAGTATTTATGAAGTAAAGGGTTAAAAGTGATCATAAACAGTTGTTGAATAATAATGGCAACCATTGTTATATCTTGTGTGATGTTGTTTTTCTCTTATGATGTAAATTTTGTGCGATTTCGTTCTATTAATCATTTCATTTGAATACACGTCATTAAACAAGATATCCGCCAAACAGACTCTGTGTTGTTTTTTCTTGAAGAACTTGGTATTACAATAAGAGAGCTGAGAACAATTCTTTATCTCCCCTTTAGTCTTAGTCTGTGTTTTTTCTATTGACAAATTGTACATATTTTTCAAGAATATATTACAGTAAAACCTCTCTATAACGGTCACTCTATTGCGTTAATTAGTCGGTATTTAGGGCAGGTGGCTGCTTAAAGCAAGGTGAAAGTAAATCAGAACGCTCCTAAAGGAGCGTTCTGTTTTGCTTCCACCTTGCTTTAAGCATCCACCTGCCTTTAACACTAAATACTTGATGAAATTTAGTGGCTGTTATAGAGAGGTTTTACTGTAGGACCATAAACGACGGTATAGTCATAACTGACCCTGCTAAACTGACAAAATCCATAGTGGTCAGTTTTGATAAAACATGTCCGATTCACTAAATAATGCATAACAATGTTTACTTCTAATATTAGAGACGGAATCACTGAGGTACATTAAGTTTTCACTATATTCACTGAATGAACCCACTAAATGAAAAAAAAATAAAAATTAAAATCAAAATTGAATTAATTTATTGTCAATGAAAGTACATATTCGTGTAGCTTGATGCAGTGTTTACCTTTTCTTAAAAACGTTTGTTAACGTTATGCTGAAAGTGTGATTCCCATTAAAGGCAGACATCGGAGACTGATGTTGCAAAACTACTCAATGAATTATATTCACAGTGCGCATAAACAAGCTAGAACATTACTATGGCCGCTTTAACCCTTTCACCGCCATTGTCACAAAAATGCACCACAACAAATAGTGCAGTCCCTGATAAGGGACTACACTTTTTGTCTCAAACTCTATTTCTATATCTGTGCTTTATTCCTTTGAAATTTTCATTCATTTATCTCATTTCCTTACCTTACCAAATGATTTAACAAGTGGTTTGCAGACGACAATTAGAAATTTGGCGCCGAAAGGGTTAAATGTTGGACTTAATAATGATCTAGATATCAACATTTGGCTCTTTAATTTCTGCCTCGGTCAAAAAATCGAGAGCGGGAAAATCTGGCGAGAACTAGCTCGTTGCCTGTATAGGCAGATGCGAGTTCCTCCTTAGATTACCCTGCACATGAATTGAATTTAAAGGTACAGACATTAATATGTATGTTATTATAAAACCTTAAATTAATAGTACTATTATACTATAGTATATGTGTTTAGTCACCCTTTCCTCCATGAATATTCATGTAGAAATAATGACGTCATGAATATTTATTATATTGATTTGATATAATAGCACATAGACACTTTTTTTGGCAACAGCAGGAATTGTAGAATCGGATCAATATAACTTGGTAAGCAGAGAAGACGCTGATCAGACGGCTGCTAGCAGCCATCTGATCTGGGTCTACTGTGTCTGCAAAGACGTATTTATGGTGTAAAGGGTTAAGTAATTTACAAAATCAAACTCTGATGTCTGATTTCAACTGATTTCCTTCGAGACTATTTTTAGACCGAGCCTCTGAATTAATATATCGAAAAGGAGCATGAACTATAGAAAAAGAGAATTTTTGAACTGTGTAGCTTTGAAATCATTGTGATAAATAGAGCAAATGCTCTATTTATCACAATGGTTTCAAACAATGAGTTTTTCAAAGGCGCAAAAATGCGCCAGTAGGAGAGAATGTTTTAAGTCCATTCTTAATTTCTGTTATACTGTCATACATACGCACCCAATTCGGATCTGTCATTAGGACTAATACGTATATCTTTACCGGAGTAAGATAACACAGGAATAGCACATAATGTGGATCTGTTTCATCGGATCTTTATTTAAAACAGTTTTAGCACTAGTTTACTAGTTATAAAAAACAGACATAATATCATTGTATTGTCACATATTTTCAATCGGCATAGAATATATTAAACAAATCTACCCCGCTTCCCCTAAACATTAAAACAAAAAAATATTAAAAGTAAATTTACAAAACAAAATAATAATAATAAAATAAATAAATAGATAAAAATAAAACATTTTAAAGGAATATTTCATATGACCTCAGCCGAGACTATAACACGTACTTTATGCAATAATATGATAACTATATTATACTTAATGTATACTTAAATCATCTTTATTGAATAATTTATTTCGCCCGATTGTCATTTTTAAAACATATTCTTTCTTTATGACTTCAATTATTACATTAAGCCGCCATTACTTTCAAAGATATCATACACTTAGAAGTTGATTTAGGAATGTCTGTATACATAGTATACACAAAGCACTGAACTAAATCACAATATAGTGCGTTTGAATGTGTTTACCTTCGACTGTTTTCAGTCCAACAGTATCCTACTCGTGAGTTTGTTATAATAATTGTATTTTCAGTTATGTAATGCAGTAGAACCTACTCAAGCGGCCTTGAAATACATGAAATAATGTATGTCAATAACGGTCACTAAATTACATCAAGTAGTTTCTGTTAAAGGCAGGTGGCTGCTTAAAGCAAGATGAAAGTAAAACAGAACGCTCCCATAGGAGCGTTCTGTTTTACTTACACCTTGCTTTAAGCAGGCAACTGTCCTAAATACCAGCTAATTAATACAATTTAGTGGCCGTTATAGAGAGGTTTTACTGTAATTATAGGTCTGTAAGGCAGATGATGGCTTAAGGCACGTCAAACGTAATGCAGAAGTACTTTACTTTGACCTTGCATTAAGCAATCACCTGATTTTCAAGACTCCTGTGGTCAATAAATGAATGACCGCTTAGGACAGGTTCTACTGTATACTAAGCAGTGGTAGAATAAAATTTTTAAAGCTGAATATTCCAGCCTTCTTTGTGTACACCAGAAACAATTGAACAGAAAAAAGTGTCGCTCGAAAGAGAAATAACTTGGGAAATATGTGATTTTCGTCGGTTCGAAGGGAAACGAGTCTCTTATTATATGACCTGGCAAACAGTGTTAATGCATACTTGTTCATAGTTTCTGACACTCATAAACACATTCAGAAGTTTATCATAAAAATGACCAACATTGTAGACGCAGATCAGACGCGGCGTCTTCGGCTTCTAATCAGAGTTAACGGTGTTTGCCAAATATCTCGATTCCATACGCTCTCCTTTTATTATGTACAGTTGAACTTCGATATTTCGAACTCGGATAACTCGAAGTAAAACATCGGTCCTTCCAAAATTTACATTTACAGATTTGTTCTAAAATGTATCACTACGCATATTTAGAAACACGAGTGCCAGCTGAAGGCTTCTTCAAGTATTACTTTAGACATCCATTAAGCTGTGAACTTGAGAAATTGTCCAGATTAGAAATCGGATGACTCAAACTTCTGATAATTCGAGTTAATTTGTTTGACCCTTGAAGTACAAGATATTGAAATTCAACTGTAGTTCTGCAATGTATCCGTGATATAAGTATGCTCCTCACATACGTATGATCGTGCAGCTAGGGTATGCTCTATGACAAGGGTCATAACTCTTGTTTTACTGAGTGCAAATCTTACTGCAGGTGGAAATGATCACATACCACTCAACTATCCTGTAACGTTTCATGACTCTTAAGTCAAATACATGTAGAGTTATTCGCAACGCAACGAAATGAAATCATTATCATAACCCAGATGCGCATACCACTGAATGATCTTGTTTCATGAATCTTCAAGGCCGTGCAATGAAAATAAGAGATACACGAGTACTTTCTCTTTTATGTGTCATCCTTGATAACGACGCGGCTGACATGGTTCATAACACACATATAACATGTTATATAATTTTAAAATATGTATGTGTTGTTAACTTTTGTCTTGTTGCTCGATATTGAAATAAATCTATCTATCTATGACAAACCGTTTTAGAGTTAAATGAATTGTAATGAACGGGATGTCTGACATATTGGTTGACCAGCTGACTGACTGGGAGACATACTGCCAGATGGATAAGGGTATATCAAAATGCACACACAATCCCATTCAGAAGTGATAGCACAAATACTGAAGAGTTTGAAAACATTGTATAACGCCTGCCAGATAATAACATTGGACAACTCTTTGATCCGAATATATCACACATTAGCTGAACAATTTCAATGCTCAGTTATTGAAACTATATCCTCTTTTTCTGAATATTTAATAAACAAAACTTTGTATCAAAATTTATCACTGACGAAAATCATTATTATAACAAACAGTGCAGATCCTTCTAAATGGGTTCCCTGGGGAGCCCTTTGATCTGAGGTATACACAGTTTACAAAGGTACTCGGTTAATAGTTTCTCAAGAGCTTAATTAAATCGGAAGTAGTCCAAAATGCACCAGATCCAAATTTGAGCTGACGGGTTTTTCTTCACAGCGGAGTAAAAGTATACTTACCCTACATAAGAATCATTTACTAAGTGCGCTTGCCTAAATATGTATTACGAACCAAACTAATTTGCAGTTGAATGGGCGTTTCTTAAAGGGCACATTTGCCGATGAGGCCTTTGGAAAATAATATGTGAAGTTAATACAGTGCATATCCTAATGTGAGGGGTGTCCTTCAGGAACCACCTGGTGCGGTTCTACACTGTTTGTCCCTTTTAACGGACACAATAGAATATGTTCAGTCAAAATTGTAACACCAGTATTTAACAATTTCCCCATGTAACGATATTTCACGCGTCTGCAAACAGAGTAGACCCAGGTCAGATGGCTACTGTAGGAGTTGGGTCTGCTCTCGTTGCTTATAGACTTATATAGTTCTAATCCTACAGTTTTTGCCTAAGCCAAACAATTCCCTTGAAAATGTAAAATTATTAAAATTATGTTATGAATATTCATGAAGTGATCAATTTACAGTAGAACCTGTCTTAAGCGGTCATCAAAAGCGGTCTAATTATGGGTCTGTAAGTCAGGTGGTAGCTAAGTGCAGGTCAAAAGTAATGCAGAATTGGAACGTTCTGCATTTTTTGTCCTGCAATTTAACAACTACCTGCTTTTAACACTCCTGTGTTCAATTAATAAATGGCAGCCATGACATGTTCTACTGTATGCATAAATCTTCATAAGAGAAAGAGTAAAAGCCAAAGCAATGCTACTTTGAAAATATTATATATTGTAATTAGTGACGAAAATGCATGCCCTTCAGATTAAATGCAATTTCACTAAAGCAATGATAAAAAGTCATATTAACACATTAGCCCCTAGTGACGCGTTTTTTGCGCCTCTATAAAATTCAAATTTTGAAACCATTGTGATAAATAGATCATTTGCTCCATAGGAGCAAATGCTCTATTTACCACAATGGTTTCAAGACTACACGATCCTAAAACTCTCCTTTTCTATAGTTCAAGTTCCTTTTTTTGGTAGATTTATTCAAAGAGGTTGGGTCTAAAAATAGCCTAGGAGAGACTGAGTTAAGGAAACAACTGCATATATATATATATATATATATATATATATATATATATATATATATATATATATATATATATATATATATACATATGATTGATTTTCGTATGAAAAATGACTTGCAAGTGCATTAGCAGCTGAATTAAGTAAAATAAGAGTGTTCTAAGATTATATCTAAGATTGTAGTTTTTGGATATAAACACACTTGACGCACTCTATAGCGAAAACTTACTGATGCTATGGACGTTTCTAATAACATGTTGTTTCTTATGTAGGGTGAAAGTAATGCAGAAAGCTCCTATTGCAGCTTTCTGCATTATTTTCGCCCGGCATTAAGTTACCACCTGCTTTTAGGACCCGTAATTATACATGGTTTTAATGGTCGCTTTAGAGAAGATTAGTCTTAAAGTAATGATAAACTATTTATCGCTGTGGTCCCTGAAAGAGACACGTGCAAGCAGTGTAGACTCAGATCAATCAAACGACTCCTCTGATAAAGATTTGCACTGTTGCTTCACAAGTATTGCCAAGAGCTCAAATCGGTCAAATAATTATTACAGAAACATACCTCAAAATGAAAATGAGAATTAGACAAAATACATACTTGGAGGAGTTCACTAAAACGCGGTCTGAAATGTTTTAATACACTTCATATCACGACCGTACTCTATTAACCCTTCTCTTGCTGAATTTTAAAATACATTTCTCCTTCTTTACCCATGCCCGGTTGTATAATTACATATATCTTCATTGTGTACAAGTATATCGCTGTGCAATCACTGCTGTGGAGTGCACTGGTTGTACAATCAACTTGTAAATAGTGCAGACCCTGATGAGACAGCTCCTGTAGGAGCTGTCTCATCTGGGTCTTCACTATTTACAGGTAGGTATATTGACGTGAATAGCAAGCGAAGGGTTAAGTCTCTAACATATTGATTTAGACAAACAAATCCAAGGAGTTTATCCAGACCACAGCAGACATGGGCTTGATAGGCCCCAACAGTATATTATCTAGAGCACCAATATTTGAAATACAATACCATAGCATTATGTCTTCGACATTAATAATAAAATCAATATCATTTCCTGAGAACAACACGAAGATCAACTTTCTCCTCAAACATCATTTTTATTCCCTTCCAACTAATAACAAGCCACAAGGAACTAATACCTTCTTTCAGTGATTATCGGAGGTAATATGCACTTTGATTTGCTTTAGCCATGCGTCCAAATTTATAGTCCATACGGGAAATTACGAGACCCTAATCTTTTTTGAAAAGGAGTTATTTACACTGATAGTCGGTCTTTGAGCGGTGTAATTACACTGTTGTTGGACAGGAGACACGCGCACTTGACCAGGCACAAAACGCCACGCGACCGGATGTATTTTGTGGTTAATTGTCTTTGGAGATATACTAGACTTTCTGTGTTTCGAGCTGGGCACTATCAAAGAATCACCCCGGTTTTGATACAAGATTTCACAAAATGATATTTTTATCATAAAATTGAGAGTTTCAACCATTTGAATGCTGATTTTTCAAAGTGAAATGGCAACTACAAGAACAGTCGTTTCCCACACTCAAAATGTTAAAAAGTCAACATGTTTAAAATATGTTAAAATGTCAACATGATTAAAATATTAAACTCCAACAAACATTCATTCTTATATGAAACATATTCAATTTTAAGAGCAGATTTAGAACAAGGAAATTCCTATAATAGCAATAATTGGGCAGACAAAATTAGAGAAACATTTAGAAAACTGTGATCTAGATTTTATTTGGTATTATCAAGATATCATAAAAATAGATTTGGGAGCCATCAAATATCAGATTATTCAAACAAACAAACAAAGTTGGTACGTAAAGATTAACAATTCGAACAGGTTAGAAACATATGGGTTAATAAAATATGAACTCGAACTATAAAACTATCTCTCATTCATCAATGAAAATAAATATAGAATTGCTCTCACTCGATTTAGAGTATCATCACATGACTTAGAAATAGAACAATCAAGATACAAGAACATACCTCGAAATCAAAGATTGTGTTTAAATTGCACTAACAAGCAAGTTGAAACAGAGTATCATTTTCTGTTAATTTGTCCAAAATTTGAACTTCTTAGAAAAAAGTATTTGAAAAAGTATTACTATACATGACCTACTATACAGAAACTTAAAAACCTTATGTGTCTTAAAAACAAGAAAATTGTCACCGACATAGCTAGATACGTTTATTTTGCAAACCAATTGAGAGTTCGATAAGTAAAAAAAAAACCAGGATAGATGCGGAATATTTTAGAATTCATTTTATTGTACATTTAGATATATTTAAAATCTGCATTTCAAAGTTCTTCTAGGCAAACGTTTTGCTTATTATGCATTGCCTTTAAAATGTATTATTGTCTGTGTACCATGTGTATTGTGTATTGTAATGATGATTTGCCTTTGCTATTAGCATATTATGTATGTTTTATGCAATTAAGAAATTGTATTGTATTGTATATTAGATTATCATTTACACGCTGTTTACATATTACATCATTACTTAAATTAAACTTATCCAAATACACACAACACAAACAAAGCTGTAGAAGTAGATCTATAATACACCATAAACAAACAGAGCAGACCCTGATCAGACGGCTCCTATAGGAGCCGTCTGATCTGGGTCTACTCTGTTTGCAGATGCGCAAAAGTGCGCTTACATAAGGAAAATGGATAATATTCCTACCATACTGTGCCTTTTTCAAATAATGAACTACAGTAGTACCTGTCTTATAAAGATGTGCATTTAAATACCCCCCTTACTCGATGTTGTGGCCACTCTTCAGTATCTTCTCTTGGAGAAATAAGATATACAGTAAAACCTCTCTATAACGGTCATTAAATTACATCAAGTATTTTGTGTTAACGGCAGGTGACTGCTTAAAGCAAGGTGAAAGTAAATCAGAATGCTCCTTGTGTCCTACAGGAGCGTTCTGTTTTACTTTCACCTTGCTTTAAGCAGCCACCTGTCCTAAATATCAATTAATCAACACAATTTAGTGGCCGTTATAGAAAGGTCTTACTGTATTCTTAAAAAATAAATACGCATCTTATCTGTGCGTCTGATTTATTTATGTTTATCTACTGAGTCAAAGGCATACGAAAATGCTGAGTGTTGTGTGTATACATGTTAAACATTTTACCTCAAGATCTGCATTTAACACCTTTGCAACAAGAGTAAACCAATAAATTATTTCGGAAATCGTGAAGAAAATATCAGCTCGGTGCAATCAAGTGATATATTCAGAATTACTGAGTTTTTACTCGATATAAATACAAGTTTACAAGTTTATTACTCTCTCAGAGTACTATTACACGTTTTATATGAGGTAAGATCAAATGAACAAACAAAACACGTTTAGGTCAGGATGTATAATGGTAATATAGTGAAAGTATGTGCTAAATCTTTTCATTCCAGAAATGCAAAATCTATTCCAATCTCTCCTTATACAAGGATACAACACCGTTGCATCGTGTCCATCAACAAATTATCTCTAAGCAGCAGATTCGATGACAACCCTCTTAACTTGCAGTTGTTTAACACGTTCAAAACAAACAGTCCACACTTTGAAAGTATTGTACCGCTTTCGATAACAAGACTTAGTTGCTTGTTTACAATAAGAAAATTAAACAAACAAAACAATGACTTAAACATTTACAGAATATATCAATATTCCGTCATTAAAATATATGTTTAATTCAGAAACTATTGTAACATACCCGGTATATTACGAAACGTGCATCGTGACTTGTATGGACTTGTGTTGCTGCAGCTTAGATAAATCTCAGAGGAGAACTCTAACCAGGGTATGCACTGTTTGTCAGTCACAATATTCATGCAAATTGAGTGGATTCTATAGTTATAATTGATAGGCTACTAATTTTTGAAAGTTTAGTATTTAACGGGTCACGTACGAATCTGAACAATAATTTATATAAAGGATATATTTCGTTTTAATTTTTTGTGACTCCATACTGTGATAAAATAGTTACTGTCGAAACTGTCTTCATAAATTAAAGGACTATTTATTATTTAACCCTATACTTTATATACGTGTAAACACATTATCACACATTTGCAACAGAGCAGATCCATATCAGAGGGTATCAACAGTCTGATCAGGGTTTGCTCTGTTTGCCAATGAAAATATAGATACGAGTTTTCAGTTTCTGCCAATACAAAACATACCGTGTATATATGTTTTTATAACAATTCAGCGAATAAATATTCATGATGTTATTCATTCTTACACGACTATTAAACAGGGAAAGGGTTAAACATATGTTCAAGATACAAAACGACCCTTCTTAAACGTTTATTTTGTACAATGTAATTTTTTAAACACTTAAACAGAATTTGAAAATGACTATGTAATTATGATTTTATAATTTTTCTACCAAACAACTCAACTTCCTTATAAATAATGTTGTTTTGTGTTTGAAATAATTAAATAAAAACAAGAGCGGTGTGTATATTTTACATACAATGAAACCTCGCCAATACAGAATTGCTCTAAAAGGTATCACTACGCATATTTAAAAACATATGTGACAGCTTAATGCAGGTCGAAAGCAATGCTGAACGCTCCTACAGGAACAATGCTTTATCACATATTGAAAAAAATATAAAATATTAACACCATCTTTATTCATATCATATTTAAACTGATGGTGCACGAATCATTGTGCTTTAACCTTTATCTTGCCGACCAAACAGTTGCTTTATATTGCATTCTTTTCAATAACACGATCAGAGTATCAAACCGTTTGGATCCTGGGGACTTGTCACTCGGCGTCTTATCTGGATCCAGACTTTGCAAAGATTATCACTCATCCGCCCCCAGCAGGTTAATTGTTGCTTTCAATGATTTTTAATTGGTGTTATATTTATGGTTCATTGAGAGATTGTCCAACTATTTTTAATATTTTATCTAAAACTAGATTTTTTTAAAAAAAATATTGTTTTCGTTATACTGTACTGCTGGAAGCATAATAATAAAAACAAATACGGTATGTATGATGGTAATTAAACTTCTTGAATCTTTGACAATCTTAACACGTAGATTTGAGAGTAAAATGTCTGGGTTTTAGCTAAAATAAACTTCACCATATATGTATACCAACCCAATAAGACACAAGGCTTTTACTTGTACAACATCCATTTGGTCGTTTGTGCTTATAAATCTCCGACTGTCTGTTCGGATCAAGTGTCGGCCACCGCCTCTGTATTTCAACAATAAACTCCTCTAAAACGGCTAGTATTTAAAAATGTGGTAGCTTATTATATGCACTTTTATAATGGTTGATGACAAAAACTATATAAATAATTCCCTGAGCAAACAGGACAGAATCAATGACCTACTGTTTTGAATTGAGTGACACAGGTCACTTGCAGCAGCAGTGCCAATTACAAATTCCTTTTCTTTACAAGCATTGTTGTGAATATGCATTTTACATATTTAAACAATGTTTAAAATTTATAAGAGACAATAAAGGAACTGGTGACATGGTTGGTGATATATGAGAAACAAAATTATACATCTTTGAAGAATGTATAAAGACATATATAAGAAGCGAAAATCAAATCTCTTCTTTAAGAGTAAGTTTATAAGGTCTTTATTTCTCCATCAAACCCTATACAGTAAAACCTCTCTATAACGGCCACTAAATTGTGTTAATTAGTTGGTATTTAGGGCATGTGGTTGCTTAAAGAAAGGTGAAAGTAAAACAGAACGCTCATATAGGAGCGTTCTGTTTTACTTTCATCTTGCTCTATGCAGCCACCAGCCTTTAACACAAACTATTTGATGTAGTTTAGTGGTCGCTATAGAGAGGTTTTACTGTATTGTGATTACATAACGAGTGATTACAACAAAGTATTTGGCGGACAAAATTTAATGACGAGTTTAGTATTTGAAAATACACACCTTATCCATGGCTCTGTAATGCCACTAAGTACAGTAAAAACTCTATTCTACGAGCTTTTAGTAATGAATAATGTATGTCTTTGTAGGTAGCTTGAGATGGTATATTACAGATGCAATAGTAGCCAATAACGTCCAGGCAAGTGACTCGTACGTTGATTTTGTTTACTATTTCCCTATACAGTAAAACCCATCTAAACCAGAATTCTAGTAGAGAAGAATAAGATATACTCTTAAGCAGGTGGTTGCTCAATGCAGGGTGAAAATCATACAGAAAGCTCATAAATGAGCTTTCTGCATGACTTTCATCCTGTATTAAGCTGCCATCAGTGTTAAAGATCAATAATAGTACGTATATGAGTTGTCGAAATAATCAAGTTTTAACTGTACTTTAAGATTAACCCTTCCCCTGTTGAATATTTATGTAAGAAATAATGACATCACGAATATTTATTAAGTTTTATAATGGTATATTAACCCTTCGCTTGCTATTCACGTCAATATACCTACCTGTAAATAGTCGAGACCCAGATGTGACAGCTCCTGCAGGAGCTGTCTCATCAGGGTCTGCACTATTTACAAGTTGATTGTGCAACCAGTGCACTCCACAGCAGTGATTGCACAGCGAAATACTTGTACACAGTGAAGATATATGTAATTATACAACAGGGCATGGGTAAAGAAGGAGAAATGTATTTTAAAATTCAGCAAGCGAAGGGTTAAGTTTTTTAATGGTATATTAACACCGGATATGTTGGCTTTAGCAGAAACTGTAGAATCAGATCTTAATATCATACCATAAGCAAATAGAGGAAATGCTGAACAGACGGCTCCAATAGGAGCAACCAACTCATCTGGGTCTACTCTTTTGGTAAATGCATTAAAGGGCACTTATATGAAGGAAGGTACTAATCTAATAATATATATTTATTGTTTTCATACAAAACGTTACATTTGTGTTTTCAGTAAATGTAGTTTTAATTTTACATTAAAGCAACCAAGACCATTTAAGAAGAAGTCGAAGGCTAGGCTTGTACGACATGTGATAACTTAATAAAGGACACTAGTTACTTTGCATTACTTTACCATTCTTTTTTATTCTAAACTTGTCGTTTAAAACAGATTTTGCTATAGTAGAAATCATGATAATTGATACAATAATTAAATGAATATGCTTTATGCCGAGCAAATCAAGCGATGCAATATTTGTTTTTAATTTAACTCTTTCGGTGCCAATGTCGCCTGTTGGCACTATTGAAAACAGTGCAGTCTCAGGTCAGATGCCACCTTTTCAAGGCGGCATCTGACCTGGGACTTCACTGTTTTCTGTATTTTTTTTAGCCCAAGCATACAGGTTTTTAAAAACAAATGTTTTACTAATATACCTTTATTACTTAGTTTAGAATGATATTTAATATGAAATTATTATTGCAGACGACACTTTTAAATTTGGCGCCAAAAGAGTTAAAAATATTCTAAAACAGGTGCTGTTGTAATCAGTACATACGGACTATAACACCTTTCTTATTAAACGTTTTACAAATCTATTAAATATGAAATATCAAAACAATCCAGTTGTATGTTGTCATCATTTGATATATAATTCTAAATAGCCTGTAATTTACAAGGATTGTGGTATTATCAAAACAAAACATTAAGAGCAAATTTTGTTGCAAATGTGACTTTAAAGTCATGTAACTGGACATACCAAACATACGTTATAGCGTAATTAATTGTGTAGTGGCATATTTCGCCAGTAAAATACAGTAGACTGTCTTCAACGACAATTTATTCATCGGTCACAGACGTCTTCAAAAGCAGATGGTTGCTTAATATAGGACAGAAATAATACAAATAGCTCCTATAGGGTATTTCTGTATTACCTTTGATCTCTATTAAGCTATTTCCTGTCTGAAAGACCCAATCATACTCTGTTCCAATGATCGCTTACACACGATTTCAAAACCAACTTCAGAGACCCAAAGCAACTTGTTCACTAAATAAGCACATTTAACTATATATAAAGTCATGTTAGGAACAATAATGTTTATTTTATGGTGGCTAGATTTGGAATTTACATGTGATAAGCATTATATTAGACAATACCTGCGTTTTGGAATGTTTGGACAGCACGCATACAAATATAAAACACCAAATAATACTTTCTTTATTTTACATTAGTCTTTTCTAACAGCTTATATAAATCATCTATTATACATATATATATATATACCCACAATTGTTCATATACTTAAACAAGGTCTAATTTGAACTAAGTTGTTGGCTACACGCCCAAAAAATAAGTATACTGTAAATGCTTTCTAAAACGACCAATCAAAAGAAGTCCACGTGAAAGGCTGTGAAAAAGATGATATATGAACCCTTTACTCCTTTAATGTTCATGTAAGAAATAATGCCATCATGAATAATAATTAAATGGATTTTTAAAATAGCAACATAACACAGGAATATTGTTGCCATAGCAGAAACTGTAGAATTATATAATTCCATAAATGGAAAAGTAGTAAAGTCAAGCAGGCAAAGCCACATGCAAGACGCAACCACCACCAAAACACCGATAGACAGCATGACACACACACACACACCCAAACGCACACACACACACACGAAATGAACACAGAAAACACCAAAAGACACACAAGAAACAGGGACAAACGTTCCACACCATGAACAAACCACAAGCACAAAGACGCAAGGCAAACAAAAGGAAGGGTGACGAAGAGAGTACCGCCTTGGCACGGTCAGCAGCAAAAACACCACTGGGGGTTTAAACCGGTTTACGGACGTCCTAACCTCACACTTCTCTCAAAGTCACCCTAGCTTTACAAATATTGTAAACAAAGGTATCCCCGCTGGACTTACCTACAACATAGACGACGGTGAACACAGGACAACATGTAAAACATAGCATAATAACTGTGACAAACCGTCAAATATGTACTCAATGACTTTGCTGAAGTCAGAACACCTGCAGGTAAGCCGTTAAGGGCACGACAGGGAAAAAGTAATACATGAGTCTGGTAAGCTCCTCCTGTATCCAAGTTTAAGAGTATACCATCATAGAGTACTACCCTCGGCCTGTCATCGCGCAAGCAAAGAGGGAAGCGTAGCTACCGACTGTAAAAGGGTCGATAACCAAACATGCAGTGTGTTGCAATATGATAGGATCATAACCTTTCTTTTTAAATGTTTTAGTAGAGAGAGCAAACCCTGATCTGACGTTTCCTACAGGAGCCGTCTAATCGAAGTCTACTCTCTTTGCTAAGACGTAAAAAGGCGTATATAAGGAGTAAAGGGTTAATGATGACAACGATCAGTAGAACCTGTCCTAAGCGGTCATTCATTTATTGAATATAGAAGTGTAAAAAGCAGGTGGTTGCTTAATGCAGGGCAAAAGTAATGCAGAAAGTTCCTATATGAGATTTGTGCGTCGCCTTTGACCTACATTGAGCTACCACCTGCCTGACTCATAATTAAACCTAAGTTTTGGTGACCGCTCAAGACAGGTTCTATTGTCCAAAGTGTCCTTTCAACATTATTTGAATAATACAGTCTCTTCGTTTCAAGACCAATGTTTGTATACTAAATGGTCGCTTTGAATCTACTTTAACATGCATTTCGGCGTGAACTATTTCCAATACAATTGAACTACAGTATCAGAAGTTCGAGTCATCAACCGTGTATTGTAAATTTGGGGAGAACCGGACTTTTACTTCGAGTTATCCCGAAGTTTGAGTTAACCGTACTGATTATATCGCAGTTCAACTGTATGTGTTTTTCATTTTGAGTGGTGTTTCTGTAAGATTTGTTTTTTCAATGTAACTTTCGGAACTTGATTTGTGAAGGAAACAAGACCTTGATAAGAAGGTTCCCTGGGAAACACTCTGGTCTTACTCTATGCACTGTTTGTCCATGTCCTTTTAAACCATTCACTACATAATCCCACATTTCTACGTCTTTGCAAACAGAGTAGAGCAGTATCAAACAATCAGCTCACATTGCTTATCTCACAGAATATTTGATTCCCTTACTTTCGAATTTTTGCTGCAGTATTAATTAATATTTCTGATAAGTCTTGTATGACTATCAATGAGGTAAAGGGTGGCACAAATAAGTCAAATAAGTGTAGCAGCTAATCGTATAAAACTATAAACATGTGTCGCTAGTTTTGTGTCACACTCTTTGACGAATGTCAGGTACATGGGTTTTGAAACATGAACATTTTAGACAAAATTTCATTTTCCATTTTAATGGCTAATCGCTTTGTAGGATAATGTGTTCAAGTTCAATGCTTTTATTATTGTAAAAATCAAAAGTTATAGTAAAACCTCTCTAAACGGCCACTAAATTATGTTAATTAGTTGGTATTTAGGGCAGGTGGTTGCTTAAAGCAAGATGAAAATAAAACAGAACGCTCCTATAGGAGCGTACTGTTTTACTTTCACCTTGCTTTAAGCAGCCACCTGCTTTTAACACAAAATACTTGTTGTAATTTAGTGTCCGTTATAGAGAGGTTTTACTGTATAATTATACATATTCAATTTGATAAACTATTGTTTACGCTCATTTTCCACAGTAAATTAAGCGACCTAATATTTATTGGGCTCTGGGATCTTAAAAAAAGCAGGTGGTTGCTTAATGCAGAGCAAAAGTAATGCAAACATCTCGAGGACCTTTTAAAGGGGATGTCCCTACATTTGACGCGTTTCATAAACACTTAAATTATACAAAACTCATTTGTTTATATGCTGAAAAGTAGTATATCACAAAAAGCCCCATCCAATTACCGTTTATAATGACAAAACATCCATGTGTTTGATATCGCCGATCCCGATTTTACTCCCCGATGTTTCAGTTTTATTCGGGTTGAGTTTTAGTTTCGTAACTGTTCGCCCTATTCGCGATTCTCCGACCACTTCCGAGAAAGCTATTACGTAAACAATGGAGGGATCAGGTGTTCATCGGCAAAACGCGGAAGAATTTACGGAAAAGGCCGATAATATTGTGTTGTAGAACAAAAATTATCAGTTATTGATGAAATCGGTTTATTTGTATCACATGGGCATTTTTCGATATAAGTTCAAATTGGGAACCTTCATAATAATGATAGAGCATAACAAATACCAAGTTTTATGATATTATTGAAAATATGCGATCATTGTAGGGACCTCCTCTTTAAGAGACGGGACATTTCGCCGATTGTTACGGAAATCAACGGTCATACTCGGCCAATCTCCGACTGACTCCGAATCGAATTTTGAACAACGATTTGAATATTAATAAGGGTTCAACTCCAGTCAGTAGATTATGAACATCTACTGTTTAATAGTTGACGTACATGTGATTTGTTTGTTTGTATGTAGGCATGTATGTATAGACTTTTACGTCGCTTTAAAAGTATTTCAGACATATCGCGACGCCTAGGTAGTTACATATGGAGGAAAACCCAAGGTTTTTTTTCTGTACATGTAAGATATTGCATTGTTTCGTGCACAGAAGAACACCCGGGTAGAACCACCGACCTACCGCACACTAACTGGTACATCCGGTTAGAACCACCGACCTACCGCAAGCCAACTGGTACATCCGGTTATAACCACTGACTTACTGCACACAAACTGGTACATCCGGTTAGAACCACCGACCTACCGCAAGCCAACTGGTACATCCGGTTAGAACCACCGACCTACCGCAATCAAACTGATACATCCGGTTAGAATCACCGACCTACCACAAGCCAACTGGTACATCCGGGTAGAACCACCGACCTACTGCAAGCCAACTGGTACATCCGGGTAGAACCATCGACCTACCGCAAGCCAACTGGTACATTCGGGTAGAACTACCGACCTACCACAAGCCAACTGGTACATCCGGGTAGAACCACCGATCTACCGCAAGCCAACTGGTACATCCGGGTAGAATCACCGACCTACCGCAAGCCAACTGGTACATCAGGGTAGAACCACCGACCTACTGAAACCATCTGGTACATCCGGTTAGAACCACCGACCTACTGCAAGCCAACTGGTACATCCGGGTAGAACCACCGACCTACCGCAAGCAAACTGGTACATCAGGGTAGAATCACCGACCTACCGCAAGCCAACTGGTACATCCAGGTAGAACCACCGACCTACCGCAAGCAAACTGGTACATCCGGGTAGAACCACCGACCTACCACAAGCCAACTGGTACATCCGGGTAGAATCACCGACCTACCGCAAGCCAACTGGTACATCACGGTAGAACTACCGACCTACCGCAAGCCGACTGGTACATCCGGTTAGAACCACCGACCTACCGCAATCAAACTGGTATATCCGGTTAGAATCACCGACCTACCACAAGCCAACTGGTACATCCGGGTAGAACACCGACCTACCGCAAACAAACTGGTACATCCGGGTAGAACCACCGACCTACCGCAAGCAAACTGGTACATCCGGTTAGAACTACCGACCTACCGCAAGCCAACTGGTACATCCGGGTAGAACCACCGACCTACCGCAAGCCAACTTGAAGGCACATGTGAATCCAAAATGAGTACATCCGGTACACGTAGTTAATATCAGGTGAATAACATGCATGTTCCCGTTGGTTTCCGTGGCATTAAAACGGTGTTATTTTAGATAATACAAACAACTCTATCCTTACTGCTATGCTTCTATGCTCTTTAGCGAGTTTGCAAATCAACATAATACTGAGCTACTATAAGTGTAGTGAAGATTTGCTTAACCCATTACCTCATAAGCTATTTTTAGATCCAACCTCTTTGAATAAATCTACCGAAAAGGAGCATTAACTAGAGAAAAGGAAAATTTTAGAATGTTGTAGTTTGAAACCATTGTGATAAATAGAGCATTTGCTCCTATAGGAGCAAATGCTCTATTTATCACAATGATTTCACAAAGTGACTTTTACAGAGTCGTCAAAAGTCGTCAATATGGGGGAATGGGTTAAGCACTAAGTTAGTTTCAAGTCACATGAATTCCGATTCTGAAGTCATTTTTACGCAAAATATGCGAACATATTATCAGAAAATATGATAAACATGTGCACTACTTCCATTTTCAGTCTAAAAGCAGCAGCATTGTGTTAATAAAGAACAAGTTAATGAAGGAGAAACTGAGTTCTGGTTAGTAAGTACCAGTGCAGAAAATCGATTAAATATTTAACATAATTATGTTAAGATTTTCACTCATAGGTGTCATCAACAAGATTAAAACTTCTCTAAACATATAGTGACATATTTTGATTTTAAATCCCAACATGCGAATAATTCTTGAAGGTCAGAAATTCATTGCTAATCATTTCACCCTTTCCCTCATATAGACTCTTTAGAAAGCCTTTGTAAAAGAGTTTATCCAGATGAGACTGATCCTGCATGGTCTGCTCTGTTTGCTTGAGAAGTAATATATACCCGAGTCTAAGGTTTGTCCCCGGTCAAAACATCCGTTGTCACTAATGCTATTAAAACGGCTAATTGACATTTCTAAATGAATATTCACTAGGTAACGGTTTAATCGAATATACGTCTTTATTCTGTATAAAACTACAATGATGAAGTTTTAAATGAATCCATCAAAAGAATTACATAATCATTTTCATGAAGAAAAACGGTCTTAACATAATGCAAACTCGTTTGTTTTGTGTTGCAGCTTCAGCTGCCCTATAAAAATTATCTTTTGGTTATTGCGATACCTCCATCTCGGCGCTAATATAAATATTTTCTCCAGACACTACCCGCAGAGCTACATGTCAGGGAGCATTATTCGCCAATTTGTCAACCATTAAGAGATCCGCATAGCGTCATGTTTCCGATTGACAGCAAATTTCCACGGACGGTAAAGGCGTAAAAGATCTCCCGAGGAGCTACACAGAGGCGACATGTATACCGATAAACCGACGCGTCATGCTTCGTCGTATACCCCACATAAACGACGACGGAAGATGAACGACAAACAGTTTCATTATTTTCATTAATAACGCTGTTTTAAAAAAATGTGTGATGGGTAATAAATTATTCTAAATTCCTAAGGCGCCTTAACCATTTTCCTCATATTAACGCCTGTCCATGCCATTGCAAAACAAAGTAGACACAGGTCAGATGGTTTTTGTCGGAGCAGTCTAACTAGGATCTGCCCTGTTTGCTTATGGCATAATATATCTCTTTGGGCGCCAAATTTAAAAGTGTTGTCTGCAATGATAATTTCTAAATAATAAAGGTATATTAGTAAAACATTTGTTTTTAAAAACCTGTATGCTTATGCTAAAATAATACAGAAAACAGTGAAAAGGCGGCATCTGACCTGAGACTGCACTGTTTTCAAAGGTGCCAACAGGCGACATTGGCGCCGAAAGAGTTAAATGTGATTCTTAAGTTCCTGTCATGATAGAAACAATCATACGTTCAATGGCCATTATAAAATATCAGTTAATAAATATTCATGAAGTCTTGAATTCTTTATAAATAGGAAAAGGGTTAATCTAAAGTGAACGTTGTTAGCAAAAACGAAAAGCTTCAATCGATCTTAGGCCAAATCAAATGAGGTATTTGAGTTGGATATTGAAAAGATACAGGGGTCAAATACAACCCTTCACTCCATGAATATTCATGTAAGAAATGATGTATATATCAGACCTATATAAATTCCTAAATAAACACTATACTCTGATCAGAAGACACCTCCAGGAGCTGTCTGATCTGGGTCTAATCGCTTTGACAAGGCGTCAAAGGTGTATATATGGAGTGGGCGGTGAAAAGTTTTTGCAGACAACACGAGGCCAATATCGGCAGACAAAAGGACACACTTTACGCACAGCGCGTATAAACAACATCTTTTCCCGTGCGTACTGGTGCCATGCCTGGTGTGTTAGACGCTTTAAATGACAAGAAAACAAATGAGTTCACTATTTTGTCTGTTTTCTAAATTGATTTGTTTGGTGACAGTCGGCCCCGGGGGTCTGACGGAGCTTTATTGCAGTTGCAACCTTTTCGACACGCGCCCTTGGTTCAGTACTAGCTGTACAATCACCATTAACAAGCAACCCATTTGAATATGGGGTTTGACCAAGATTCAATAACGAGTAAAGTAGCATTTTAGCCTGTTGCCATCTCGTCTTAAACTAAAACATAAATCTTGAATTATGGGGATTTTTCTCAACTAAACTACGGACGTTTTTAACCGTTGCTAGTGTAAGTTGACAAAAGGATATCAATAAAATCGATAATAGAACCCCTGTCCCGTTAATTGCAAAAGAGGCGGATGGGATTTCCTTATTTTCACCGATATGAGTAACTGATACACTATGAATTGTCCACGGCGCTGCGCCAGCCATATGTTTACGCAATCAGTATTCTACTCTCGACCTCTTAGACCTATCGCTCAATCCAAATTAGAAATGTAACACCCAACTAGTCAGCCATATCTGACTTAAATCACAAATGATTCGGTTTCTCTTCATTAGGGAGACTGATGGATCGAATCCTAAATGTTTTACAATTTTGTTTTGATATTTGATTTCGATTCAGTTTAGAACTGTTGAAATTATTCTGGCAAATGTGAGAAATTCCGTTTAAAATGATGGAATAGCTTTTTATTTTGATATTGAAATATTAATGGCACATTTGCGTAAATTAAGCATATTTTCAAAAATTATAGCTGCCTTATTTCGTGTTTTGATTTATTTTTAGAACCGTCAATTCGAGTCTATTCTAAAGAGTATTCTCAACATAGGGTTTGGTGGAGAAATGACGATTTTGAGATACGCGCCCTTTCTATGACGCTGTTAGAAATATCTATGGCTCTGATGGTCTCAATATAGGAGTTGGTGGAGAAATGACGATTTTTTATTTGAAACGGTGTCGTAATCTATGACTCTGGTCAGATATGAAAATAAGTGTCAGCTCTAGAGATAAAGGTGCGTACTCAAATACTAAAATCTCTTCGAGACGATTCTAAAGAGTGGTCACAACATATGAGTCCGTGAAGAAATAAAAAAGTTATTCTTGAAAATGTTTTAATCCTTTCCTCCATAGGCTATTTTAGACCCAACCTCTTTGAATGAATCAAGCCTAAAGGAGCATTTACTAGAGGAAAGTAAAATTTTAGAAATTTGTAAGTCTGAAACTATTGTGATAAATAGAGCATTTGCTCCAAATGCTCTATTTATCACAATGGTTTCAAGAAGTGGTTATTACAGAGGTGTAGAATGGCGTATTTATGGGGGAAATGGTTAATTTATTCATGTTATCTGGACCTCTGATTGTGATCTGTAGTCATTATCAGGGACAGTATTCCTCCAACACATGTAACAACGCACAACGCTGTTTCTTCGATAGGACATATTTTCTAATTACAACTACAACATCATACGACGACGTTTATAGAAAATTAAATATTGCAAAGATAAAGGACACATAGTTTACAGAGAAACAAAAATACACAATTAAACACATATACATGTGTAGAAAAACAAATAGTGTAAAATTTCATGCAAACTCTCATCAAAATTACTTATGACATCAGACTCTAATCAAGTTTGCAGTATAAATGACTTTTGCCAAATTATTTAGTGTTGATTTTAAGGTATTTGATAACAATGAAACAAGTTTATTTGTGTTGGGCTATGACCAGTTATATGGTTTAAAGTTCTAATTTAGATATCTACCATTTCTTTCCAAACAAAATAATCGGAGTAACAAACAGAATGTCAAACAAGTTGGGTTCTTTTGAGATCTCGAGTTACACGACGTTTCATCAGGATCAGTTTGTTTGCAAAGACATTAAGACAATGGCCCTTAGTGGTTTATAAGTTCATAAATAAAACCTCATTAATAAATTGTTATTTATAGATGTAAGAGTAAAGTAGAATATGCCCACGTCCATGAAAAGGAAGTACAATCATTGGTCTTTAAGACAGATGGTACCTTCGTGCAGGTTGAACTAATACAGAAAGCTCCTACTGAAGGTTTCAGTTTCACATTTTCCCCGCGTTAAGCAACCACCTGCTTTCTAAGACCCCTATGTTCAATAAATGAATAGTCACACAAGACAGTTCTACTGTATCCTACTTTCATTCTTAGAATGTTTTAACGTTTGAAATCAATCACCGGTACATGTATTCACATTTTACTCGTGTCTTGAGAAATGTGTCTTCGGGGTCGTTGCGCAACATGTAGATGAGTTGCTACTTTACATGATATGACACTCAGCATCTACAACATTTCATTATCTCAATGTTCAAACATAATAAACCCGATCAGATGTGTTGTTTTTATTGGAGCCTAACACAGGAATACTGTATTTTCATGCCTTGCAACATATACTAATTCTACAAAATATCTCTCGATTCCTATTGCCTTGAGTAAATCAATGTATGTATTTGTCCCTACAATAAATAAATCTTATTCCCATGCCCACAAAATAAGGGACATTCAACTTTTGAACGCACATATCCTGTGTGAAAAGAGCACTATATAAATGTGGTATAATAATATAATAATAATAATGATACAACATTGTCATATGACGTCATTCCGTCTTGTCATCATTCTATTATAGTTTAGTTCAGGCAGTTTTCTACAGTACTTGCAATATAACGCCGAAATTGTGTATATAGTTGAATTACCATGATTTGCAGATCATCTTCGAATTTCGTTCCGGTTCACTTTTTTCAAAAGAAGTATGGTCCTTTGACTTTAACCCTTTTCTTCATATAAACACTCTTCCACACATTTTCAAACAGAGTAGACCCAGACTCCGTTGTGCTGGCATATTTTGAATTGATTTTTTTTGTATCCAGTTGAATTTGTTTTATAGAGTTATGGCTCTTTGGCAGATTTGTTTTCTATCTCATTTCATATTCAACGTGGCAGTCAGGTTTGACCCTGTTGAGACATTGAGGTGCTCATTGAGGTGCTCATTGAGGCTCATTGAGGTGCTCATTGAGGTGCTCAACGTTTCATCATGATCCAAATGGTCAGGATACGTCCGTATCATGATAAGAATAAAACAAGTACAAAAATGAGTCATGCAGGAAACACCACATACAGAACAAACACTCGCCCGAACAGCAACACAAGGAAACAGCAAATGTACATAGGTAGAAAAAACAACAAGAGACGCACAAAGACAAAACAAACATACAATAGGAGGAAGATGGAAGTACCGCCTTGGAACGGTCAGTGACAAAAGTCACCGGGGGTTTAAACCGGTTTATGGGCGCCCAACCTCACCCTTATTCCATCCCCATCCTAAAAGACAAACAGTGTAAATAAACGTATCCCCTCTCCGACTAATCTACAACAACCGCGACAGCAAATACAGTGGTAAAGTGCATGTATAACAAAAAACATTTTATTGAAAATACTGTATCCACCTATCGCTATTGTACTCAATGATTGAGCTGCAAACAGAGTAACTGTAGAAAAGTAATAAAGGGTACGACAAAAATGAAATAGTACAGATATCCGACGTTCTCCTTCCATTTCTGGATTTAAGAGGTCGCCTTCATAGAGTACTAAACCTTTCTTGTCGGCGTACATGCAAAGAGGCCAGCGTGATTGCCAACTGTAAAAGGGTTCACAACCAAACATGCAGTATGTTGTAGTAATACAGGATCATATCCCTTTTTAATGAATTGTTTTATATATTTGATGAACAAAGTGAGAAAATGGGTATGTCCAATAATTTTACGAAGTTTGTAAATCACATCACCATAAAATTCCGGATGTGAAATACCGTGTCGCAAAAGTACCTTGAGATTACATTTGTACTTGCCAATAAGCGAGAGATTTCGATAGTAAAATTTAGAGAAAGTTTTTCTTAGTTTATGGTATCTATATCCTTGTTTAAGCAGTTTATCAGTTAAAATGAGATTTCGACTGTTAAAATCGTCAATAGATGAACAAGCTCTAGCAAAACGCATAAGTTGAGATATATAAACCCCGTAAGATGGAGCACGGGGAACATCCCCGTCATGATGAGGAAAATTTACAATATTAAAATCAAAATCATCTCTTTTGTCATATATTTTAGAAGAAATCATTCCATTATTAATTTTAAGGTCTAGGTCAAGAAACGCTGCATAATTGTCGGACGGGTTAGCTTTATTCAATTTGAGTTCTTTAGGATAAATTGTAGGAATCAGAGCATCAAAGAAAGGGTTATCTAAGTTAAAAATATCATCCAAATATCGACAAGTTTCATTGAAGGCTTTTATAACATCTTCTTGTGTTTGAGGATTCAAACTCAACATGAAATCTCTCTCATAGCAGTACAAAAACAAATCTGCGACAAGTGGTGCACAATTCGTACCCATGGGAATACCAATTACCTGACGGTATATAGCATTCCCATAACGTACAAATATGTTATCCAAAAGAAAGGTTAGTGCTTCGCAAACTTCTGAGCAAGTCCAATTGGTGTAATATTTCATTTGCTCGTCAGTAAAGAAAGCTTTTTCAGCATTACATGCCAAGAATGATGTTCTTTCTCGGGCAAATACTTTCTGGATCAAGTTAGTAAGCTTATCCTTAATTAAAATATGAGGAAGAGTTGTGTACAGAGTAGAAAAATCGTACGTGCTTACAGTGGATGCAAGATACCTTTTGTTCTTAAGTTTGTTTAAGACTTCTGAAGAGTTCTTAATAGACCAGAAGAGATTTATTCCAGAATTTTCATAAGTCTTATCACAGTAAAATTTTACATGTTCCTTTACCTTCGTTAAACAAGAAGTCAAAAGTATAGACAATTTAGTAGTTGTACATGAACTAGAATTTGCAATGAAACGCGCTTTATATGGTTTTTTATGTAGTTTTGGTAACCAATACATAGTAGGAAGTTTATGTTGTGTAATTTTAATATCGGTTCCAAATTGTTCACACTTTTTGACATGGTCTGAAATGATGGTCTTTTCGTCAGTGGTAACTGAAATGTATGACTTGGTATTAATAATTTCCTGTTTCAAGACATCGATATAATGTAATCGTCAAATAATAATCACATTATTTGATGCCTTATCAGCAGGAACAAAAACGTATTTTGAATGGAAATCCTGTAAACCCTTTTTTAAGATGTCTAAATGAAGTTCTAGGTTTAGGTGGAAGAAGGTGTTTATTAGAGCTGTAAAAGGAAATGCGTTTATCTATTATATCAAAAATTAGTTTTTTCCAACAAGAAAGGGCATTAGACTCAACATGTTCTCTTCGACACCATTTAATACTAAAATTTTGTAAAGCCTCCGCAATCTGAACTCGACAAGAGTTAAAATCTATCAAGGATGGTATTCTATATTTGGGACCTTTATTCAAAAGAGATCGTAGACGTTTATCTTTAATTATCTCAAAATTACCAGTAATCACATGACCAGCCGGAGAATAGCAAAATTTTGAGGTGGCGCAATCTCAATTATCAGGAATATTATCATTAATATTAAGGTCGGCCACAATTTTATTATAGTTGAAAATTGTATTTCTGATGGGTTTGTTATATTTGTAGCAAATGATAGGTGGTTCTGTATTTTTAAAGTATTTAGGAATAGTGTCAATTACATTTTTGTCTCTAAAAATACTTTGGAGGTCAATAAAATCAATACCTTTATTAATAAAAGGAATTTTCAAGAAGAATCTTTGGTGTTCAGATAATTTGTCGATGTGCGGTCTGAGAACATGTAGAGTAAAGCTTTGTATCAAACTAGCCGTTCCTATGAGAGGATCTGATCGAAAAATAATTTTATCGGCTTGCTCGTCAATTTCTTTTAATGAACATATAGATAAGGAGGAAAGTCTAGAAAGCATGGCATGTTTACCCGAAGTTAGGCGTAAAGTATGTAGATCAAGAAGAGTCAATTTCAAACGAGATTTTCGTTTAACATTACCATTCTTGCGAATGCCATGCGAACGAGATTTGCGTTTTCTAATAGAAAAAATTGAAAAAATATCTATATCTGGTTCTTTTGAAATATTTCCAGTCTGGTAAATATTATCATTCAGTCCTAATGGAAAAGGTGTTTGCAATTTTTTGATCCAATTTAATTCAGATATAAATCTAGCTTTCGATTTAAAGCTACTAGTCGCCTCCTTATCATATGTTATATGCTCAACAATTTGTAATAAAACATCTTTAAAAGAATGGCCAGATTTCCGAAAGTGTTGGTATAAAAAATTGTTTAGTTTACGATTTCGACACTGATATGCATGCTCACGAAATCGAGTTTTCAAAGCACGTCCTGTTTGTCCTACGTACTGTATACCGCAACTAGGCGCGTTTCAAGTTAAAACATAAATAACGTTAGTAGTAGTACAATCAACGTCTGAGTTTATCTTGACATTAAATGTTCTACCATTAACTGTAGATTTTATAGTGGAATTACAAGAAATGTTACTACAACATATGCACCTCTTAGCAAAGCACTTTTGGATAATTGGATACACTCTGTGTCGTCTGCATAAGGACCGTTTACGAATAGAAGAAACATTTTGGATAACAGATTTTAAAGGTGAAAGTACAACTCTTGGTCCATTGAAAAAACATTTATTAATAGAAAGAGATGGTATGTGAAAAGATGAAGCCGACTGAAGATTAAGTTGTTTTAAACGAACAAAAGGTTGAAGGGAAGAGAAATTAGAAATATTTCTGGGTACTTGTATAGACGACACAGATTGCATATTTAAAGCTTTTAGTTCTATTCGAGGTATTTTAACTTTATTCATATTGGAAAGTGATAGAGGGGCACCTGTATTGTGTTCATCAACACGTCAATTACATTGGTGTAGCTACCAAGTGCATCAAATTGTTGGTGAACACAACACCTACCACGAGGTGCATGACATACTTGTGATGATGTAAGAGGCGAATGAGAGTTGTGTATGTTACTTGCATATCCTGCAAGAGAATGATAACAACATTGATTACGTGTACGGGGAGACTTTTTACGGCCACCACACGGCACAAGCAACACTGTTGTGATAATAAAAGTACAAAAATGAGTCATGCAGGAAACACCACATACAGAACAAACACTCGCCCGAACAGCAACACAAGGAAACAGCAAATGTACATAGGTAGAAAAAACAACAAGAGACGCACAAAGACAAAACAAACATACAATAGGAGGAAGATGGAAGTACCGCCTTGGAACGGTCAGTGACAAAAGTCACCGGGGGTTTACTTCAAGTTAAAATTAAATGCATAAAAAGGTATTTTGTTATTTTTCAGATTGTTTGATAATAGAGATAAACCTGGCAAACCCCAATACTCCAATAAGTGTCAGTGTTGGTAAAACATGTGGCAAGTTTAATGTAGAATAAAAGTTATGCAAAAAGCAGTTCTCCAAGAGCTATTAAGCAACCGCATGCCTAACCAGTTCTTAATTCTTCTTTTCATAAAATAGACTACAGATGAGACAGCATGTTTAGTAAAAGTTCGTTTAATTAAGAATATCAAGGAATGTAGAACCAAGTTCAGAAAATAAGTTCTAGCCTTATATGTCAATACAACATTACTGTAAATTCTAACAAATAATGAATAAATATGGGGTTGCTCTAGGACCGTTCACTTTGACTTTCACCCTGCCTTTTCCCATTCCCAGACATTGACGACTTTTGACGCCTCTGTAAAAGTCACTTTGTGAAACCATTGTGATAAATAGAGTATTTGCTCCTATTGGAGCAAATGCTCTATTTATCACAATGGTTTCAAACTACAAAATTCTAAAAATGTCCTTTTCTCTAGTTAATGCTCCTTTTCGGTAGATTTATTCAAAGAGGTTTATCTAAAAATAGCCTATGAGGGAATGAATTAATCAGTCAACTGCCTTTAAAGTTCTTTAATAAAAAATCAGATTATCGAGATGTACTGTAAATTGTTAACATCTCTTGCAAAGATATTGACGATGATAAATACGTCTTGTAGACAGAGATATAAACTAATATATGACAGGTTGTGGCGATAACATTTATTTTTGAAACAATCTTATAGATGAGAACAAAATGTTTACTTTCAAAGTAGGCTTCGCTTGCAAAATTTTGTTTATTTAAGAATATGGAATGCAATACCAAGTTCAGAAAATACTTTCTAGCATTATGTGTCAACAGGGAATGAATAGGTATAGAGTAGAACCTGTATATAGTGGTTATATAATGAATAAACATGCTGGGTTTATAAGATCAGTTGATTGCTTATTGCAGGTTGGAAGTAATATAGAAAGCTTCTAGAGGAGCTTTCTGCATAGCTGTGGTCCTACATAAAGATACTACTTGTCTAAAAGATACAAAAATAGAAGTATACAGTAAAACCTTTCTATAACGGCCACTAAATTACATCAAGTATTTTGTGTTAAAGACAGGTGGATGCTTAAACCAAGGGGGAAGTAAAACAGAACGCTCCTACATGAGCGTTCTGTTTTAGTTTCAACTTGCTTTAAGTGGCAACCTGCCCTAAATACCAAATCATTAACACAATTCATTGGCCGTTTTACTGTAATAATATATACATAATAACCTTTCGTAGGCACGCTTTCATTTATTGAACATATGAGTCTTAAAAATGCAGATGGTTGCTTAATGCAGGGTAAAAGTAATGAAGAAAGCTTCTATATGACCTTTCAGCATTACTTGTGACCTTCATTAAGCTACCACTTGCCTTACAAACCCATAATTAGACCCATTTTTGATGGCCGCTTACGACAGGCTCTACTGTATTAACCCTTCTCTTGCTGAACTTTAAAATACATTTCTCCTTCTTTATCCATGCCCTTTTGTATAATTACATTATCTTCACTGTGTACAAGTATTTCGATGTGTAATCACTGCTGTGGGGTGCACTGGTTGCACAATCAATTTGTAAATAGTGCAGAGCTTGGTGAGACAGCTCCTGCAGGAGCTGTCTCATCTGGGTCTTCACTATTTACAGGTAGGTATATTGACGTGAATAGATAAACAAAGATACCAGCTATTTTCTTCAACATTTTTACCTGAACGCGAATGTCACGTGGTAACCATTATCCAGCTATAAAAACATATTATCTGCCCAAACTGGATTCTTTTCAATTTTGACTACTTCCGATTCGATTAAGCTTTGAGATTGGATCCTGATGAAACGCCGAGCCAAGTCGCGGATAGCGGGATAAGGGTTATGGCATACCGTTTAATTACCAAATTCCCATTTCAGTACATTGTTTAACCCTTTCCCTGTTATATGTTTGTTTCAAATTGCAATACCTACTGAATATTCATGGACAAAATAGTTACAATGAATATGAAAGGTTGGATATTGTAGCCATTTTAGAAAATAAAGAACCAGATTTATCAACTTCTATTAGCACACAGAGCAGACTCTGATCAGGAGCCGTCTTATCTGGGTCTATTTTCTTTTTGCAAATTCGTGAAAACACGTTTGTATGAGGGAAAGGATTAAAAGTGCAAAGTATAATTAAAAGTCATGAGTAATTATTAATTATATATGTTGAGTCAAAATATTGAGGTCATAGAATTAACATACAATTTTGTTTTTGCTTGTTTTCGTTAGATAAAAAGCTCTGAGTTTCTAAATTTTATCCAAAGATCTATTTGATAATGTATCACAAAAATGCAAACAGTTGTGCGACTGTGAGATTTAATTTATTTGTTGCATTCAGAAGAGAACTATTCCATTTCTTTAGTTTAATTTTATTTCATAGCAATTATTGTTAAACAAAATTCAGTTGAGAAGCATTTCATACTAGAAAAATATTCCGTGTATAATAAATATATTGATATACGTAAGACGGCACCTTTTGATTAAGTAATCAGTATATCGATGTAGTTTAGAACAGTGACTCATGATAAATTGGGTTGAGAGTGTTAAAAATCTTTTGAAAAATTACGGTTTTGGATTTGCTTTTTATAATGCAGATCAGTTGAATATCAAGACATTTCCTTATGTTTTTAAACAACGAGTCATTGATAATTTTATACAGCAGTGGCATGTTTCAGTTAATAATAGTCCTGTTTTAAACACTTACATATTTTTGAAAAGTAGTATTGATTATGAAGGCTATTTGGATATTTTACCTTATTCACTAAGATGTAGTTTTTCTAGAATTAGGCTGTCTTCTAATTCTCTTAGAATACAAACTGGCAGATTTGCACAGAATAGATTGATTCGTAATGAGCGAATCGGTCTATTCTGCAATTCTGGGGATATAGAAGATGAATTCCATTTCATATGCGTCTGTCCTCGTTTTGTTGACTTGAGAGTGAAATATCTAAATAAATACTTTATTCAAAGACCTTCAATGTTTAATTTATTGAATTAATGAAATCATCAAATAAGCATGTTTTGTATAATTTAGTTATATATATTAGAGATGCTCTCAGATTAAGACATTCTTTCAATGAAAATTAACTGATGTATTCATCCTCGTATTGTCACGTGATGATATATGTTTGTGAATATTTATATGTGACTAAAATGATGTACTATGTACAAATCTGAATAAAATTCTGTTCTGTTCTGTTCTGATAACGTGATAATTCAATTTAACCTTCTATCCCCTCCATATTTGGAGAATAAGATTCAATATCATAATACAAGAACAAGTGCAAGACATTGGCATTATAGACATATGCTGAAAATATTTAACATATATGTACAGTAACCCTAAACGAGGTGAATAAATTTGTTCGTAAAAATGTGGCAGCTTAATGCAGGATGAAAGACATGCAGAAACCTACTTTGTGAACTTTCTGCGTGACGTTTCATCCAGCATTAAGCAATCACCTAAATCTAAAACCTAAATTCTCCATTATTAAAATTCCGGTTTACAGTAAAACCTGTCTATAACGGCCACTGAATTACATTAAGTATTTTGTGCTAAAGCCAGGTGGAGCGTTTTGTTTTACTTCCACATTGCTTTAAGCAGCCACCTGCCCCAAATACCAACTAATTAAAACAATTTAGTGCCGTTATAGAGAGGTCTCACTGTAGATGGGTGTTACAGTAGTAAGAATTTATGGGGATAAAATCATTTGTTAATATGTAGAAATACAATGTTTTGTGATAGTTAGTATCGATGTTCTGATATTTCACATAGTTCAGTTGCACTTTCAATACCAAATTTAGAGATATAATAACCTTTTACTTGACAGCAACACATTTTGACGCTTTTTGCAAACAGAGTATACACAGGGCTCGCTCTAGTAGGTTTTGCTATGTTTGCTTTTACATGTTACAGAACTCAACTGTATTCCTTATTTCGCATTTATAATACAAATATGAAACGTAAATTGATATCTGTTATAGGAGGAATCTTGTATGAATATTCATGAGATAAACGGATATGAGAGGCGTTTTGACCAATACATACTACAGTAAAACCTCTCTATAACGGCCACTAAATTACATCAAGTATTTTGTGTTATAGGCGGGTGGTTGATTAAAGCTAGGTGAAAGTAAAACAGAACGCTCCTATATGAGCGTTCTGTTTTACTTTCACCTTGCTTTAAGCAGCCACCTGCCCTAAATACCAACTAATTAACACAATTTAGTGACCGTTATAGAGAGGTTTTACTGAATGTCTCTTTTGCAGAAGAACTGTGGGAACGTTTTGCAATATTCAATTGTTGACATTAAAGACATTAGTTTCTTTTCTGTAGTTGTCGAAATCTTATCTGACGAGCATATTTTTACCTATGACACATGTAGTTCAATAAAGGCTCGAAAAGGATGTTGTAAACCACACTACTACAAGAACAATTATTTGTGAAACTCAACATACCTGGATAACATTCAACCCTTTCAATCATGAATATTCATGTTAGAAACAACGACATCGGGGATAGTGTTAGCTGAGTATCTATAATATGGCATATGAATACAATATTGTTTAGTCATGATAGAAACTGTAGAATCAGATCTATATCATTTCATAATTAAACAGAACATGTCTGTTCACGAAGGCTTGACAGGCCATATCAGGTAAATAATAAAGTTACTGTAAACACATGTATATATACTCCATTATTGTTTAAATTTTGGCCACCATTTTTGTCACTTAACACTTATGACAATTTGCATTCAAGCATTTGAATCGAAATTAGTTCAATGTGTATTTGTCTGGTTTGAGATTATTATTCGAAAATTCTGGCTATGAACATGACAATTAATTAATTTTAAACAATATATATCTTTCACAAGAAAATTAAAAGTTTAGTCTCAATGGACCTGTGTATCTTACAGAATGTTATTGAGCTAAATTTGCCTTCTTCATCCTTCCTACTTTTCTAATACAACTACTTCTTTGAAAAATGTGGCATTGTTCTTAGTACAATATGCAATCTTTCTGCAAAAACATTGTCCTCCTCTACATTGTCTTTCCTCTTCTATCTGAATTTCGCCCTGTCTCAACAATTGTCATAAACTCTAAGAAAATTGTAATTTAAACAGTGATAATGAAATAATCTAAAGTTTGTTTTTCTTCAGCTTATCTACAGCTTATTCATTGTCATAGTATACAAGAAAATGTCGTTATAGTAATATATGGAAAATCTAGTTTAAAACATGCATTAACAAACAATATTTTACAATGTAAAATCCCATAAATGTTCTTTAAAATAATGCATATCGATAAATACTACGGATGCACTGTCTCGTTAGTTTAACCTTTTACTCTATAAATGCATATTTATACGCTTTTGCAAATAGAGTAGACCAAGATCAGTTGGTCCCCATAGGAAACGTCTGTTAAGCGTCTGCTGTGTTTGCTAATTAAATAATAAAGATTTGGTTCGACAGTTTCTGCCATGGGCAAAGATTCCTGTTTACATGTGCTATTATAGCAATCAATCTAATTAATATGCATGATATTTCTTACATAAATATTCATAGAGTAAAAGGTTAACTCAGAGTTATAAATAAAGGTGCGTATTCAAATACTGAATTAGTCATTTCTTCGCCAAACCCTATGTTGTGACCATTCCTTATAATCGTAGTGATGAGACAATTCTAAAAGATTACCACCACATACGGTTTGGTAGCCGTTATAGAGAGGTTTTACTGTATGTCTGTTTTGCAGAAGAACTGTGGAAACGTTTCGCATTATTCAATTGTTAACATTAAAGACATTAGTTTTATTTTCTGTAGTTGTCGAAATCTTATCTGATGATCATATCTTTACCTATGACACATGTAGTTCAATTAAGGATCGAAACTGATGACTGAAATAAAGTTGTAAACTACACTACTACAAGAACAATTATTTGTGAAACTCAACATACTTGGATAACATTCAACCCTTTCAATCATGAATATTCATGTTAGAAACAACGCCATCAGGGATAGTGTTAGCTGAGTATCTATAATATGGCATAGGAATACAATATTGTTTAGTCATGATAGAAACTGTAGAATCAGATCTATATCATTTCATAATTAAACAATTATAATTAAACAGAACATGTCTGTTCACGAAGGCTTGACAGGCCATATCAGGTAAATAATAAAGTTACTGTAAACACATGTATATATACTCCATTATTGTTTAAATTTTGGCCACCATTTTTGTCACTTAACACTTATGACAATTTGCATTCAAGCATTTGAATCGAAATTAGTTCAATGTGTATTTGTCTGGTTTGAGATTATTATTCGAAAATTCTGGCTATGAACATGACAATTAATTAATTTTAAACAATATATATCTTTCACAAGAAAATTAAAAGTTTAGTCTCAATGGACCTGTGTATCTTACAGAATGTTATTGACACAAAGTGACTTTTATAGAGTCATCAAAAGTCGTCAATATGAGGGAAAGGGTTAAACAATAATAATAAAATAATTTAAATTTTGCTTTTCTTCAGTTTGTCTACAGCTTATTCGTTGTCTTCGTATACAAGAAATATCATTATAATAATATATACAAAATCTAGTTTAAAAGATGTATTAACAAACAATATTTTCACAATTTAAAATACCATAAATGTTCTTTAAAATAATGCATATCGATAAATAATACTACGGATGCACTGACTCGTTAGTTTAACCTTTTACTCTATAAATACATCTTTATACGCCTCTGCAAACAGAGTAGACCAATACCAGGTGGTTCCCATAGGAGCCGTCTGTTAAGCGTCTGCTGTGTTTGCTGATTATATAATAAAGATTTGGTTCGACAGTTTCTGCCATGGGCAAAGATTCCTGTTTACATGTGCTATTATAGCAATCAATCTATTTAATATTCATGAGATTTCTTACATAAATATTCATAGAGTAAAAGGTTAACTAAGAGTTATAAATAAAGGTGCGTATTCAAATACTGAATTAGTCATTTCTCCGTCAACCCCTATATTGTGACCATTCCTTATAATCGTCTTGATGAGACAATTCTAAAAGATGGTCACAACATACGGTTTGATGGAGACATAAACAGCTGTTCTTCAAACTGTTTTACGCGTAGTATCTATTCCTCTGTTACGGATGCACTGTCTTGTTTATTTTGATGAAAGGTGTTTCTCTTTGACAGCTTTTGTGGCCAAAAGCGGTTCTGTCCATAGGTAAATGTATGACAGTCCAAACAATGCTATTTTAAATAATGCAATATAGAGCTATTTGCACATACATCTCGTCTACGCAAAGAAAGAAAGTAAATTCTAAGTGTGCAGTAAATAGGCAAATACCAATTTCTAATCCATTTCCATTTTAGTGTCCAATTACTAATTCACAAATTACAGATATGTCACATCGTGTCTTATCGTATCAAACAGAGGCATATGCCTATATATATACATCCGCTTTAATCTTGCATGAGGAGTTTATTTGATTATCCGTTTCAAACATTTCAGGAATTTAATTCACATTTAATTCATAAATTGCATTCGTTATTATTTATTCCTCTAAGGCAAAATTGTTCCCGGCATGCTTCGTTGACGTGCTGAGTTAATTGTCTACTTTTCTGACACGTTTGACGTGGTGGCAACTCCAGCCATAGGTGTGGTGTCACATTTTATTGTGCGGTCTATTTATAAAACCGGAGACTGGTTCGGATTTCTCTCATTGTAACTTTTTTATTCAATCCTCAAATAAAACCCAATTTATTGCCTTTTTCTTGTTAAATATCATCTTATAATGTTATGAAAGAGATTAATTTACAGTTGTCTTCAGTATCCTGAGGGAAATTAGGAACACAATAAACCAGTAGTTTGTGCCGTGCAGACAAATGAGGAGATTGCGATGGAGGTATTTTCGTGGTGCTTGCATGGTTGTGATGTTAATGTTTGATGACACCTGTTCCGTCATATTCTGTGTGTGTGTTCTATCAGGTATTTTAACTGTCTTTTCAGTGGTTAAGGTACGCGAAGATGTTTTTGTTTACAGAGCAATTCCGATACTATAACATTTATAATTTATCCAAATATGTCATAGAACTGAATCTTAAAGAAAGTTATTATCAAAATTTATTTAGTTTAAACATTTTTCTTTCGATAATTTGCAACATGCATATTTATATGATCGATTTATATTTGGAATGAAAGCTCAAAGCTAATAAAAATAATCCCCTCCCCGGCATAAATATTCACAACTTCACTTGTAATGATGAGTAAAAATTTTTATAATTGATTAAAATAAATGTTTTACGAATAGACAATCTAAAAATAGTTACCAGTGAAAAAATGCTAGTATACAATTACTAGTGCATACTTAATCATTTACTTCACAGATACGCATTTTAACGACTTTGCAAACCAAACGGGGTAGACCCAGATCAGAGGGCCCCTGTAGGAGCTGTCTGATACGGGTTTGTTCTGTTTGCTTATGCTATAATACAGATTCTATTTTCTACAGTTTATTCCATAGTCTAAATGTACCTTGATCGTATTCCGCTTTAAAACTATTATAATTAATATTCATACATTCATTATTTCTTTAATCAGTCAGTGATATTCACGGAGTAAAGGTAAAGAGTAATAATGTCTAAAGACAAGAATAAAAACAAAGATCATCTAAATGGTATATAGAGGTCCAGGTAAGATGCATAAATTTCAACATTTTCAAGAAAAGCGCTCCTTTAGTTCTCCATGAAACCGTATTAAGAATCGTCACTTCAAGTGGTCTCAGTATAGGGTTTCGTGGAGAAATGACGATTCTAGTATGTTAGTACGCACATTTATCTGTAGCTCTGACATATATTTGGAAATAAAAGAGCATGAAGCCCAAAATTACTTCTCCAAGCGTAAATAATAACGTTACATAAGACAAACGAAAACCGTTAGAAATAAAAAAAACAACTCCCGATCCCTACAAAACAAACGATACTTTTACCAGTCATAGAAAATCTTATGTTTTGTATTGTTTAACTATTTACGTATATTTATTCTATTCCACTCTTTGTTGTCTGTTGTAAAAGTATCAAGGAATAAACTGCTTCCCAATAAGTCTTGAGGTAGACAAATACACGTGTTTGACTTTTTATGTCCCCGTTGATGATAGTCCGGGGCATTATGTTTTGCACCTGTCCGTCCGTCCGTCTGTCCGTGTGTCACGCTTTTACGTGTAGTTGGTTGTCACAGTGTTTTCATTGTCTTATATCTCACTAACCACTATAGTTAATGGCATGGAATTGTGACATACACATTAATATACACATTGACCACCATCCATACTTTCTACTGCGCACCCAGCCCATGCTGCCAGCAAGCCCAAGGTCAAGGTCAACTGACTTAGGGATTTTACATGCAGCTAGGTAAGCACCACCACGTGGGCATCGCTGTGTCTTACATACACAATTTTCTAGTTCAGAATACAGACTGTCACTGTTGGGTATATTTGTGTCTTGTTTGTTGTTTGTGGAAATGTTAACTTACACCAAATTTTATGTAAAGTCAATATTGTTCCAGATTTACTGCAAGCTTCTATTAAGAGTGCTTGTAAAATCTACTAGAAAGGACTCCAAACGGATTTATATTTAAACATTTACCGTTTGGGGGTTACTAACCCCCACCCCATCCCTCTTAACATTCTTATTGATACTGATAGAAATCTTCCAAATATTAAAATATTAAATATTAATGAACTGTAAACACGTGCCCTTAAAACCGAACAAATTTAGCCTCCCAATTTAGTAGCAGTCGAGTTATATAATTATGTATATATACAGAGCTAGATAAAGCACCTAATGATTTCAATTATATTCATCGTTTAAGACTCAGTCTTTAATCCTTTACTCCATGTATGTATGAATATTAATTAGCTTAATGTATACCATTATATGAACACATGACGTTTTGGCCATTGCAGAAACTCTAGAATCAATTCTATATAATTATATAAGCAAACAGGAAACCCTGATCAGACCGCTCCAACAGGAACCGTCTAATCTAGCTCTGGTTTGTTTGCAAAACATTGAAAGGCGTAAATGTGGCGTAAATGACTGATAAACAATGTAACCATTCGCCAAACTCATAGAATGGTTCATTATAGTATGATGCAGATCCTTCAGTATTGTCGACAATTCAGGATAATGTCTCATCTGTTAAATAATCCGTTTCATAAAAAATCTGTCTCAAATATTTGCAGAACAGACAATTGATTTTCACAGTTTTACCTTGGCTGCAGGAAACGAGAGTTATGCAACTGGTGTGTAGATACATTGTAGACCAAGATCAGAGGGATCATTTTACAGATATGTAGTACAGTAAAACCTCTCTATAATGGCCACTAAATTGTGTTGATTAGTTGGTATTTAGGGCAGGTGGCTGCTTAAAACAACGTGAAAGGTAAACAGAACTTTCACCTTGCTTTAAGCAGTCACCTGCCTTTAACACAAAATACTTGATGTAATTTAGTGGCCGTTATAGAGAGGTTTTACTGTATTTGTTATTCAACATTGTCTGGTAAATTAAATCATTTCTTACTGAATTGACTTTACCGTTAAACATAGACCACTTCATTTTTTGAAAAACAGAATTTCATGTATAGAAGACGATGCAACACGATTTGATATGACAATATGGCAAAAAACGTTAAAGGTTTATGGCTGCTCTAAGTCACTGAACAACATCATGTTTTCCTGGTAACGATTTTGCCATTGGCCAGAAAATCAGAAAATAAAATTGGTAACACGATCTACAGATTTGTAACTCGATCGTCATCTAACACATTAAAGGAGGCTGATAAATACAGAGCAGCTCTCAACAAATGATAAAACGAATGACGGGATTACGCCGTCGGTTTAATAATCTTTGGAAACATAGTTGATCAGGTTTCAACTACAGGCTAATTGAGAACATGATACAAGGTAATAATTTGCTTTCCTGTCTGAATGGAGTACTATTGTTACATACCTATTGAAGAAACAGGTAGCAAATCGTCAATGGAATTCACGATGGGCATTGCCATGTCTTTCAGAATTAGTAGCAACTAATCGACGCAGAAAAAGACACACGTCGTGTTTGTATTAGCCCTTTACACATGTCCATGCCTTTGCAAACAGAGTAAACCTAGATCAGACGGCTCCTGTAGGAGCCGTCTGATCAGTGTCTACTCTGTCTGCGTACATAGTTATATTGATTTGATTCTAGTTTCTAATGTGGTAAAATATATTGACTGTGTTTATATATAATTTATATAATTTTAAAAAGTCTAAAAGTTGATCAATATCCACGTATCGTTATATTTCTTACATGAATATTCACGAAAGAAAAGGTTTAACTGTCCACAGCGATTTTCAACTTTCATTTTTGTCTAGTCCCTTATAATATCGTTACACATTTAGATACCCTTTCTTCATCGTGTCCGTCAGTACATTTTACTAATGGACTAATGATGACATCGTATGGTTTACTTTGTTGCAACCATCAAACTTTTAGAACCTTTGTTTTTGTATTCTGTGTTATATTTCCATTTAGAATGCCAGAGCAGAGCCGACTACTTTTTAAAATAAGTTTCTTACAAATCAGGTGGTTGCTTACTACAGGGAAAACATATTTTAAAAAACTCCAATAGGAGCTTCTGCATAAAATTTGTCCCGGATTAAGCTATCACATGTTTTAAAATCCATAATTAGACATACTTTACTCTACAGTTATGAGGCACAGTAAAACCTCTCTATAACGGCCACTAAATAACATCAAGTGTTTTGTGTCAAAGGCAGGTGGCTGCTTAAACCAAGGTGAAAGTAAAACAGAACGTTCGTATAGGAGCGTTCTGGTTTACTTTCACCTTGTTTTAAGCAACCACTTGTCCTAAATACCAACTAATTAACACGATTTAGTGGCCGTTGTAGAGAGGTTTTACTGTAATTACTACATACAACGCTTTAATATAAAATTCTTCCCATAATCATTTAGGTTTACAGTCGTGTGGTATTCATTCAGTCGTATTTTCTTCGATGACTGGCATTACCCCTATCATAAATCCCCCAGCACACACACGCACGCGCGTGCACGCACATACGCACGCACGTTGATCGCAAAACAGGCTCAATGAAGCATTCTTTTGTTACACTTATAGGAAAGGTAATGATAAAATCGACTATATGTGTACGTTAAAACATGTCCACTGCATTAGATTTAAAAACAATGCTTAAGCAATCAGTCATTATCAGTATGCAAAAAATCATACCTGTCATGATTGTATACATGTTTTTGTTTTTTATAATGCTGTTTTCATTGAGAAAATAAATGTTCCTGGAACACCATTTAGGTCGAATGCAAACATCATTGTAATATTTATGTACAAATATATTATGTTTGTAACTCAAATGGTAGATATCTTAAAACTCTAATACTATAGGAAACCCTCTCCACTCTAAAGCGACAACAAAAAGAATCCTAATGAAGTAATTAAAACCTGCGGCTTTCATGGGAAATATATTTAAATCATCCAATATTAATAATGAAGAAAGGACCATTTTGACATTTGTAAGATATTATATTCCTGACTGCATTTCGACATGATGTGTGGAGGAAAACATAAATGTTGAAACATATGTGTGCCCAAAGTAGGTATACATGTATGTATTCAGTTATCTAGCTGCACTGTATTGGCTGAGTGTATGTATTTGAATGTTGTTTGTTTATATATTGAATGCTTGTTGTAATGTATCATGTATTTATATATGACAAATACAGTATAACTTCTATATAATGGCCACTAAATTAAATCAAGTATTTTGTGTTAAAGCCAGGTGGCTGCTTAAAGCAAGGTGAAAGTAAAACAGAACGCTCCTATAGGAGCGTTCTGTTTTACTTTCACCTTGTTTTAAGCAGCCATCTGCCCTAAATACCAACTAATTAACGCAATTTAGTGGCCGTTATAGAGAGGTTTTACTGTACTGTTAACACTGAGTAAAAAGGGATATATAAACTGTGGAAAAAAAACCAGCTCGTAGTTTTTAACACCGGTGGTAGCGTAATCCTATAGGAGTCGTCTGATCAGGGTCTGATATGTTTGCTTTTGGCAACAGAACTGATTCTACAGGTTCTGTAATATTAAAAAAAATCCTTAGTTCATTATGCGATTGTAAAAATCATTTAATTAATATGCACGACGTCATTATTTCTTACATAAATATTCATTGAGTAAAGGGTCAATCATCAGTCATTACTTTTGTTTTGCATTAAACAACAACATGTTTTGTAGACGTCCATGCGTACTGGATTCAGAGAGGTTTTACTGGTTTTTTGAAAATCTGAGGCGTAAATAAAACAAAATTTAGTTGACATTTAAACATCACTGATGTCAGTAATTCACGTTCCCATTCCGTTCATTATTTGTTGTGCTAAAATCAGTTTAACGGTGACTGTTTTCAAAGAACCATTTGATTTTAAAGGCTCAACAAAAAAAGTTGAATACAGATCGATTGTAATAAACTCTTTAACATGATTCTTGATAAACTTTGCAAACAGTTCGGGCCCGACTGATTGACCCACTTGCTTGAAATTGTAATTGTTTTTTTTAAAGAATGAACGTTAAGTTGAATCGTAAGACAGTTGTGTCACTGCTTATAGATGCAGTATTACACTGGCTTTGTACCGAGCCCTTTACAGTTATATATTTGTTCGTTTTTCGTGTACATTAAAACCACATATTCTCGTAGCTCGTATGTTTTTCTTCGAAAAACAGACGAGCTAGGAGATTGAAATAAACACCTCTGTCTGTACCATCCTGTTAGCACTAAGTTAGTTTCAAGTCACATAGATTAGTTTAGTCATTTAGCTTTTACTTTTCAAAAATATGAGTATCATACATCTTTAATTCTTTAAACATATTACAGTAAAAACTGCCTATAGCGACTACGTAATGATTAATGAATGTAGGGGACTATAAGTGCTATAGGTTTTTCTTCATAAATGTCGTCCTACATTGAGCTTTCACCTGAATGGCGAAGAGTTGTTACTGTATTGTAGCAAATACTCGTACATGGGTAACACTATCTGAATCAACCAATGGTAAGTATATATATATGGATTTACCATCCAAGTAACACAACAATAAAGGTATTCAAGAGTTACCCATCCAAATGTTAAATCAGGGTTGTTCGAACATTTATTTTAACCCTTTCATGCCAGTGTCGCACAAATGCACCACGACAAATAGTGCGTCTGAACAAGGACTTATTTTTGTCTCAATCTCTAGTTCTATATCTGTGGTTTATTCCTTTGAACTATGCATTTATTTATCTCATTCCCTTATTTTACCAAAATGTGTTAACAACATTGAGTTACAGACTACCAATAGAAATTTGGCACCGAAAGGGTTAATATACGTCACAAGTTCTCTATTGATTTTATCATAAAACTCATACATATGAAAACAAATAAAAAGAAATATCCAACGTACACTTTTCTATAGAACGCACGAATGTATAAATATTAGACGGAGTTATTAAGTATCAGCCGATGTTATGAAGTATCAGATGGAGGTATGAAGTATCAGAGGGAGTTATAAAGTATCAGACGGAGGTATGAAGTATCAAACGATGTTATGAAGTATCTGATGGAGTTATGAAATATCAGACGGAGTTTTGAAGTATCATACGGTATGACGTATCAGACGGAGGTATGAAGTATCAGACGGAGGTATGAAGTATCTGGCGGAGTTATGTATGAAGTATCATGCGGAGGTATTAAGTATCAGACGATGTTATGAAGTATCAGACGGAGTTATGAAGTATCAGACGGAGTTATGTATGAAGTAGCAGGTGGAGTTATTAAGTATCAGACGATGTTATGAAGTATCAGACGGAATTTTGAAGTATCAGACGGACTTTTGAAGTATCAGACGGAAGTTTGAAGTATCAGACGGAGGTATGAAGTATCAGGCGGAGGTATGAAGTATCAGGTGGAGCTATGAAGTATCAGACGGAGGTATGAAGTATCAGACGGAGTTAAGTATGAAGTATCAGGCGATGTTATGAAGTATCAGACGGAGGTATGAAGTATCATGCGGAGTTTTCAAAGAAGCTTTGCTTTAAGGCTATTCTTGGATAAGATTACTACATAACTATTGATTAGCTGAATTTTCATAATGACGTATAAACTCTGGAAATGTTGGCATACTTTAATCAGATACAGTAAAACCCCTCTAATGCGACCACCAAAAAGAGGCTTAATTCTGGGTGCCATAGGCAGGTGGTAGCTTAATGCAGGACTAAAGTTATGCAGAAAGCTCCTATAGGAGTTTTCTGCATTACTTTCGTCCTGTATTAAGCAGTCACCTGCTTATCAAGACAGATATGTTTATCTATTAAGTGGTCGCATTAGAGGGTTTTTACTGTATTTATTATTTTATGAGTAAGCGGAGCCTATACGAGATTTGTGACCAAGGCCTGCTCTGTGTGTACAAGAAATAGTATATATTTGTTCTACAGTTTCTGCTATGGCCAAATAAATCTAAGTTTATATGTCATTATAAAAGGCATCTTATTAATATTAATAATTTCTTAATTTCTTATGTGAATATTTATGGAGTAAAGGATTAAGACACGAATACATTACACTATACACAATAGTTCAAGACAGATATAACGGCTGTAATAAGAGGAGTTACTGGAATGGCAAAGTGTGGAATCTTCATCTATCTGACGTGTGCTAGGGCTACATGACACGTTTGGTCGTGAAAAACGTCACAAACCTGGAGGTGAATCAGCAAGGTTAATTTGTAAAATGAGAATTCATGGGACAGATAATTCGATACATTGCTAATATTCTATTATCATGTCTCTATTAAACATGGAACCTGGTTAACAATGATATATGCATCAAATTAGTCTAGTAGAAGCGCCGCATGTCTCACCATAGTCTTGGGTTGCATTTCACAATATTCTATGCAAGATATATCATATATTCAGCGTCACAATAATCAAATTTCTCAGAATAAAATGTTGATCCAGATTAGTTGCTATTTTAAAATGCGGCTTCTGGCCAATGTCTACACTCGTCATAGTAGTAGTAGTAGTATTTCATCCAGTAACTGAGCTACAGATAAATGTGTATACTCAAATACTAAAATCGTCATTTCTCCACCAAAACCTATGTTGTGCCACTCTTGAGAATCGTCTCTTTATTCTTAAAACTGTTTTGATTTACGCATTAATTAATTTTATCTGGACGGACCTCTGCTGGGTAATGTAAATAGTGACAACCATGACCAGACCCCGGTATTATAAAACGTTTTGCTTGAGTATGAGTTCATTCACAAGCATCTGATTGGTCAAATTGTGAGGTAATGCAAACCCTGACCAATCCGATATTGTAGAATAAACTCAGGTTCAATATCTAAAGTTTCATAGCAACGGTGCGAGGCATCACGTAATACTTTACGGATTAGAAGCCTTGACAAATTTCTGTGATTATTTACATTTGCATTTTTTGTTTCGTTGCATGAGGTGCGTGGATGTGTGTGGCAATATTTAGCGTATAGTTTTAGTTTGGTGTATAGTTTACTAATAAGCATGTTTAAGCGGGAACAGCAGTTTTAAAATTGTTTGCTTGAATCTGAATGCATTCTTAGGAATCTGACTGAGCAGAAATATTAAGTACGTATTAATACTCTTTATGATGTAAAGAATATAATGTTTATACACAAAATACACAAGCATTGTTTTTATCTTGTTGTATGTCCATGTTATCATTGTTTTCCTTTCAAATAACTATGTGTTGGTACAACTATGTATTACGTTTGATTATTTATTTTTCAGTTACATACATATATATAATTGCTTATCTCTTTACTCTAAGAATACGCCTTTGCAAACAGTAGGATGCCCAGATCAATGACCCCTGTAGGAGCCGTCTGATCAGGAACTTGCTTATGAAATAATATAGATATACAGTAAAACCTCGATAATCCGAACACTAAAATACGTATTATTATCGATCTTTAAGACAGGTAGCAGCTTAATGCATGGTGAAAGTCATGCAGAAAGCTCCTCTAGGAGCTTTCTGCATGACTTTCATCATGCATTAAGCAGCCACCTGCCTAAAAGGGTCTAAATTCGTTTATAACGAAAATTCGAATAATCGAGGTTTTACTTTAATTCTACAGTTTCTGCTATGGCCGAAATTTCACGTGTTCATGTGCTATTACAAAAAATAATCTAATCAATACAAACGTATTCATGATTTCTTCATTTCTTGGATGAATATTCTTGGAGTTACGGCTTAAAAATCAGATAGAAGTATCGGTACGATAACGTACCATGTTGTGAAAAAATAATCTCTCCTTAACCCTTTCCCTGTTTTATGTTTATTCCAAATTTCAATACCTACTGAATATTCATGGACAAAATAGTTATAATGAAATACGGAAGGTGGGACATTGTAGCCGTTTTAGAAAGTAAAGAAACAGATCTATCAACTATTATAAGCAAACAGAACATACCCTGATCCTATAGGAACCGTCTGATCTGGGTATACTCTGTTTGCAGATGCGTGAAAATATGTTTATAGAAGGAAAGGGTTAAATTTGGATCTGGTGAAATTTTGATTACTTCCGATTCGATGGAGCTGTAGAGCTGTGTGTCAGACATCTTGGATCCAGATGAGACGACGCGTTAAGTCGTAGATAGCGGGATAAGGGTTAAAAACAATTATGAAAATGCAGTTTACAAATCGGAAAAAAGCAAATGCGGATATTATTTCTTCTTAATAATTTATTAGCGCAATACCCTGCTCGAGGATCACATTTCACCAAAATAAATTATTATGTGTTTATAGTTAAATCCCAATAAAGCACTCAGCAAAAATAATCTAAAGACTTGCTTAACCCTTTACTCCATGAATAGTCGTGTAAGAAACGGTGACATCATGAATATTATTTCTTTTAAAAAAAAAATAAAAATGGCATATTAACACACGGATTTTTTGCCAAAGTAGAAGCTACAGAATCAGATCTATATTATTCCAACAACAAATATAACAGACCCTGATAAGACGGATCCTATAGGTTCCCTCTGATCCGGGTCTACTCCTATAGGAGCGTTCTGTTTTACTTTCACCTTGCTTTAAGCAGTCACCTGCCTTTAACACAAAATACTTGATGTAATTTAGTGGCCGTTATAGAGAGGTTTTACTGTACAGAAATATCCCATAGTCGTTCTGTGTGCTAGTCTCAGTCACCATTTAGCAGCAACTTTCTTTCACAGACTCTCACATTCTTTCATTTAATGATCATTTTTAAATATATATATACTCAACAAATTTTCTAATTGGTCATCCGTTAATCTTAAATATATTTAAAATTGATATATATATTTCTTAAACTCTGCATACAAGTTGACATACCCATAACCTTCCGATGATCACTCTTTTTGCAAAGAATTATTCTTCCTTTTATGCATATTGCATTTGCAATCAAACGTTTAATTTTCATAGTTTGGTCAAAATAGCATGCGACCAATTAGAAATTTTGCTGAGTACAATGTATTTATAGTTTGTGCGTAATTGTCTAAAACAGCCAATGATACGCGCTGTTTGTTCGACCTGACTGAAGTTATGTACTGTTTTCTTCTACAATATGCACTTTAATAGCTAAACCTTGTCCTGTTCGAAATGTTCGAGACGTTCGACGTGAATACATGTATACTATTATTATGTATAATGATTTCCTAGGTTTATTCTGTTTTCTAGTTAAAATCACGCCAGTAACTTCAGATTGTGTAACGACATTTGTGACACGCCGGTAGGAAAACACACTCCAAATGTTTCCGAACCATGTAATACGGGTAGCGAGTGTATTGACATTTGCAGACGGTGTAGACCTGGTTCGTAGGAATCATAGAGGCGTCCTCTGATCAGGGTCTGCATCGTTTGTCAGTGAAAAGTATCTATTGAATTTAACTTTTTACCTGTTCACTATTCATGTGAGAAATACTTATTTATTTGCTGAAGTTTATAATGTAAACGGAATTATTTGCTTTGACAAAATCTATAGAATCAGATCTATATCATGTCAAAAGCAAATAGAGCAACCCCTGATCAATCGGTTCCTACAAGATCCTTCTGATCTGGGTCTACTATGTTTGCAAATGAATGAAAATGCGTTTATAGGATGGGAAAGGGTTAAGCATTTCCTGCTGAACTGACTCTACAGTTAAACAATGATGGGATATAACACTTCAGCATTCAAAGGGTCGCAATCATTCTTACCGGAACTATGACCACTGCCAGTATACCATACAAACAGATCGAATTAGGATGGGAAATTCGGCCTAGATGTTGGAACAAAATTTAATTGATGCCGACATTGACATGCAGTATTCTCTTTCGATGGTGACAGGCAGAATCAATGGGGAAAACACGTATCTTTCTGATTTATTTGCATTTATTTACTACATACATAGGCACAGGTAATATGCATATATTATGAGACAAAATCATGTTCAAGGGTATGTTTTTATTTCTCCACCAATCCTTATGATGTGACGGTCCATTCGGATCACAACTTAGACTATTTGAATAAGTATCTAAATTGATAGCTATGCACTTAAATACCTTAACCGTATACCAAATGTAAAACAAAATACATCATGAGTATTAATTTTTTTTTTATATTTCGGATGGACGCAGAAAAGCTTTGGCCACGACAGAAACGACAGAATTATATCTATATTATTCCGTCAGCAACCACAGCAGACACTGGTCAGACGGCTCCTAAAGGAGCAATGTGATCTACTTTTATTGCAAATACGTTAAAGGTGTATTTATGGAGTAAAGATGCCCGTAGAATTAACTCTTTCCCTCACATAAACGTGTTTTCACGCATCTGCACACAGAGTAGACCCAGATCAGACGGCTCCTAGAGGAGCCGTCTGATCAGGGTCTACTCTGTTTGCTAATAGAATTTCAAAGATCTGTGTCTTTACTTACTAAAATGGCTACCTTCCATATTTCATAATAACCTTTTTGTCCATGAATATTCAGTAGGTATTGAAATTTGTAATAAACATAGAACAGGGAAATGGTTAATTTACCTGATGTGGTACTACAACGGTTGACCAACTTCTGTTGCTTTGGCCACTTAGAAGTCTAGTCATTGAGACGGATGGTAGCTTAACCCTTTGCCTGATTCATGGCAGGCGCAACCTATTATATACATTCATTAATTAAATATTTTCTTATTGTGCTATATAAAACAGGTATATGTATATACATTACTGTGGCTAACAGTACATACTCACATTTAATATTTTATTCTATAAATGCATTAACTGGGTCCATGCTTATAAAACTTTTAGTTGAGTCTGAATTCGTTCTCAAGTTTTTGATTGGTCAGATTTGAGCCTTTGGCTCAGATCTGACCATTCAAAAGCTTGAGAACTCAAATCTGACCAATCAAAAGCTTGAGAACGATCTCAGACTCAACTAAAAAGCTTTATAAGCATGGACCCAGATGTCTCTACCGGGTAAAGGGTTAATGCAAGACGAAACGGAAAGACACGTTCACTTTCCTCTTCATTTTTGAAACTCAGTTGTCGCTTTAAACGTTTCTAATGATTATTTTATTCATGGCATTGTGTTTAAAGGTTCATAGTATTTATCCTCGCAACATAAATATCCATGTTATTCTCTTAAAAGACGATACCAAAATAGCCAAAAATATGACAGATGTGCGTTTTGTTTGTTTCCGCTACAAAACCAGTCTAAGGTGGGGGCTAATTTGCATAGTAGTTAGTGATATATGTTGTAGGGCTCTCATTGTATGTATGTACATAATGCACATCCTACAAGACGGTAGAATCAAGGCACGCCGATTACGAAATACTGTGAGGAGAGAGGAAAACAATACAACATGTTCGTGTCAACTCATGATTTTAAATTAAATGCCACACAGTACCAGTATAAATCTTAATTGGTTTTTATTCAGCTTTTTCATAAAATTCAAATATCCACAATTTATGCGATGCGAGGCGAAGGAAACCGAACACCTCCCCGAATGTCAGTCATATATTCTGAGTATATTTAATATGACACAAGTTTTCTAAATATGATTTAGTATGTCAGAGTGGGGAATCTTCAATAGAAGGCCGTGATTTTCGCCGCCATGTGAGTCTCTCGTGGCTATTGTAAGTCATCGCCGCCATGTTGACAATGAGTATCATATGACATTACCTGCAGAACAACAATGGCGGCCATAAACCACCGCGAGGACCCATATGCGTTGACACTACGACAAAGCAATAGTTTAATATCAAATAATAGATGAGTCTAATACAGTAAGCTGAGCCGTCCCAGACGATAACATTTTGAAATATGAATTCATTAACGCCAGTAAGCTGTTTGCAAGATCAATTTAGCCAATTGGCATTATTCATTTCATTAAAAGATAATTATAATGACATTTTTAAAAAGTGATTGTGACAACTTTAAAGATCAGTGAAAGATGCCAAACTTTACGAACAATGCATATAAAAAGCAAAAGTCATATCAAAAGTGAAAGGGGCAGATTTAGCAAACGTTTCTATTCATATTACCACTAATCCGAAGCAATGGTTTAAGTGGGCGGTAAAGATGGACCGAATCAGATGATATGAAATTTGAGAAATCAATTCATCGTGTTATAAATTTTTAAATTGTTATGCAAGCAGATGTCACAAGTAATGAATGAAATATAGGAATCAAGTTCATTCTTATCTCGTTATCATTTAAACAATCGTAACTCAGCTTAAAATGTGTACTTAGTGTTCTAGTGCGATATAATGTCATGTCTTAAAATGTGTACTTAGTGTTCTGTTGCGATATACTATGTCATGTTTTAAATACTTTGTATTTTTCTTTGTTAGTGTATTTGTTTAATTTCCAGTGACGTTAGTCAATAAAAACAATACTACACGCAACAGCGACAACAACAACAGCAACTACTACTACTACAACAACTACTACTACTACTACTACTACTACTACTACAACTACTACTGCTACTACTACTACTTATTCGTCTTCTACTACTACTACTACTGCTACTACTACTACTACTACTACTACTACTACTACTACTACTACTACTACTACTACTTCTACTACTACTACTACTACTTCCTACTACTACTGCTACTACTACTACTACTACTACCTACTACTACTACTACTACTACTACTACTACTACTACTACTACTACCTACTACTACTACTACACTCTACTATTTCTTCTACTCTATTACTTCTACTACTGCTGTTGCTACTACTACTACTACTACTACTACTACTACTACTACTGCTGATGCTGCTGTTGTTGTTGCTACTTCTTCTACTACTACTACTATGTTTACTTCTACTACTACTACAACTACTACTACTACAACTACTACTATTACTACTGCTACTGCTACTGCTACTACTACTTCTACTACATTTACTACTTTTCATTATCAGTGTATTTGTTTTTAATTTCCAGTGCCGCAACACTAACAACAACAACTAATAATAATAGTAATAATAAAAAATATAATAATAACAATGATAATAATTATAATAATATTACCACTACTACTAATAATACTAATACTGGCTAAATGTGTGGTATGTCTCGAAGTGTGCGTTGAAGATTGATCAACTCCAGTTAACAGTACGAGTTTCCGAACACTAGATACGCATATCCCACATGGACTTATATCATATTAATGTATCGAGGTCAATTGTGGGGAGACAAATTAAGTGCTTGACGTTTGGCTTGATGGAAATAGTAAAAAAAAATCTTTGTCTTTATATGCATGTTCCTGTGTTAATTTATGATGCCTATATATGTACATGTACATGGCTATCTCCCATGAGGAGGAAATAAAGATTTGTCTGTCTGTCTGTCTTCTTCTACTGCTGTTTTTATTCAATTTCCCCTTCTACACATATACGACACCATTTCTGCATAACATTCACCTTTCATATTAAGCAGCCACCCGTCAAATGAAATAGACGTAAAGTAATATTTTTAAAATCCCGGTTTCGAGGAGGTTTACTGTATATGCATTATGCAGCTGGTGAGGTTAACAACCTATTGACACCTATATTAAGAGATAGTAATACTAGGTCAGGACTGCAGATAAGAGGCGTACTATTTTGAGAATATCTTTTATTTCTCATCCAAACCTTTTCTCATTGATACTCATTAGAATTGCCCCTGATAAGTGATTCTAATGAGCACCAACATGACACGATTTGGCAGAGACATAGAGAAGACATTTACCTGGATTTCCTAAGCAGTCCACTAATCTAGTGCTCTGAAATTAGTCAAACATCATTTACCACGTACCACCATCTTCAGACATTTTATAGGCCACGCTTTATAAACTCCTAACCACAGAGATAGAGTTTCAATGTTTACATATGAAATATGTACATGTATAAGTTTTCGGGAAATTGAAAACGAGGAAAACGAACGCTAACATTACCCCTCATAAAAATGCCTTTTTACACCTTTACATGCCCGTACCAGAGTCCACTGTAGTGGCTTATGATATTGTGATAGATCTGACTCTACAGTTTCAACCAATACCAATTTCCATTATAAAAAATCAGCTAATAAGTATCCACGATGTCATCATTTCTTACGAAAAAACAACCCCTACCTCCACCCCCCCCCCCCCCAAAAAAAAAAACCCTACAAAAAACAACAACAAAAAACACAATGAAATAACGAAATAAAAATAAATTGACAACACGTGCTGTACGTTGGTTATGTACACACTCATTTCTTACATGAATTTGCAGCAGTGAAGGGGAATATATGGTAACCATACATTTATCTACCAGTTATTTAGCACATTGGTCATGCATTATAGTATAAGCTTCTATGAAGATGTCAGAGTAGCTTAAACAATTTAAATCATGCAAGAGATTTATAAAGACTTTTATGAGCATTATTTTTTTAAGAATGGTACCATGAACAGGGGCATTTTTGACAAGAGTAAAAACTATAGAAACAGATATATACTACATTATAATCAAACAGAACAGACTTCGATCAGACGACACCAACAGGAGCCGTCTGATCTGGGTGTACTCTGTTTGCAGAGATGTCCAAATGAGTCTCTATCATGTTAAGGATTAGAGGGTATTTTCTTCATATTGTTCTATTTATGCCAGTTATTTATCACAGTCCTAGTATATTATTCAATAGGTTTCCGCAGTGTGTTGAATATCCATGTAAAAAAATAATGACATCATTAATATTACAGGAAATAGTGGCATATGAGCACGTGACATTTTGGCTTAGAGGGGATCTATATTATACCATAAGCAAACAGAGCAGTCTGAATCGACGGCTCCAATAGGAGCCGCCTGATTTGGATCTACTCTGTTTATAAAAAAGTGAAAATGCGTTTATATGAGGGAAAGAGCTAAAACCATTTGGAAGTATTGTAACAGAAATTATTCAAACATACCTGACATATTTGACATGTTAAATCTCTATCTGATGAATATTCATGCAAGAAATAATACCTGTATAAATATGAATAAGCTAAAATTCTGTAATAGTATTATGAGCAATGGAATTTATAACCACGACAGAAACTGTAGAATCAGATGTTTATTATTTCATATGCAAACAAAAACTACCCTAATATTGGTCTACGCGTAACAAATGCGTATCTGTCAGGTTAATGGTTAAAGTCTATAAACATGCTGCGTGTTTTATTTTTTTCATTATTTTCAGTGATGCATTGGACACCAGTTTTGAAACCTGAGAATAGAAGAGATTCTAAATCTAAATGGAAAGTTTAATATAGAGCCTCTTAAAACCTGATACAGGTGCAATTTTACGCTTTTGCAAATATATTAAACCCTGATCAAATGGCACCTGTAGAAGCTGTCTGACCAGGGTCCACTTCAGTTTGCTTATCAAATAGTAAATACAGGTTCTACCATGGTCAAAACGTCCCTTATATTAATACCATTAAACAGTTTAGCAAATTAATATACCTAGTCATTATTTATTACATGAATATGTACCAGGTAAATGGTTAATGCGACCATTGAGCTGAGTGTATAAACAAAGGTAATAAAATGCGTTATTGCAAAACGAAGAACAACATAAATGTCCACAGGGAATAACCAAAATATCTACACCTAAATATTTGTTCTTTATATAGAATATAATGCCAGAATTAATCACGTCCAAACCTGTACTGAAACATTAGAAAAGTTGCTCCGCTCAAAAACGAAATGACAAGCCAAAACAATATGTGTTGGTGACACACAATGTCTTTAAAAGCTTTGACCTGTAAGTCTGACTTTTTATCTTGTCAAGTGTGACCATGACATAGCATCACTCAAATGTTGCAGCTTCATGAGATAAATATGCACGCCATATACATGTACAAAGTCGCTATACATCGTTGTATCTAATAGATCAAACATTATGGACGAGGTTAAAGATTTAGAAATAAGACATTTACCGTTGTAGTTTGAACTAAATCTTAATATGGCAATATTACAGTTACACCTTCACGAGATGAGTATACAAGCCAAGTATGAATTACGTATATATGCGTACAAGTTCAAATGTTCTGGCAAATGTTAAAGTTTCGGACCAAAACAATACCAGCCAGACAAACCAATAAAAATGAAAATCAAGATATTGATGGCATTAACCATTTAGTCTATGAATATTCATATAAAAATGATACCATGAATATTAGCTATTAGATTAATCTTTAACTTGGTTGGACTCAGGCTGAAACTTATACCATAAGCAAACAGAGCAGACCCTGTTCAGACAGTTCCTACAGTAGCCATCTGATTTACAAAGGCGTATAAAGGAAAATTTAAGTAGAAGGGTTAAAAGTAATTACAAAGATGTATCTTCGTCTCTTTAACCCTTCCCTTATATGGACTACTGTTGGTACCTTTGCAAGGTCTGTTCTGTTCATTTAATGGAATGATATAGATTTGATTATGACGTTTTCGTAGCAGGCAAAACTATCATTGTTAATGTTTAATTATAAAAATTCAGTCCATGAATATTCATACAGTAATTAATTCTGAATTTAATATTCATAGAGGAAATGGTTAATTGGCTTATTTTTAAGCTATTCATCATAATTCCTATCGGCCTTACGTTTATCTTCATATTGCTTAAGAAATGTCCACTTTAGGAATAAACATAGGTGGTTGATTAATCATTTACTCCATAAATAATCATGTAAAAATAATGGCAAAAAGATAATGATATCATAAATAATGATACGTGTAGATTCATATCTATATTATTTCATAAGCGAACAGAGCAGATCCTTTTAGGAGCCGTCTAATCTGGGCCAGCTCTGTTTGCAAAGGCTTCGTAAGGCATATTTATGGAGGAAAGGGGTAATGCAGTTTCAATTGAGATTTCTGCACACCATTCGACCTGCATTAAGTTACCACCTTCAAGAATAAGACTTCCTTTTGGTGACCGCTTTGTAAGTACAGTTTCACTGTACTGTATATGATGTTTCAGAATGAATTTAGAAATGCGTGTTGGTATTCATATAGTATTCATACAGTATATAGGATTGCTAATTATAAGATATAGAAACGGTGCTGAATCAGCCACTCGGGTCAAGGCAAACAATAAATGCAAAGTAAAGCGAACAAACAAAGCAAACCAAACGACAAACTTGGCATGAAGTCGTTGATAATGCAGCTCCTTTCAAAACAAAACGTTGAATGTTTGAAATAAGAAATCATTCTAACATATCTTGAACACAGTCTGTTTATGTTTTCCAAAGGTCAAGTCAAGTCAAGTCAAGTCAAAATCATTTTATTCGGCATAACATGATACATGTTTGTTGCCTTACACTCAAGGAAACTCACTCAAGTATGAAATCAATATACTGGGAAAAGGTAAACTACGAAAATTCTATATAGGTTTCCATGGATTCGGAGCATAATTATGATGTGTGAATCCTGACCTCACAGTGATAAAATGGTCTGCTCAAATTTGGATCTGGTAACTTCCTCCGATCGATCAAGTTTTAAAAAACTATTAACCGAGTGTCAAACAGGTTGGATCCTGATGAGACGCCGAGTTACTCAGCATCTCATCTGGATCCATGTTGTTGCTAATTTGAGTCTGGTCGCGAATAGCGGGATACGCTTTAAGATAATTGCAGTCAAATTATAACTTTCCCGAGTGTCTCAAAATGATTAAATGAATATAATAGCCTTTAATTGTTTGCCTAATGACGCCTGTTTAAGCCTTTGCCAACAGACTATCTCCAGATGATACCGGGTGATCAAGGTCTACTCTGTTTGCATATGGGATTTATAAAGATCTGATTCTGCAGTTCTTGAAATGGCCAAATATCCCATTTAAATGGCTATTATGTACATTCAAATAATGTATATTTATAAAGCCATAATTTCTTGTATAAATATTCACCAGGTAAAGATTTCACTCGCAAAGCATGCCTTTATTTGCCCCATGTTGGCACCTGTTCAGGCAAATTAACAATGACTGATCGACCATTGGAGCAGAAAAGCTCACATCGTTCTAAGACTGGAGTATTTTAAACTTGATATTACACACGTGTATTAACTATTAATATGCTTAATAAATGTTGTCTGCAAAATACTCACGCCTGTTCTAATTCTAACAATATATCATTTCTTCAGATTTCTTTTATAAACTTGTGCCGAAATGCTAAAATGTTTGGACTCTTGTGAGACCCCGAGTAATATGATGCCTGGTCTGGATTCAAACTAGCTGCATACTAGGTTATTATGGATTGTCCAAAACTGGGCTAAGAGCCTATCCGCTCACGTGTGCAATCACCATCTGCTTCTAAAGTAGAAGACGATACTAAAATTTCAATTCATTTCAAAAGCTCATCTTTTTGAAAAATCATTTTTAAAGATTATTACGCTTTAAAATGATTCAGGTGAGTGATATTTACAAACGCTCTGGATCCGGATAAGATGTTAAATAACAGGGTGTTTCTAATAGACCTGGTGAGTTGTAACAAAACAGTCCACGATAAAATGCTATTCTAAACAATAACCCTTTACTTCATGAATATTCATGTAAGAAATAATGACATGATGAATATTAATTACTGAACCTTTATAATGGTAGCCTATATGACCACAAGAATATATGGCCATGGTAGAAACTGTAGAAACACATCTATAAATATATCACGAGATTCACAAGCAAACAGTACATACCCTGTTCAGTTAGATCTGGGTCTACGCGCTATTTTCAATGACATAAAGTGTACATTTCAAGTAAATGTTTACCCCTTTCCATCATATACACGTGTTTTCACGCATCTGCAAACAGAGTAGACACATATCAGACGGGTCCTATAGGAGCCGTCTCACCAGGGACTGCTCTGTTTGCTTATGGAAATTGATAGATCTGTTTCCTTAGTTTCTGAAATGGCTACAATGTTCCACCTTCCATATTCCATTATAACTATTTTGTTCGTGAATATTCAGTAGGTATTGAAATTTGGAATAAACATAGAACAGGGAAAGGGTTAAGCAGACAAAATGACGTGACATGGCGAAGTTGAAAGGCAAACGAGGCAATACCTTCGTCCCCGCTACAGTTCGCTCATTTATACTGCTAATGTCCCTAAAAGGGAACGTGGACAAACGTTGCATACATATATTAGAGGGCTCTCAAAGAATCATGTAATCGGGGTTTGCACTGTTGCTAGAACATTTGTTTTTGAAAACAAAACAGGATTTGTTAATATATACAGTAGAACCTGTCTTAGGCGTCCTTATATTAATCTTAATAGTAGGTGGTTGCTTAATACAGGGCAAAAGTAATGCAGAAAACTCTTATATGAGCTGTGTCCATAGTATAGTTTTAAAAGATTACAGTCTAAAGGCCAGCTATACACCAGCCACAGAACACTGTTCACTTCAATTGTGATATTGACCACGAGTCGGCATAACTAACTGCACATCGTATTACTGGGGTAAACATTTGCACACAATTTAACGAAAATCCTTAAAAGGGTTTAGGAAATATTGAACAGTAGAATCGAATCTTCAAACTGTTGACCTTCAAATGTGACACTGACCTTGATCCCGCAATGTCGACTCATGGGTTCTGCACATTACCTGTTGATTAAAGTTTAATGAAAATCCTTCAAAGCTCAAACTATGACCAATAAAATGCTTGAGAATGGACTCAGACTCAAACAAAAGAAAATATAACCTGTGGTATTGGCTGGTAATTTACAAGCGACTTGGGTACAGATGAGATGGTGGATATTTCAGCATCTCATCATCATTCAATCTGTTTGACAGTCGATCAGTATCCATGCTTATAAAACGTTTTAGTTGAGTCTGAATTCAAGCTTTTGATTGGTCAGATTTGAGCCTTGGCTCAAATCTGACCAATCAAAAGCTTGAGAACGAACCCAGACTCAACTAAAAAGCTTTATAAGAAGTTTTCAAAAAGCTTGAACCATTCGGAAGTAAATAAAAACTTGCTCATGGACAGAGTTTGCGCAAATATCTTTTTAACATGAAAAAGGTTAAAATACGTGACTAATGTCGAATATTTATTTATACAGTAAAACCCATCTAATTCGACCACCAAAAAGGGGCATAATGTTGGATACCAGGGACAGGTCGTAGCTTAATGCAAGACGAAAGTTATGCAGAATGCTGCATAACTTTTTCCCTGCATTAAGCAACCGCCTGCTTATAAAGACGCCACGTTTATTAATTAAGTGGTCACATTAGATGGGTTTTACTGTAAAAGAAATAATGACATCATGAATATTGATTAGCTGAAATTTTATAATGGTATATGACTATATGTACACAGGAGCTTTTGGTATAATTAGGAATTATAGAGTCAGATCTAACAAGTTAATATGCAAACAGAGCAGTTCCTGATCAGACAGCTCCTCCTCTGATTGAAAAGACGAGAAAAATGCGTTTATATGAGGGAAAGTGTTAACACTTTCAAGTACGCTGAAACAGTGCGCTGATTCACTATGCTGAATTCTTTATTACGAAAGATATGTCTTCCTTTACCTGATAAAGTCATGTTGCTGATGGGACTTCGAACTTTTAAAACCAGCATTGTGAAAATATGTTCAATGGCGAGGTGTATATGTATTTCATTCAAATCGACATAAAAAGAAAACAATCTGCTTTTATAAGCACACACGGGTCATTTGATACTATGAAAATTATTTAAGCTAATTAAAACCGCCAAAATACCTTCCTTTTTAGTTTTTGCCAGCGGGGGATTCTCCTTGTTAAATACAGTCGAACCTCTCCTAAGCAATTCATTTATAGGAGCTCTCGATAAAGAATTTAATGAAAGTACAGCAAAAGAACACCAGCAATTTTGAAGTAAACGAAAATGCAATCCTAGAATTCCCCCAATGCCCTAAAGAAATCCTAAAACGCCGAGCAAGCAACCAGAAAAGTGCTGGTACACGACTGCCTATAATACAGATAAGCTTCTTATGTTTTGTGTCGAAGAGAACTATGTAGTTTCATTCGTGCTGTAGGCCCACCAAGACACAAGAACAAATCTACCCAAAGTACTAAACTATCAGCTTCAAAACCAATAACTACAAAACCAGACAAATGCAGCATGGCTTTTGATTTTTACAAAGAACCGAAGAAACCTGACAGAACATATTTGGTGCTTGATGGGATATAATCTCAACTTAAACCAGAACAAAACTCTATACTGGACTATAACCACTGTATACTGCTGAGATTTGAACCCATCTGTAAGTAAGTAGCAAACTTCATTCCAGGACTTCCACCACTAAAGCCTTCCTGGACTCGAGTCCATTGCTACATGTAGTTTTGAAGGGACAACTGCTGAGCTATTATCTTAACTGTTACATGTCGAGCATCCTTATTCAACCCAAAAGTGTGTGCAAGTGGAACGATACAAGATTATAAACACCGGGGCCACATGAGACTATAATGCACACCAATAAATTCTATTGAGCAATTAAAATAAAACTGGATAGATACTGATATTTATTAGGCAACAATACAACCAAAATGATTCATAAACATACATTTGGTAATACAAAAACACACAGAAAATGGACATTAGAAGGCACGTATTGTGAGCCTCTAACTTTACCACTGGATGCACAGACGGACATACACAACTACACTCATAGACTCTGATTCGGATGAACAGACGGACAGACACGGAAACACTCATGGACTCTGGTTCGGATGTACAGATGGAAAAAACAATAGCTTGCTAGACTCCGGTTCCGATGCACAGAAGAACAGATAATACTCCATTACTTCAACCTGTGTTCAGGTTCGGATGCATAGACGGACAAACATTGCTACACTCCTGGACACTAGTTTCGACGCACAGGCGGACAAACAGCGTTGGTTTCATATTGGTCCCTTCTGGTGGTATCTTGCTCTTCCTGGTGTCCCTCTTGGTCATCTTGGTTTCTCCTGGCAACCTTGGTACCACCTGCTCTGCGAAGGAGGTAAAAAAGAAAGCTTTGATTAAGGCTGAAAAGAAATCGTCCTGGTGTCATCTTGGTCCTTCTTGATGTCATCTTGGTCATTCTTGTTGCCGCCGTGGTTTCGTCATCTACAAAACAGCTGAAGAAAAGAATGCATACAGCTGAAAATAGTGCGTTAGTACACATCAAACTAAACATATCAAACAATATAAATCTATCAATCAGTAAACTATAAACTAACCTAATTAACATGAACCCTTTGTGCACACTTTTCAAACCTAAATCCTGATTCTCCTTACGTTTCATCCTCCCGGGCAGATGTCGCCTCCAGTCATCGTAGCTCCCGGTGTTGGTGCTTTCTGGTGTCATCTTGATCCTTCATGATGTCAGCTTGGACCTTCTTCGTTCCATCTGTTCTACAAAAGAGCTGAAGAAAAACACGAGTATAGCTGAAAAAATGATTATAGCTGAAAATTATTGGAATCTATGTTGAAAATCTCATAAACTGAAAAGTTCATAAAAATCTGGTCACAAGGAAAAGGTTATATTCAAAGATGATCAAAAATAAACATCCAAGTACAATGTAAAGATATAATATTACAAGCCTGTATAAAGATGTGATCGGACTAATCAGGGTGTGCTGTGTTTCGTTTTGAAATATAGATATGAGTCTGCAGTTTCTGCCATGTCCCTTAGAAATGACACAGGCAAACAGTGTAGACCAAGATCAGATGACTCCTAAAGGAAGCCTCGGATCAGGCCCTGCACTGTTTGCTAAGCCCATCAATGTCAATGGTTTATTCTAGCAAATGAAAATGGATGGTTACTAAAGTAAGACCTGGACAGGGTTTCTTTAAATAATATGGAGGTAAATGGATGGGCCTTTTTACTCCATGAATATTCATATGATAAATAATAACATCACGAGTATCATGGTATATGAACACAGGAATTGCTGAAAATGCATACACATATCTATATCATTGCCATAAGCCAACAGAGCAGATCCTACAGGTGCCGTCTGATCTGAGTCTACTCTGATTGCAAAGGCGTATTTATGGAGTAAAGAGCTATTTAAAATCATGACACCTACCTTAATCTCGAATTTAAAATGTTGATATTTGTTTTCTAGCTCAGTTTATTAGAAAGTACCCAAGTGATGTGTGGCGCAAACAACACAAGCTGCAAACATGTACAAAAATCATGATGTAACTATCATATTGATCTAAGGCAATGCTGGTATCATCAGAACAAAGAGACCTATTATTATCAGATGTCAAATCTTGTAAAATTTCCTGGCAGAAAAATTGTTCTAAAGGTTATTGGCATTACCTTCATGTTTTCTGGTTGTAGTACCATAACGGAGATTTAATCATTTTCACCCTACAGATATGTTCGTACCGCAAGAAGATAACGGACACATTGTATCTTAATTAACCCATTCCCTCGTGCTGAAGCATATTGTCGCCTCTGTAGGTCATTTTGAAACCGTTGTGATAAATAGAGCATTTGCTCCACAGGAGCAAATGCTCTATTTATCACAACGGGTTGAAAAGTATATAGTTCTAAAAGTTTTCTTTTTGTGGTAAGTGCTCCTTTTCAGTAGATTTTTTCAACGAGCAGTCCAGGAGCGTTTAACCAATGCATCTGAAAATGTACATAATGGTTTTGCAACCAAAGCGGGTACTTTTACGTTGCTTAACATAATCAAACCACTGGTTAGAATTTACACTATTAGATACTCCTGCACTGTTTGGTACCTAACATTGCCCATATCACCATACAATCTAAATGGCAAACAGCGCAGATCCCGTGCAGACGTTCGTGTCGTCACTGTTTGCATGCCAAAGTACTGGTGAGGTTTTTAATTCAACGATTTATGAGTGGTGCCTATACGGGGGTAGAGAGTACGAGGCACAGATCAGATCGCTCATGTGGATAATCTTCTTTACTTCTCTGGAACAGCTGCAGTCATGCTCTAAGGAATTTAGATAGTTTAAAATATTTCAAGCGTGCTTTTTATGTAGAGATTCTCAGTATCCTATTATTCCCTCTTATTTCTATTCTGGAGATAGGTATTTATCGGTTATACATGTTCGAATCACGATGATCTATGCAATAATCATATCGGTCAAACTCCCATTTGAGAATGTTCTGATGGAATAGAAGATGCGGCTCATTACTTTTTCCATTGCAGATTTTCCGGGAATCAGAGAATAACATTATTTTATAATCCACGTAATTACCACCCACTTAATACAGACATGCTTTTATTTGTCTGATGATGATAACACAAACATTTTTGCTGCTGTTCATTGTCTTATAAACCAAACTCGATAATTTACTTCTCAAACAGACGCCATTAATACTTGATCAGTATCATAGGTTTAGATTTACAATGATTCTACTTGTTAGTATATTATACTTCTAACTTTGCTTTGACCACCTTTTGATCACATTTTATTCAATCTCTCTCACACACACACACACACGCACGCACGCACGCACGCACGCACACACACACACACACACACACACACACACACACACACACACACACACACACACACACACACACACACACACACACACTTTCTTTCTCTCCCACTCTTCCCCCCCCCCAATTTAGCAATTGGCATTTAACAATTGGCAATATTTTTTCTTAGCCATTCACATCGCACGTGTCGTATATATTTGAAGAAGAAAAAGGAAACCGGCATAGTTCAACACGGGACTTATGTGAGTTTTTTGTGTGTTTAAATCAGTTTGTTTTGTGATGTCAGTTTTCTTTGGCCTGTGTCTTAAGTCGATAAGCTATATCCCCCGCCGCAGAACACTGTTGTCTTCAATAGTGGACATTGACATTGAGTCGGCATAATTAGCCCATGTTCTGCACATCATACTACTGAGGTGAACATTTGACTAAAATTAAATGAAAATCCTTCAAAGGGTTTAGGAAATACTGAGCGGCCACGAAATCGAATGTCAAACTGTTGATCTTCAATTATGACATTGACCGTGACCGCGCAAGGTCGATTCATGGGTTCTGCACATTGCCTTACTGGGGTAATAATTTTTAAGTTTAATGAAAATCTTTAAAGGGGTTAGGGGATATGGGGAGGACACGAAAGTGTTATGGACGAAGACGAACAGACGAAGTGCATTGCTATATAAGCCTCTCCCCGTCTCGCGTCGGGGTATTTACAATCCATAAATGTAATCCGAAATCGAATATAATTTAAGAAAATCGTGTCAGATTTCCCCCTTTCATCGCTGAATTGTCAGAGTGGAATAGCCCATTAGTATTTAACTGAATACTCCACTCAGTTTGAAAAGCTAAAGGTAATTATGAATGAAAAATAGGGCCTATCTTAATCAGAAGAACAGAACAGAACAGAACAAATCTTTTATTTTTTTCACCCAGGTATAAACATACAACATGGGGAAATGACATAATAACATACATCAAATAAATATAAGTACAGGTTTGGGTTCCGATCGTGGGGGTAAGAATCTAGCAGTTTCGTAATAACAATTTCCGTCAGTTGTGTACCGGTCGACATGCGACGTGTGGATAGTATTCTTGATCCGCGCATGCAGTCCACGTCGGAAGCGTGCAGGTTCCGGCCGCCAGACAGGATGAGCGGACCCAAGAGGTAATTTGGTGTTTATTTTTTATCAGTTTGAAATAGATAGATTTTATTCAGGGAATAAGGCAATATGCCCATCTTACCACATATAATAACATATATTACAGCATAAACAATACCAGTCAATATAAAGCAAATTGATTAAAACATTACTAACTTATTCGATGTTAGTCTGATTTGTACACTATTGCATTTCGATCTACGATTAGATAGTTACACGCAGGTGTACATGCAGCATTGGGTATTAAAGTACTGGCGTATATACATGCAGGATCACATGACAACAGGAGTAAAACCTAGTATATTTCAGGGTAAATGAAGCTGGGGTCGGATCAATGTACAGTTGCCAGTGTCAACAGGTCCGACCCCATGTGTTACACATAAAGTCAGACCCACTGAAACCGACAAGTGCCACTTTTCATCTGCGTGTGTATTAGTTCTAAAGTGGCTCGTCCTTGAGTAATTCTATATAAACTGAATGACATTATACAGAGGGCTCCTCTGATATGTGGCTATACAGTTTGCAAATGGTTATTTTGCAGGCAGTAAACGAAATAGAGACAAACAAGCAATGGTGCAAACATATAAGCAGGGGCGGAATATTTTTTTAAAAAATAAGGAACTTTTACTGTACTTGTTGTATCGGTAAATTTAATGATCACTTTGCAATAGCTACTGTGTGTACATGTATGCGTTTTGTCAGTTTGCATAGAGTCGTCGTAGGAGTCCTATCTAATTTTACACATCTGCTGTGCTCCAACTGATTTGGACGTTCATGTTAAATGAGCTCATGAGAAAATGGGCTCACGATAACAATGTACGTGTTGACGAACAAAACGGGTGTCGAAGAAAGACAAGTACCATCGATCATATTTCTACAATTATTATTGATACCAGGAAGGAGAAAAACAATCTACGCTATGAAGTTTTATAGATTTTAAAAACGCCTATTATAAATCGCGATGCTTCGGATTTAATTTAAAGGTGGGGTTAAAGGAAAAGTATTAACGTTTGTACAATCTTTGTACATGTATGTGTACACTTGTATCGTCATGTTAGAGTTCGTGGTTCCCTGTTAAGTCAAGAATACGACAGGGGTGTATCTTATCGCCATTATTATTTAATAAATGAGTGTGCACTATATTTGGAATCACTTGATATAGGTGTAGAATATGCATATGAAAAAGTTTGTTTTAGTGTATGATGATGATATTGACAAAAATGTATTGTTATCAAAACCATGAATACCTACAATTTTTGTTAAATGCACTTAATGATTGGTGTAGTATCAATGATAAATTAAATGGAAATTCAAACTAAACGCAATCATGATTTAGAGAAGATATCCTTATGGTCTGCACAATGGCTAGTACAGTTCAATCCGACAAAGGCAGAGGTTGTATATATTACCTTGACTACTACTACACCCCCTATATTATCATTCGAAGGTACGCAGTTACAATTTGTTGAACATCACAAACATCTAGGTATAACACTAAGCAAAAACGGACCCTGGCACGAACACATATCAAATATCGTTTCTTCTGCTTCTAAAATCTTAGGGTCAATGAAATCATTAAAATATAGTATGGACAACTGTACTACATATGGAAAAGAACGTTTAGAAAAAATACAATACGAAGCAGCAAGGACTATTACAGGTTTGACGCGTTCCGTTTCAGTTAAAAATTGACGCAAAGAAATAGGATGACCAGCTCTTTCAGGCAGGCGTAAATTGCAAAAATACATTTTTGGTTTTTAGTGAAATCTCAGTCGACTCCGGGGTATATTAATGAACGTTTTCCCGGAACAGTTGATATCTCAACTCAATATGCTCTCCGGAATAGTGATAATTTCATAATTCCCAATAGAAAAACAGAAATATAATCGAATTCAACAATTCCCTCAATATGCTCTCCGGAATAGTGATGATTTGATAATTCCAAATAGAAGAATAGAAATATACTCGAATTCAACAATTCCCTCAAAAACAAAACTTTGGAACGATCTAGACATAACCATTCGTCACAATCCATCTCTAAATTCATTCAAATCGAGAATATATAACATGTCTATTTCTTTTAATGTACCGAAATATTACTTATGTGGAGATCGTTTCTATTCAACCCACCATGTCCGTCTTAAAAATAAATGCAGCAACCTACACAACGTCCTCTTCATAAATCATTTACGTGACGATGCAATTTATATATGTAACATTGACACAGAAGGTGCAGAACACTTCTTTTTTAAATGCGCACTATTTTCAACCTAAAGACTCGAAATGTTCCAGAATACCCGCGATGTTGATCCCTTAAGCACTCAAAAGTTATCGTATAGTATTCCAACTTTGGCAAATGATGAAAACGAACGTCTTTTTCTTCATGTGCAAAAATACATCAACAATACAAAAAGGTTCGTCTTATACGAAGCACGACAGTTTCATCCACTAACTCGGAAACAATCTTTAAGTTGCCCTGCATTGATAATTATTTTGGTTGTGAGAGTTGTTGGGGACCCCGATGTAGTGCAGCGGAATACTCATTTAAAAAACCGGAATACTCATTTATTATTATTTATTTTGTTTTTAGTTATTATTATTTGTTATGTTTTTGGTTTTGTTTTTTGAGAATATTGTATGCAGTTTAGCTCAAGCAATATTTATATGTTTACACACGAATATCTGCTTTCAATGGAAAGGGCCGTTTCTAATGTTGCAATAACTTGTGGTCCAACCCTTTTGCTATTGCTTTATATTTATTTATGAATATGTAATATTGTAATTGTGTAAAACAGCAAGCAATAAAATATGATTAAACTAAACATAAATTGTAATACAAGTAAGAATGTGCACGTTCGCCCCGTATCTGTTTGTAAACCATCTATTCAATTTACTGTGGTAAATGATACACTAATGGTTGTTTATACTTGTATCTTGGTTTGGTTCTTCATGAGCATTTAGATTATAATATTATGACAAAAGCTTTAGCACAGAGTGCAAGCCGTGCACTTGGTCTATTGACTGCTATATATAATTCATTTGGTGGGATTCCGTTTTATAATTCTGACTTATCTAATATTAGTTATAGAGCTACCACATGGATTCTTACTTGTGCATCAATGCGATTCAATATCGGGAGTCGGTAGATAGACTCCCAACGTTGCAGTCTCGGATGAAATGGGATAGGTGCCTCCAGAAACCCGGCAATGGAACTCGGTTTCTTTGAATTTGGCACGACTATCAACTATGCATGATCATAGATTGAATACACGTATTGCACTCTAGGCCAAGTCTTCAGCAGGAAGAGCATGTAGAAATTGGTATTTTATTATCACAAACGTGTTTAATACAAATGGTTTACAGCAATGTGCTGTTAAATAAAAGTGTCAATGTATTATACAACGAATTCAAGGTTGATTGGTTTAAAGACGATATTTTAGTAGGGAATCTTATTGCCAAGTCATTATATCTCCGTATCACCGTGTTGTACAGTTCGATGTGGTGTCGCACATTTATGTATCGAAACCGGTCGTTATGGTGGTCTGGAAGTAATAGACTGGAAGTGTCCTTTTTGTGACAATGTAGAAGACGACAGTCACGCCATCTTTGATTGTTATCTGTATAATGATTTAAGACAGTAATTATTAAAACCTGCAGTAAGTAACGATTTTTAATTTCCTTTAGCACGTATTCATTTTTATAAACTTCAAAGTTGTTGCTAATCAGGTCATCTACGATCTGTCCATGGGTGTGTTTTATTATCGCAAATCTGAATCAGGATTACAGCTCATGATTGTGATTCGGTCGTTTTTTTTATCGGATCACGAACATGTTCTCTAATCAGACTAATCAAGCTCTGACCTCGATTAAAATCTAATCATAATCAAAATGGCGGAACTTACACTAACAGCAGAGGAGACGCAAATTCAAACCATTCTCAGAATGGTTATGGAAGGTAACAGTTGAAGTAACAGTTACATTTCCATTTACTCTCGAAGTAAAATATGTTCCCAACATATTTTTATTTAATTTTATTAGATTTTTTTATTATTATTTTATTTAGATTTTTAGTTTTAGTTTTTGTTTACAACATGTCATATCAAATTGTTTTAATACCATAGCAATCGTGATTAAGATTGTGTGTATAATCAAAATCATTATTTAAGAAATAAAACACACCCCGTGTTGATATTTGATTTTCTAAACTGTTACTTAAATGCGCAACAGTGCTCATTTTGATGTTCAGCGTTTTATCCAAATTATTGCAACTTTAAGCAACAGCTGTTCCTTAGATTTAATTTGCAATATAGATGTGTGCAATATAATAGTATTATGAACAACGGTGTGCACCTGTGATATATAAAATGAGAGAAATGTTAAAGTATCTAGTATTTCTAAATTAGAATGGTAACATGCATGTGTTTGATATTTATATATTTGTTATTATCATATTGTATGTTATTGAGACTATAATAAACAATAAATAAATATAATACATTTTGTCCTGTAGAAATGTTCAAAGTACTACGTAAATGTTCACGAGGTCAAGGCCAACTAGAGGTTTGTTTTTGTCACAAAAACAGATGTCTCCCCCTCCCAACCTCTTTCCAATACACAAGTGTAATGTCTGTAACTTCAAACTTATCAGGGTCTAATGTTTAAGTCATCAGGGACAATAACTCCAACATTGTCGGAGGGAGACAATTCAAAAGCCCCAGATACACAATAACACATGCTAGTCAACATTCTTGTGAAGTTTGGTGACTCTAGTACTAGTGGTTTCAGATACATGTGACACAGAGTAAAGTTTCTCTTATTTAAGTCATAAGGGGCAGTAACTCTAAAGTTATCAGGGGAGACAATTAAAAAACCCAGATGCACAACAACTCATGCTGGTGAACATTCCTGTGAAGTTTGGTGACTCTAGCCCTACTGGTTTCAGAGATACGTGCAGCACAAAGTTTCTCTAATTTTAAGTTAACATATCAGGGGCAGTAACTCAAGAATTATAAGGGGGAGACAATTAAAAAACCCAGGTGCACAACAACTCATGCTGGTGAACATTCCTGTGAAGTTTGGTGACTCTAGCCCTAGTGGTTTTAAAGATATGCATGGCAAAAAATTTCTCTAATTTAATGTAATCATACCAGGGGCAATAACTCCAAAGTTATCAAGGGAAGACAATTCAAAAACCCAAGTTGTACAACAACTCATGCTGGTCGACATTCCTGTGAAGTTTGGTGACTCTAGCCCTACTGGTTTCAGAGATATGCATGACACTAAGTAAAGTTTGTCTTATTTTAAGTCATCAGGGGCAGTAACTCCAAAGTTAACAGGAGAGATAATTCAAAAAACCTAAGAGCAAAACAACTCATGCTTGTGAACAATCCTGTGAAGTTTGGTGACTCTAGCCCTACTGGTTTCAGAGATACGCGTGTCACAAAGTTTGTATAAATTTAAGTATTCATATCAGGGGCAATAACTCAAGAATTATCAGGGGGAGACAATTAAAAAACCATAGGTGCACAACAACTCATGCTGGTGAACATTCCTGTGAAGTTTGGTGACTCTAGTACCAGCGGTTTCAGAGATACGCGCGACACAAAGTTTTTCTAATTTTAAGTCATAAGGGGCAATAACTCCAAAATTATCAAGGGGAGACAATTCAAAAACCATAGGTGCACAACAACTCATGCTGGTGAACATTCCTGTGAAGTTTGGTGACTCTAGCCCAACTGGTTTCAGAGATACGCGCGACACAAGTTTGTGACGGACAGACGGACAGACGGACGGACGGACAGACGGACAGACGGACGGACGGACGGACGGACGGACGGACAGACAGACAACTCTGGCAAAAACAATATATCTCCCCATAAATGGGGGAGACATAATGACGTCAATACACGTCTCGCAGTAGCATGCTCATACCCCCAGCCATATTTTGATCTGCACCGGGACAGCACTCCGTTAATGTACAACAAATGGCACGAACTGTGTATTTTTGCGACCTTGGCGTTTTATTCCATGCAGGTATAGTAAGTTGAATGGAGAAAACGTGCATTATGTATTGAAAACCGACATCGGGTTCCAGAGAAAGTACGGTTTTTTACTAACTCTGCAAAGACCCGAACATGCGTTTATATGAAGGAATGAGTTAACAAGTATTTAGCATTTTCTAACCAAGTGTACGCACGTGTGCATGCACAGGCACATCCCCGAATGTTTACATACCTTGACTATGTTTCTATCCAGCGGCTAGTATGAGTCTACACTACTTGTAGTTATAAATTTTTAAATACAGTAAAACTCTATAACGGCAACTGAATTACCTCAAGTATTTTGTGTTAGTTGCAGGTGGCTACTTAAAGCAATGTGGAAGTAAAACAGAACGCTCCTATAGGAGCGTTCTGTTTTACTTTCACCTTGCTTTAAGCAGCCACCTGCCCTAAATACCAACTAATTAACACAATAGAGTGACCGTTATAGTGAAGTTTTACTGTATGATGCATTTTCCTCATTTACTGTAATGTTGCTTGAACTATTGATATTTGTTCAAACTCTGACCTGTTTCTACATTCACTACTCCTGATTCGTTCAAGCCTCTAGGAGAACCTATAGCCCGAGTGCCAAACAGCCTGGTCCTGATGAGGTATGAGTTACTTTGCCAAAGCTGTTTGCAAATGCACTTAGTAAGATGACTAGAATAATACAGTAAAATCTCTCTAAACCGGGCGCTTAAATTAGTATTAATGCTGGTCTGTAAGGCAGGTGGCTGCTTAATGCAGGGTGAAAGTCATGCAGAAAGCTCCTAGAGGAGCGTTCTGTATGGCTTTCACCCTGCATTAAGCAGCCACCTGCCTAAAGGTATCGAAATTCTTCTCAACTAGAATTCCGGTTTAGAGAGGTTTTACTGTAATAATAATAACCATTCACACCACAGGAAGGGAGGTGTACATGTATGTAGAAGACAAATTCCAAAAATATCATTTTATTATGTTAATATTGTACCTCAACAGTAATCGTATACACAACATTGTGATCAATAGCCCTGAATCTAGTGAATATTCATGTATGAATATCAATAAGCAGACTGTTTTATAATGGCATATCGAGTAAGGGTTTTGTTTTACCATGGCAAAACTGTGACATATGATCTATTCTATTTCGTAAGCAAACAGAGCAGACCCTGATCAGACGGCTCCTACGTGAGCCATCTGATCTGGGTCTACTCTTGTTTGCAAAGGCGTCAAAATGCGTCTGCATCAGGTAAAGCGATAAGGCGTGTCTTTTTTGGTGTGCAAAATATACCTAAAATATAGTCTTAACTCTTTGCTTAACCCATTCATTCATAGGCCATTTTTAGATCCAACCTCTTTGAATAAATCTATCGAAAAGGAGCATTAACTATATATAGAAAAAGAAAATTTTACAATTTTGTAGTTCTGAAACCATTGTGATAAATAGAGCATTTGCTCCTTAGGAGCAAATGCTCTATTTATCACAATGGTTTCAAAAAGTGACTTTTACAGTGGCGTAGAAAGGCGTATTTATGGAGGAAAGGGATAATAGCGTAGAAATCTCGATTATCCATGCACACACTTTGTATCCAGATGAAACGTCGAGAAACTCACCAGGATTTAAATTATATGAAACATTGCTTCCTTTTTTAAAGAAAAACGGGGGGAAAATTAATATCAGAAATGCAGCAGACGATATCTTATCAACGTGCAATGACTTTAAAATGTTTTCTTTTTTTTCCAAACTTCTACAATACTCGTGTGTAGACTCCGTATGTTATACGAGACGTCACTTACAATATTATGTTGAAAGTAACTGATGGATTGATCTAGATAAAAACTAGCACGATAAACTAAGATTGGTTGTTTGTATAAGAGAGAGAGAGAGTTGAAGTACATGACAGACAACCTGAGCACAAAACAATTGGATTAACGCGCTAACGGCATAACCATTTACCCCATGAATATGCATGTTAGAAATAATAACACAATGAATATATATTAGCTGAAGTTCCACAATGTTATATGGACACAGGACTAATTGGCATTAGCACCAGCTACTAGTATATATAATTAGATTAAATTTCATAAACAAACAGAGTAAACCAAGGCCGTCATGACTACAGCAGCCATCTGATTTGGGTATACTCTGTTTGCAAAGGCGCGAAAAACGCCTCTATGAGTTAAAGTGTTCTAGAACAAGACTTTGAACCTTACAGTGCAAAATTACTGCAAAGTTTCGTCCGTGTAACCTCCAAATAAGTTGTGTATTCTGTTAGCAAACCTTATCAGAGTTTTAACCATTTACTCCATTAAGAAATAATTCCATAATGAATACAAACTACATGTATCTGAATGTGTTTAACTCATTCTCTCATAGGCTATATTTAGACCCAACCTCTTTGAATGTATCTACCGAAAAGGAGCATTAACTAGAGGAAAGGAAACAATTAGAATTTTGAAGTTTGAAACATTGTGATAAATAGAGCATTTGCTCCTATAGGAGCAAATGCTCTATTTATCACAATGGTTTCATAAACTGACTTCTATAGATGCGCAAAAATGCGTCACTAGGGGATAATGTGTTAATGACATAATTATGTATACAGAAATGTTCGGCCCTGGGAGAACAAATCTATATAAGATCATAAGCAAACAGAGCAGACCCTGATCAGATGGCTCATACAGGAGTCTGTGACCTGGGTCTACTCTATTTGCAAAGGCGTTAAAATGCGCATATATGGAGTAAAAGGTAAAACATCCTTATCCCTGATAGACATTGAACAATAGACCGTGAGTCCTTCTCAACACTGATAAGACAATGGAACATAGACCATGGACCCTTCTCCTCCTACAAGAACCATTCTGGATTTAGACAAAACTATGTCTTCTTTTTATCGTAAATATTTCTGAAGAACCATAAGATCGCAAACATTAGTCCAACAGGTTTTGCTTTGGTTTCATCCATGCTGAAATCGATACCGTCTGCAGCTGGTATTTCTAAAACCTCAATGAACTCTCCTTCGGCTGGGTTCCCGCCTCCTGGGCCAACCTTCATCTCATCCGTGACTTCCGCATAGAAAAGCCATTGCCGGGAACCAGAAGTGCCAACATTACCCCTATATAAAAGAGAAACAAAACCGATGCATTTACGAGAAGAACATACTATAAAAACTTCCAAAACGACCAATGAAAAGGGGTTTAATAGTATGTCTTAAAGCTACGTGAAAGCTTAATACAGGACAAAAATTACTTTCGTCCTGCATTAAGCAACATCCTGTTTTAAAGACGCCTTTATTTATTTAGAAAGTGGTCACTTTAAAAGAATTTACTATACGTCATGCATCGAGATTTCTATTTATCACATTAAGGGAAATAGAGTAATGTCAGGGTCTGATGTCATATAGATTCCGTCATCTAAGTACAAGTTAAAAATGTTAAACCCTCTCAACATTAAGTAACCGATGTCTGCAAAAGTTTAGATACAGTAAAATCTCAATTATTCGAACACTAAAATACGTATTATTGTCGATCTTTAACCCATTCCCTCATAGGCTATTTTTAGATCCAACCACTTTGAAATAAATCTACCGAAAAGGAGCATCAACTAGAGAAAAGGATTTGTTTTAGAATTTTGTAGCTTGAAACCATTGTGATAAATAGATCAATTGCTCCTATAGGAGCAGATGTCCTATTTATCACAATGGTTTCAATAGGTGAGTTTACGGAAGCGTAGAAAGGCGTATTCATGGAGGAAAGGGTTAAGACAGGTGGCAGCTTAAGGCATGGTGAAAGTCACGCAGAGAGCTCCTCTGTGAGCTTTCTGCATGACTTTCACCATGCATTAAGCAGCCACCTGCCTAAAATGTCTAAATTTTTCTAAACAAAAAAATTGAATTTTACTGTATTTCTATTTCCTTGATGTAGTGAAATAAGTACATGTAGTTAAATGCCATCTACTATTTCGATAACTTCACTTTGAGTAATACGAGTAGTAATTACACGATGAAAGCGTCCGTTTTAATTCATTTTTTTCTTCAATTTCTTATCACACATGCTATTTGTATAGGTTATAACATATTCTGAGTGTAAAGGTTAACACGTTATTCCATGAGTATTCAAAATGGTGCCAAATGATACTAGAAGCAAGTATTCAAAGTCTCAGTAAAATATCTTTAATAGTATTGAATATGTTAAATCTCTTTGAAATCGTTAATGAAAAGAAAACTTTAAGTTAAAAAGGGCAATAATTCTGTTAAAAATTCTGTTACGGGGGATACTCCCAGTTTCAAAGCTTTATTTCAAAGGGTTATGTAAATAAGTGGACTTTAAAAAGGCCATAATTCTGTCAAAATGATTGACAGGGGTATGCATTCTTGTCTACAGATGAAGCTTGTGATGGTGAACAAGTGTTCCAAGTTTAAAAACCTTAACCAAGGTGTGATGCGGACGTGGATGCCGGGGCGAGTTGGAAAGCTCAACTATTCTTCGAATAATCGAGCTAAAAGCGACATGTGAACACAAAATAATTAGGCCATGACAGAAACTGTAGAAGCAGATATATATTATTTCAAAAGCAAACAGAGCAGACCCTGACTAGACGGCTTCTACAGGAACCGTTTGATATATGTCTACTCTGTTTGCAAAGCCGTTAAACAGCTTATATGTGGTGTAAAGGGTTAGTATTTGTTTAGGAAATGACCTAGTTATCCCAGTTTCCACAAATAGGATCAGTCTTTTAAATACAGTAGAATCCCTCTAATGCGACCACTTAATGAACAAACATGGCTGTCTTCATAAGCAGGCGTTTGCTTAATGCAGGACGAAAGTTATGCAGAAAGCTCCTATAGGAGCTTTCTGCATAACTTTCGTCCTGCATTAAGCTACCACCTGCCTCTAGCCACTCAGAAGTATACCCTCTTTTAGTAGTCGCATTAGCGGGGTTTTGCTGTATTCTTATTGACGTGTATTCAACTTGCCCCTTTACGTGATTAACATTCATGCAAAGCTCCACCCAGTATGAATATCCATTGATTTAGTTCTAGTATTAAAAACATAAGTGAAGTGGAAGTTGTATTGCCATTGCAAAGAGAAGGAAATCAAGATTTGTAAGCAACCTATAAGCAAACAAAGCAGACCCTGATCCGGATCTACTCTGTTTGCAAATTTGTAATTATGCCTCTTTATCCACAAGAGTTAAAGGCTCCCTTCTCGTACCACCCACACCCCTCCAAAAATAAATAAAATAATAATGATAATAAACGAATGTAACATGGTAAAAAAAAAAGGTGGGACTCGAACCCAGGGCCTCTGGCTTACCATGCCAACACTCTGCCGACTGAGCTACCAAGCCACACATTAAAGCCTATCAACTGATTCACCACAATCTCTATTCGGCTACATGCACAAAACGAAACAAACAAGAGACGAACATATCTAAATGACTCAAATAGAGTACATAATAATAGTTTTACATGCAAGAATGCTATGTACCGCAAAGTCCCCACATCCGTTACCCAGAATCAAACAGTTTGATATCGGTGTCTATATAATTGAGCAAAAAGCATAGCATCACGTAGCTCAAATTACAAAAGTGTGAAAACATAAAGAAATGATTAACACGTGATGACAACCTAGATATCTAGTTTGTTGGAGTTTCAATCATGTTGACGCAAAATCTATGAGCTGTCTGCTGTGCTGATTAATTATCATTATCCCTTACCACACTGTGAACAAAAATAATACACTAAAACCTCTCTATAACGGCCACTAAATTGTGTTAGTTGGTATTTAGGGCTGGTGGTTGCTTAAAGCAAGATGAAAGTAAAACAGAACGCTCCTATAGGAGGGTTAGGTTAGGCTTCTATAGGAGCGTTCTGTTTTACTTTCACCTTGCGTTAAGCAGCCACCTGCCTTTGACACAAAAAACTTGATGTAATTAAGTGGCTGTTATAGAGTGGTTTTACTGTATCTGATCAAAGTTAGATCTGATACTAGTTTGACTACTTTCGATAAGATGAAGATTTTGAGAAACTATTCACGAAGTGTCAAACAGCTTGGATCCTGAATGATGAGACTCTGGTCTCTTTGGCTTCTGGGTTGGAGCTGTTTGCAAATGCAAGTGAGGACATGGATAGCATGGTAAGGGCTAATACAGTAACTTGTGTCTACATCGGACACTCGACAGCGGATAGCATGGTAAGGGCTAATACAGTAACTTCTGTCTACAGCAGACACTCGACAGCGGATAGCATGGTAAGGGCTAATACAGTAAAGTCTGTCTACAGCAGACACTCGACAGCGGATAGCATGGTAAGGGCTAATACAGTAACTTCTGTCTACATCGGACACTCGACAGCGGATAGCATGGTAAGGGCTAATACAGTAATTTCTGTCTACATCGGCCACTCGAGAACGGATAGCATGGCAAGGGCTAATACAGTAACTTCTGTCTACATCGGACACTCGACAGCAGACAGCATGGAAAGGGCTAATACAGTTACCCCTGTCTACATCAGACACTCGACAGCGGATAACATGGTAAGGGCTAAGAATACCGTAACTTCTGTCTACATCGGACACTCGACAGCGGATAGCATGGTAAGGGTTAATACAGTAACTTATGTCTACATCGGACACTCGACAGCGGATAGCATGGTAAGGGCTAATATCGTAACTTCTGTCTATATCGGACACTCGGAAGCGGATAGCATTAATAATACTGTAACATCTGTCTACAGCAGACACTCGACAGCAAAATGAAACCTTCTTATCGGTATTTAACACTTTATCCAGTTATTATTCATGCAAGAAATAATTACTTTATGAATATTTAAAGATGGTTAATCAAAAATGGTTATGTGAACAAACCAGAAATGGTGTCAAAGCCACCTGATGCTCGCCTGTTTAAAAGTTAAGTCTAAAACGTGTAATATTGAATACAAAAAAAATCAATTTTCAATTTAAACTGAACTGCATCAATATCACAACCAAAGGCAACCAAATACCAGTTTTCATAAATTTAAGAAGATTATTAAACAAAAAAGATACATACCAAATATGGAAGCCCTAGGTCTATTCAGGTTCCAATGTAATAGGCAGTTAAAGATTTTTGCAAAAGTAGGTCAAAGGTGAAGGTCAGAAGGGTAAAAATGTTGGCATGGTCATACCAAGTATATAAGTCCTATGTCCATCGCATCCAATAGCATAGGCATTTAAAGATTTTTGCAAAAGAAGGTCAAAGGTCAAAGTCAAGGTCACATGGTAAAAAACATTGGTATGGTTGGAAAGTCTTAAGACAGGAAATATACATCCAAAGTATGGAAGCCCTAGGTCTATTGGTTCCAATGTTATATGCATTTAAAGACTTTTGCAAAAGTAGGTCAAATGTTAAGGTCAATGTCAGAAGGGCAAATATGTTTGCATGGTCATACAAAGTATGGAAGTCCTAGGTATACTGGTTCCAAGTTATAGGCACTTACAGATTTTTGCCAAAAAAAGTGAAATATCAAGGTCATATGGTAAAAAACATTGGTTTGTTTGAAAAAGTCTTCAGACAGAAAAGATACAAATCAAGTATGGAAGTATATGCATTTATAAACTTTTGCAAAAGTAGGTCAAAGGTCAAGGTCAGAAAGGCAAACATGTTGGCATGGTCATACCAGGTATGGAAGCCCTAGGCCTATTTGTTGCAATGCTATAGGCATTTAAAGACTTTTGCAAACGTAAGTCAAAGGTCAAGGTCACATGGTAAAAACAATGGTATGGTTGGAAAAGTCTTAAGACAAAAAAGTTGCATACCAAGTATGGAAGCCCTTGGCCTACCAGTTCAAATTTTATAGGCATTTAAAGAAGTTTGCAAAAGTAGGTCAAAGGTCAAAGTAACATGGCAAAAACAATATTGTTGGAAAGGTCTTAACACAAGAAAGTTGCATACCAAGTATGGAAGCCTTTGGCCCATTGGTTCAAATGTTATAGGCATTTAAAGATTTTTGCAAAAGTAGGTCAAAGGTCAAGGTCAGGAGGGCAAAAAAGTTGGCATGATCATACCAAATATGGAAGTCCTAGGCCTATTGGTTCCAATAATATAGGCATTTAAAGATTTTTGCAAAAGTAGGTCGAAGGTCAAGGTCAGAAGGCAAAACAACAATATTGTTGGATGTTATAGGCATTTAAAGATTTTTGCAAAAGTAGGTCAAATGCCAAGGTCAGGAGGGCAAAAAAGTTGACATGATCATACAAAATATGGAAGCCCTATGTCCATTGGTTCAAATACTATAGGCATTTAAAGATTTTTGCAAAAGTAGGTCAAAGTTTAAGGTCAGGAGGGCAAAAGGCAAAAAAGTGGGCATGATCATACCAAGTATTGAAGTCCTAAGCCTATTGGTTCCAATAATATAGGCATTTAAAGATTTTTTCAAAAGTAGGTCAAAGGTCACGGTCAAGGTCAGAAGGGCAAACAATAATATTGTTGCAAAAATCTTAACACAAGAAAGTTGCATACCAAGTATGGAAGCCCTAGGTCTATTGGTTCAAATACTATAGGCATTTAAAGATTTTTGAAAAAGTAGGTCAAAGGTCAAGGTCAATGTCAGAAGGGCAAAAATATTGGCATGGTCATACCAAGTATGGAAGCCTAGGCCAAATGGCTCCAATAATATAGGTATTTAAAGATTTTTGCAAAAGTAGGTCAAAGGTCAAGGTCAGAAGGGCAAAAATATTGGCATGGTTGGAAGGGTCACGACCATATGAACCTTCTAACCAAATTTCAGCATCATAGCACAAATATTAAGCTTTATACCAAACCGTCCAAAAAACTTTAACCTGGTGATTTTTGGCCCCACAAAAAACTAAGTCCAAAACATATCAAAAATTGATAAAATCGAAAAATATTTTTAATGTTTAACTTCATAGCAGCAATATTTGACCTCAAATGAACTTCCATACAAAATTTCAGCATCCTAGTACAAATATTAAGCTTTAAAACAACCTGTCCAAAAAACTTTAACCTGGTGATTTGTGGTCAAAAGGACTAAGTCCAAAACATGTCAAAAATTGATAAAATTGAAAAATATTTTTAATGTTTAACTTTATAACAGCAATATTTGACCTCAAATGAACTTCCATACAAAATTTCAGCATCCTAGTACAAATATTAAGCTTTAAAACAACCTGTCCAAAAAACTTTAACCTTGGCCACGCTCACGCCCACGCTCACGCTCACACTCACGCTCACGCTCACGCCGGGGGTATAGCATAAGCTCTACTGTTCTACGAACAGGCGAGCTAAAAACAAGATCTGCGTGTGGTGCCAACGCTCGTCTGATTGGTGCTTGTCCAGATAAATTAAAAAAACAAATAAAGGGCCATAACTCCAAAATTTTGAAATCAAGAGTTATGTTTCTTATGTAGGGACCCTCTCCTCAATGACCCACCCATAACGTTTTTGCACGCCCACGCCGCCTACGACTACGACAACGACAACGACAACAACTACAATGCCTACGACCCAGTGATCACAATAGCTCGACTTTTCTTCGAAACAGATGAGCTAAAAACACTGACTGGGACAGAAACTGCCGAAATATATCTATAGTATCCCATAAGCAAACAGGAGCAGACCATGATCAGACGTTTGATCTGGGTCTACTTTGTGTGCAAAAGCGTTAAAGAGCGTATCTACGTAATACAGGGTTAAAGAGAAGTGTACCTTCTAATACGACTCGTAACTGATCTGTTTAACTGCTTGTATATCAACACCAATTTACCTGATGAAATAATTACAGTAGAACCCCTCTAATGCGACAACTTAATGAATAAACATGGGTGACTTTATAAGCAGGTGGTTGCTTAATGCAGGACAAAAGTAATGCAGAAAGTTCCTTTAGGAGCTTTCTGCATTATTTTTGTCCTGCATTACTCTGCATATAGCATCCAGAATTATACCTCATTTAGGTGGTCGCATTAGCTGGGTTTTACTGTACTTAATATATATCGATTAGCTGTTTTATAGAGACATATGAATAAAGGAATGTTTGGCAAAGGCAGACACTGTAGAATCAGATCCAATTCCATGTAGAATCAGATCTATACCATACCATAAACAAACAAAATAGACCCTGATCAGACAGCTTCTACAGGTCTGATCTCGGTTAACTCTGTTTGCGAATGCGTTAACACTTTCCCTGTTCTGTGTTTATTCCAATTTTCAATACCCACTGAATATTGATGGTAAAAATAGTTATAATGAAATATGGAAGGTGGAATATTGCAGCCATTTTAGAAAATAAAGAAACAGATCTATCAAATTCCATTAGCAAACAGAGTAGACCCTGATCAGACAGCTCCTAGAGGAGCTGTCTGATCTGGGTCTACTCTGTTTGCAAATGCGTGAAAACACATTTATGTATGAAGGAAAGGGTTAAGTGATAGTTCGCCCAATAAACGCAATTTTTCAATAACATCATAAAAGCATGGTACTATTTCTTATGAAGATTGTCGATTTGAACTTATATCGAAAAATGCCCCCATGATAAAAAATAAACCGTTTTCGTAGATACTTATATTTTTTGTCTTACAGCCAAATATTATCGACCTTTGTCGAAATAAAATGCGATCCGAATAAACAATACTTTAGATATCAAACACACGAAAGTTTTGTCTTCTCTAGCGTTTTTCGATCGCTTTTCTTGCGATATACTTCTTTTTAGGATATAAACAAATACACTAAAACCCCTCTAATGCGACCACTAAAAAGGGGCATAATTCACAGTGGCAAAGGCAGGTGGTAGCTTAATACAGGACGAAAGTTGTGCAGAAAGCTCTTTCTGCATAACTTTCGTCTTGCATTAAGCAACCACCTGCTTATGAAGACAGCCATGTTTGTTATTAAATGGTCGCATTAGAGAGGTTTTACTGTATTAGAACACGTTGTAAGTAGACACGATCAATTCAACCCTTTCGCTGACAATGCCGGATCTGTGATTAGCTATGCAAACAGTTTGGATCCAGATGAGACGCCGAGTAACTCGGCGTCTCATCAGGATCCAAACTGTTTGTTACTGTTACTATGTTTTTGAAACAAAAATGAAGAAAATTAAAAGAATGAAAATTTGTAGCAGACGACAAAGTTAGCAGACGACAGAGTTTGGCAGCGAAAGGGTTAACATGCGTCTCTGTCAGGTACAGGGTTTAAGGTGAATTTTCAACGACACAGCTCCAATGGAAATTGAAAGAACTAACAGACTGCACCCTCACCTAAATTCTGAAATTTTCTGTATACACTCCAGGGGCACCTTGTATCCACACTCCTCAATTATTTCGTCTTGAGCGATCTCCTCCAGTGGCTTGCTCTTATCCACCAGGCCTGCACATAGTTCGTAAGTCATCCCGAGGGAGCTGGGGTATTGGGTGTGGTCCAAGGCGGTGGTCCCCTCAACGTTGTTTATGCTCACGTCTGCACTGCTTACATAAACAGCTGGATAACGAAATGTTTGATTACTTGACAATGCTGACTTTTCAGAATGGACTAATCCATCACTGTTTATTGGTAGACTCAATACAGTATGAATATTTAAATTCAGATAAAGGGAACTCCTTAGTCAGTACCTAAAAGTACATGTAATTGTTCATCTTATAATAGTCTAATATGGTCTAATAATGTTTCATTTTGTTGATTTTCATCCTCTTTGAAACTCTTTCGTTGCCAAATTCTGTCGTCTGCAAACTTCGTCGGGCAAAGTTTGTCGTCTGTTACAATGTTCTTCTCCCCCCCCCCCCTTCATTTTTGTTTCAAATACAGTCACAGTAACGAAGTTTGGATCCTGATGAGCCGAGTTACTCGGCGTCTCATCTGGATTCAAACGGTTTGCATAGGTAATCACATAATATGCGACATCGGCAGCTATTTATCCAAAATTCTACCAGACTCGAATATATACAGATTTATCTTTTATAAATAGTCTACCCTGTTTGCAAATGAAAATGCCTCGTTTCCCGCAAATAGAGGTAGGGCTGAAGGTGTTAACAGAATACATGCTAGTGTGACAATAATCGTTTTTTACGAAAAAATATTTATTTGCATGTACAGTAAAACCTCTCTAAACCGAACAATAAGATCACGTCGGTCTTTAGATAGGTGGCAGTTTATTGGGAAATGAGAGCAATGCCAAACGTTTTCAAAACAGCTTTCTGCATGACTTCCACACATTATTAATAGTCTCGCCTGAATCAACGCAAATTTGACTACTTCCAATTCGAACAAACTTTTGAGAAACCATTGACTTAGTATAAAACAGCTTGGACCCTGATAAGACCCCGAGTTACTTGGCATCTGATCTGGATTCGGTATTAGGGTCAAGAATACAGTAGAACCTGTCTTAAGCGACAGTAAAAAAGAGGTATAATTATGGGTCTATAAGACTGGTGGTAGCTTAATACAGGTCAAAAGTAATGCAGAAAGCTCCTAATAGGACATTTCTGCATTACTTTTGTCCTGCATTAAGCAAACACCTGCTTTTTAAAACTGCTGTGTTCAATAAATGAATGGTCGCTTAACCATTTCCCTCATATAAACGTGTTTTCATGTATCTGCAAACAGAGTATAGACCCAGATCAGACGGCTCCTATAGGAGCCGTCTGATCAGGGTCTGCTCTGTTTGCTAGTGGAATTTGATAGATATATATCTATACTTTCTATAATGGCTACAATGTTCCACCTTTCATATTTCATTAAAACTAATTTGTCCATGGTAATGGAATTTGTAATAAACATAGAACAGGGAAAGGGTTAAGACAGGTTCTACCCTATTTGGTTTTGTTTTCGTGTTTTTAATCAAAGTGCACTGATTCTCTGCCAGTGTGATGCTTAGCAAATACCATTTCCTATGAAAGGATTCTGCTAGTTTATGTTACTGTGAAAATGTCGCCCGCTCAATCTATCGTCAGCTGCAACTATCCAATGTGGAATACTTTTGACTGAGCGGCAAAATGCTGGGTTCTGAGAGACGCCGGGTTACTCCGCGTCTTCTCTGGGCACCGGCTTTTTGTAAATACAAGTGATGTCGTGATAAACAAGATAAAGCGACAGGTTCCCTTTTCATTATAGTGTACCTGCGGTGTACGGATGTACTCTACGATGTAATTGTAGCTACGTCACAGTGAGATAAAGGTGTAGCACCATTTTAAATAGTAAATATAAACAGGATGTTGGTAGAAACTATAGAGGCATATCTATTATAGCTTCATCAGCAAACAGAGCAGACTCTCATCAGACGACTCCTACCTGATCCGTCTGATCTGGGTCTACTCTGTTTGCAAAAGCGAAAAGCGTTTGTATGAGGGAAAGGGTAAATCCTTTCGATCCCGAGTCGCCAAATTTTGTTAATACATTTCGGTAAAATGAAAAGCGGTTAAATAAATTCACTGTTCAAAGGAATAACCCGCAGACATGTAATTAGAGGTTTAGACAAACAGTGTAGTCCCTGATCAGACGCCGCCTTGAAAAGACGGCGTCTCATCTGGGACTGCACTGTTTGCCGCGGTGCATTTGGGGCATTGAAGATGAAAATGTTAAACTCATTATATCCATAGCAACAGTTTGGATCAACAGAGCAATACATGTCATCAAGGGTCAAATTGTTTTGTCACCAATCTTTTAGGAGATAAGAATAAAGTATGTGGCGTATACTTTAACAGAGCTCCAGATAAGATGCGTAAATCAAAACATTTTCTAAAATAACTTCTTTATTTCTCCACCAAACCTATGTTGTGACCACTCTTTAGAATCGTCTCTAAGAGACGATTCTAAAGAGTGGTCACAACATAGGGTTTGGTGAAGAAATGAAGATTTTAGTATTTGATTACGCATATTTACCTGTAGTTCTGCTTTAACTCGTATGTAAACGATCGGTGTAATCGTAATTAGTTGATTCAAACGAGTTCACCCTTTCAACATTGAGCAACTTTTTCATTTGCAAACTTTTATTCGTCTACTTCAAGTCTCAAAGGAGACAATTCTTTTCTATAAAAGTGCCAAACACGTTTGATCATGTGAAATGACCAGTTACTTGGCGTCTACTAATCAGGATCCAAAACTGTTTGTCACTTTTGTGTGTTAGAAGGTAAGCAGAAGGAAATGAAACTGTGACACGTGTGGTAGACACGTCCGTGCAGAAAACACTTTTAAACGTGCCGTGCAAAGAGTGACTATAATATAATACAGCCTATATGAATCAGTTCTTTACTCTATAAATATTCATGTTAGAAATAATAACACCATGAATATTAATTAGCTGATTTTAATAGCGGCAATAAGCACAGGAAGCTTTGCCTTAGCAGAGTCTGTATAATCAGATCTATATTATTCCATAAACAAAACAGCTAGAGCAGTCCCTGGTCAAACAGCTCATACAGGAAGTGCCTGACATGGATTTACAGTAAAACCTCTCTATAACGGCCACTAAATTACAACAAGTATTTTGAGTTAACCCATTTGCTCCCACGATCCCATATATGGGACGTAGGCAAACAGTGTATAATCCGGCGTCTGATCAGAGTCTACACTGTTTGCTGATAGGAAATTCAATATAAAAAAACAAACAAAAAAAATGAAAATTTGGACCAGACATCCCTTAGATAAAAGATTGACTAATTCAATATATAAGCATGGAAGAATCCACTGGGGAGCAAATGGGTTAAAGGCAGGTGGCTGCTTAAAGCAAAGTGAAAGAAAAACAGAACGCTCCAATAGGAGCGTTCTGATTTCCTTTCACATTGCTTAAGCAGTCACCTACCTTAAATACCAACTAATTAACACACTTTATTGGCCGTTATAGAGAGGTTTTACTGTAACATGTGTGCAAGGGTCTTTAAAAGGCGTGTATATGGACTTCAGTGTTAAACGTAATATCTGAAGATAGCCATTTGGTAAATGACCCTGATGACGTCTGACAGATGTGACGTCAGAAATACTTTAATTAAAAATCCGCAAATGACAGATTGATCAATAAAGCATGTAGCACTGTGTCTTTCTTCAAAATTATAAAGTTAATGTACAAAAGCATAGAACAATGTTTGGTCATTAGATGGCAAGCCTCTGAATGCTGAATATTCAAAATGTAATGGTTCATCATAGCTAAGAATTAGATTTACATTATAGGACCTGTCATAAGCGGCCATTCATTTATTGAATATAAGAGTCCTTAAACAGCACCTGGTTGCTTAATACAGACAAAAGTAATGCAGAAAGCTCCTATGGGAGCTATCTGTATTACTTTTGTTCTGCATTAAGCTGCCACTTGCCTTACATACTCTTAATCATGCCTCTTTGTTTTTATGGCTGCTTAAGACAGGTTCTATTTCATAGCATTGCATAAGCAAACATCAGATCCTGATCAGACACCCCTTACAAAGGAGTACTACAAATATCTACTCTGTTTGCAAACAAGTAAAAACGCCTCTATTAGATAAAGGGTCCACCCACATCACAGCACACAATAGGTCAAGGGCGGTGTGGATAGAGATCACGAAAATGTTTTACCTGGTCTAAACTGTTTCACAAACACCAGCACATCTCTTGTCTTATTGTATATCAGAATAACCACGCTGAAAACAACATCTAGTATATATTAATTAAACAAAGTATGGTGTTAACACTTTCCCTGATAAATATTCGTGTAAGAAATAACAACATGGTGAATATTTATAAGCTGATTTTCTATCATGATGGAGTGACAAAAATAGTGTTATTCAATTTGAATCGAGATTTTTTTTCATTTCTTATCGGATTAAGATCATATTTAAATCACGAGTGTCGTCGTTTTTCAGGAACTTTATGTCCAAGTTTGCCTTGAGTTCATATTTAAATGAAAGATTCCATGCCTAAAAAACAATATTTACTTATTTCAAACATGATCATTTCAAATAGCAAATGGCGGACAAATTACGTGGAGTGGAATATTTTATTTTTCCGACGAAAAATATAGCTCTTAGAAGTTAACGTCATATATGAAACTGCACCATTTTGTTTTTCATATCAGCATGCAATTCATCCCCACTGAGAAATGGTACACCCAACACTTCCTTTTCGTATATATGTGCATTACGCCAAGTGGCGGCCATTTGCAAAGAAATAGCTTATCTAATTTGTATGAAGAAAATCCATTTTCTGCGTTTTATTCTGATACTGCATGGTGAAGAGGGATATTTAGCATGGGAGTCCCTGAACAAACGATGCGACTAAATGAACACGATTTAAGTTCCATCTATCCCGAAAATAAAGTTCGTTTCAAATTAAGTGACACAATTTATTAAAATAGCCGGCTGATATGTACCGTAAACATTATCAGCATAATTATATAAGATAAACGTATAGAATTACTGACAATATGCTAGCAACAGAAATTGGAGTCTGATGAAACAGTTTTACATAGTTAAGTAAGTACATGTATATATAGGAGCAAGGTCTTATAGAAATATGCTAGGAATATAATTTGGTGTCTGATAAAAAAAAAGACATGTTCTACATAGTTATGTAATGTACCATAGATGTTATGTTCAGCAATCTTACAGTTAATATGGTAGGAGTATAACTTAGTGTCTGATAAAACAGTACATGTGCATCATATCTGTGTTACAAAGACATGTACAATAAGCATTATGTTCAGCATTTAAGCGCATGGTATTACAAACAGAGCAGACCCTGATCAGTTGACACCTACAGGAGCCGCCTGTCTTTACAATGTCACCAGGTAAAGAGATAAACCTCGTTGTCTGATTGAACTTTCCTAAATATGTAAATGTAACAGAATCATTTTAAACAGTCAAAGTTTTATTTGAAGGGTTGTTTGTAATGAATTCGTTTGGAAAGAAAACAGTGCAGCCCCTGATCAGGCAGCTCCTTCAGGACTCCTTTGTTATGGGTCTACAATGCTTGTCACACAGCTTTTTGGGGACAATGGGTATAAATAAGTAATGTGGAATTCTACTGATTGGCAACTTCCAGAAGGTTTTACTGTAATCTCATGTGATAGAATGTTAAATCGGTGTGCCTTTCTGTAATACCGGTATATTATTTTGGAGACCATTAGTATCTTTTGGAAAATTCTACAAAATTCGAATTTTGTTCATTGAAAGATCGGCAGACTTTACAACAATCTGTAACGAACTAGTTACGGATTGATTACTCTAACATACATGTAGTTTATAATCGAGCCAGCACATACACTCACCATTACCACTGGCTGCAATTACTACTCACCTGTCATGTGTTTTAAGGGCATCCCAAATTTTCTTCTTGCCATTCTGAAATCAAGTTCGAATTAAAGTCGACAAAGGTCAGTCAGAAAAAGCTCTAATTCTGTATTGGCCAGGCTTGTTGTGTTTTATACAGCAATCTCCAATTAGAGCGTCATGCATTACTTTTCATAGACATTCATTAATATTTATATGAGAAATAACACCATCGTGAATATACATTGACTGGGTTTATATAATGGTACATGTATACGAACAAAAACGCTTTGGCCATGGCAGAAACTGTAGTCAGATCTAAAGTATGGTATTAGCAAACTAAACAGACCCTGATCAGATGGATCCTACAGGAGCCGTCTGAACTGGCTCTGCCCCGTTTTCAAGGCGTCAAAGGTATGTCTATGATGTAAAAGGGTAAAACATTTATGTTCGATATTCACTAAAACGGTCACTCTAGACAGGCCTAACCGAATTTCAGTTTAAGATTTCAGATTTGAGAATGGTGTGGTAATACACGTAATTTACCCAAATTGCCATACATTTTCGGACACTAAATCTCCCATGTGCTCTGGTTTGTAAATCTTAACCCATTTGCTCCCAGTGGATTCTTCCATGCTTATATATTGGAATAGTCTACCTTTTATCTACGGGATGTCTGGTCTAAATTTTCATTTTTGCTTTGTTCTATATTGAATTTCCTATTAGCAAACAGTGTAGACACTTATCAGACGCCGCATTATGCGGCGTCTGATCAGAGTCTACACTGTTTGCCTATGTCCCATATATGGGATCGTGGGAGCAAATGGGTTAAATCAAAGTGACACAATTATAGTTACTCGGAACTACAATAGCAAATAATGAACACCCTTATCAAACTGCTCCTTCAGATGCAATATGGTGTGGACAGCACAACCAAATACTGAGGGTAATCAGGGTATCCGTAATAACTATCCCCTTCCCTCATATTGACGCCTCTGCAAAAGCCACCTGTTGGAATTATTGTGGTAAATAGAGCATTTGCTCCTATAGGAGCAAATGCTCTATTTATCACAATGGTTTCAAACTCAAAAATTCTAAAATTCTCATTTTCTCTAGTTAATGCTCCTTTTCGGTAGATTTATTCAAAGAGGTTGGATCTAAAAATAGTCATGGGATAAATGGGTTTCACGAATCTGTTATTTGTACGAATATATTAAAAAGAGCAGTTTCATTTTTTTGTCTTCCCATAATAAATTTGCAAAATGTAGTTATATACAAACATTAATACTTCCCTAATGACCCTGACAAATTTAGGGAAATAGTGCAGGCCGTGATCACATGACTCCTAAAAGAGCCGCTTGATCTAGATTTTCTATTATGTCAGTCTAATTTAAAGTTACTAAAATGGTTTTAATTGACTTTTCACAGAGCTTTGGAGAAGAGGATTTGATATCAGAATTTTGTTTGTTTCCTTCGCTGTGCGATGATTTGGGATATTGGAGTAGTACAGTTTGTCGCATATTAATCCTTTCCGCCATGAATATACATGTAAGAAATAATGACGTAATGCATATTAATTAGATTAGTTGTTACGATAGCACATTGACACGGGATGTTGTGGACATAGAAGAAACTGTAGAATTATACCATTTCAATAGCAAACAGAGCAGACCCTGATCAGACGGCTCCTATAGGAGCCGTCTGATCTGGGTTCACTCTGTTTGCAAATGTAGAAAGGCGTATTTATGGAATAAAGGTTTATGACGTAACAATGATTTTCAGTAAATCTCACGTTATACAATCCGAATAAAGTTTGGTTAAACACAAGCAATTAATTTACTCGAACATCATTTGCGCAGACACAACGTTGAACGCTAAATGCACGCGAATACATGTTTGCCAAAAATAAAATGAGTCGATTTTTTTATATTTTCAAAACCACAAGCAAAAGGTTTAACCCTTTCCCGGTTCTGTGTGTATTCCAAAATTCAATACCTACTGAATATTCATGGATAAAATAGTCATAATGAAATATGGAAGGTGAAATATTGCATTCATTTTAGAAACTAAAGAAACAGATCTATCAAAATCCATTAATTAGCAAACAGAGCAGACCCTGATCAGACGGTGCCGTCTGATCTGAATCTACTCTGTTTTCAAATACGTGAAAAGACTTTTATAGAAATAGAAAGGAAAGGATAAAATTTCCCGGTGAAATGCTTTTAAAACCGGGACCAGGGGATGTAACTAAAGGGCTATTTTCGCCAGTACGAATAAGGTTATGTCCCTTTACAACTTATATGCCATTTAACACTATAGCCCTGTAACAACCCTGATACATGTTTTATAAATCTATATATTAGTTATTATTGCGCATGCATCGATGTGTATTTCTCAAACATTGGTACCAAATCCTGAGGGTCCACGTACCTGCTTGTAGTTTATACGTATTGGCTTCACGAAGTTTGACTCCTTCAGACTCCCAATGGTTACATCAGTGATCTTGTCCATCTGGACCTAAACATTAAAACAAACACTCGCTTATAATACATCTCGCATAGCTATATTGTGAAATATTATCCATCACCTAAGTATTAAAACAAACACTCGCTTAATATAATACATCTCGCACAGTTACATCAGTGATATTGTCCATCTGGACCTAAACATTAAAACACACACTCGTTTATAATACATCTCGCATATCAGTGTCAGAGAACATCGCATGGGGAATCCAATTATTTATTCCAATTCGGTCATAAACATTATTTTAACCCTTTATCCCATGACCATTCATGATAGGAATAATGACACCAAGAAAAATAAGTACATGTAGCTGAATTTCCATGATGGCATATGCAAACTATGAGGTTCATTGAGGTTCAATGGTGAAGAAATGTAGACGTAGTACTTGAGAAGTTATGCTCTAGACAAAACATTATTCATGAAAAGTAACAAAAGGGAATAAATCCCCAAAAATGAATTTAGAGTTACAGTCCTTGTTGACTGCACATCCTCTTATCACCCTCTATCCCTCTATCCATATATAAAGTTGCGCAGTTGCACCTACAATACTTAAGAAGTTATGCTCTAGACAAAAAACTTGCTTCTGAAAAGTAACTAATAGGAATAACTCCCTTAATATGAATTAAGATATACAACCTTTGTTGGCTGTACAACCCCTCGTCGCCCTCTTTCCATACATAAAGTGTTCACAGTTGTGCCTACAATACTTGAGAAGTTATGCTCCGGACAAAAATGCTTCTGAAAAGTAATTATGGGGAATAACTCCCTAAAAATGAATTTAGAGTTACAACCCTTGTTGAAGACGGCCGTATAAAAGGGGGCATACTTCTGTCAATTTTTGTGCAAGAGTTATGAAACATGGAGAAGACTGTCCCACATAACACTTATAATATGTATTAAGTTTGAAGGTGGTACCAAAAGTAGTTTTCAAGAAAAAAGCAAATGTCCCAGAAAAACGCGACGGACTGACGGACGTTCGGACGGACAAGGTGATTCCTATATATAGCCCCAATCACAGGTGGTGGGGGTATAAAAAGGCAGGGACGTAGCTAGCGATACGCACTTACACCCGAAAGTCAACCAACTTTAGCACGAATGCTTAAGGGGGTAGACTTTCATAAATTTGATGACTTGTCATATAAGCTTCAACCCATTCCCTCATATTGACGCCTTTTGACACCTCTGTAAAAGTCACCTTTTGAAACCATTGTGATAAATAAGGGGGCATACTTCTGTCAATTTTTGTGCAAGAGTTATGAAACATGGAGAAGACTGTCCCACATAACACTTATAATATGTATTAAGTTTGAAGGTGGTACCAAAAGTAGTTTTCAAGAAAAAAGCAAATGTCCCAGAAAAACGCGACGGACTGACGGACGTTCGGACGGACAAGGTGATTCCTATATATAGCCCCAATCACAGGTGGTGGGGGTATAAAAAGGCAGGGACGTAGCTAGCGATACGCACTTACACCCGAAAGTCAACCAACTTTAGCACGAATGCTTAAGGGGGTAGACTTTCATAAATTTGATGACTTGTCATATAAGCTTCAACCCATTCCCTCATATTGACGCCTTTTGACACCTCTGTAAAAGTCACCTTTTGAAACCATTGTGATAAATAAGGGGGCATACTTCTGTCAATTTTTGTGCAAGAGTTATGAAACATGGAGAAGACTGTCCCACATAACACTTATAATATGTATTAAGTTTGAAGGTGGTACCAAAAGTAGTTTTCAAGAAAAAAGCAAATGTCCCAGAAAAACGCGACGGACTGACGGACGTTCGGACGGACAAGGTGATTCCTATATATAGCCCCAATCACAGGTGGTGGGGGTATAAAAAGGCAGGGACGTAGCTAGCGATACGCACTTACGCCCGAAAGTCAACCAACTTTAGCACGAAGGCTTAAGGGGGTAGACTTTCATAAATTTGATGACTTGTCATATAAGCTTCAACCCATTCCCTCATATTGACGCCTTTTGACACCTCTGTAAACGTCACCTTTTGAAACCATTGTGATAAATAGAGCATTTGCCCCTAGATTGGCAAATGTTTTATTTATCACAATGGTTTCAACACTACATAATTCTAAAATTCCAGTGGAGCATGACCCAGGACCCCTATAGCCACTGTGCGTACATTACATTTGGATTCAGCTACGCTCCTATAAGGGACTTGCGTACAGACAAGGGCAAATCTATATATTATACACTAGTATCTCTATATTTACCAACAAACCGTTTACATGATAGATGCGAATTGTAACGCAGAGTAGAACCAGATTAATCGGCTCTTATAGGTGCCGTCTGGTCGGGGTCTGCTGTGCTTGCTTATGAAATGAAATTAAAAAGGTCTGATTCTAGTTTCCGTCATGGCCAAAACTTCCATTGATCATTAGCCATTGAGTGAATACCCATCAGGTAGTTGATGAATACACATGGGGTTGTACGGCAGCAGTGGGTGTCCAATGCTATATACTTAGATATACTTCCGTCCAGCATTAACCCTTTCAATCTAGGACATGCATGTAATGTCAGTTACAGTGTAGACCCAGATCAGAGGGATCCTAGAGGAGCCCTCTGATCAGGGTCTGCACTGTTTGTCAATGAAAAACCCTCTAGCAGGTTTAAGCATTTCATATTCATTGGTGTCTAGTTAAAAACTGATGGGCTATTTTACTCAGGTAATTCAGGGTTAAAAGAATGAAGCTACCATCTGTCTAAACTAACACATAATCAGACATATTTTGAGTTGTCGTTGTACAGCGGTATTACTGTATGTCTCTAACGACTTTATGGAGGCAAAAGAAAATTCTAACACAGTAACAATCGCGAATTACAGTAGCTTCAAAACAAAAGGATACTTATGACTTATCAACGTACGTAGACCAAGATCTTCGATCACACCACAAGGGCGATATCTAAACACCTGTCAATAAAAGATAATTACCTTGACAAGCAGTATAGACCATGATCAGCATTTATGAGGTAGCTGTTGGACGAGAGTCTACACTGGTGTAAAATGCCATCACTCTTAAGGTACCAGTTTCTCTAAAAGTAGGTCACATACAGTGGAATCTCTAAAATACATCACTCTGAGAATATACATGAAGGTCTTTCAAAGCAGAGAACTGCATAATGCAACATAAAAGTAATATACAAAATGTCTTTAGGATTTTTTTTGCATTACTTTCGTGCTGCAATGAGTTGGAGTGACAGAATTTTTATACACATTTGATTGGTCGCTATATGTAGAGCAATTTTACAGTAGTGTAACAGAGTATAGTAGAATCTGTCTTAACCCAGACCCTTATAGGCTATTATTAGACTCAACCTCTTTGAATAAATCTACTAAAAAAGCATTTACTATAGAAGAGGAAACTTTAGAATTGTGTGGTTCTGAAACCATTGCTCATATGAAGCAAATGCTCTATTTATCACAATGGTTCCAAAACGTGACTTCTTGTACATAGTATAGACACAATAAGGCGTCAGTAGGAGAGAATGGATTAAAGCAGGTTAAATGTAATGCACACAATTCTTTCTGTGAGAGTTTTTTTGTATTACTTCAATTTTGTTCTGCGTTAAGCAACCACCTGGCTTAAAGATCCCAAATTAGACTTCTTTTTCACCATCGCTCAACCATTTACTCAAATAGATGCCTTTTCACATCTTTGCAAACAGAGCAGAGACAGATTAGGCGGTTCATATAGGAGCCGCCTAAACAGGATCTGAACTGTTTGCTTATGGATACAGGTCTGATTTTACAGTTTCTGCCTAAGTCCATATACCATATAAACATTCAGTTAATAAATACTCATAATGTTATTATTTCTTACATGGTTATTCACGAGGGAAAGGGTTAAGACAGGGTTTGCTGAAACTGGACATCTCTTTTTTATATGCCGCTTTCATTAACAAATAACAACAAAGTCAACTTTCCAATCATTTATTGTATATATTTCGATAGAACCACAACACAGCAAATGAAACACTAAATGGCTTTTCCTTGGACTTGTCCATCGCCACATCGAGAGCTTCAGAAGCCGGTATCTCTACAACCTCAATGAATTCTCCCTCTGACGGATTCCCGCCCCCGGGACCAACTCTCATGGCATCTGTAACTTCTGCATAATATATCACGTGTTGGGCACCGGATATATCCGGGTCATCTCTGAAATTATATAAATGCAGCGGTCACAGATATCGAGAACTTTCAGCAAATTCTATTGCAACTACATCCTATGGGGATAATTTATTCATTTATGTAAAGATCTTAGATAAAAATAAAATATCTCTGGATCTAAACGGTTTTAACACATATATCTCAATTTTTGAAGTAAACTAATCAATTAATATGACAACTAAAAGGGAAATAGTTTTCAAAAAAACACCAATGTATGCATCTTGTCCCCAATACAGTAAAACCTATCGAAACTGGAATTATAGTAGAGAAGAATTTACATGCTTTTATGTATGTGGTTGCTTAATGCAGGGTGAAAGTCATGCAGGAGCTTTCTGCATGAATTGCACCCTGCAGTAAGATGCCACCGGTCTATACTAAACAGTATGGCCGGTTTGGGGAGATTTTACTGCATTGGCCATAGGCAAACATTGGTCTGCACGGATTACTTCACATATTCTTTTCTAGCGGTCACATAGTCACACAGGCAAACTAATTGTCAAAGAAACACCCCTCAAAATGAAAACGAAACACTATTTGGACCAGTTCACTACGAAATATAAATAACCCTTTACTGCAGAGACAAATTTTAGCACCTTTGCAAACGAAGTTAAACAAGACCAGATATCTCCTGTATGAGCCATCTGACTAGTGTCTGCTCCGTTTGCTTATGAAATAACATACATCATAAAAATGTTCCCCTTGTTCCTGCTGGCATTACCAAACTCAGCTTACATGAATATTCATGGAGTAAAGGCTTAAATTGGGTTAAGTGCTTAGAGCTAAACTTGGCCCTTAGTACCTGTACTCTGTTAACTTCTGTATGTTCTCTAAAGGTACTTCATATCCACATTCCTCAAGCAACTCGTCCTGTGCAATTTCAGGAAGGGATTTATCCTTATCCACTAGTCCAGCACAAAGTTCAAAGGTCATGCCACAGGAAGGCGGGTACTTAACAGTGTCGATGCTGCCCCCTACATCCGTTTTTGCTATATTTGCGTATATTGCTGAAGGAAAAAACAGAAGTGTGAAAACAAGAGTACAATGTACCCATTATGACACAAAAAGAAGTGTTAGATAAAAAACGCTAACTTTTACTTCATGAATTTCACGAAGGAAACAATATCCTTATGAATATTAATTAACATAATATTTATAATGTTTTGTGGACAAAATGTTTTTGTTCTGATAAAAACCGCAGAATCTGATCTATATGATTATATATGCAAACAGCAGACTCTGATCAGATGGTTCCAACAGGAGCCCTCTGACCTGAGTCTACACTGTTTGAAAATAACAGCACATGCTTGTCCCGGGTTGAACGAGTTAGGTAAAGAACAATTGATATCATTCAGGCAGGTAGTTGCTTAATTCAGGATGGCAGTCATGCAAACAATTTTCTTTGAGAGCTTTGTGTAAGAATTTCACCATGTTTTCACCCAGCATTGATACTGAAATGAAAGTCCGGTTTAGAAAGGTTTTGTTGTATTACCATGTATGCGAATTATTGGGTATTGTATTATAGTTTAAACATATTTTATTTCATATATCATGTCATAAAACGGGTTTGGTCATTAGTTCGACCAACATTAATTTGATTTTATTTGTATCGGGTCTATAAACATCGTTTTATCAGTATTTCGGTCATATCACGACGTTTAGCTTATTACAGATAGAGGAAGACCACAGACGTTCTTCTGTGCACGGAACAAATTGCATTGTTTCGTGCACAGATCGAGCAACATTAGTAACAGTCCTCTCCATACAACATTCTACAGTAAATGTGTCACATTAAATAGAAAACATGAAACAGAAATAGTGCATCAACTATTCCCAATACTCTACCTGATATATATTCATCTTTTAAGAAACAAATAATGACATTAATGAACACCTATTAACCCTTCGCTTGCTATTCACGTCAATATACCTACCTGTAAACAGTGAAGACCCAGATGAGACAGCTCCTGCAGGAGCTGTCTCATCAGGGTCTGCACTATTTACAAGTTGATTGTGCAACCCGTGCACTCCACAGCAGTGACTGCACAGCGAAATACTTGTACACAGTGAAGATATATGTAATTATACAACATGGGTAAAGAAGGAGAAATGTATTTTAAAATTCAGCAAGCGAAGGGTTAACTTAATATTTGTAATTGTACATGAAAGCTCCATTGTTTACATGGCAGAAATTGTAGTAGAAATTGTACTGTTGTAGTGTAATCCCTTTACCTGGTGAATATGCACGTAAGAAATAATGGCATCATGAATATTTATTGGCTGAACACAAGATAGTTTGGCCATGGCAGAAACTGAAGAATCAGATCTGCAAACATGGCACACCCTGATCTGTTGGAGCCGTCTGATCTTGGTCTACCCTGTTTACAAAAGTGTAAAAAACTTCTCTTTCGGGTTCATGACTTGAACGCGGACACTGATATTGACTGATCGGGGTCTACTCTGTTTGCAACGTTATAGGTGCTGCAAGGTGGTTTATCATTAGCGTGGTCTTACCTGGCCTGAACTGCTTCACAAATACAAGCACGTCTCTGGTTTTGTTATAGATCAGTATCAATACACTGAAAGAAAAATATTTATTGGTTAAACAATGATCTCTATAAAAGCAAGTGGCTGTCTAAAGAAGAACGGACGCAGTACAGAATACTCCTATGGTAGACACACATGATGGTAGACACACTCAAAATTGTCTGCAGGAATTCAATAACATACAACTTGAAGAAGTTCTCGGCATCAACATCTACAGTTGCTGTGGTGGTCAAAACTGTTTTGACGAGATAAAAAACCTTTGTTCATATACCATTTTAAAAATAAACAAGATGTGTTTGTGAAACACTATGTCCCCACTATGACCTTTGACCTTGATTTATGACCTCGACATTCATAAGTCACCTTAAAATGCTCGCCTCCATAGGTTACACATGCATGTCAAGTTTGAATGATGTAAGTTGAATGACGACACAATTATCGCCAATCTAAAGTTGACTTGTAATTTGACCTTTGACCTTGATGTTTGCCCTTGACTTTAATACGTCACCCCTAAATTTTCGCATTCATACGTTGCAGATGCATGCCAGGTTTTAGGTATGTAAGGTGTATGGCAACATAATTATTGCCAATATAGATTTGACCCGTAATTTGATCTTTGACCTTGGTGTTAGACCTTAGCCTTAATAACTCATCCCTAAAATGTTCGCCTTCATAAGTTGCTGATGCATGCCAAGTTTCAAAGTATGTACATGTATGTGCAATGGATACAAACTTATCGCCAATGGGGACAAACCAACCAACCAACCAACTAACAGACAGGGCAAAAACAATATGCCCCCCCCCACACACACACACACTTGATGGGGAGGGGCATACAAATCTAGCTAATAAACACCCATGGTGTCATTATTTCTTGCATGAATATTCATGGAGTAAAGGGGTTAAAGAGGGACTACTGTGTTGTATATTTTAAAATCAAAGTAATGTGGAGCTCTTTCTATGATAGTGAACAGTAAAAGTTTCAGTAATTAAGTATTCTTTAGGCAGGTGGCTGCTTAATGCAGGGTTAAAGTCATACTTAAAACTCCCAGAGCAGCTTTCTGCATGTCCTGCAACCTGATGATCGATAAGTATACTTATATGAGTATTCAGAATATCGAGGTTTTACTGTAGTCCGTGACATTTGGAAGCAGGAAATCAGCAACAAAATCTTAACAACTACTCATACATACCCCGGCTGTACTCTTATGGTATCCTGAATTTTCTTCTCTCCATTCTAGACAAAAAAAGGAAATACATGTACTTACACAGCGAAAAGTAGCATGTACATTACAAAAGGATGACAATGCACATTAACTACATGCGATAGCCGTTTACCACAATAGATCATGTGCTCTATTTTGTGCAGTCATGAATTTTTTTTTTTAAAAAAATGTTCAGTTAAAGCAATATATGGAAATTTAGACCAGATCCTGGTGGCCATATTTTTAATGAATAACAATGGTTTGAACAATGTTGGTAAATGGTCACATTTGCAACATTGCTTCCAACTGTCCAGCGATAAATATTTTTTTTATTTTCATTTCACAATACTATTAGCCATATAAGGAACATTAGCTCCTTGGCGACCACCTCTTTTAACGAATGGCAAGGAATAGAATAAGTTTGTCATAGAAGCAACATTACTGCAAAATTATACTGAAATATGTCCAATTGTTTTGGAGAAGAATATTTTATTTTAAGTTTCACTCAAGGAATATTAGCTCCACCTCTTTCAAAAACCATTAAGCTACATACCTTGAATAATACAAATACCATCTTAGATAGTATGTAAGTTTTGTTAACGATATAGTGAGGGTGACTACTGACAGTATGTAGTATTCGTATAATCGAGCGTGTCGCAAATTCTAGCATGCACTTTTCCTTCGGATGGTCGTATGACTGAAACTATGGTAAAGTCTAACATACAACAACTGCAGTTGGAAGTAACGACAGAAAAGTGATAGAAATTACGATAATCTGAGTCGTAATATCTTTCCTAAGTAAGACAGGCCGAGACTTAGTTTGTAAGAAACTAACTCCAACGTGTGCTTGATGATACAAATAGGAAATAATTTTAGTAATCTGTAAGCAACTTCAATCACCTAAACGGACAGACATATTTGTTCTTTAGTTGACAGAGTCACCTCTTAACGTATTGATAAACAAAGAAGACTCAGATCAAACGGCTCCTGTGGGAGCCTCTGATCATGACCTGCCGTGTTTGCCTATTGTATTATAATATAGACCTGCTTCTACAGTGATTGTTTGCCGAAACGTCATGTGTATAAATACAATGCATTCAGCTCATAAATATTTATGGTGTCATTATGTCTGGCATGAATATTCATCAGGTAAAAGGTTAAGAAAATGGTTAACAAATCGATATCATTTTGATTATTGTATACAGTAAACCCTCTCTAAGCCAGAATTCTAGTAGAAAAGAATTTAGATACTTTTAGACATTTGGCTGCTTAATTCATGGTGAAAATCATGCAAAAAGCTCCTAGAGGAGCTTTCCTGTGTGACTTTCATCCTGCATTAAGCTGCCACCAGTCTCCAAGACCGATATGTTTTACCAAATTTAACGTCCGGTTTAGAAGTGGTTTACTGTACATGTATAACGGAAAGGAAATTCTGCTTAATGAAGCATGTGTCATTGTTTTGACCATGATTGATAATGAGCGTGATACAGACAGTTGGCTGCAGCAGTCATACATACCTGATAATAACCTATACGAGCTGGCTTGATAAACTGGGACTCCTCACAAACACCGATAGTGACGTCATAGATCTTCTCCATCAATTCCACAACACTGGACTACAAATATTGAATAAACAGTCAAAGCTCTCATAAGTAACTATTCACTCCATGAATGTCCAAGTAATAATTAAATGCGGTCAGAATATTTTATTACAGTATATGAGCACGGGATTGGTTTACTACACAGAGCCTGTACAATCAGTATCCATGCTTATAAAACTTTTTAGCCGAGTCTGAGTTCGTTCTCAAGTTTTTGATTAGTCAGATTTGAGCCTTTGGCTCAAATCTGACCAATCAAAAGCTTGAGAACGAACTCCCAGATCTATATATGAATGTAAGCAAATAGAGCAGATCCTGGATCATCTTATTTGGGTAGCGTTAAATCTACCCCTATGTGGCAAAGGGTTAAGTCTCCATATTTATTTATTAAGCAGTCAATATTGGGATAGAAGGGTTCTGTCAAGTGAACGTGGAAATTGTTTCAAATGGCGATGATGGTATTTGTTACAACATCACTGACATCGAGGACTTATAGAGCAGCATATGAGTGGAGCATTTAGCAAACCTAAGCAAAATATTTTTTCTCCGCCCAATTCTATTTTGCAGCTAGTCGTTGAATCGCCCCTCCGAGTAGACCCCAGATACAGTTTAGCTGAGAAATAAGAGCTTTTGATAGATCAGTACCCTTATTATCTGCGGCTCTATTTTAGAATTATGCAAGAAAGTGACAAATGGCTTCTAGAATTCAAACAGAAAAGGAAAGTAATTTTGCAATATTGGTTGTTTTTGAGGGTTTTTTTTAATTTATACATGTACATGTATTTACATCCCCCAACTCTTTCCGATGCGATTACATTAAGAAGCGACAAGTTTGGCTGAGATATAAGACATTTTAGTGCTTTAAGTTACAGGATTTAGTGCTTAAAGTTCATGGCACTGATGAACAAACATAACAATGAAGCTAGATGTAATAAATTTGAGAAAAAAATGTCTATACATGTACATGTATATATATTAATACATGTATATATATTATTTAAGTAAAATCTTAACTTTCTATCTTTAAAAAGGGATAAATACAATTACATGTACTATATAATAATGTACTTACATGATTACGATCCTCGTGTTTTTCTCTTCTATTCAAAATTCAGGTGTACAGAACTCCGCTGATCACTGAATATATTTTGCTCCAAATACTCATCACCCTACGACATACAGAAAACGACGAGTTAACGCTTCTCACGCTACAATTGACCTTTGCAAATTACTTGTATCCAGATAAGATAAGACGCAGAGTAACTCAACGTCTCACGTCTCACAAGGCTCCAAGCTGTTTGACACTCGGTCAATAGTTTCTCAAAGTTTGATCGAAACGGACATCCGTGAAAAGTTCAGATGATGCAGTAGTCATGTCTATGGGCTTTGCGCTTTGGTGGCACAATTTATGTGTCCGTTCTAATCCGCAGGTTGAGTATCGGGCCATGTTATGTTTGTTTGCTGTCTCTATACATCCACAACATAAGGGGCGTGTGTAGGATTTCTTAATTTAGCATAATTACGGTATTTAGCAGTAACAGCATAATGCATTGTTTCATGCGTAAAAACATGCGTACAATAAGTCGGTCGGTCTGTAGACATAGTTAACCCTTTACCCCATAGGCTATTTTTAGATACAACCGCTTTGAACAAATCTACCAAAAAGGAGCATTAAGAAGAGAAAGGGGAAAATTTTAGAATTTGTAGTTTGAAACCATTGTGATAAATAGAGCATTTGCTCCTATAGGAGCAAATGCTCTATTTATCACAGTGGTTTCAAAAGATGACTTTTACAGAGTCGTCAAAAGTCGTCAATATGAAGGAATGGGTTAACCCTTTAGATGATGAAGATTCATGTAAGAAATAATGACACCATGAGCATGTATCAGTTGATATTTTATAATGATAGGTGAGCAGTTTGGCCATGACGGAGACTGAAGTATCAAATCTATAAAATTCCATAAGCAAACAGCCTAATAAAACGGGTCCTTTTTTATCCTATAGCCTCCTGTGAATGGAACTAATAAGCTAATTGTATGCATAATTATGAAATCTCTAGCAAATGTGTAAACGTTTACATGTATAAACCATGTTATAGCTTTTTCAAAGAAAGAGTCAAGGGCAATGATCAAATCGGTATTCAAAGCAACAATGGCCAATCATCACAAACAATCACTATACCAAATGTAAACAGCCCAACCCGTAGGTATGTGAATACGTTTGTTTTAAAAACAAATAGATAGGAAACACTGTTAATATAAAAAAAAAATGAGGCAGACAAGTTTATTTTTCAGATGACAATAAGTGGCAGCGGAAGAGTGACTGCTTAACGCAGGACGACAGTAATGCAAGGTTCCTGCATTAAGCTACCACATACCTCTACGACTCAGAATTTGACCTATTTTTTGTTGGTCGTTTTAGAGAGGTTCAAAACCGGTATCCTATGAACTTTGATGTCAACAACACACTCTCATACTCGAAATTCATAACAATTCTCAATCAAATTTGTTTAGTTACACATTCTTACAGTATTTAAAAAAATGGGAATCAGCCATATACATGTATATATATTTGTTATTTAAAAAGCTTTACATGGAGTCTGATCTGGATCCAAGCTGTTTGCACACGCAAGTCGTTTGTGATTAGCAGGAGAATGGTTCCCTATGATTCAATCATCAATCCGTATACGTGTAGTATCTTAAATGGTTCTATTCAAATGTGTATAGTAAACCGTGATGGCCCTAGGCAGCATCTCTGGCCCTTATACAGACTAATCCATTTTGAAAAGATCAGAAAAATGAGAGATGACATTGGTGCTGGGGTTATAGCTCTTGCACTCAACACATCGTCTGCTCATGGTTAAGGCGCGTGCCAAATCACAATGAAATACATTAATGTATAAGAAGACTATAGTCCAGGAACAATTTACACAAGAAAAGAGGAGATAATTCAGAATCGGACCAGCTATAATTTGTGTTCACGACACGCCGTCTACTCAGGACCAAGATATGTGCCAAATATGTCAATAAATATTAAGTTATAGTCAGAACAAAATCGGGCGGACGGGCGCATAAACGGGTGATACGCATCCATCCAACCATTATTGTGGCGGCGACTATGGCGGGCTCGATACAACCATCTTTATATTACAGAACACTTGCCTTAAAGAATAACAGTCAAATCATGTTCGCAAATCAGAATCGAATTTATGTTACAATTGTATTATAAGCTTTCACCACCGAAGTCATCGGAAAGCGACACGCAATGCTTGGTGTAATGGGCGAATCTGTGAGTACAGTAAAACCCAGGGGTTTCCTTTGACCCCTTCAAAAAGACCAATTTGAGGGTCCTCTTGATCCCCTCTCTATTAAGTAAAGAACAGACCCTCTTAATTTTGAGGGTCATTTGCAAAATTTAAGGGACATTTCAATAGAAAACGGGGGTCAGGGAAAAAACCTGAAAACCTCTCTATAACGGCCACTAAATTATATCAAGTATTTTGGGTTAAAGGCAGGTGGCTGCTTAAAGCAAGGTGAAAGTAAAATAGGACGCTCCTATAGGAGCGTTCTGTTTTACTTTCACCTTGCTTTAAGCAGCCACCTGCCCTAAATATCAACTAATTAACACAATTTAGTGGCCGTTATAGAGAGGTTTTACTGTACATTTGGCAACAGTTTGAATCCAGTTGAGTAACTCTGCGTCTCATCAGCATCCACACTGTTTGACACACCATTTAAATGTTTTGAGAAGAACATTCTCTAAACTAAAACCAGACGACATTGTATGAAGACGAAAACTATTTTGCACGAAAAGTGTTAGGTCTCCACTCATCCGTGTATATATTGCTAGAAAGTCTTAGCTACCTCAAAAGGCACCATGATGGATCGAATAGTGACCCCGGTGGTTAGAGCGAGGTACTCTCTTCATCAAGCTGTCAAGACATTCACATTTTTAAATTTAAAAAAAAAAACACAATTTTTTTTATTTCCACATCGCTTTGGATGCTGTTTATTTTATTATTTTAGAGTATATATCATTTTATTGCAGTCATACATGTATATAGAAATTGCTAACGTTATCCTTCAAGACGTCGTTTATATGAAGCATAAACGACGCTAAGTTGTTCTTGCATCAGCACCAGGACTTGAACTGAACAATACACCCCAAAGCCTGAAACTCATGAATATTTATAGACCACTAAATTAAATAATCATGGATGTTTTTAAAACAGGTGGGTGCTTAATACAGGCGGAAATTCAGAAAAGCTTTCTGCATGAGATTCGTCCTGCATTATGCTACTATCTATCTTTACGACCCAGAATTATACCTCATATTGATGGTCACAGTGGAGAGGTTTCACTGTACAGTTCATTTCTTTATCAGTGTTGTGTAATCAATTGTGTTGTGTAATCCGCAGTGGTGCGTGATCAGCGGGGTTGTGTAATCAATCAGCAATGTTGTGTAATTAGTACTGTTGTGTAATCAGCACAGCTGTGTGATCAGCAGTATTGTGTGATCAGCAGTGTTGAGTGATCAGCAGTGGTGGGTGATCAGCAGTGATGTTTGTTCAGCAGCGCTGTGTAATCAGTGGTGTTGTGTGATCAGCAGTGTTGGATAATCAGCAGTGGTGTGTGATCAGCAGTGTTGGATAATCAGCAGTGGTGTGTGATCAGCAGTGGTGGGTGATTAGCAGTGGTGTTTGTTCAGCAGCGCTGTGTAATCAGTTGTGTTATGTGATCAGCAGTGTTGGATAATCAGCAGTGGTGTGTGATCAGCATTGTTGGGTAATCAGCAGTGTTACACGTGATCGGCAGTGTTGCGTAATCAGACAATTCATTTCAACTGATACACCTTGATATAATTCTTGCTCTTCTGCGTCAAGATTAGGCGGTTGCTGATGAAATCGAAGCAGACACCTAGCGGTTGCTTTATTCCCTTCTTGTGGTCAACTAACTCTCCAAGCTTCTGAAGATCTTGACCAAACTGAACGACGTTGTGCGAGTCATAACCACATACGAACACTTGATCAGTTCTGTCCGTACAGGCAGAGCAGTATCCTTTCAGGCTAATGTCGTTGAATGTATCAACACCTTCACCATTTGTGTCCATAGCTATCAATTCGCTCTTTTGGTCAGTGACAAATATCCTGTCTCTATGGAAGTTTAGATGAACACGTTCCAGGCAAGCTGATGTATCTTGATAAACTGTGCGTATGAATTCCCCGGACGTAGATAACGTGGAGACTGTTGTGTCCGTGCAAACATAGAAGTTTCCGTCACCGAACGCAAGTCCCGTGCACTTTTCCGACTGTGGAACTTTGAATGATTCACCGAGTGATAGACTGGAGAAATTTGCATTGAGCGCGTAAACATAAAATCCCGTTTGTTCTTCAAGAAGCACTGCAGCGCCCTCTGCTGTCGTGCAAATTGCGACTGGCTTGGATGGCAGATGGCAATAATCAACGACTTTGTAAGTCACGTCAAGATGTTTAACATTCTCGTTGGCAGTGTCTATTAACAGAATGGTGCCGTCTTTAAGTTGACACGCGTCGGTGACAGTACAGATATGTTTGTCTACCTTGCATCTAACGTCAAAATGTGAGTCATGCTTGATTTTGTACAAGTGGGGAAGAGACGGGGGAGCCAGCATAGACAGATATGTCCTATGCTTTCCATACCAACGCAGTTTCATTACAAATTGCTCAATCATCGGGTCTACAGTCATTTTGACGAACTCCGATCTCGGCCGTACTTCCTTCATCTCTTTGCAGAGCCTCTGTGCTTTAGCCATGGTTGATTTTCCAAGTTTCATATTAATGTGCCGCTGAGATTTGTGTTCTAGATTTTCTAGTTTTGTTTTCAGCTTATTTAGCCCTTTCAGTGTATCATCGCACTGCTCCGCCTCTTCTGCAAGTTCTGTGTTTATTTCTTTGTATCTCTTTTCCACGAACATCTTCCCTTTCCGCTCAAGCTTGTCCAGAAACCAGTTTATCTCCTTGCGGAACTCAGTTATACCATTAAGGGCATCTCCTGTTTCTTTCCTAAGTTTGGTCATGTCTTCATTTTTAACACGCTTTAATCTTTCCACTTTCTGCACCACGTGTTCAAGATCGGTAACAAATTGCTTAAAACGTTTCCCGTTTGTCTCTCGTTTTGCCAATTCTTCTAGATCATCAATATCCTTGCATGTTCTGAAACAAATCATGAAACAAGTCACATTATATATGAGAAATTGTATCTAGAAAATTACATGGCAACGTATTGTGACTACAGAAACACCTCTCCAAAGAGACCATTAAAACAGCCTAATTCTTAGTTTTAACACAGGTTGTAACTTAATGCAGGATGTAAGTTATGCAGAAAGCTCCCCTAGGAACTTTCGTTCTGCATTAAAAACACCTACTTTTATAAACGCGATGTTTGTATGTATTAAGTGGTCGCGTGAGACAGGTTTTACTGTATATTTTTATAAGCTTTTGTAAACAATTTCAACTTTGTCTGAATCTTCTATTTTATTTTCATTACAAACCATTACATTGTGAGACAGTTGGGATGCCGAATACTGGGTAATGAAAAATCGTTCCGACACAACAGAATCAGACAGTGTGTTTACTATCATGTTGTGCAAATCCGTGCTGTGTCATATAAAAAATAAACTAAGATTCTGACGTGCATATATCTGCTTTGTCATACCAATAATAAACTAAGATATTCTGACGTGCATATATCTAACCTTATTTCGCGCCACTCGAATTCGTTCAAACCCAATACGCCGAGTCGTCATGGTTTTAAAAGTAAATATTTACTTTTTAACTACATGTATGTGCTCTAATGATTTAAACATTACTTTATTAATGAGCTTACTTTAATTCTTTACAGTGTATGAGACACTCTCTTGTGAGAGGAGTTTGGGTCTCAATGAATTGCGAACGTGTAGACCCTGATCAGACACAACCGTGAACGTGTATGATGATGTATCTGACCACGTGTTACAATAAAACAAGAGACAGGGAAAATATTACAACATAACTGTATTCTATTGAATGACAAAAACCACAGACTCTGACAAGCCGCCGAGTCTCCGAAGCGGCTGGTCTGGGTCAACACTGTTTTCAGTGTAATCATACAATTTTCCCCAGGGAGCCGTTCGTTTAACAGTTGGAGAGTTCTTACAAACGCGTTGATAGTCCATTTGAGCATTCTTTTTCGACGCGGGAAATCATAGGTTTGATCCCAAACCCCATGGTCACTCTGCGTTTCATCGGGATCCAAGCTGTTTGCATACCGACATGTAGTTATAAATTCCCTGCTATATACTGTCAAGAAGCTCAAAGGCATTAAAAGGACGTGTACGTCCTTTGGAAACTACCTTTCACGTGTCAGTATGTGGGATGATGTAAGATAAATCGGGCCAACACAATGGTGTTAAATGTTACCAGGGGTATCAAAATCGTTAATCGGACGTTGCGAAGAGTAAAATGCTGATTGCGACATGCATAATTACATGTAAATGTACAAAAAGGCAGACAGACGGACGGACGGACAGATAGACAGACAGATAGACTGTCTGACAGATAGACAGACAAATAAGACAGATAGATAAACGTAAAGACATCTAGAGGCAGAAAAGATCGATCCACAGATAGACAGACAAAAGGCAAACAAAGAAAGATAGGACAGGCATATAAACATCAAAAACAACAACAAGCAAGACACTGTACCTGTGGTGGTAGTTAGCACATGCCAGACACACTGCTGAGTCGTGTTCATTACAGAACTTAACAGCCGCCGTGTCGCTGTGTGCTTCACACGTAAATGTGTTCGGGTCTGACAGATCCATTTCCACCCGACTGTTGGACCAGAGACTTGTCTCTGCCCTCGAATACCCTGCTCTTCCCTGACTTAATTATACTGACGGGTCTAGGTTTATTTAATATCAGTCTGTGCAGTGGCTGTGAAGCGGTGTATGCCCATGATTAACTCATTGCGAGTGGAATTCGTCGTCTGCTATGATTCTCTCAAAGTTATTTTTCTTCCATTTCTCCTAGAAACTCAGCGTGTCAAACAGTTAAGATTCTGATAAGACAACGATTTTTCATCTGGTTCCAAACTGTTTGCACAGGTAATCACACATTCGCCGCTAGCGTGCAAAAAATTAACCCGTCGATAATCAGAACATACATTGAGCCGAAATGCTTCAGCAGTTCACAATACAGTCGTAATTATTTGCTATGGTTGTATTGAACTAACATATCGATTGCTTAAAACATGTCTCAAAATGACGCGTCGCTATGTTTAGCCCGAACAAGTTTGCTATGTACATAAATCATCAAAATATTACTATACGCATGTACATGTATATGTATATATACATGCATGCACGTAGATTGGCATTGGGTTTACCATTCGGTCGCTCGCGACCTGGCTCACATTTGCAAACAGTTTCGGTCCACCGGGTAACTCGCCGTCTTATGAAGATCCAACATGTTTGACACGCAATCAACAGCTCAGTAGCTTTTGGAAATCTTGATCGAATCAGAAGTGACACTAATACCATATCCGAGTTTACGGCGGGGTAAGGGTTAAGCCTGCGCTGAAACTTCGTGTATAGAGTGTTAAACTTAAACCCACATAACCGCATGTGACTGGGGTGGGGTGGGTACCATTGTCACGCCAGACAGAACTATTTGCAATCCACAGCTTACCGGTTATAGTCGTTGTCAGGACAGAACGAGTTACCCCCCTTGCTAATAGTTTCAAATAATTCAGTGGCACTAGATCGAGAACGACTTTATTTCTACAAATAACACACCTATAAATTAATATACACAGGTATATAGAGTTATATACAGAACTACCATAAAATCCTCTAAACCGGACGTTAAAATCAGTATCAATACATGTGCAAATGCAGGTGGCAGCTTAATTTATTAAAATTCCAGTTTAGAAGTTTTTACTGTATTTATATGATCCGGTGCTAGTTTGCTAACTAACAGTACTAGCATCAACAAACACATCAATAAATATAAATGATAATTATCAGGGGCCGATTTAGAGGGGCGGCGCCGGTGTACGCCCCCTCCCCCCCCCCACCCCCCCCCCCCCAAAAAAAAATAAAAAAAAATTGCATGTGAGTAATATCATTAGATCTAAATCTAATAAAAAATCAATAAAACAATCAATTTTGGAAACGTTGCAACTTGCAAGATATGCAACTGACTGACAGTCAATTACGCCCTTTCTCAACGTGCATTACTCAACGTGCATTACAAAGACACACACACTTATCTGAAACCTGGATCCGTATCCGATTATGGCATGTGAAAGTATAAACTGCGCTTCTGTATTTTGTATAACGGCTCAAAATAATGACGGCGAGGACATAGCCTTAACCTTTTACATCATGCATATCCATGTTAGAAATAATGACTATGTGATGCTAAATATGATGACTTCGAGAACCAACTTTGAGGTCATATCACTGCTGAACTGCAAGGAATATATATTTATGCTATTTCATATGCAAACAGAGCAAATCCTGGTCTGGTAGTTCCAACAAGAGTCATCTGACCTGGGTCTACTCTGTTTGCAAAGGCAAGAAAATGCGTTTCTTTGGGGAAGGTCTAAAAGGTTTAAGACAGGCGTCGGATTTAATTTTGTAAACTTATTCTATAAGTTACATACACGAATTGCCTAAGCACGCTAAAACATTATTATTACCACATGGAAATACGTAATATAATTAAAAACTAGAGGTTTTTGTCAAAAAAACGGATGTCTCCCCTCTAATAAAAACAATATGTAAAGGGAAATCACTAAAAATGTTATGGTCTTGATGAATGAGACTTCCCCTCATTATGCGTTTTCCACACTACATTTTTCAAGAAGAAAATGATAACAGCTAATAACTCCAAAAATACTGATACCAGATTTATGGCCCTTGTGCATGACACTTACTTTCATCATGCTCTTTCCAAAAATAAAATGTCATTCCAATAGCATCAGTCGAACAGGAGTTATTGATCGGCCAAAAAATGTAACAAAGGGCAATAACTCCAAAAGTATTGAAGCCAGAATTATGGCCCTTGTTCATGACACTTTCTCTCATCATGCTCTTTCCATGTATGAAGTTTCAATACGATGGCAAGAGCCATGTAGGAGTTATCGTCCGGACAAGAAAGAATTAAACAAATGTACAAGGGGCAATAACTCTAAATTTATTGAAGCTCGAGTTAAGGATCTTATGCATGACACTTTCTCTTATTATGATCGTTCCATGTATGAAGTTTCAATCCAATGGCATGTGTCACATAGGAGTAATCATCTGGACAAAAAATTGTGATTGTTTTTACAAAGGGCAATAACTCCAATATTAGTGAAGCCAGAGTTATGGACCTTGTGCATGACACTTCCTCTCGTTATGATCTTTCCATATATGAAGTTTCAATCCAATGGCATGAGCCATATAGAAGTTATCGTCCGGACAAAAAAGTGTGATTGTTTTTACAAAGGGCAATAACTCCAATATTAGTGAAACCAGAGCTATGGGCCTTGTGCATGACACTTCCTCTCATTATGATCTTTCCATATATGAAGTTTCAATCCAATGGCATGAGCCATATAGAAGTTATCGTCCGGACAAAAAAGTGTGATTTTTTACAAAGGGCAATAACTCCTATATTAGTGAAGCCAGAGTTATGTACCTTCTGCATGACACTTCCTCTCGTTATGATCTTTCCATATATGAAGTTTCAATCCAATGGCATCAGGCATATTGAAGTTTTTGTCCGGACAAAAAATTATGATATTTTTTACAAAGGGCAATAACTCCAATATTAGTGAAGCCAGAGTTATGGACCTTGTGCATGACACTTCCTCTCGTCATGATCTTTCCATATATGAAGTTTCAATCCAATGGCATGAGCCATATAGGAGTTATCGTCCGGACAAAAAAGTGTGATTTTTTTTTACAAAGGGCAATAACTCCAATATTAGTGAAGCCAGAGTTATGGACCTTGTGCATGACACTTCCTCTCATTATGCTCTTTCCATATATGAAGTTTCAATCAACTGGCATCAGGCATATTGAAGTTATCGTCCGGACAAAAAGTGTGACAGACAGACGGACAGACGGACGGACAGACGGACAGACAGACAACTCTCACGAAAACAATATGTCTCCCCCATATAAATATGGGGGGAGACATAATTATATAATAATATACTTAGGCCTATTTAGTATTAATGTTTCACTCTTTAATTCTTGTTTCGGTCATAGATTCAAACAGTGGAATATCTGGCGGGAATTATATATTTAAGAAATGAATGACGTGCTTCCGGTGTTCATGAGGTTATGCAACGCATAGCTTTACGAGCAAAGTTAGTGAAGCCCGAAGGGCTTCACGTGAATCTTTGCTCGTAAAGCTATGCGTTGCATAACCCATGAATACCGGGAGCACGTCATTTATTTCTTATATTTATATTCCATTGTATTTCTTATATTTAAGAAATGAATGGCGTGCTTCCGGTGTTCATGAGGTTATGCAACTTTCTTTTTAGAATAAGGTTATATAAGGACGTTGCAGGGCGAATGTAAATATATATAAATGAACTAGTTTCGCGCCATATTTTCCCGCCCTTGAATGTTTGGCTGAGACAAAAAGTAGAGTAAAATAGTTATACATGTATGTAGATAGCATAATTATAAATTATCAAGTTTATAATCAAAGTTTAGATCATGACGGTAATGTTTAGCCTACTTATGCGTTTCGTGAACATAATCCATTGAGTAATCTCCGATATCTGCCTTAAGTATTGCAAGCCTAGTCCGGCAATGCCGAATGTTAACCATTTAGCCTACTCCATGAATATCTATTTTAGAAATAATGAAACCACGAATAGATCTACCAATTAAAATATCTTTTATCATGGCATGTGAGTGCAGGAAAGTTTTACCATGGCAGAAACTGTAGAATCAGATGTATATATTATTCAATAAGCAAACAGATCGGACGCTGATCAATCAGACCTGAGTCTACCCTGTTTACAAATAAGTTAAAATGCGTATATATGAAGTAAAGGGTTATTTAATATGCATTTTGTAAACTGACCATTAAATACAGCGTACTTTAAGAATAAATCACATATCTGGTGTGATAACACATTTCCATATGTAGCTACCAGAGTAGATCTATGTAAGTCAATGGAAGTTCAACAACTGTCATTTATTGTCCCCATTCATCATCGATAATGTTTCCACATTTCTGTCAAGCATCTGTCGCCATCCAGTTTATGCTATACATTGTATTCAATCGATATCATGAATAAGTTTCTACAGTAAGTTCATATTCAAGTAATGTATTAGTTCTGAATGTACATGTTTAAATTGGATATTCACCTGCCTTTACAATACCCTCTCAAACACTGTACACGCCTTGTACGTATAAACATATACAGTAAAACCTCTCTATAACGACCACTAAATTGTGTTAACTAGTTGGTATTTAGAGCAGGTGGCTGCTTAAAGCAAGGCGAAAGTAAAACAGAGCGATCCCATAGGAGCGTTCTGTTTTACTTTCACCTTGCTTTAAGAAGCCACCTGCCTTTAACACAAAATACTTGATGTAATTTAGTGGTCGTTATAGAGAGGTTTTACTGAACTGCAGACACCTAATTTCAATTAGCTTTTAATATGTTAATCTCGCTATTGTTAAATAGCATAATATGTTGTATGCCTTGTCCTAGTCTTTACTATATGTGTCTAATGTTCATTTCAAGCTATGTTATGCTAAAGCAGAGAAATATACATGTATGTTATATATCTGGCTAAATATTGCTTAATGTTGCGTTTATGCTTAATGTGCCTGTAATATAATTGTTGAATATATGCATATGAAATGTCAATGTTTAAAGCTATGTCGAGTTTATTTTATCTGTTTAATCTGTACCGATTTGTAAATACAGTAAAACCTCTCTATAAAGGCCACTAAATTACATCAAGTATTTTGTGTTTAAGACAGGTGGCTGCTTAAAGCAAGGTGAAAGTAAAACAGAACGCTCCTATAGTCCTGAGCGTTCTGTTTTACTCTCACCTTGCTTTAAGCAGCCACCTACCTTAAATACCAACTAATTAACGCAATTTAGTGGTCGTTACAGAGAGGTTTTACTGTAAATATTACTTAAGACGAAATGCACACACCTGTGACCAAACCTTCAGGAAGATAACTAAACCGAAAGTAGATCTAGCTCGGACGGTGTCATTCTTTAGTGGTCACATATAATATATGGACAACTAACACGTGGCAGATACTTTAAATTTGATGGACATGGTTCTGTCAACACGTATCACAGGGTCATGGTCATTGGGCTAGTAGAGTTTAATATGTAATAAAATATAGGTAATAGGCCTAATATATATATATTATAATACTGTCTACTTTCGGTTTGCCATTGCCCAAGAAGAAAGCTGAACTCAGCTTTACCTTTAAAATATCGAAATGTAATATCATGCAGTATGAAACAATTCATAATCAGGTGATGGTCAAACCTACAATTTATGACACTTCTGGCCGATCCGGATATTGATCCACTTGTATCTCATCTGATTATCACGGGAACGTTAATATTCTGGTCATATTTTAACAAAGCACCGAAAGAAGCAGTTAGTTGATGTCACCAATTTTCCATGTAAATTTGACATGACGCGGTGACTTACTTATTCCTCTCCATAGGTATATCGTAAACAGATTATAAAACACTTACCTTTACTAGTATTTCCTCTTGATCAAATGTGATTCTGAGGCCAAATAGTTAGTTGTGCGCCGCGTGAAAAGTATGTGTTAGTAACAATTACACCACTCCCCAAAAGTTCCAATATCGGGTACTGATCCATGATTACGCTAAACTAAGCTAAACTTTGTAATGAGCACATTTCTCTTGAAACAAAAAACTACGGATTATACCAGTGAGGTTTCATAGATCTGCTGACTTTTTCAGCATTGCCAATTTCGTGCTTTTAATCTGATCTATCTATAACAGGGCCCAGGAGTGAGCATCAGATACAGGACAGATGGAACGTCTTCAACCTAAGACGTCTCAACGCCATTACCAAAATCAAGAATGCTGTCATTAGAGACCTCTTCTTTGCTGACGACTGTGCCCCGAATGCCAGCTCTCACTCAAGCATGCAAGTCGTCATGGACAAGTTTTCAACGGCCTGTGATAACTTTGGACTCACAATAAGCATCAAAAAAGAACTTCTGGACTCACAATAAGCATAAAAAAGACTGAAGTTCTCTATCGGCCCAAACCAGGATCAGTCTATGAAGAACCTGCAATTCACGTGAAAGGTCAGCCACTCAAAGCAGTTGATAAGTTTACTTACCTGGGAAGTACGCTGTCTAGGTAGGTGCATATTGATGAGGAAATCAACAACAGACTTGCAAAGGCCAGTGCTACTTTTGGAAGACTCCGCTCAAATGTCTGGGAGCGTAGAGGAATCAGACTCGACACCAAAATTAAATTCTATGTTGCAGCTGTAGTTACAACACTCCTGTATGCATGTGAGACATGGACTGTCTACTCACAGCATGCCAAGAAACTCAACCACTTTCACATGCCTGAGGAAGCTCCTTCGCATAAGATGGCAGGAAAAAGTACCAGACACAGAAGTACTCACAAGGGCTAACCTCCCTTCAGTACACACCATGCTTCAACGCTCCCAAGCTGGTCATCTTCGTCACATGCCAGACTCTCACATACCCAAGCAACTGTTCTACGGAGAACTGTCACAAGGGAAGAGACGAGTTGGAGGACCAAAGAAACGCTTCAAAGACAATCTCAAGAGCTCCCTGAAGCTTCTCGGCATCCCCACAGACACTTGGGAGAATCTGGCAGAAAACAGGTCATCCTGGAGGAGTAAAATTGCCGAGAAAGGCAGTGTTGAAGAATCCCAGAGGAAACACGCCATCAGTAAACTGAGGATCGAGAGTGCCCCTTCAACCAAGCCCACCCATATGTGCTCCACCTGTGGCAGAGCGTTTTACGCACACATTGGACTAACGAGCCACATAAGGACACGTCGCACCTTGGCCATCATAAGTTAACAGTTGCGGTCATCTTCGCTTAGCGATGGACGAACATCATCATCATCATCATCATCTATAACATTTACTTCTCTGTAGAGTATTGCTGGCACGGTGCACTTAGTTTGTTAATAATTTAAGAGTTAGGCATTAAAAGCTGAAAGAAAATGTCATCTTTCAGTTGGAGTAATACTTGGATAAACATGATAATAATTATTTATATTTGTTTATCATCTTTATCATAAGAACCTGCCTAAATTTTTCTAGGCATGAATGGGTAACAACACAGGCTAGCAAAAGGTTGCATAGTACAGCAATGTGAGGTAAGAAAAGATCAACTGTTCTCATTAATGTGTTTTAGGTTTAAGGGATGCATATGCCTGATGATTTTATTGGGATGCTGAAGACAGGGTGGAAGGTTGGCAGTTACAAGATGATGATGCACTTTATAGATTTTTTTTCTGTTTTTAAAGCCGAAGGTTGATTTACTTCTGCTTCAGTACTCCCAACAGTCATTTTTTTCCGATTATAACTGGGAAGTATGAAGCAGTAGTTGTAGAAAATTATACAGGTAAATTAAATGTGTTGTTTTTTCAGACGGTACCTAACCTATCATGGAAGGAGGTATCAGATGCAGAACAGGCAAGTTCACTGTCATTGAAGATAGAGAGGAGGAAATTAAAAAGAAACCTCAACAATCATCAATCAGGTACAAAGTTAATGATACAGGTAAAGTGCATGTTTGTCTGAAATTAGATATCCATACTACAGACTCTTAGGTTCTTCAGAAAACCATGTTGACAAGATGCTTGAGAAAGTCAGCAGGGGCTTAGTTAGACAAGATGCTTGAGAAGATCAGCACGGGCTTAGACAAGATGCTTGAGAAAGTCAGCAGGGGCCTAGACAAGATGCTTGAGAAAGTCAGCAGGGGCCTAGACAAGATGCTTGAGAAAGTCAGCAGGGGCTTAGACAAGATGCTTAAATTAATATTTTTGAAGACTAGCTACTTAATTCATGTCTACCTGTGTTGTGACTAAATGCTAAAATCGCCATTTTTCTACCAAACCCTGTGTTTTTTACCACTCTTTAGAATTGTCTCGAACTTTCATGACAAAGAGCAATGGGTTTGTTGGGGAAATGGCGAATTCAATATTTGAATCCCCTCCTTTATTGCTCTGAGTCAAACAGTTTGAAATGTGAGACATAGATATACTTGTCTTCTTTGGATCCAAACTGTTTGCCAAGTTAATCACATATTTTACACTAGCATGAGTTGAGTCACGCTGTGTGGAGCACCCTACATAGTTATCTTGTGGTATGGTCATATCATTTTGATGTCTGTTGTCAACACTCATCCTAAATGTATTTCACTTTTTTAAAAAAAAATATGTTCAGAACATCAAACAGTTTGGATTATAAGTAACAGCTAGAGTAACTTTTTATCACATTTAACTCTTTGCACGCTAAGTAATTTTTCATCTGCAACAGTTGTCGTTTGCTTCAATTCTTAAAATAAACTTTCTCTCATTTTTTTGCAAAAATATTGTCAAGATGACAAACAGTTGGATCCTGATGAGACGCCGCATTATGCGATGTCTCATCTGGATCCAAACTGTTTTGCATATGTAATCACAGTTTTGTCGCATGCCTGCAAAGAGTTAACACAATGAGACTGTTCTGAGACATAGATAGTGATTAGATACATAAATTCAACTTTTTAAAGGAATATCTCCATTATTGCTCAACCAATCTCTATGTTGTGACCACTCTTTAGAATTGCCTCTTCAAGACAATTCTAAAGAGTGGTTACAACATAGCGTTTGATGGAAAAATTTGAAATATGCTGCTTATCTATATAGCTCTGACCTTTGATGATTTCAGCTGGACCACTGCAGTATGTTGGAGCCTGCTGGCTACGCTTCTTGTTCTCCCTGTCATTATTTGGTTACTGCCCTCTCCAATAGAACCAATCTCATTCAGGTAAGTCTTATTGCAGACAAGTCATGCCTTTATATGAATAGGGCTATTGGTATAGCCCTTTCATATAAATGCATTTTCATGCACTTGCAAACAGAGTAGACCCAGATCAGACGGCTCCTATAGGAGCCGTCTGATCAGAATCTGCTCTGTTTGCAAATGGAATTTGATAGATCTGTTTATTTAGTTTCCGAAATGGCTACAATGTTCCACCTTACATAATTATTTCATTGCAACTATTTTTGTCCATGAATATTCAGTAGGTACTGAAATTTGTATTAAATATAGAACAGCGAAAGGGATAGTACAACTTCCTTACCCTTTACCTGATGAATATTTAAGGGATCTCCACCCATTTTGAATATGTTTTCTTATATTATTGTATAAACGAGTGAAAACATTGTTATGACGAATAATATAAAAAAGATTTAACTCTTTCCTCCATATACTATTTTTTTTAGACACAACCTCTTTGAATGAATCTACCCAAAAGGATCATTTACTAGAGAAAAGTAAAAGTTTGTAGAAGTTTTAGAAGTTTGTAGTTTGAAACCATTGTGATAAATAGAGCATTTGCTCCTATAGGAGCAAATGCTCTATTTATCACAATGGTTTCTTTAAGTGACTTTTACAGAGGAGTAGAAAGGCGTATTTATGGAGGAAAGGGTTAAGATATTCAATAAGCAGAGTGCTGCTACAGGAGCTGTTTGATCTGGGTCTGCTCTGCATAAAAAGGTGTGTATATGAAGCAACGGGTTAAAAGTGACCAATTACTGAATGAAAAGGCAGTCTTGAAAAGCAGGATATGAAACGTACATTGTAATTCAATATTCCTTTGATATATTATAAGTTGGGAGTTTTGTCTTTAAACCTTTACCTCATTAGATGTGCCATTTAATAGGGCAATATCAGATGAAATACCATAAGATCTGATTCTGCAGTTTGTCCCATTTCCTTCTACAGACAAGTAATTATTTTTTATATAAATATTAACCCATGGAGTAAACCATAAAAAAACTTTCTACGCCGTTGCAAACAGAGTAGAGCCAGATCAAATGACTCCTATAGGAGCCATTTGATCAGGGTCTGCTCTGTTTGCTTATGGTATAATATAGATTTGATTCTACAGTTTCTGCCACGGCGAAAACTTCCCTTGACCATGTGCTGTTATAACAATTAATTAAAGTTGATCAGCTTGAAGTGTTTGTTTTTTATTTCTGAACAGTTTACCTTCCCCACCAGAATGGACTGGTCCATTGGCCCCTAATACAGACCTACAAAAGACAACCAAATTGTATGAGGGCAAAGTATTGGGAGCAGAGTCTATGGTCTTAGACGGAGGTAAGTGCGATACCCTTTTTTTTCCAAGTGTTCAATAAACTTCGCAAATAGTTTTCATCCAGATTATCCAGTAGGTACCCTAGTTACCCAAAATATTCAGACACCCAATCTCCCCTTCCCACCAGCTGGTAAAGATGATACACACCCTAGATATTCAGACACCCAATCTCCCCTCTCCACCAGCTGGTAAAGGTGATACACTTGATACCCTAATTTGTAGTTACTCTAGATATTCAGACACCAACTGACTTTACTTTCCACCAACTGATAAAGATGATACACTTGGTACCCTAGTTACCCTAGATATTCAGACACCCAATTTCCCCTCTCCACCAACTGATAAAGATGATACACTTGGTTTCATTGTAACGCTAGATGTTCAGACACCCAATCTCCCCTCTCACCCAACTGGTAAATCAGACACCAAATCTCACCTCTCCACGAGCTGGTAAAGCTGATACACTTGGTACCCTAGATATTCAGACACCCAGTCTCCCCCCTTGTCGAGCTGGTAAAGATGATACACTTGGTACCCAAGATATTCAGACACCCAGTCTCCACCCTCCACCAGCTGGTAAAGATGATGCCTTTGGTACCCTAGTTAGTAGTTACCCTGGGATATTCAGACACCAAGCCCCCCTCCCTCCACCAGCTGGCAAAGATGATACACTTGGTACCCTAGTTACCCTAGATATTCAGACACCCAGTCCCCCCTTCCACCAGCTGGTAAAGATGATAACTTGGTACCCTAGATGTTCAGACACCCAGTCTCCATCCTCCACCAGCTGGTTAAGATGATACACTTGGTACCCTAGATATTCAGACACCCAGTCTCCCCCTCCACCAGCTGGTAAAGATGATACACTAATTTGTCTTGGTACCCTAGTTACCCTGGATATTAAGATTCTTGGTCAAGTGTACTGCTATACAAATCAAAATTATAGAAGAAAGGCCACATTATACTAAGTTATTACAATATACAGTGTTTTACAAATATACCCTAATATTAGTTAGCTACAGTCTTCAACCTCATATGCGAAATTTTCGACTTGGTGACATCGATATTATTATTATTATTATTATTATTATTATTATACCACATTTATATAGCGCTCTTTTCACATGGGATATGTGCGTTCAAAAGCGCTGTACATGGATGAAATCAATAATCGGAACGAACCGCATGATTATCTATCCAGACAATGAAAGATTTACAATAGATATGCAATAAATATAGATATGAGTTTCATGTCAACTTTGCATGCGAATTGGATGATACTTTGTAAAATAAAGCTTTAATAAAACGATGGACTTAATTCTGCAGTTTCTGAAATGGCTAAAACATTCCCTTGTTCATTGGCCATTATAAAAATTCAGTTAATGAACATTCATTGTAATGTATTATTGTATAAATAATCCTGAGGTAATGGGTTAAAGCAACTTGGAAGGTCTATGCACTGCACATGAGTGAGTGTGTTGGGTTTGTTCACTTATGTGTCATGCATAGATGTTCCAAGTTGCTTTTTTCACATGAGTGAGTGAGTTGGATTAACTGACTCATGTGCGGTGCATTGATCTTCCAAGTTGCTTTTTGTGCATTTTTTGTGTGTTCACTTCAAAGAGGGTCTGGTGATTCCTGGTACAATGTGTTTTTGGTCATAATGAGAATTCCATCACTTTTGTAATTTGCACATATTCAAAATTTCTACATCGACACTGGTCTTTGTACACATCAACACAAATGTCAAAAATGTAAACATCAATAGAAATGGACATAAGAAAAAAAGGTCTACTTCAAGTTTTACAGTGGGCATCTGTTCAAAGCAAATAGAGCAGACCTTGATCTGGGTCTACTGTGTTTGCAAATTGTGTCATGGGTCACTTAGGTGTCTATATGGGGTAAAAGATTAAAGTTCGTTTTTAATGTTACTTGGAAAGAAAACGTTTAAAACTGTGTGTCATGTGTGCTTATTTTGACCTGGATAAACTGACTCCAATACACAGCCAATACAGTAAAACCTCTCAATAATGACCTCTAAATTGTGTTAATTAGTTGGTATTTAGGGCACGTAGCTGATTAAAGCAAGGTGAAAGTAAAACAGAACGCTCCTATAGGAGCGTTCTGTTTTACTTTCACCTTGCTTTAAGCAGCTACCTGCCTTTAACACAACATACTTGATGTAATTCAGTGGCCATTATAGCGAGGTTTTACTGTAAGTTTAGAATGAGTCTGATCTGTATTTTTGAGTAAACAATGCCTAGGCTTGGAGGATATAAAGCTTCTAAGTTTGAGTCTGAGTTCATTCTAAAGTCTCTGATTGGTCAGATTTTGAACAAGCTCCAAATCTGACTAATCAGATGCTTGAGAATGAACTTGAATTCAAACAGAAAGTTTTATAGCATCGGGCATAGGGTGATTAACTTTCTGTTACTTTCTCACTTAGGAAGGTTTGCTTTTCGTAAACAAAATGTTTTTGGAACACAAGACTCAGACTGTCTTCATGCAGACAGTTTTGTTATAAATTGATAATGTTTACTACGTAATGTGTTGTACATGAGCAATGTTTATAATTATGACTGCTGTATGTATCATTTGGGTTGAATAGTATACAAAACATATAACTTGAGAGCCACATATCCTTGTTGATTCTATACTTTCTCTGTAGAGTACATGTATGCTGGAACAGCAGATGGGAAGATCGTAGAGATTCACAGAGGGGAAATTAGGGTGTTGACTCAGCTAGGGACAGAGCCCTGTGGTACGGAGAAACAAACTTTTGTAAACTTCTTCACTATTAACCCTTTACATCATATGCTATATTTAGACCCAACTTCTTTGAATAAATCTACCAAAAGAAGTGTTTACTAGAAAAAAGGGGAAATTTTAGAATTGTGTAGTTTTGATAACCATTGTGATAAATAGAGCATTTATATGAAGGAAAGGGATAAAGGATTTTAATGGCTAGAAGATTTTGAGTGACATATGCAGATCCTGATCTTTTATGTCTGTGTATGCTGTTTGCAATTGCTAGTTTATTTGTTTCCTGCATGCAAAGGATTTGGTACCAATATATCTATAGTAACCTTTACCCTGCTAAATACAGCCTCGCTGACATTTGCAAACAGCTGGGATCCGGCTTGGCATCTCATCGTGATTCAAGCTGTTTTACACTCGTTCAATAGTTTCTCAAAAGTTTTGACGAAACAAAATTAAGTAAAAATTATAGCAGATCAGAGTTTTAGCATACGTCATTTGTTTTAACCTTTTACTCAGTGAAAGAAATGCATTAATATTAACACACTATCCCCTAGTGACGCAAATCTGCGCATCTATAGAAGTCACTTTATGAAACCATTGTGATAAATAGAGCATTTGCTCCTATAGGAGCAAATGCTCAATTTATTACAATGGTTTCAAACTACAAAATTCTAAAATTTTGCTTTTCTCTAGTTAATGCTCCTTTTCGGTAGGTTAATTAAAAAGGGTTGGGTCTAAAAATAGCCTTGGAGAGAATGAGTTAATTAGATTAATTCTTAAAATGGTATATTAACACTTGCAACTTTTATTAAAAGCAGAAACTTTAGAATCAGATCTATATTATTTCAAATAATAAGCAAAAAGAGTAGACCCTGATCAGATGGCTCCCACAGGAGCCGTCTGATCTGGATCTACTCTGTTTGCAAAGGTGTAGAAAGACGTATTTATGAAGTAAAGAGTTAAAATATTTAACATGCACACTTGCTATTCTTGGACATCAACTCTTGGTTGTTGTATCAGGTAGGTTTGAAGATGAGCCCACCTGTGGAAGACCACTAGGGATGAGACTTGATAAAGCTGGATACCTGATTGTGGCAGATGCTTATCTCGGTCTGTTCAGGGTCAATGTAGCTACAGGTATGGACTATTTTTTCTGTTGAATGACTTGTGGAATTATTGTAACAAGAAAAAGTGTGTGTGTGGTGGGGGGTTGTACTGGAATGAGATTGTCTTGTCTGTTAGTATGTCCGTCCTTATCACATTGTTGTGTGTGCAAATCCTCCAACACTACTGGGAGAGTTTGCTTGGAACTTTCAAAGATGAACAACCTTGACATGTACATGTGTGAGAAAGAAAGAATTTTGCTGTGATCATTTTTGCCAGATTTATGACCCTTTGTTGTTTATTTCACTATAGAATACTTAGTTAATTAATCTTGTATGCGCAACTACTCTAACACTATTGGGAGGATTTGCTTTATACTTTTAAATACATATTTTTTGTATTGATTAAGGTCCGTTTCTGCCAATTATGGGCTAACTGAATACCCTAGTTCTTTTAGATGCTCAATGTAAAGCACTGATACATCAGACAATGGTTTATAAAGTCTCAGGACTTGGTCCGGCGTGGGGTCGAACCCGGGATCACTGGTATTGTAGTTGAGTGAGTTAACTACAAGACTACAAGACTGAAGATGTAAATGAAGGAAGGCATTTTTACTGCAACCATATCTGCCAGGTTTATGGCCCTTTGTTACTGGTTTTTTTTTATTTCACTGCAATTACTATCGGTGTAATTGCCTTTATTCCACATTTTTTCGCAGAATTTTGGTCACTACAGAAACTGTAGAATCAGATCTATATTATTTCTTAAGTCAAATAGAGCAGAGCAGACCCTAATCAGATGGCTCCTACAGAGCTGTCTGATCTGGGTCTACTCTGTTTGCAGTGGTGCGTAAGTCATCTGAATGAGGTTTGATAAGTGAATCATATGGCTCGCTGTAATGGATGAATCTGTTACAGTAAAACACCTCTAAACCGGAATTCTAACAGAGAAGAAGTTAGATACTTTTAGGCAGGTGGCTGCTTAATGCAGGGTGAAAATCACCCTGCAATAAGCTGCCACCTGTCTCCAGAACCGATATTTATATAGTTAACGTCCTGTTTAGAGGGGTTTTACTGTATTACGTTTGCAAACAGCTTTGGTTTAGATTGGATGCTGAGTAACTCGGCATCTCATCAGGGTAAAAAATGTCTGACAGTCCATTTGTATTTTTGGGAAGGAAAGTTCACTCTAAAACTTACAGTAGATGACAATGCTTGCAGGCAAAAATTATTTGGCATCAGAAGTGTAAACCATAGTAGATCAATTTCATAGGCATATTTTATGATGTTTTGTGTGTTGCAGGTGATAAGACTGAGTTGTGGTCATCAACCAAACCAATCAATGGAAAGCTACCCAGACTGTTGAATGATGTAGAAATAGGTCCAGATGGCCTTATATATGTGACAGACTCAAGCACTAAGTGGGACAGAAGGCATAACAGATACCTTATCATGGAAGGGGAGACCACTGGCAGGTAGATGTTCCTTTTCTACTGGCAGGTAGATGTTCCTTTTCGGAAATGTTCCTTTTCTCTAGTTAATGCTCCTTTTCAGTAGATTTATTCAAAGTGGTTAGATGTAAAAATAGCCTACGAGGGAAAGGGTTAAGTGGTCAGTGTTTCATTTTGTAGACATTTGTCATAGTGGCAGCTTTTATTCTCAGACTGCTGGTGTATCGGCCAGACAGTGGCTCCATGGATGAGATTGTGTCAGGGATAGCCTTTGCCAATGGTCTGCAGCTAACCAGAGACAAGAAACATCTTTTGCTTGTCTCCACAACCAAGGCTTCTGTGTACAAGTAAGTTTTTATGTACACCATGTGAATTTCTGTTTGAATAACTCTTTTTTAGTTCCCAGTTTCTACAATTCTTACAGGAGCTGTGATCCAAGAATGCATGCACATATTTACCTCTTTGCAAACAGATTAGACCCAGATTGGATGGCTGCTGAAGGTGCTGTCTGATTAGGGTTTGCTCTGTTTGTTAGCTCACCTGAGCCAAAGTCTCAGGTGAGTTATTGTGACCGCGATCCGTCCGGCGTCCGGCATCCGTCCACATTTTCAAACGACATCTCCTCTGAAACTACTGACCCGATTTTAACCAAATTTTATCAGAAGCATCAATGGTTAGGGGGAACGAAATTTTGTTCACATTATGACCCCCGGGCCAAAAATGGCCCGCCCTAGGGCTTATCAGTTTGTCATAGGAAAATCTTTAAAAATCTTCTTCTCTGAAATTGTATGACCTAGACTTTTGATATTTGGCATATAGCATGACCTTATGGTCTTCTACAAAGATTGTTCAAATTATGACCCCCGGGCCAAAAATGGCCCCGCCCCAGGGCTTATCAGTTTTTCATAGGAAAATCTTTAAAAATCTTCTTCTCTGAAACTGTAAGGCCTAGATCTTTGATATTTGGTATGTAGTATGATCTAATGTCCTCTACAAAAATAGTTCAAATTATGACCCCAGGGTCAAAAATGACCCCGCCCAAGGGCTTATCAGTTTTTCATAGGAAAATCTTTAAAAATCTTCTTCTCTGAAACTGTAAGGCCTAGACCTTTGATATTTGATATGTAGCATGATCTAATGGTCCTTTACAAAAATTGTTCAAATTATAACCCCCGGGCCAAAAATGGCCCCGCCCAAGGGCTTATCAGTTTTTCATAGGAAAATCTTTAAAAAATTTCTTCTCTGAAACTGTAAGGCCTAGACTTTTGACATTTGGCATGTAGCATGATCTTATGGTCCTCTACAAAGATTGTTCAAATTATGACCCCCGGGCCAAAAATGGCCCCGCCCAAGGGCTTATCAGTTTTTCATAGGAAAATCTTTAAAAATCTTCTTCTCTGCAACTATAAGGCCTAGACCTTTGATATGTAGCATGATCTAATGGTCCTCTACAAAGATTGTTCAAATTATGACCCCCGGGTCAAAAATGGCCCCGCCCAAGGGCTTATCAGTTTTTCATAGGAAAATCTTTAAAAATCTTCTTCTCTGAAACTGTAAGGCCTAGACCTTTGATATTTGGCATGTAGCATGGTCTAATGGTCCTCTACAAAGAATGTTAAAATTGTGACCCTGGACCGAAAATTGCCCCGCCCCAGGGCTTATCAGTTTTTCATAGGAAAATCTTTAAAAATCTACTGAAACTGTAAGGCCTAGACCTTTGATGTTTGGTATGTAACATGATCTAATGGTCCTCTACAAATATGTAGCTTGGCTTGTGGTCCTCTGCCAAGAATGTTCAACTTACGACCCTGGCCTCTGCGCAAAACTTGGCCCTGCCTTGGGGCTTATCAGTTTTTCATGGGGAAAATATGAAATATTATTTTTCTCTGAAACCATTAGGCTTAGACCTTTAACTAATGGCATACTGCTTTGCCTTGTGGTTCTCTACCAATGTTGTACAAATGATGACTTCTTGGTAAAAAATGGCCCCGCCCCTTGGGGTATCTCAGGTGAGCGCTTCAGAGCCTCATGGCTCTCTTGTTTATGGATATATAGATCACATTGGATCACATCAGTTCTTAGGAACTCCAATGCTAAATATCCTTCTATTCCATGATGTAACAAAGAAGAAAACACCAAAAATGCATATTCTACATGCTAATTCGATCAACTATTTCTTGACAAATGGCTTCCATATGACATAATGCACATGTACGGCGGAGCGTACCATTTTTCAATAGAGATGAATTGCATACTGATTTGAAAATAAATTATATGTGGTTTATGTATGGTGTCCACTTTCTATGAGCTATACTAATCTCCACTCTATGACATTTGTTTACCTTTACAATTTGAACAGAGATGTTTATTATGGGTAAACAGTGTTTCTAGGACTGAAATCTTTATTTAAGATGGAGTCATGGTAAATTTCAACACAGAGTTCCTAAAACAGGACGAAAAAGCAATTTAAATTTGCTCTCAATCAAGTAAGAAATAAGCAAACAATCTCAATTCTAATTGAGTGACAAAAGTGAGTGAGCCATTATTTACTGATAAGTTTATGTTTACCAGAATAACCAGCTATAATAGCTTTCAACTCTGTAACCGATTTCTTCAAATGCATAAAAACCTGTCTTAACCCTTCAGTTCATGAATATTCATGTAAGAAATAATGACATCATGAATACTAATTAGATGAATTTTATTGACATCATGACCAAGGGAAATATTTACTTTAGAAAAGAAACTGAAGAAATAGATCCATGTTATGTAATGAACAACCAGAGTAGACCTTAATAAAGACGGTTGCTACAGGAGCCATCTGATCTGGGTCCACACTGTAAAGGCTCCAATAGGCCTCTCAGTGGAGCAAAGGGTTAAAGCATTCATAAAAGATATGATCCTGGATCTTTGAGACAAGTGTAAACTTAATGCAAGACAAAAACACAAGGTTGTTTAAAATGGGTTTTACTGTATGTCATCTACTCATTAAAAAACAGTGTGCTTCCATTTCTTTTGAGAAAAATGTTTAGCATGTCCATCAAGCTAACCATCTCTGTTTTGTACACAGATATGGAATTGAAGGTGCTGACAAAGGCAAACTGGAGGTGTTCAAGGACAATTTACCAGGACTTCCAGATAACATCAGGAGGAGCAAGTCTGGGGGATACTGGGTTGGCATTGCAGTTGTTAGGAGGCCCAAATTTTCACTTTTTGACTTTGCTTCAGAAAGACCATGGTTCAGAAAACTTGCAGCAAAGGTATCGTCATATATATTAAATGTTTCTGTTACTATTGGATGTTTCTGTCCCTGTTAGATGTTTCTTTCAATTTTAGATGTTTCTGTCCCTGTTAGATGTTTCTGTCACTAAACTCCCAGTGTGGGCTTACTTTTTCTGTGATGTTAATCATATCAGCATTTAACACTTTTGCTGCCGTTCTCGACTTCCGTCGAGTTACCTGGATAATGCCATTCTCGACTTGTTTTACTCTCGCTATAGTATCTATCTGTTAATGGGGGCAAATCTTGCCTGATTGGCTTGTTGCGTAGCAGAGTGACTGATCGTTAATTTACAATCAGATATTTTTTGGTTACGGTCTTTTTCGTTGTCTAAATGAAAAACGAAAGCTGAAAATTTTCTAGTAAAATATACGGTTGCCTAAAAACTGTTCCAAAATGCCTTCGAAGAAAAGAATGACTACAGACGAGACTATTGACGCTATTTTCTCGCTTCTCAGACGTGCTAGATAAGCTGAGTTACTAAAAATAGCCGTACTAGTTTCGATAGGAACAACCTTTTAAATGAAACTTAATATAAATAATTAGCACGAATATGAAATTCTATTTACCAAACAAAAATTTTAAAAGCCTATTTAATTAACCGAAGACATTTTGTAGTCTCTCAGTCATTTATATTTTACGCCAAATCTTAACGTCTGTGGTTGTCATTACAAATGACGTCATTTGGTGTCACGCTTTTATTCTGCAGTTTGTTGTTATTACATACGGAAGTCATAATACGCAATGTAAAGTAGTACTTAAAAAACCGTTAAATTACTTGGTTTTAAGGTGCATTTCAGCAAGAAAAATAATTAAGCATGGGTTTTGTTAAAGACGGGGGTTTCTATACCCGAGGTTGGTCTGTTCCAGTCGGAAACGAGCTTTAGCGAGTTTCCGACAGGAACAGACCAACCGAGGGTATTGAAACCCCCGTCTTTAACAAAACCCATGCTTGATTCTATTAATCTACTGTTCTGGCTCTTAAAGTGATGATTATTTGAATGCAGAGTAATTAAACGAGTTACAATATACGGTTTGTTAGAAAACAAAGACGAAATACCCCATCCACCAACAAGGCCAGCGGTGCGTTGTGGAGGTCGTTCAGGCTGTCCTGCAGCTCATTATATAGAGAATAATAGGTTAGTGCCGTAGATGGGACGCCTTTATCCGACGAGGGGAGAAAACGTTGAAGCGAGGCTTGCCTGCAAGCCTTGCCTCAACGTTTTCTCCCCTTGTTGGATAAAGGCGTCCCATCTACGGCACTAACCTATTATTTGATTTATCCAGTCAGTTTAGTTAAATATCTTTTTTCATAGACTCATAAAACATAACACTCTTGAAATAATTTACATTGAAAATGCAGTTTTTCGATCTGACAACGAATTCCTCCCTTTTCATTTCCATTTAGACGTAAAAAGATCTAATGAGCTACCGTAGAGGAAAATAGTTTCGATACTTGCATTACAAGAGGGGAAAACGTGGTTGAATTTGAAAAATAAGATGATTTGAATCGAGGGTCGAGAAGTTATTTCAAACAGACATGATTATATTCTCTGGTCAAATTCAAGTTACGTAGTCTCGGTTTCTATTTTTTGATAGACCTAACGTCACTCATAAATCGATGGTGCTGAACAGGTTATATTTAGGTCTTTCACTATCACCGCCCCGTAAGAGTTTATCAATCAAATTATCGTGAGAGTGAAAAGAAAACATTAACTATTTATCTGTCAATCTTTGCTTTCAGGCTTGATTTGATCAAAAACGCGTTTTGCCAGCGGTGGATTAAATTAATAAAACTGATAAATCAACGTCACTTTGTATGTGGCCTTAGTGGCGTAATCAGTAAGGACGATGTCTCTAGAGTGATTAGAATTGGTTTTTGGAGGATCAGGCGTGGGTTCAAATCCAGCTATGGCCAATTTTTTTTTATTTTATCTTCTTTTTTGTTGTTTGAATAATAATTATTTTGCTGAATTTTCTGTTAGATCTATTCCCTCAACATAATTTTTATGCATATTTACAGAAAATTATAATAGTTCCATGGTTATAGAATCATTACGCCTATCTAGATAATTGGTTCAAATTTGGTATGCATGTTAACTATTACAAGGGGGACCCATTCCACAAGGGCGGGTAACCCTAAAATTAATTTTTGCTATAGTTATCTGCCCATTCTGACTTAGACTTCCACTACACTATCCAGCACTAAAGAAAGTGGAATGCGCTGTCTGCGGACAGCTCTTGTTTACAGAGTGCTATCAGATTTTATACAATTTCAAAAAATTCTAATTTGTCAATGTTTATTTCGATGCACAGAACATACAGATATGCACAACCAGTGAAAATTTCATGAAGATCCATTGATAAATAAAAAAAGTTATAAATAAAACATTACTGCTGGGGGAAGTCGATGAAACATTGTATAAAATGCCTGGCATTCAGACAAACCGTTTTAGTTGAGTGCGTGGCAGTGAAAGTTTTAGCCCTTTCCCTCATCAATATTTATGTATAGGTCATTTTGGCCATGTCAGAAATTGTGACATCATATCTATAGTAATCCATAGCCTTATGAATATTTATGTAAGAAATAATGGCATCATGAGTGTTTATTAGCTGAGTTTTTATAATATTATATAAACTATGGACGTGTTGGCTATGTCAGAAAGTGTAGAATCAGGTCTATGTAATCAGGTCTATGTAATCAGGTCTATGTAATTCCATAAGCAAAAAGAGCAGACTGGTCAGAAGTTTTGTTAAGGAGCCATCTTATCTGGGTCATCTCTATTTTGCAAAGGCAGGAAAAGTAAGGGTTAACAAAAATTCATGCAATCACATGTTGAGATGTAAGTTGAATATTCATTGTTATATAATACAACACTTTATCCTTTATCTCATGAATATTCATGTTAGAAATAATGATTGCATGAAGATTAATTAGTTCAACTTTGTAATGGCATATGAACGAGAGAATTTTTGACAATCTATATTGTCAACCCTTTACTGCATAAATATGCCTTTCTATGCCTTTGCATAAGAGAAGACCCAGACCATATGGCTTCTGTAACAGTGCCGTCTGATCAGGGTCTGCTCTGTTTGCTTATGAAATAATATAGATATGATTCTGCAGTTTCTGCCAGTTTTTATCACTTTCTGTTATTATCAAATGCAATACTTTTTCTCAAAATGATCACTGTGCAAATATCTGACCTTATTGGTAAAAAAACACAATAACTTATGAATAGTTATGTTCTTGTATAATTTTTGAACAACGGGTTTAGCTAAGTTCTTATTTACTTTACTTATCTTACTTACTATTTGTAGATACATCCATTCGTTAGCCATATGTTTGTCTGCTCAATAACTTGGTGCACATTCCTGATACATAATATGGAGGTAGAACATGGCCAGAAGATGACCCCTGCTGATTTTGATGTCATTCAGTTCAAGGTCAAGGCCACAGTGACCTTTGATAACTATCAGGTGTGCTGTCTTCTTACTTAGTAGGAAGATTGGTCATGGTCAGTAGATGATGACCCCTATTAATTTTGAGTTCAGTTGGTCAGAGGTCAAGGTCACAGTGATCTTGAATCAAAAAAACATGTCCACTCAATAACTTGGTAACTATTAGGTGTACTGTCTTCATACTTCTTAGGAAGGTTGGCCATGGCCAGTAGATGACCCCAATTGAATTTGTCCACTCAATAACTTGGATAACTATTGGGTATATTGTCTTCATTCTTAGCATGTTACCACAGCACATACTTCGAACGTATAATGCTCTGACACACGGAGCTCTTGTTAAATGTTACTTGATATTTTAAAAGGTTGTCACTAATTTACATGTACAGTTGAACTTCGATATCTCGAACTTCAAGGGACTTATTTTGAGATAACAGAAGTTCAAGTTATCCACTTTCTAATCTAAACAATTTTTCTAGTTCACAGCTTAATACAGATCTATAGTAATGCTGAAAGCTCCCATAGGGGCTTGCAGCATTACTTAAGACCTGTATTAAGCTATCAGGCGTTTCTAGATATCTGTAGCGATACATTTTAGAGCAATTCTGTATTATAAGTTTTGGAAGGACTGAACTTTTTGTTCAAGTTATCCCAAAGTTCGAGTTATCCAAGTTCGAGATATCGAAGTTCAATTGTACATAGCTATAAAAGGTTAAATACATGTATTTGTTTCCATTATTTTGTTCTCAGTTGCTGTCCCAAGACACCATTTCGAATTTAGCCCCAAAGTATGGTTTGCTAATTCATTTGAATGAAGCAGGGGAGATTACTAGAAGTCTGCATGACCCTACTGCTGAGAAGATGCCAGCTGTCAGTGAAGTGGAGGACCGTGGAGACGTGCTATTTTTTGGCTCATATTACCTGCCATACATAGGCAAATTGTACTTATCAAGCATCAAAACATAGCCCTCCTAGATGATGACTAAGAACTGGCTATCAAGGTTTAAACTGTATGCGTAATGTAATTAGATCCATACTGATATATCAATATCTCTTATTTCTTAGTCTAACCATATATTGCTGCTAAGTATTAGAATTGCATCACAGAGGTAGTATTAGAGTAGCAACAAGATAGGTTTCAGAACTTTTAGTTTGAGTTATCCTGAAGTTCGAGTTATCTGAGTTTGAGATATGATATCGATATTCCACTGTAGTTTGAATTTTGTAAAAGTAGTGAGGGAAATAATGTGCAAAAATATCTAGTTCATTAGTCTGAGGGTTAAAGACCCCATATCTAATCAGTAAGTGTTCTGGTTTTAACCCTTTCTTTCATATTAATAGTTTTTCATGTCTTTGCAAACAGAGTAGACCCAGTTGAGATGCTCCTGTAGGAGCCGTCTGAGAAGGGTCTGCTCTGTTTGTTTATAATATGATTTAATCCGGTTCTACAGTTTTTGTCAAAGCAAAGAATTCCCCTTGAATTTGTTATAGTACATGTATAAAACTTTAATAAATGTTCATGATTTTATTATTTCTTACATGAATATTTAACAGGTAAAGGGTTAAGAGGTTCTACAGAATATGAATAGATAAATTACACTTGATATGCTGCATGATGATCACCATTGAGTTAATACTCAAATTACATACAGCATTATAACATGCTGCACCTAGCAACTGCCAACATAATCACCTTTTGATAAATTGTTGGCAGGAATTTTGATATTTTAGTTTTATTAGATTATTTAGACAGGGTAAGTTTGTATGTCCCTTTTTTCAGTGCTGCACATTAATGATTTAGTATAGATACCACCTTTTATCATGCAACGTCACGAAATGCAGTCACTTCCTACTAGCATAATATTTTCCACGTCGACGCTGTATTTTGTGAGGTATAGTGCATGTGTACTGACCCCTCTGGAATGCAAATTTTGTTCAGCTAATAGGAGGAAAACAGAAGGAGGAAAAAGGCATAATTAAACATAAACATCAAATTAACATATTTGCTCACCTTTGTCTCAACTATGTCCATATATAAGGATTAAATCAAGTTTGTTTATGTTGTAAAAGTCGATGACGTCACTGTATGCCAACATGACGTCACGTAATACGTACTTGCATGTATTTTCATTCAGGGGACGAAACCGCTTTAGCAATCTTTTTTTTTCTTCATTTTCTCCTTTTTTCTTGGAGTTTCATGATAAAAGAATTACTGTGCTAGTAGTTTGGAAGTTCAGCTGTATTTTGGCTCGTCAGAAAAGTAGTTAAATGCTCGCCAAGGCTCGCATTTAACAACTTTTTCTAACTCACCAAAATGCAGCTGAACTTCCAAACTACTAGCATAGTAATTCTTATTTATGAGGAGGTTATAAGTTTGAACCTCAGTGGAGGCTCACACATTCCCATATTGTATTTAACCCATTCCCTCATATTGACAACTTTTGAAGACTCAGTAGAAGCCACTTTGTGAAACCATTGTGATAAATAGAGCATTTGCCCCTATAGGAGCTAATGCTCTATTAATCACAATGGTTTCAAACTACAAAATTCTAAAAAAAAAAATCCTTTTCTCTAGTTAATGCTCCTTTTCGGTAGATTTATTCAAAGTGGTTGGCTCTAAAAATAGCCAATGAGGTAATGGGTTTATGTCTCATTATATTTTTCATGTGAATAATTAATTTCCACTCTGATATGGCTACACAGGAGATTTTTGTATAGAAAACAATATCATATATAACCCCCCCCCCCCCCCCCCCAGTTTTTCATTAATAAGGCACCCTTAAAAATGTTAGCTTCTATAAGGTGCACATGCATGCAATGGCTACAAACCAAGAGATAGAGCAAAACCTATATCTCCAGAAAAGGGGTGGGGGCATAATGATGCAAGTAACTGGTGCAATATTCCAAGCCATTTTTGGTTTTAAGTGAACTATATGTCTCGACTGCAACAATTGTGTCTAAAATTATATTCTATTCTCGTTGTGCTTTTGAACGCATGTATCATGTGTGAACAGAGCGCTATATAAATCTGGTATAATAAAAATATCAGCTTTGAGTGCAGACTGGACCACTAGTTACCATTTTATTTTTACTTTTTTTGTCCTTACAATACATCATTTGCATTAAACTGATGACTAGACAACTAGGGATTACCATGGTAAATCCTGTTCTTTTTTTTTAATGAAATTCATTTCAAACATTGCAACTCGTTTGCTAGTGTCTTTGACAAAAAAATTATGTTTTCAATTTTTCACAGGGTAAACTGATGCCAATGTAATGTAATTCCTGTGTCAATAAAGCTAGGTTTGCCATATATATTCTTTTGAATCTAGGCTAGTCCATGCATTTCTTCAAATGCTCTATTTATTACAGTGTTATCACCAGGTGACTTTTACAGAGGCGTAGAATGGCATATTTATGGAGGAAAGGGCTAACACTCATTCTGCTTGTATGTCAAGAATGAACAACACTAACAAACATTCCAAGAGTGATTGGTAGGGTACCATTAACCCATTCCCTCATATTGACGACTTTTGATGACTCTGTAAAAGTCATTTTGTGAAACCATCTTGATGAATAGAGCATTTTACTCCTATAGGAGCAAATGCTCTATTTATCACAATGGTTTCAACCTACAAAATTCTAAAATTTTCCTTTTCTCTAGTTCATACTCCTTTTTGGTAGAATTATTCAAAAAAGTTGTATCTAAAAATAGCTTATGAGGTAATGGGTTAATCCTTTGAATGCTGAAGTTTTAAAGTGGAATGATTCCATCATTATTTAACGATGGATATTTGCGAGAGGATCTTGAATGACAAACTGCAAATCCTAATAAGAAGGCTCCTCTTAGAGATCTCTGATCTGGGTCTGCACTATTTGCAAATGCCAGAATACTCGTCTCCTGTATTCAAGTGTTAATTGCAACACCTTAGCACACAAAACCATTTAACCCTTTACTCCATAAATACAACTGGCTGTGCCTTTGCAAGCAGAGTAGACCCAGATCAGACGGTTCCTATAGGAGCCACCTGATATGGGTCTGCTCTGTTTGCTTATGATATAATATCGATATAATTTTGCAGTTTCTGCAATGGTTAAATATTCCTGTGTGTATGTGCCATTATAAAATACAATCTATAAATGATATTGGATGATATCAATATTTCTGACATGAATATTCATGGAGTAAAAGGTTAAAACAAAAATATGCACTGGTGACTGACAGGTCAATTCTTGAAAATCACTGAGCAGGTTCAATTTATTTCTTCATTATTACAGATTTAATTTAAGTATTGTTAATCAGAATTGCCCACAAAATATATCTTAGATTTATATATTAAGGCACAAATATTTAATGTATTCATGTGTAGCAGTAAAACGATATTGAAATAACTCAGTTGAGTCTTAACGCATTCCCTCATATGCTATTTTTAGATCCAACTTCTTATAATTAAACTACCTAAAAGGAGCATTTACTTTACTAGGGAAAAGGAGCATTTACTATACTATGGAAAAGAACAATTTTAGAATTGTGTAGTTCTGAAATCATTGTGATAAATAAAGAATTTGCTCCTCTGGAGCAAATGCTCTATTTATTACAATGGTTTCTAAAAGTGACCTTTACAGAGGCGCCAAAAGGCATCAATGTGAGGGAATGGGTTAACTTGAGATTTTGTGTGAAGTTTGGAACTGGTCCATTGTGATTTATACATGCTTCAGATTCATTCAAGCTTTTGAGAAACAACTAAGCAAGTTTCAAACAGCTTGGTGCCTGAAGAGACGTGGAGTTACTTAGCATTCCATCTGTATCGAAGCTGTTTGAAAATGGCAGTCAGATCATTTTTTTCACTAGAGGATCAACCCTTTCCTTCATATAAATGCCTTTTCACGCATTTGCAAACAGAGAATACCCAGATCAGACGGCTCCTATAGGAGCCGTCTGACCAGGGTCTGCTCTGTTTGCTAATGGAATTTTAAAGATCCATTTCGTTGCTTTCTAAAATGGCTACAATTTTCTACCTTCCATGTTTTGTAACTATTTTGCCCATGAATATTCAGTAGGTATCGAAATTTGAAATAAACATAGAACAGGGAAAGGGTTAATTTTGTACTAGTGACTGGAGAAAAACTATTGTATTAGTATTAGAGTCTATTGGTTTACATTATACATGTATGTTACATGATTGTGTTTTGTTATGGTATTCACTTTGTTCAAGTATTGTTCTTAAACCTACCTCAATCTGCAAGATTTCTACTGAATAAATTCATTATGTTCAATGGGAAACTATACTTTGTTATGTGTTCATTTAATGGGTTAATATTGGAAATGAATTGTGTAATTTTGTGAAAGTGAGTTATTAAACCCCCACAAACGAAATTTTGGGTGGGTATACTGGAGTCACCATGTCCGTCCGTCCTCCTTGATAACTTCCAAATTATAAAAGCTATTGACTTCAAACTTCATATATAGATAGATCACATTGACGGCAAGTGCAGTGCACAAGGTTTGTAACTATGTCTAAAGTATTTTTGGAGTTATTGCCCTTTGTTATTTTACAGTTTTCCGGAGTTTTTTTTCTAAACCTTAACAGATATTGAAGTTATATATGGTATGTGGCTTTATTATAATAAGTTACAGATCAAGTTTGAATTTCAATACGCTTGATTGATTTTTCACGGAAATACAGTGATTTTACTTAGAAATTTTCCGTCATCAACAATTTGCTTGTGAACACTCTAGTGGTCATAATTATGGTCTAATCTTCATGAAACTTGGCCAGAATGAATGTCTTGATAAAATCTCGGACGAGTTCGAAAGTGGGTCAAGCTGGGTTAAAAACTAGGTCACTAGGTCAAATAGTAGGAAAACCTTGTGAACCCTCTAGAGGTCACATTTTTAGCCCAATTTTCATGAAACTTGGTCAGAATGGTTGTCTTGATAAAATCTCGGAGGAGTTTGAAAAGTGGGTTACTAAATCAAACAGTAGAAAAACCTTGTGAACACTCTAGTGGTCACAATTTTAGTCCAATCTTCATGAAACTTGGTCAGAATAAATATCTTGATAAAATCTCGGACGAGTTCGAAAGTTGGTCAAGTGGGGTTGAAAACTAGGTCACTAGGTCAAACAGTAGAAAAACCTTGTGAATACTCTAGTGGTCACATTTTTTGTCCAATCTTCATGAAACTTGGTCATAATGATTGTCTTGATAAAATCCCAAATGAGTTTAAAAGTGGGTTATGTGGGGTTAAAAACTAGGTCACTAGGTCGAATAGTAGGAAACCTTGTGAACACTCTAGAGGTCACATTTTTAGCCAAATCTTCATGAAAATTGGTCGGAATAATTGTCCTAACAAAATCTTGGACAAGTTTGAAAGTGGGTTATGTGAGGTCAAAAAGTAGGTCACTGGGTCATATCTTAGAAAAATCTAGTTTACACTCCAGTGTCCACATTTTTAGCCCAGTCTTCCTCAAACTTGCTTAGAGTGTTTGTCTTGGTGAAATCAAGGTTGAGTGTGATCATGGGTTGGGTGGGAATAAAAAGTAGGTCACTAGGTCAAATCTTAGAAAAATTACTCTAGAGGGTACATTTTGAAAGTTTGAAAAAACGGGACGTATTATGGAATGGCGCTGTCCGTCCGTCCGTCTGTAACATCTCTAACTCAAGTTCCGCTTGGTGGATCCTTCTCAAATTTTAACACAATGTATATCTAGACATGCTACAGTAGCCTGCCAAGTCCCGGTTTGTTTATCCAAGGTCAAGGTCGCTTAATTGGACATAGAATTTGCGTTTAGCATTTGCATTAAGCAAAAATGTTAACCAGTCTGTCTGTCTGTAACATCTCTAACTCAAGCTCCGCTTGGTGGATCCTTCCCAAATTTAACCACAATGTTTATCTAGACATGCTACAGTAGTCTGCCAAGTCCCGGCTCGTTTATCCAAGGTCAAGGTCGCTTAATTGGACTTAGAATTTGCGTTTAGCATTTGCGTTAAGCAAAAATGTTAACCTCAATTTATATGGAACAAGTTCACTTATTTACATAACACTTTGTGATAAAGCTTTGAAACTTGGAACACTTGTTCACCATCACAACTTTTACCAGTAGGCAAGAGTAAATAACTCTGTCAAGCATTTTGACCGAATTATGCCCCTTTTTAACTTAGAATTCTTGGTTAAGGCTTTGTTAAAGTCCATTTATTTACATAACCCTTTGAGATAAAGCTTTTAACCTTGGAACACTTGTTCACCATCACAAGCTTCACCTGTAGACAAGAGTACATAACTCTGTTCAACATTTCGACAGAATTATGCCCCTTTTTAACTTAGAATTTTTAGTTAAGGTTTTGGTTAAAGTCCACTTATTTACATAACCCTTTCAGATTAAGCTTTTAAACTTGGAACACTTGTTCGCCATCACAAGCTTTACCTGTAGGAAAGAGCACATAACTCTAACATTTTGACATAATTATGACGCCTTTTAGCTTGGAATTTTGGGTTAAGGTTTTGGTTCGACGGGCGTATATTGTGCCCACTGGCACTCTTGTTAGCCCAATCTTCATTGGTCAGAATCATTGTCTTGATAAAATCAATATTCTAAATCTTTGAAAATCTTGTTCTGCAGAACCACTGCTCATGATCCACTATCAACATTGTTCAAATATTGTCCCTAAGGTCAATATTGGCCCTTCCCATGGGCTACCCAGTAAAAATCTTAAATCTATAGTAATCAGGTGAGCGATTAAGGGCCATCTTGGCCCTCTTGTTTTCTAAACCTTTACAGATATTGAAGTGATATTTGGTATGTGGCTTTATTATAATGAGTTACAGATCAAGTTTGAATTTCGTTATGCTTCATTGATTTTTCACGGAAATACAGTGATTTTACTTAGAAATTTTCCAGAAATTCAGGTTTTCCGCAGTTTTTTCTAAACCCGTGCAGATATTGATGTGATATTTGGTATGTAGCTTTATAATAATGAGTTACAGATCAAGTCTGGATTTTGTTACACTACATTGATTTTTAACGGAAATACAGCATTTTGACTTAGAATTTTTTAGGAAATTTCAGATTTTCTGGAGTTTTTTTCTTAACTGTTGCAGATATTGTAGTGATTTATTTCTATAACCCCCATCTCTGTGTAAAATGTGCTAGTAGGGGTATTCATCACCTTTAGTGGTAGTTCTAGTTATCCCTGCCAAAGGCCGAGGGATATAGTTTTTGCATTGTCCATTCGTCTGTCCATTCGTCATGCCAAAGGCGGAGGGATACAGTTTTGGCCTTGTCTTTTCGTCCATCCATTCGTCCATGCATCCCACAGTGATGTTTCAGAAGCGGTTTGGAGTTTTACATTGAAACGCTGTGTAAATGTTGAGTATCATAACTGAATGTGGGCCTGCAAGTATCACTCACATTCATGTGTTGGCATGTCCCAAGCAATTTCTCAGAAATTGTTTTGAGATTTTCTATGAAACTTTTTGTAAGTGTTAAGTAGTAGAAGGACATGTGGCTCTGTAAGTGTGAGCATTCATATTGACTTTGGAACACTAGAATTATGGCCCTTTGTTTGCAGAGCCATTTTTCAGAAACTGATTGAATTTTTTCTACGAAACTTTGTGAAAATGTTTAGTAGCATCAGAACATGTGGCTCTGCAAGTATCAAATATATTGACTTTGGAACATCAGAGTCATGGTTCTCTCTTTGTGAAAAATTTAACATTTTTGTCTGTCCGGAGCCATATCTCAAAAACTATTTGCAGTTATTCTATGAAACGTATGTGAATGTTTAAAACCATGAGTAAATGCTGCCCTGCTAATATCACATATATTGATGTTGGAACACCAGAATTATGTTCCTTTGTTTACCAAAAACTGAACCCTTTTGTCTGGAGTCAAATCTCAGAAATGATTAGTAGTTTTTCATTGAAACTTTGTGAAAATGTTTGGAATTATAAGGAAATACTGCTCTGCAAGTGTCACTCATATTGGACTAAGAACACTAGAGTTATGGTCCTTTGTGAAGTACGTAATTACCTTTATGTCCAAGTTATATCTCAGAAATTGTTTGGACATTTTCAGTGAAACTTTGTGTAAATGTTTGATACTATAAATAAATACTGCCCTGCAAGTATAACTCGCATTTACCTTAGAACACCAGAGTTATGGCACTTTGTGAAAACCCTTTCCGTCCCTCAGGTCAATAACTCAGTTAAATACTGAGGCCAGCACTTGTTTGGCTGTGGATATCAATTCAATGAATTTGCTTGTTGAATATAACTTGTAAACTTTACATGCACAGCGAGACCTCTCTACAACAGTTTTCAGGATAAGCTTAATCGAGGAAAAAAGTGCTACAGGTGCTTTCTGCATTACTTTAGTGATGCGTTTTAGCTAACATCTGCTTCTAAAGACATCCATGTTTATTCACTAACCCTTTCCCGAATATAAACATGTACAGTAAAACCTCTGTATAATGGCCACTAAATTGTGTTAATTAGTTGGTATTTAGGGAAGGTGTCTGCTTAAAGCAAGGTGTAAGTAAAACAGAACGCTCCTAGAGGAGCATTTGGTTTCACTCTCACCTTGCTTTAAGCAGCCACCTGACGTTAACACAAAATACTTGATGTAATGTAGTGGCCGTTATAGAGAGGTTTTACTGTATATGTGAATTGGTCACTTCAAGAATATTAACTTAATTTTTATGGTAATGTTTTGCTTTCATAAAACTAGATTCTATAGATCTATATCATGTCATAAACAAACAGAGCAGGCCCTCATAACATGGCTCTCACAGGAGCTGTCTCATCTGGGTCTACTCTGTAAGATGTGAAAAAACTATAAGGAAATAGTTAAATGATTGCTATAAAGAGGTACTCTGTTTGTGTGTATGCACGTGCATGCGTGTGTGTGTGTATGTGTGACCTTAACAAGAGTGTTCGGAGGAACACATGTGTCACCTGCTTGCAGCTGACACAAAAACTTATTGTTAATATGAAAAAAGGGGAATAACTAAAACAATATTGATGCTAGAGTTGTGGCCCTTGTGCATGACACTTCCTCTCATCATGCTTGTTCCATGTGTGAAATTTGAAAGCTGTATAATGATTAGCTTAGAAATGAGAGCCAAAAAAAGAAAGTGTGACAGACAGACAGACAGACGACTGAAAAGTGATCCCAAAGTGACACACTGCCTCTCGGCAGGTGACATTGGGCATTGGGCTTGTGGCATTGGGGTCCACACTGTTTGACAGTGACTGTAATAGTTTATTATCCATTTTGTCAAGTGCTGCATCTTTAACATGGCTGCTGGTCTCTGTCTTCCCTATACTGTTTGCAAAGCACTTTGGACTTGTCTTAATTAACCCATTCCCTCATACTGACGCCTTTTGACGATTCTGTAAAAAATCACATTTTTAAACCATTGTGATAAATAGAGCATTTGCTCCTCTGGAGCAAATGCTCTATTTATCACAATGGTTTCAAGACTATACAATTCTAAATTTTTCATTTTATCTAGTAAATGCTTATTTTTGGTAGATTTATTCAAAGAAGTTGGATCTAAAAATAGCCTATGAGGTTAATATGAAAAGTTGTATGACCCAAGTTACTGTACAACCAAATTTAATGTAGGTCCTATTTTACTAGTTTGTGGAAAAACTGGTACTATTTGCATATCTCAAATTCCTATTAGAACGTTATGACAGTTTTAGTCATACCATCTTTTGTAAGAACCAGCCTTCAAGGTACCTTTACTCATTGACGTGCTTGCTAGAAACATTTTAACTGTCATAAGCAAAAGCTTGTTGAATAAAATAAAACTGAATAAAATCGATTTGTTAAAAGTTTTTATTCATCAACCAACATGAGTCAGTAAATATCACAACTACGTGAGATTCAGTGATGAAAACAATTTCACCTTCGCACAAATCAATGGTTTAACCCTTTCCTTCATATAAACACGTTTTCACACATTTGCAAACATAGAAGACCCAGATCAGACGGCTCCTAGAGGAGCCGTCTGATCAGGGTCTGCTCTGTTTGCTAATGGAATTTGAAAGATATGTTTCTTTACTTTCTAAAATGGCTTCAATGTTCCACCTTCCATATTTCTTTATATCTATTTTGTCCCTATGAATTGAAATTTGGAATAATCATAGAACAAGGAAATGGTTAACCCATATATTCCCATATTACTTATGATGAACTTCAAAGTGACTTTTGGAACCCATATATTTTCATTTAATTTTTGTTAGGGGCATAAGGAACAAACACTTTACTAACATCACTGTTCATCAAACAGTGAAGACCCTGGTCAGAAGGTTCTGCCTGGAGCCCTGTGAATAGGTCTACACTATTTGCCTATGCCCCATTTATAGGATAGCAAGAGTAAATGACCCTTTAACAGAACAGAACAGAACCCTTTCCCTGTTTAATGTTTATGTAAGGAATAATGGCATAATGAATATTTATTAGCTGAGGTTTTATGATGGCCTATGTGTACAAGATATTTTGGCTCAGGTAAAAACTGTAGACTGATATCTATTATATACCATAAGCAAACAGAGCAGACCTATGGGAGCCATCTGATCTGGTTCTACTCTGTTTGCAAATATGTGAAAACACATTTATATGAAGGAAAGGATTAATCCATGAACATTTATATAATGGCATCATGAATATTAATTAGATGAAATATTCACAATGACATATGAATCGGATCTTTATCATTCATTAAGCAAACAGAGAAGATCCTGGTCACACAGCTCCTATAGAAGCCATATGATCTGAGTCTACTCTGTTTTCAAAGGTTTTAAAAGGCATATATATGGAGCAAAGGGTTAAAAGCATCTGTCTCTTATGTAACTACTGGTATTCAAATCTGTTCATCAGTGCTTTACACACAACTTTCCCTTATGGGATCAAAGCATTGTAATATATCTTATTCAAATTACACCAATAACAAAGAAATAAAACCATGGTTGGTTGTTGCAAATGCACACATAATTATTTATGTATAAAACATACATGTAATGTAGAACAGCTAATGAGAACAAGTCCAGTGAATAGGTTTCATTGAAAAGATAGATTCTCAAGATAGTCCAGATTTTGAAATGAAAAGCATTTAAAGAACTTGTGGTTAAACCTGTTAACCCTTTACCTCATGAATAATTAATTCAAGAATATATCACTTCATGAATATTCATTAGCTGTATTTTTGTAATGGTACCTAAACAAGACATCTTTTAGCCATTTCAGAAACTGCAACCAGATCTATATTAAGCCAACAATATACAGTAAAACCTCTCTATAATGGCCATTAAATCGTATTAATTAGTTGGTATTTAGGGCAGGTGGGTGCTTAAAGCAAGGTGAAAGTAAAACAGAATGCTCCTATAGAAGCGTTCTGTTTTACTTTCACCTTGCTTTAAGCACCCACCTGTCTTTAACACAAAATACTTAATGTAATTTAGTGGTCGATATAGAGAGGTTTCACTGTAAGCCAAGAGAGAGACCCTCAACAGACTGTTCCTTTAGGAGCTGTACGATCTGGGTCTAATCTGCAAGCTAAGGCATAAAAAAAGTGTCTCTATCAGGTGACCGGTTAACCCGTAACTAGCATTGTGAAGATCACATACATACAGTGAGAAATCAACAATCGTGGTAGATTTCATTTTGTGTCATAACCATATAGCCATATACATGTACAGCCACATGATTTTGACACAGGAGACTGTAAAAGCAGGTGATTGCTTAATGCAGGACAAAAGTGATACAGAAAGCTCCTTTTAAGAGCTATATTTGTCCTGCATTAAGCTACCAACTGTTGTACAAATCCAGCATTAGACTTTGGTGTACTTTACAGCTATTGGGCCTAAATTGCATTTCAAAAATGATTTAGCAAAAAGAAATGAGACTCTCTCCAGAGCAAGTCCCATCCAAGGCTTTACATACAGTGGAGTCATATATTGTCAGCTTCCCCAAACAAGCTCAACTGAAAGCCTGATTTGTAATGCCAAAACTGCTTCATGTAATTTGTCTGTTTTTGACACAAAGATTTTCCCTTTCTATACAAGACAAGAAAATGTTCACATCTCTTTGGGAATCTAAATAGACTTCTAACTTGACCTTTCAACTGTGAGACAGCGTATTATCTCTTTTCTTCATAAATATTCATAAAACAATTTATGCCATTAAGAATATTAAGTGAATCTTCATCATGACGCTGAGATGAAGGAAATTTGCCATAGCAGACAGTGTAGGATCAGATCCATAACGAAAGTTAAGCAAAACAGAGCAGACTCTAATTAGACAGCTCTTACAAAAGCTGTCTGATCTGGGTCTACTCTGTTTGCAAAAACTGTGAACAGGCTATTCTATCATACTGCAAAAAGAGTGAATATGAGTATATATTATAAAACTCTTCTTTGTTTAATGTGAGGTCATCCTGTCCATTAAATGCCTTATTGTTCAACTCCAGTTGACTGGCAATTTTCACGCATTCACCCTATATATAATAAAATGAAAACAAATAATAAATGCTTCACTTCTCTTAAAATGCAGATTCGGTATAAAACATCGTCTTGAATGCAGCTTTGGTCAGTACCAATCAGTAAATTTCAGTATGGCCCTCAACTTGGCTTCAATGCCATGTTTTATTTGTTAACCCTTTCCTTGTTGAATATTCAAAACATAACTAGAAAACTCACTCAGTCAGAGAGGGCCCTGTAGATGATCTTTTGTTGAATATGGCATTTTTAATATATCAAGCACAGATAACTCTGGACATGGTGATCTCATTCAACCCAAAAACTATAGGTATTTTCCTCTCATATTACAAAGCATATGCCCTTAATATGAACCAAATAAGTGAAGTACTGTTTCAGTTATCACGTCGCATCAAAGTTTATGGCATTTTGGATGAATCAAGGGCAGATAACTCTAGACACAGTGATCTGATTTAAGCCAGAATATAAAGGCGTCTTCTGATGATACTAAGCATATGCCCTTAATATGAAATCAATATGTGAAGTACTGTTTGAGTTATCGCGTCACATCAAAAGTGTTGACGGACGGACATACAGATGGACACAGAAAATGTGATTCCTATAGGGCTCCCGCATTTTCACTGCAGTGCCCTAATGACACCATGTATATCCATAGGCTGATTTTTCTAATGGTATTTGTACACAGGAATGTTTGATATTGTAAGAGAACCTGTAGAGTCAGATCTATTGTTATTTGATAAACAAACAGAGCAGACCCTGATCAGATGGCTCCTATAGGAGCCGTCTGATCTTGGTCTACTCTCTTTGCGAAGGCACAAAAAAGCATTTGTATGAGGGAAAGGGTTAAATAAGGAGTAAAGGGTTCTTATCCTAAATTAGTGTCCCATGTGTCTTACCTTTATGTGAAGTTTGAATCAAAGCCCTTACATAGCAATACATTATCTCTAAACAAAAATGAGTTGAAGGGACAAACAATATGACTACAACATGCCTCCCTTGAGAGGTATAGAAAGTGTGTTTTGTCTCCTAATAGCTTGTAACAACCACAGAATGCTTCCTGCAGGTTTCTCACTCGTCCCACTTTTCAAAGTTGTCCACGGGATAGTGTTCCTTATACATTGACACATGTTTCTTCATGTGTTCCTGTTGCTTCTTTAAATGCCACTCCATGTCCTTGTATACATCTGTGAACAGCAGCTCTGGGTTAGGCTTCTTCTTACTCTCTGCCTGTGCAAATGCCTCCATCACCTGCAAACAAACGAAACATACAGTAGAACCTCTTAAACCCTTTACTCCATGAATATGCATGTAAGAAATAATGACATCATGAATATGAATTAGATTAATTGTTATAATAGTACATGGACACATACTTTTTAGGCCTTGACAGAAACTGTAGAATCATATCTATACTATACCATTAGCAAACATAGCCGACCCTGATCTGTGGGTTTTCAAAGGTGTAGATGTGCATATTTATGGAGTAAACATAACATCATGAATATTTATTAACTGAAGCTTTACAATTGTATATGAAAACAGGATTTTTTGGCTTCATAGTGTCATTATAAATAACCAAGTTTTTGTATCTGAACATTCCCTGTTCTATATTTAGGCCAAATTTCAATACCTACTGAATATTCATTCACAAAATAGTTATGCAGAAATATGGAAGATGGGACATTGTAGACATTTTAGAAAGCAAAGAAACTGGTCTATCAAATTCGATTAGCAAACAGAGCAGACCCTGATCAGACGGCTCCTCTAGGAGCCATCTGATCAGGGTCTACTCTGTTTGCAAATGCGTGAAAACACGTTTATATGAGGGAAAGGGTGAAATCGGGGAAACTAGTATACTAGCATTTGTAAACAGTATCGACTCAGATCAGAGGTCTCTTAGAGGAGCTCTCTTTTCTGCGTCTTCACTACTTGTCATTCAATTGTCACACTAATTAACCCATTCTTCCATAATGCAACCTTTATATGCCTTTGTAAACAGAGTTAATCTCAGTCAGACTGTTTCAATAGGAGCTGTTTGATCAAATTCTACCCTGTTTGCTTATGTTACAGAACTGTTCTGTACTGTTTGCCATGAGAATGCATTTCCGTGAATTGTGACTATACAAATATAGCTAATACTCTCATATGAACATCCATCAAATAAAGGGCTACCAGTAATTACTGATGGGCCATCCACTCTATATATTAACCCATTCCCACATATTGACGCCTCTGTAAAAATTACTTCCTGCAACCATTCTGATAAGGGCTGTTCCATTTAAATGTGTATCGGGCAGGAAGGCACTTTAAAAAACAGCTATGCATGGGTGGGTTTCGCTGCAAAACGGTACTATTTGGTTTTTGCATTAGTAAAAAAACTTCTATGGGTGGGTGGTCGAATTTGAAAGTGCCTTCCTGCACCCCCATACACATTTAAATGGAACAGCCTTAAATAGAGCATTTGCTCCTATGGAGCAAATGCTCTATTTATCAGAATGGTTTCAAAACTACACAATTCTAAAAAAATCCTTTTCTCTAGTAAATGCTCCTTTTTGGTAGATTTTTTTCAAAGAGGTTAGATCTAAAAATAGCCTATGTGGGAATGGGTTAAACCATTAACAGGATTAAATACCAATGGGCACTTTGTATATATTCACCATTAACAGGATTAATTCCCATTCAGTGGCACTACATGAATTAGCCCTTCATACAGAGCTCCAGTAAATATGTGTACTGTTCTCTCCAGCTATCATACTTCTCCTATCTTGTTTACTCATTACAATTGCCTCAGGAGAGTTTGGCAGAGAAATATAAATAACATTTGTCAGAGACTTCTTAACCCTTTAGTTCAAAGATAGGCCTTTAACACTTTGCAAACAGAGTAGATCCAGATCAAACGGCTCCGGTAAGAGCTGTCTGAATAAGGTATACTGCTTGCTATCATTGGAATTATACAGCCGATTCTCCAGTTTTTACCAAGGCCAAAACTATTCTTGTTCATATGCCATTACATTAATTAATGTTCATACACACATTACTTCTAACAAGAGTAAAAGTGCTAAATCCACCTCTAATCTGGAGCTCTGTTGATAGTTGAACAAGAATAAGAAAACGGACAAAATATCAACAGCTGCAATTTCATCCTGATACAGGCATTTTTCATTTCTGTCACAAAAGTGCTGTAAACTTGATTTTATTTGTGATCCTCACCCTCTGTTTTGATGTCTTCTTCCATTCTTTCTCTGCATCATCATCCCACCAGCCTTTATTCATCATATAGTAACGAAGTCTAGCTATAGGTGTGTCTTGTTTATCCCAGTACCTAGCCTCATCCACCGATCTGTAAGCTGAACTGTCATCTGATGTACTGTGATGACCAAGCCTTCAAGAACAAAACAAATATTGACACATATGAACTAAAACCATACAATGATAAAAGGAGCATTTACTAGAGAAAAGGAAAATTTTAAAAATGGGTAGTTTTGAAACTATCGTGATAAATAGAAAATTTGCTCCATGGGAGCAAATGCTCTATTTATCACAATGGTTTCACAAAGTGACTTTTACAGAGGCGTCAATATGAGGGAATGGGTTAAAAGAACTATCAGATATAGGTCTACTGTTTGCAAACACGTGAAAATGTGTTTCTATCAGGGTTAAATAAAACACTACCAGATCCAAACTGTTTTCAAAACTTGAGAAAACCATGAAGCATTACACAGTTTTAGACTCCCTCCTGAGTTTTTACTTCTGGTAGTTACCATTTCATTTCAATGAGTTTCACAGATTCTTAATTTGTCCCTCAAGAAAACCAACAAAAGTAAATATGTCAAGAAACTTTGTTTCAGAAATTTTATTGAAAGAAATCAGGTTTTCACCAACAAATATGCTTGCACCAACACATATTTCTTGTGCAGGGTTCTCCTCTAATGAAACATGACAATTTTACAAAACTCATCGAGATCAGAGGACTCCTACAGGATCTAGGTCCACACTGTTTGCAAATGCCAGCGCATTCATTTCCTTCATTCAAAGGGTTAGCCCTTTCCCTAATGATCACTTATAATTGTCCACTTCATTATTTCATATTTTACGATGTAAAAATGTTCAAGTGAATTAACCCTTTCCCTGTTCTCTGTTTTTTCAAAATTCCAATACTTACTGAATATTCAAATAGTTGTAATGAAATATGGAAGGTGGAACACTGTAGCCATTTTAGAAAGTAATGAAACAGATCTTTCAAATTTTATTTGCAAACAGAGCAGACACTGATCAGATCGTCTGATCTAGGTCTATTCTGTTTGCAAATGCGTGAAAACTGTTTATATGAGAGAAAGGATTAATTGCTTCGAAAACAAGAGTGTTCTGAGGAACACATGTGTCACCTGCTGGGAGAAGTGTTACTCTGTACACAAAGGTGTGAAAAGGTGCTAATATGAGGGAATGGGTTAAATCGTGAAACAAATAAGGACATCAGTACACTCTCTGACTGGCTTGTTACCTGTAGGTCATGGCCTCTATGAGTACTGGTCTATGCTCTCTCACACAAATGTCCCGGGAGGCTTGTGTGGCGTTGTACACAGCAAATACGTCATTCCCATCCACCCGCACAGATATCATACCATAACCAGGGCCCCGAGATGCTGTAACAGACAACAGATTAATAGAATCAAGCATGGGTTTTGTTAAAGACGGGGGTTTCTATACCCGAGGTTGGTCTGTTCCAGTCGGAAACGAGCTTTAGCGAGTTTCCGATAGGAACAGACCAACCGAGGGTATAGAACCCCCCGGCTTTAACAAAACCCATGCTTGATTATTTTTCTCGCTGAAATACGCCCTAAAACCAAGTAAATTAACGAATTTGTGAAATACTACTTTACATTGCGTAATACGACTTCCATATCTAATAGCAACAGACTGCAGCATAACTTTAGGCGTGACAAAATGACGTCATTTGTTATGACAACCAAAAACGTTACGTTTTGGCGTAAAATAAAAATGACCGAGTGACTACAAAACGACGTCTTCGGTTAATTAAATGTTTATATGATAAATAGAATTTCATATTCGTGCTAATTTCTTATATTAATTTCAATTCATAAGGTTGTTGCCTATAGAAATGTTGGTATAATTCTGTAAGAATTCCTTCAATTGTATTGATTTTACCCAATCGCGCATATGAATACACTAGTCACGGGGTGTTCCAGATAAGGATTTCTAGTACGGCTATTTTTAGTAACTCAGCTTATCTAGCACGGCTGAGAAGCGAGAAATGTCCATCTGATTAACCCTTTACTTCATACATATGCATTTAAAGCCTTTGCAAACAGATTAGACCCAGATAAGATTGCTCCTGTAGGAATCATCCGATCAGGGTCTTCTCGGTTTAATTATGGCATATTTCAGATCTGATTCTACAGTTTCTGCCGTAATCAAAACTTCCCTGTTTAAATAAAATTAAGTATTTCATCTTTTGATGTTCAGGGGGTCATTATTTCTCGTAATCAGGTAAAAGGTATAACTGATACCAAAATCCAAATTCAATACTTTTGATCACGACCGGCTGGCATTTGCAAACATGGTGTATCCACATCTGGTTCCATGCTTATAAAGCTTTTTAGTTGAGTCTGAGTTCGTTCTCAAGCTTTTGATTGGTCAGATTTGAACCAAAGGCTCAAATCTGACCAATCAAAAACTTAAGAACAAACTCAGATTCAACTAAAAGTTTTATAAGCATGGACCCAGATGCTTATTATCCCATTCCCTGTTGCATATCCATGTAAGAAATAATGACATCATGAACATTTATTACCTGAATGTTTATCACGGCATATGTATAATGCAACTTTAATTATGGTATTGTTAGAAACTTAGACCCAGATCTATATCATATCATAAGCAAATAGAACAGACCTTGATCAGACAACTCCTGCAGGAAAGATCTGATTTGGGTTTACTTTGTTTGAACAAGAGCCCTGTGTGTCGGAGCATTATACGCCCTTAGTATGTGCCGTCGTAACATGCACAATATTAATTTGAGTTGAAAGTCACTGTGGCCTTGACCTTTGACTGACTGACCTCAAAATCAATAGGGGTCAATGGTCATGTACTAACCATGACTAACCTTCCTCCTAAGTATGAAGAAAGCACACCTAATACTTATCAAGTAATTGAGCCTACAATATTTTTGAGTTGATGGTCACTGTGACCTTAATTTTTGACCAACTGACCTCAAAATCAAGAGGGGTCATCTACTAGCCATGACCAACCTTCCTATTAAGTATGTAGACAGCAAACCTAATGTTTATCAAATTATTGAGCAGACAAGATTTTTGACTTGAAGGTCACTGTGACCTTGAATTTAGACAGACTGACCTCAAAATCAATAGGGGTCATCTACTAGCCATCACCAACCTTTCAACTAAGTATTAAGACTGCACACCCAATAGTTGTCAAGTACTTGAGCAGGCAAGATTTTTTAGTTACTGTGACCTTGACCTTTGACTTCAAAATCAATAGAGGTCATCTACTAGCCATGACCAACCTTCCTACTACATATGTCAAGTTATTGAGCGTACAAAGATGTGGCTAACAGACGGATGGACGGACGGACTGACAAGCGCCATACAATAATACGACCGAAGTTACCTTTGGTATAAAAAAGTGTTTATATGAAAGAAAGGCTTAACTAAATACAATGCAATACATAAAGGTGTGAATCATCATTTCTCCACCAAACCCTTTGTTGTGACCACTTTTTAGCATTGTCTCTTCAAGAAATTTCTAAAGAGTGGTCATAACATAGGGTTTGGTGGTGAAATAAAGGTGCTATTTATGAAAATGTTTTAATTAACGCATCTTATCTGGGCCTCTGGATCAAAGGTATTTGATACTTGGTTAATAATTTCTCAAGAGTTTAAACTCTTTTTGCTACCGTTGTCATCTGCAACATTTGTTGTCTGCTATAATTTTCAATGTTCAATTTCTTCTTTTTTCTTTAAAAAAAACATAATCACAGTATGAAACCATTTGGATTCTGATGAGACACCGAGTTACACAGTGCCTAATTCGGATATAAACCAATAGTAGAGATAGGGTCAATAAGGAGTAGATAGAGTCAATAAGGAGTAAGTCCAATAGCAGATGTTCACACATTGTTTGATAGACATTACTGCATTAAATTTTTCATTCAGGTTTTAAATAAATGTTCAGATTGGAAGTTATTTACTAATTTTCATATTGGAGAAACTGTGACTACAAAATATTTCATACAGCAAGTTCAACAATTCTCTTTAACCCTTTCCCTGTTCTATTTTATATCCTTTTTCCAAAATTCAATATCTACCGAATACTCATGGACAAATAATTGAAATGATATATGGAATTTGGAGCATTGTAGCCATTTAAGAAACTAAAGAAACTGATCTTTCAAGTTCCATTACCAAACAGAGCAGACTCTGATCAGGGTCCATGCTTATAAAACGTTTAGTTGAGTCTAAGTTCATTCTCAAGTTTTTGATTGGTCAGATTTGAGCCTTTGGCTCAAATCTGACCAATCAAAAGCTTGAGAACTCAAATCTGACCAATCAAAAGCTTGAGAACGAACTCAGACTCAACTAAAAAGCTTTATAAGCATGGACCCAGACAGCATTTATATGAAGGAAAGGTTTCAAATGCCCTTTGACCTCTTTGCAAACAGAGTAAGGGCCTTCTGATCAGGTTGTCCATTGTTTACATGAAAAATATCTTTTATCTGATTCTACACTATTTGTCCCTGCAGTGTATGCACTTGTTTTATACAACAATACAAGATAATTAGTAATGGGTGGAGTCTGCCATGAATATTCATCAGATAAATTGTTAAAGATGTGATTTCAGTGCATGTACATGACACAAGGAACTTACCAATACCATCCCCTCTATACTGATCCCTGGTTGGTGTAGAAATTGCATATCCATTATTTCGACTGAAAAGAATGTTAAGAGATTTTATTATAGCTCGAACAATTTGACCTGGACCCTCACCTTTATGCAGAATACATAATGAGAGAGATGACGCTGTATAAATAAAACTCCGTCAGTAAATCGTGAAGTCTATTCTCGCTGAAATTACGAGAGAGCGATAACCCGTGCATAGGTAAACCATACAATCGCGAGTGTGTCCATGAATAGTTGCTTAGCGGGACATGTGCTGAGGATAAACCCGTGCATTGCCGGTGATAGAAATAGAAATGTTACGAATTTTTATTTATGCAAATTAAGTAGGTCAGGGTCCAGATCAAATTGTTTGAGCTATATCCTGGCGTTACCGGTTGTCGAGGTATTAAGTTTTCGCCGATCAACAGTTTGTACAGAAGGGATACTTTACATTTCAAAACTTGCGTGGCTCCTTTCAAGTGTCAGTTTCCTTCATAATATGTATAGTTTCAGTATCACTGATTCGTCATAAAGTCTAATAAACCGTCCGAGAGAGACGGTGGTCTAAAAATAGCAGTCAGCAAAACAGTAACCTATTTTCGAGGTAAAGTCTAAAACGAGGCAAGAGGTAAAAATAGCGGGTCTCACAATGCGGTACTGGCATAAAACACTTTTTACAACATAAACTGTTAGATTAAAACAATTGTTATGTAAATTTCGGCTGTTTTCCATTTCAGTATAATGATTTTTCATTTGCAAGTTTATATACAGTATGAGAGCACGAGTTATGTTAAAATATATAAGCTTTTATATATGGTGTTATAACTTATCTTTATTCTGAACATTTCCCGATTTTTATTGATGTTTTAGTGCCGAAATGCTTTGTTTACATAGGAGGGTATTCCACTTCCTATTAACGCGTCATAATCTCGGGAAATCGCGCGGTTTATAAATAACACGAGAACGAGGTTACCTCGAAAACTGGGTACGCGACGATAACTATCGCTACTTGTTCATATACGGTAATTACCCTAAGTATTCAAACACCCACTCTTCATTCTCCATCTGTTTGTAAAGATGAATAATTCATTCAGGTACAATTTTGATAATTTTAAGTTAGACTGACAAATAAGCAAGTAGTATAGACCCTGATCAAACAGCTTCTTCAGGAGATATTTGATCTGGATCTGCACTATTTGCTTAGCCCATTCCTTTATAAAAACTTCACATACTTTGCAAACAGAGTAGACCCAGCTCAGACAGCTCCTGAAGAATGTGTCTGATCAGGATTCTACTGTTTGTTTACAGAATTTTATAGATCAAATTATAAAGTTTTCACCATGTTGAAAAAATCCGCTTTGCATGTTCCATGTTATTCTGTCCATGAATATTAATGAGGTGATATTATTATGCCTGGATACAAAGGGTAACTAGGGTATACACAAATGAAACAAACATACAGAATATCAAAATTAGTACATTCGAGGTGTATAAAAAATTATGTGGGCTTTCATTCCATACAACTTACTAGTATTAACAACATAATGAAATATTTATAACAGCAAATATCAAAGTTATGTGCCGTAAGTTTTATAAAATTTACTGATTGTTTGAATATGTATCCCATGGCAACCATTCTAAATGGTCAGTGCATGCATATCGGTTTGCTAAGTCCTGTACCACAACTATAAAGTGCCTATCAAGATATTACCACAAACATTCATGTATTCCAAACATTTATTCATATAATATGTTGTCTGCTGATATTATGATGTCACATGGGAGGTCGTAGAAGATTTGAACGGCATTTGTCAGAGTTTAAAGAAACGGCATAGTGAATCTTGAAGAAACTCCTACACAAACATTTCCGATGTGATATGCTAAAAGAGGTATCAACGTAAGCGGAATTCCAGTGGTATAAATGGTTTTCGGATGGGCGGGAGTCATTGAAAGATGATGAAAGAAGGGGTTGGAAGCATCTAATAAATGCCAGGACCATTGCCTGTGTGCAGGATCGTACTGAAGAAGTTCGCAGACTGACTGTAAGTGAGCTGCCATCTAAAGTGGGTGTTAGTTATGGTAAGGTTCACTCTATTCTGATAAATGAAAAGTGCATGCACGCTGGATGCCCTGTTTACTGAAAGAAACAGAAAAGGTGAAGTTTTTCAAGATTCAAAACATTAACTCGACATCAGTGACCATGCAAAAATATGCACATACTATTCACTTCATAATGGTTACCATGTGATACTTGATTCATCGATCATGCTGAAATTTGCTATATAGTAAGACCACATGTCCCACATTATTAATGAAAACTAGAACTTTCACTAAAGGTGATGAAATATCCCCACACAGCAGCCTTGATCACAAATGTTTCAAGCCAAAATGACAAAAAAAAATACTCAAAATTCAAGGGGAGATATTTGTGCAATGCTCAGCGGTAAACAATGAAAATTATGTCTTGCACATCTAGTATTTGTGGTTATAATCAAAGACCTATGATAACATAGGTCTTTGTTATAATGTATACCAAATATAAAGTCAATAACTTTAAAACTGAAGGAGGAGTTTGCGACCCCAGCCACCCGTGTTCAAATGCAGACCGACCGACCGCCCAACCTACGGCCGGACAGGGTGATTCCAGTATACCCCATCAAACAAGTTTGTGAGGGTATAACAAACATTCTAGAATGAAAGTCCACGTAATATTTGATACATCCTTGTAAAATGTTTAACAATGAAACACCTCCTCTAGGAGCCGTTTGATCAGAATCTGCTCCGGTTGCTTATGGAATTATAATAGTTCTGACTTTACAGTTTCTACAAAAACCAAACCATCCTGTGTACATATGCCATTATTAAAATATCAGCTAATAAATATTCATGATGTCATTATTTCTTACATAAATAGTCAACAGGGAAAAGGTTAATTAACAGTTACACATCTAACCCATCCTAAAACAGAATAGACTCAGATTAAACAGTGTCTGCTGTTTGCTAATGACATATTACAGACATGAAACCTTCCTTGTTCATAATTCCAATATAAAAATCTACATAATTAACCCATTACCTCATAAGCTATTTTTAGATACAACCTCTTTGAATAAATCTACCGAAAAGGAGCATTAACTAAGCATAAAAGGAATTTTTTTTAGAATTTTGTAGTTTGAAACCATTGTGATAAATAGAGCATTTGCTCCTATATCACAATGGTTTCACAAAGTGACTTTTACAGAGTCATCAAAAGTTGTCAATATGAGGGAATGGGTTAATGCAGATAAAGTCAATTTTTACATATGAAAATTCATGAAGTAGAGATTACAAAGGCAAAGAATACCACTCAAAGAAATTCTACTTGTTGGTCTTAAGGATAGATGGTAGCTAAAAGAAGGGAACACATAATTCAGAAAGCTCCAAAAGGAGTTACATATATTACAATTTTGATAGTAAACAAAGATGAAGACTTTTAGTTTGATAAAGTCAACTCTGTGGACACTATTAATTTTGCAAACTAGTAAACATTTAAATGTTATGACTAAAGGAACAGCACTTGAAGTTAACCCTTCCTCCATAGACACATCCTGTCTGGGACCTTTCTGCGTAACTCTCATTCTGCATTAGCCCTGTCCCTCATACAAACGCCTTTCTATGCCTTTGCAAACTGAGTAGACTTAGATCAGACAGCTCCTGTAGGAACCGTCTCTTCAGGGTCTGCTCTGATTCTTTAGGAAAAAATATACATATGATTCTACAGTTTCTGCCATGGCGAAAAAATCTTGTGTTCATATTCGAGGGCTTGGTGCAAAACTATTTCAACTCCGGAGTTAGAATAGTTTTGCACCAAACCCTCAATTATTTTTAATGTCATTATAAAAAATCAGTTAATTAATATTCACAATGTCATTTTTTCTTAACCATTCCCTGTTGCATATTCATGTAAGAAATAATGACATCATGAATATTCATAAGATTTTTTTTTTACAGGACATTTTGGCTCAGGCAGAAACTGTAGAATCGTATCTATATTATTCCATAAGCAAACAGAGAGGACCCTAATCAGAGGGATCCTACAGCCTACAGGAGCCTTCTGATCTTGGTTTAGACTGTTTGCTAAAGCATGAAAATGAGTTTATATGAAGGAAAGAGTTAAAAGGAATATTCATGGAGTAAAGAGAAGAGCTAATAAATTTATGCTGAATATTCGAACATGCAGATCTAGGCAAATAGTGTAGACCCAAATCAAACTGCACCTGGAGTAGCAGTTTGAACATTGTCTAAACTATTTGCTACTATGTCAGCTTAATCTCAAGTTATCAAACTGGTGCCAAACAGAACTATTCCAATTTAGAAACTGGTGGAATGAAGATTATGGGTGTCAGAATACCTAGGGTAAATATAGTAGAAAAAAAGATCTCCAATCTCCTCAGAAAAACAATCCAGGAACACTGCCTCTAAGCTAGAGAGATAAATACTCACCAGAAGAAAATGATTGGGCATTCAAGTGTAGCAGCAAAGTTAAATGCAGCATGGGCATCCCCCTCAGAGGCTGCTCCCTCACCAAAGTAGCATATGACACAGCGGTCCTGACCTGTCCTCTTGTAAGCATAGGCAGCACCAGATGCTGAAAATAAAGACACGCCGTAGAAAATAGCAATTAAATTTTATGAAATATAGTGATTTCCAATAAAGGTTTTTGAGAAACCCTGTAGACAAAATTTCCATGTAAAAATTTCAAAGTCCCATAACTCTGCAGAAAATGGGAGGCAATAACTCCAATATCATTGAAGCCAGAGTAATGTTACGTGTGCAAAACACTTCCTTCCATCATGCTCTTTCCATATATGAAATGTCATTCCAATAGCTTCAGTAGAGCAGGAGTTATTGATCGGACAAAAAATGTAACAAAGGGCAATAACTCCAAAAGTATTGAAGCCAGAGTTATGGCCCTAATACATGACACTTCCTCTCATCATGCTCTGTCAATGTATGATATTTCAATCAAATGTCATTAGCCATGTAGTAGTTATCGTCAGGACAAGAAAGTGTAAATAATTGATCTTGAATTGTGACCATGACCTTCAATTGTGACCTTGACCTTTGACCCACGTGCCTGAATCATGCTGTCTGCACATCAGCTTGTTAAGCAGAACATTTGTGCCACAGCATTTTGGAATCCTTCCAAGGGTTATACAGATGTAGAGCTTGTAGACTTGACTGAAATAAGCACACAGTTTGGATTCTGTTCAATTTTGACCCTAGGGGCATAAATTATATAACTTTTGTAGAAGACCTGAAGTTGAAGCTATGTGTCAAATATGAAAGCTGAGAACCTTCTTGTTTCAGAGGAGAAGAATTTCAAAGTTTTCACTATATGTTTCTATTGAAAACTGAACATCCCTGAGGTGGGGCCAATTTTGACCCCAGGGGCATAATTTATAGAACTTTTGTAGAGGACCTTAACATGATGATATATGAAAGCCGAGATCATTCCAGTTTCAGAGGAAAAGATTTTCAAAGTTTTACTGCATGTTTCTGTAGAAAACAAGGCACCCCTGGGGCAGGGCCAATTTTGACCCCAGGGGCATAATTTATATAACTTTTGTAGAGGACCTACAGATGATGCTATGTACCAAAGATGAAAGCTGAGAACCCTGTAGATTCAGAGAAGATTTTTAAAGGTTGAAACTGTTGACGCCCGACGACGGACGACACACGACGACGGACAACCGACATCAGGCGATCACAAAAGCTCACCCTGAGCACAAAAGTGCTCTGGTGAGCTAAAAATAAAGGGCCATAACTCCAAAACTTGAAATCAAGAGTTATGGTTCTTATGTAGGGGCCTTCCCCTCAATGAGATCTACTAATCTATGAAGTTTCATGTTGATATCTCTCATACTTTTCGAGTACTGAGCTAGATTAAAGTTTTTGCACGCTGACGACGACAACGACAACGACAACACCAACGACGCCTAAGACCCAGTGATCACAATAGCTCATGTTTTCTTCGAAATAGACAAGCTAATAAATAATGACATCATGAATATTAAATAAGATCGATTTTTGTAATTTTTATAATTTATAGGAGCCGTCTGATCTGGAACTATTGTTTGCAAAGGCGTATTTATGGAGTAAAGGGTTAATCAGCATTGACCCACACATATCTTGCTTATGTAACCTGATTGATATCTGCAAACAGCTTGCATCTAGATAAGACGCTGAGTAACTCATCAAGATCCAAGCTTACTATATCTGCATGCAAACAGCTTACATCTAGATGAGAGGCTGAGTAACTCATCAAGATCCATGCTTACTGTGACCTCATTGATATCTGTATACAAACAGCTTGTATCTAGATAAGAGGCTAAGTAACTCATTAGGATACATGCTTACTGTGACCTCATTGATATCTGTATGCAAACAGCTTGCATCTAGATGAGATGCTGAATAACACATCAAGATCCAAGCTTACTGTGACCTCATTGATATGTGCATGCAAACAGCTTACATCTAGATGAGAGGCTGAGTAACCCATCAAGATCCATGCTCACTGTGACCTCATTGATATCTGCAAATAGCTTGCATCTAGATGAGACGCTGAGAAACCCATCAAGATCCATGCTGTTCGAAATTCAATATGTAGTTTCTTAAAAGCATGGAAAAATACTTAGTTCAAACGACAACTTAATGAACTGAAGCCTATATTAAATATTTTTCATACAAAATCTTGAAGTGCTAATCACAACAAGAGGGCCAAGATGGCCCTTAATTGCTCACCTGATTACCATAGATTTAAGATTTTTGCTGGGTAGCCCATTGGTTGGGCCAATATTGATCATAGGGACAATATTTGAATAATGTTGATGGTGGATCATGAGCAGTGGTTCTGCAGAACAAGATTTTCAAAGATTTAGAATATTGATTTTATCAAGACAATGATTCTGACCAATGAAGATTGGACTAAAAATGTGCCCTCTAGAATATTTTTTCTAAGATTTGACTTAGTGACCTACTTTTTATTCCCATCCCACCCATGATCACACTCAACCTTGATATCACCAAGACAAACACACTGAGCAAGTTTGAGGAAGATTGGGCTAAAAATGTGGCTGCTGGAGTGTAAACTAGATTTTTCTAAGATATGACACAGTGACCTACTCTTTGACCAAACGTTTGACCTAGTGACCTAGTTTTTAACCCCATTTGACCCACTTTCAAACCCGTACCAGATTTTATCAAGACATTCATTCTGGCCAAGTTTCATGAAGATTGGACTAAAATTGTGACCACTAGAGTGTTCACAAGGTTTTTCTACTGTTTGACCTAGTGACCTAGTTTTTTACTCTACATAACCCACTTTTCAAACTCCTCCGAGATTTTATCAAGACAATCATTCTGACCAAGTTTCATGAAAATCGGGCTTAAAATATGACCTCTAGAGGGTTCACAAGGTTTTCCTACTATTTGACCTAGTGGCCTAGTTTTTAATCCAACTTGACCCACTTTCGAACTCATCTGAGATTTTATCAAGACATTAATTCTGACCAAGTTCCATGAAGATTGGACTACAATTGTGACCACTCGAGTGTTCACAAGCAAATTGTTGACGACGCAAAACGGACGCCAGACATTCAAGTCTCCCAAAAACTCACCCTGAGCTTTGCTCAGGTGAGTTAAAAATTAAATGAATTTTTCAACAAAAAAAATAATACAAAAACATTGAAACTATCAGAACTACATTGAACAATGAATTCAACAGCAGGCAATATGTATTGGATAAACACCTTGTGGCATCTGCGTAGCTAGTGTGGACGATATGGTCACGAAGTTCAGATCTTTGGATCCATAGTGAACTGGCATCTGTTTTCCCATACCAATATCGCCAACATTACCATAACACTGGTCCATGAATTCACCCAAGGTGAACCCTCTCCAAAACAGCACACCTGATATAAAGGAGTATATATATAGAGAGAGATAAGCAGCCTAAAAGAGCAAAGAAAACTCAAAAATCGCAAACAGTGCAGAATCAGATCAGACACTGCATTAAATGTGTCTTCTTGTTTTGATAAATAGCAGAACATCTCTACAGCAGTCACTTAAAATAAATTATATCAATATTGGTGCCTCTTAAAGCAGATGGTTGGTTAACCCAATCCTTCATATACATCTAAACATGTTTAACTTCAGCTACAAGCCTTTCAATTGTCAAGTAGATACAGGGTGTAACAAGAGAGAGCCATCAGTTTGCTATAAGTAACTTATAGATCTGCAAAAATCAGTCTTCTCAAATTCTCAAGTATATTTCTATTTTCAAAAACTGTGTCTGAGTTCCCACAGTATAAATCCTGATGAAATGCATAATGTGGAAAGATTTCATAGTTTTATATTTTCAGAGACAAAAAATAAATTTTGTGCCAGATTTCAAACAGAAATTAATGTAAGATATGTCAGCATCCCAAATGCTGGAAACAGTAAAGCAAGTTTGAACTCTGATGCCCAAATAAGAAATTGACTTTAACTGGACAATATTTAGTTGCTGCTTCATATGGTTACTTAACAAGGCAAGTATGAAGTCCCTATCTGTAAAAGTTCAAAAGTTATGGCCAAAGTTGAAATTTCAAACAAACAGAAAAACAAATAGGCCAAAAATATATTTATCACATAACCTTTGGTGTGGGAGTGCCGAAACAGAGTGCCTTAAACTGTGGAAATGCACTCGTGCATTTTTCTTTCAATGAGCAGTTTGAATCCAGCCGATAATGAATCTTAAAGAGAACACCCGAAACCAATACATGATGTCATCAACATCATTTATTCGTTTTAATAGTCAATAATAGCGCTGCTTTTTCGCCAATGCTGTAAACAATGGTGTCAGCTATAGTCTGTTTCACATCCTATGGCACTTTTAAGGGTTATGTGATAAAAAATCTTGCGTTCATGTTCATTCACTGAAGCTCATGTCACATTAGTATAGCAACTCTTTTCATAAAAACAATTTGTAATGAACACTCATGTAAGATCCTCTATTTCATACACCAGACATTTGATCTTGGGGGCTTTAAAATATGATGCAATTGAAAAATTAATTAAATCAAAATAAATCTAACTTCTGAGAATATTTTATATTTTTTGAAAAATCCAAAAAGTACCTTTTTCACTTATTAAGCCATGCAGCTAAACTTTGTACATTAATACAGACCTGCCTCTCTGTACTGTCCAAAGACAAGGTCCTTAGGGTTCAGGGCTGCTGCAGAGCCAATATGTGTACCCTCCTCACCAAAATTGGTCATATAGAAGGATATTCTTCCTTGTCGTTGAGATTCATACAGGATCTTATCCATAGTGTTGAGTAAAGTCATATCATGGTACATCTTGATCACAGTGTCTTTATCTAACTGTAAAAACAATGAAATAAAGTAAACCCTATACTGCACGAGTTACCATGTAAGAAATAATGACATAATGAACCCTGAACCATTGACTCTTTAACCCTTTCCCTGTTCTATATTTAGACAAATTTCAATACCTACTGAATATTCATGGACAAAACAGTTATAATGAAATATGGAAAGTGGAACATTGTAACCATTTTAGAAAGTAAAGAAACAGACCTTCAAATCCTATTAGCATATTTATGGATTAAGAGACCACTACAAGGCATCTTATATTGTAGGTCTTTAACCCTTTCCCTGCTCTGTGTTTATTACAAATTTCAATACCTACTGAATATTCATGGACAAAAAGGTTAGAATGAAATATGGAAGGTGGAACATTGTAGCCATTTTAGAAAGTAAAGACACAGACCTTTGAAATTCTATTAGCAAACAGAGTAGACCCTGATCAGACGGCTCCTAGAGGAGCCGTCTGATCTGGGTCTACTCTGTTTGCAGATGCGTGAAAACACATTTATACGAGGGAAAGGGTTAAGACAGGTGGAAGCTTAAGACAGGTGGAAGCTTAATGCTCCCAAAGGTGCTTTTTTAACCCTTTTCTGTAACCCTTCACCAAGTCGACCACTCTGTAGAATCATCTCTTCGAGACAACTCGAAAAGATTTGTCACAACATAGGGTTGTGAGGGGTTATAACACAACATAGGGTTGTATGGGGTTATAACACAACATAGGGTTGTGTGGGGCTATAACAAAACAATTCTTGAGAAAATGTTAAATTTATGCATCTGATCTCTTCTGAATGTGCTTCTTAACCCTTTCCTCCATAGGCTATTTTTAGACCCAACCTCTTTGAATGAATCTACCCAAAAGGAGCATTTAATAGGGAAAAGTAAAATTTTTGAATTGTGTAGTTTGAAACCATTGTGATAAATAGAGCATTTGCTCCTATAGGAGCAAATGCTCTATTTATCACAATGGTTTCAAGAAGTGGTTATTACAGAGGCGTAGAAAGGCGTATTCATGGAGGAAAGGGTTAAATAGGTAAACTAAGTCTCCACTTTGAAGACGTTCTACTGTATTCACTTGCATTGGGGTCTTCATTTGGATCTATAATCTCCCCTTTCCTGTTCATCACTCTGTATACTGGTATCCCCTCCAGTTTGTCTGGGTTAAGAAACTGGAGATTGTGAATGAACTTGGATCTGGATCCAGGAAACTCTGGCTTATCTTCCATGCGGCCAGGAGTCTGTGACGCCCGTTGACTCTGAAATATCAGGAAGAACCATTCCTTTATTGAATGTCTACCAAAACATTGTATATTTTCTATCATACTGGTATAGGTATAATATTTTAAGTAACATATCCACATTTCCAATATCTAAAACTTATTCCCTGACAATGATAATAAAACAGTTAATGGCAAAGTGGTGATAATTTGACTCAATCGATTTACACAACATCTTTCACTCAATAGTAGCATTGAAAGCGCTCAACAATTACTCAGAGGTTCTGAAATTAACTGTCTGTGTTGTCCGTATTGTCCAATTTCCAGCCTAGGCAACCAGATCTGAGCGTCTGGCTTGTCTGTGGACAACCAAAACACTGCTGGTTCAGAAAACAGTTTTCTGGATCTGTTCTGGACAAAGTGTCAGAATGAAAGTAAAAAAACGTTTTGACTGGTTCCAAATGAGCTGTGAAATATGTATCAGGGTTTTGGACAGTCTGAAGAATTAGTGTCCCCTTCTTTGGGAAAAGTACTCAATAAGGGGTTATCTATCTTCCTGAACTTGGGCAGTAAATTGGCGGGAATGTCTCCTATTTCTTAGATTTAGGTTTACTGTTGTTTTAGCACTATATTGATGTTTAAGTTCACAAAAGTAAATACATGTTATTTTATTTATGTTTTAATCTTTATAATATTTACTCTCTTGGCAAGTAACATTTTGATACGGACAAGTCGATTTTGAATGCCAACTTGTCCGTGGACAACTGAACTTTCAAAACATTTCAGAACCCCTGATTACTGTTCTTGAAAAGTCTTTTCTTACTGGTTCTGTGCGTCTTTATGATGCAGAAAACAACTAGCGAGCCTTTGTCAAACCAAGAATGTTTGGCCCCTAATTATCTTAAGTAGAATGGGTTTTTTTTTTCTCAGTGCAATGTTTGATGAAACATGGATAATTATATTGATTGTTAGTGTTTAAATATAATCATAAACGCAAATTTGTCGCATTTTTTTCAGATTTGTGGTCTTGCAGTGACAAGACTGAGCAATATTTAAGGAAGGCATCAATTGTGCCTATAAGCATATGGAATTCGGAACCGATCAAGGCCTAAATGATTGAAATTGGTATTGAATTGACTTTGCTGTAAGACTTTGAAACAAACATGACTTGCATTTTCTGCAGCTGATCTGACAGAAAATTAGCTACCTTTCAATATATCTATATAGACCCGATGCAATATTATAAGTTACACCAGAATTTGGCAGGGTGTACGACTGTACGGGCTGGTATGACCAGGCTAACGCCTCAGGAAATACGGGATCTAACAAACTCTGTTTGCAAATGCACGAACACACGTTTGTGTGAGGGAAAGGGTTAAACGTTTTCTGAGATAGAATGTCTGATGGGCTCCTACACTTTTGGATTCTAATGAGAAATTGAGTTACTCGGCATCGCATCTAAATCTAAACTGTGTGCACTTGACAGTTCATGTCTAGCAGGTAAGGGCTAATACATGCATACTGCTAGAACATGCATTAATTATTATGATGTTTTGTATTAAAAATGCAGAGTTTTTGTTATTAAATTTTATTTATGTATACTCGTCATTTCTTATTGGGCTGCGAAAGCAGCCCAACATTATACGGCTTTGAATTTTGACCATGCGTTTATGCGGTCCTGTGTTTCTATAAATGCCAATCTTTTTAATAAATATGGTTTACTGTGAGACAAGTTTTTATTTATATATATTCATTTATTTTATTTATTTTCATTCATATATTTTTCTCAGCATATTTTGGTCGGGGATATTTCTTTCTTTTCTGCCATGATCCAGTTTCAGTGAAAATGCTAGTGAATTAGGTATAAATGATTAAAATCACATTCCGAAGCATAGCTGTCAGCGTGGTCTAAGGGTTATAACGATGGACTAGGAAACGTGAGGTCGTGGGTTCGATCCTCAGTGGAAGCAGAATTATTTTTTTTCTCTCATATTTTCTTGGCACCCTTAGTATACGTGCTTTTGGTTTAAAACCATTTTGCACATAAAAATATAAGACCTTTGTCTGCATTTTGGCTTTGTTAAAGTTATTTAGCTGAGACCTTTTACTCGTGGTTTTGTTGACCGTTTTGCATATTTCACCATTGTGAATTTGAATTTGCTTCAACTTAGCTGTATGATTATCTTATACTAACCTGTTCTTAATTTGGGGACAAAATAAATGAAAAAGTTAATGGGCATTGAGTCGACCTATCGGAATAATTTCATGTAGATTGTAAGTATCGGAGTTTGTATGCCTTGTGAACATCACTTAATGTGATAATGGTTTCTACGTCAGTGTGTTTCAGCAAATGAATAACATTGATCTGTGACGTAATGTGTATTATTGGTGTCAAACACAGGTATTATGCATCATGGCTCATTAAAACATTCCCCCGTTTCTGCTACATGTATTAATTCATACATGTAGCAGAAACGGGGGAATGTTTTAATGAGCCATGATGCAGAAAAAGAGGGAGCAATATTGGGAAAACATGACTGTTATGTATTAATTCATACATAACAGTCATGTTTTCCCAATATTGCTCCCTCTTTTTCTTCTATCCTGCTTAAATACATGTTACGCAGCCATTTTACGCTTGCGTAAAACCTTGCTTGTATTTGTTTGGTTCAACAATAGTTCATTTAATTTCTTAGCCACGCAGGAATTGACAAACAGAATGACCATTTGTTGGTAAAATAACAAATCTATAGAGTTCATAAATCGTCTTAAAATGCATGGAAATCGCATCTAAGAAAACACAAATTAAAAAAAAAATCGGCACGGAAGGGGACACCCGTATGCTGTTTTCCTGTGGATTCGTGGTTCTTAAATTGCCCACCCCATACAAATTTACTCATATCCTTCGAGGCCCAAATCTTCAAAACTTGCCTACGCGCCTGAATGTTAGAACAAATCAAATATACTGTTATTTTTAATCTATATATACCATCCTTTCATCACGGACTTCGCTTTATCCAAATGTTGAGAGTGACCTTCATGCAAATAAAATTGAAAATTACGGCAATGTGCGGAAGTTCGTCAAATGAGAAGTGCCATTATTTTGCTATGTACCTGAGTCCCATGTAACCATCTGTATGAAATCGCTTGACACTTCGGTTTAATTCCTGCATTCTTAGTAATATTTAGGACTAATTTTCCAAACATTTTTTTGTGTGGTTGAGTCTTAATGTACACCATAGAAGTCAGTACACCATTTAAGTTAGGTGTCCGTAATACACGTAGCCCCGCCTTCAGACGAAGTCCTGCCCACTGCCAAGCACGGAGATACATATATGGGATCCTTTCAGTGGTTTGCCGAATACATAAATAAAGAAGGAAAACGCTGATTTTTCAATTACATTTAATTTAATTTAAAAGAGAAGGGGAGGAAAAGGGGAGGGAAATATTTAAATTTAATGTTGCTTTTGTCTCAATAGTAATTGGGATCGAACAACTTGTACACCATTTAAGGGCGCAGACTAAAACGCTGAAGTGGTTTGCCGAATACATAGATAAAGAAGGAAAACGCTGAAGACATAGAAATAGAAGGGTTTCGGAAAACGCTGAAGACAAAGAAATAGAAGCAGGCACGTACCCAGGTGGGGGGCTCGGGGGCCCGGGCCCCCCCAGCTGGCTGCCAAGATACCATTTTTATTAATGGGCCCTTTTTAGTTTTCCCTACCGTTTTGAAATTTTACCATGGCAATTTTTTTAGTGACCGATATTTTCCTCCCTGTGGGAGATTATCTGTTAGTTCTCTACACATAGACAGACCACCTTTATCACGCTGTCATGCTGTGATACACGCTTGGACTATTTTGGTATGGACCAATCAGGGTAATCCCCAGCGGAGAACACCCGAATTACGCAATCACGAGTTGGTTCCGGTTTTCGCTATACTTGAGTTTAGCAAATAAATTGTTCAGGAACCAGTCGTGACAAAATGCAAATTGCTACGTTGTCCACAAATACTACATGTGGCATGTAAATTACTCAAGCGTGGAGACAATGTCGCAAAACGAGGGGACGGGGGTGACATATCAAGACGCTAAGCAGTATGCACTTCGACCGATAAACATTTTACTGTATTGATCAATAACTAGTAATGAAAGAATAACTCCGAACATTCCGAATGATAAAAAAGTATGAATTAATTTTTGTAAATTGAGATTGTCCTAAAAAATAGGTGAAAAACACACCTTTTGCCATTGGGAATATAGCCAAATAAAAAACCCTAAAACTTTTATTGTAAAATAAGATAAAAATGGAATATCTTTTTCATTGTACATGTATACATATTTCTGTTATAACCAGGTGAGCGATTAAGGGCCATCATGATCCTCGTGTTAAACTGTTACATTTAGTGTTTGTAGTTTTGATCAGGGTTGTTTTCACATTTAGAAGAAAGAACTAGTGTGATGCTATGGTTAGTTGAGTGTATATTTACTTGGATATTTTGCTTTTTTATATAATTTGGTAATGTTCAGACAAAAACCCCAAAATAATCTATGTATTTACATTTCAGTTATTTATACTTACAGAAAATCTTATTTTTTCTTTACCCAATCTTGAAAATAATAGTTTTTAGCCATATTGCATAAAATCAATTAATTTTGAAAATTCAAAAGGATTTTCATTATGATCAATGAATGAAAGAATGGTCATTTTCTTTTAAAAGTAAATATATTTATATAGACAACTGATATACTTATGTTTTCTTATTTTAATAAATAAATGGAGATGATTTTCAAAAAAATGTTTTCTTTATTACTTTTAATTGTGTTCTTGCCAATCTTGGTAGATCAACATGCATGTCCTTAAATAAAGACATAAGCAGATGTTAGTTCTGAGATTAATAATGCCGAGTCTGTCCATAGCATTTTTTTAAAATCATGATCAAATGTCTGTCTGTTTGTCAAAGGCTAAACTTTAATCATATGTCTGTCTGCCTGTCTGTCAATGGCAAAAGTCTTTAGTCAGTCTGTCAATGGCAAAAAACTTTAACCAAGATCACGTCTGCCAATGGAAAAAAGGCATGATCACATGTCCGTCTGTCTGTCTGTCAATGGCAAAAACCTTTAACCAAGATCACCCCTGCAATGGAAAAAAGGCATGATCACATGTCCGTCTGTCTGTCTGTCAATGGCAAAAAACTTTAGCCTTGATCACAACTTTTGTGTTAGGGTGATTTGTACGAAGTCCATACATTGAAACATTGGTGATCATTCATCATGTATTAAGTCTCTGCACCTAAACCCAGGTGTAAAAGGAGCCGATTTCCTATATTATAACATAAAATTATATATTGATAGAGTGATCCAGATAGCAGGAAATTGCACCATTCAATGCGGCATACCAAAAAAATTTCGGCTACCGGGAGGGGACACCCCTCCCGTGCCCTCCCCAACTCGGCCCCCCCAGACAAAAATTTCTGAGTACGGCCCTGAGAAGGGTCACTGATCCATTAAATTGGGGAGGATTATAATGTCAACACCTGTACGGTATAACAGAAGCTTATTGCAGGATACTTATCAGATATATGTAGTTAGTATTACTTGTAAAAGAAGTTTGAGTATACAATAAAATGTTATATTTTTATAAAATAAACATATTATTTTTTTATTAATGGCATCACATTTATTTCAAAACAGTAACTATGGCAAAAAATGAGGGAAAATAAAATAACATAATAAATAATTCACGATGTCATTATTTTTTCACATGAATATTAATAGAGTAAATTTTCCTGAAAAAGTAACTGAAGCAGCTGAAGTGATTTGCCGGATACATAGATAAAGAAGGAAAACGCCGAAGACAAAGAAATAGAAGGATTTCAGAAAACGCTGAAGACAAAGAAATAGAAAGGTCACTGATCCATGAAATTGCGTGGGGGTTTATAATGTAAATAATGAAAAAAAAATATATATTTAATTAAAATTTAATTAATATATATACATAAAAAAGAAAGAAAAAAATCGTGAAAAAGTAATTAGGTCGGCAAACATGTTTGTATCTATATTGAATTTGGTTTAACAAAATATTTGTCAAACCTGTCCTTTGTGATGTTATATATTCGTATTCGTATATATATTAATTGGTCATTTTCAGTAGAAATAATAGTCCGGTATTGTTGCCTTGTAATTGCGTTCCTTGGATATATGTTTGTGCTCTTTGGAATGCGGCACGTGTTCGTGGTCTTATCCGAACATAACATTTAGTTGTTCACATTGCCATTACAAATAGTTTTGATAGTATGTATGATAACATATTTTTACAAATAAAATCAATTTTTCTAAACCCTTGCTCCATAAATACGCCTTGCAAACATAGAGTAAAGGGTTAATTGCCTACTAGCCAGTAGCATGTTAAAGGCTATCAGTGAAGTTGGGCACTAGCAATTCCACTGATTGGATTATGACAACTACCTTAATTTCTTTAATATGGAATGTAGATAAGCCCATCAGGGGTCGTTAAAGGATTTCGGAATGTGCACTACGCGGACACGAGCAATATAATTGATTGGATTATGAGTATTCGATAGATAATTCGATTTTATTTTAAAATCTCACAGGCAGTTATTGGACTAATGCACAGAAATGTTCCATGTTTGTTTGATATTGTACATCTGTGAAGTCCAGCCTCAAAATTTGTCAAAATATGTTAAGATTTAGAAATATATTTCTCTTTGATTATACTTAGATCTTTATATTTGCAGGTATATTTGTAAGATTTAGATTACATTGCTGTCACATATATAATTTCTTATATAATTAATTGTATCATGTAACAAGAAACATGTCAATGTTTACGTTACTAATAAAGTGTTTTGAATCTTGAATCTTGAATCTCTAAACCGAGTTATAGCTATTCTGTATTTGTTTTCTGAAATTATAGCATACTGTGTTGATTCGGATTATGTTTTGAAATATATATGTATTATTTATATTGATATACAGTGGTTTGCTACGCTGCATAAGTTATACAAAGATACACTTATAGGATATAAATATGATATTTTGATCATTCATTGGATTATGACAACTACCTTATTTTTTTCAATCTGGAATGTAGATAAATCGATTAGGGGTCGTTAATCGATTGCGGAACGTGCACTACACGGGCACGAGCAATATTACTGATTAGATTATGACAACTACCCTAATCCGATAATTAGATTTTACTAAACCCATCATAATTATATATCTCAGGCAGTTATTGGACCAATGCATAGACATTTTGCATGTTTAACCCTTTCCCCGTTCTGTATTTAGGCCAAATTTCAATACCTACTGAATATTCATTAACAAATTAGTTATGATGAAATATGGAGGTGGAACATTGTAGATATTTTGGAAAGTAAAGACACAGATCTATCAAACTCTATTAGCAAACAGAGCAGACCCTGGTCAGACGGCTCCTCTAGGAGCCGTCTGATCTGGATCTACTCTGTTTGCAAATGCGTTAAAACACGTTTATATGAGGGAAAGAGTTAATATATTACACCTGTGATGTTCTTAACCGAGTTAAAGCTATTCTAAACCATTTCCATGTTCAATATTCATATAAGTAATCATGACATCATGAATATTTATAAGCCGTCAGAATTTTTCACTGGATTTTTTTTTTGCTTTGACAGAAAGTGTATAATCAGATTTATATCATTCATAAGCAATCAGGACAGATCCTTTTCAAATAGCTCCTACAGTACTCTGTGCGTGCAAAAGAGCGAAAATGTGTTTATAAATATGAGGGAAAGGGTTAATAATAATCAAGAAGTAATTATCATCTTCATCATCATCATCTTCAGTAATCGCAGAAATCTATCCAGGTCTAAATCTGACCAGACATGAAAAATTACTTATCAGCCATCACAGAAGAGGATGATCTAATTCAGTTTGAAATCAGCCGTGAGTATATTAATGAATGTAATCATGAAATTAAGAATGACAACAGTTGGATAAAAGAATTATAGAACTTAAACTTCAGGACAAAGAAGAATTAGTACACAACAGAAAATTAAACTCATTTCACATGGAAGCTGTTAATAAATTATTAAAACAAAAGTTTGCTAATTCACTCAAATAAATATTCATGTGAAAAAATAATGACATCGTGAATTAACATTCATGTGAAAAATAAAGACATCTTCAATATTAGTCATATTGTTAATATAGCACATGGCCTTGGAATGCTTTTAGCATGGCAGACATTGTCAAAGAGCAGACCTTGATCAGATGGACAGTACAAACAAAAAATAATTTTACCGCATCAAAAGTAACATGTATTTTTTTTTTAAAAAAAAAAGAAAGAATTTATACCCCCACCCATTTTCACTTGTTTATAATAAATGTGATGCCATTAATTCAAAATATAATATATCTATATTTATTTTATCAACATATAACATTTTTATAGTATACTCAAATTTCTTTTACAAGTAATACTAACTACATATATCTGATAAGTTTGAAACTTGAAACTTATTCACTTGGTTAAACGCCTATTTTTGCAAATAATGCATTCAATGGCGTTGTACATTGACATAAATAAATCAGAGACAAATAAAAATCGATAGAGGATATATAATACACGAATATACATTTAAGAAAGCATAAAAACTAAAATCCATAAAACGATAAGTATCCTGCAATAAGCTTCTGCTCTACCGTACAGGTGTTGACATTATAATCCCCCACATAATTTCATGGATCAGTGACCCTTCTATTTCTTTGTCTTCAGCGTTTTCTGAAATCCTTCTATTTCTTTGTCTTCAGCGTTTTCCTTCTTTATCTATGTATTCGGCAAATCACTTCAGCGTTTTAGACAGACCCCCATTTAAGTCAGGTGACCAGAGAGACTTTGAATAGCTCCAAAGGAATGAAAACGTTGCACACCATTTAAATTAGGTGACCAGAGAGACCTAGAATAGCTAGATAGGACCGTAAAATTTGTACACCATTTAAGTCTAGTGAACAGAGAGACTTAGAATAACTCCATGGGACCGAAAAACGTATACACCATTTATAAGCAAGGTGACCAGGGAGACATTGATATAGACAACTTGTACGCCATTTAAGTCAGGCGACCAAGGAGACATAGAATAGCTCCATAGGAGCGAAAATTGTACACCATTTAAGTCAGGTGACCAGAGATTCATAGAATAGTCCCATAGGACCCAACAACTTAAGTTAGGCGACTAGAGAAACGTGTACACCACTTAAATCAGGTGAGCTGGGAAACCTAGAATAGCTTCATAGGACCGAAACACTTGTACACCGTTTAAGTCAGGTGACCAGGAAGTCCTAGAATAGCTATATAGTACAAAACAATTTGCACACCATTTAAGTCAGGAGACTAGGGAGACCTAGACAACTTGCACACCATTTAAGTCGGGTGACAAGAAAGGTCTAGAATAGCCCAATAAGACCGAACAACTTGTACACCATTTAAGTCAGGTGACCAGGGATTCATAGAATAGTCCCATAGGACCGAACATCTTGTACACCATTTAAGTTAGGTGACTAGAGAAACGTGTACACCACTTAAGTCAGGTGAGCTGGGAGACCTAGAATAGCTTCATAGGACCGAAAAACTTGTACACCGTTTAAGTCAGGTGACCAGGAAGTCCTGGAATAGCTATATAGTACAAAACAATTTGCACACCATTTAAGTCAGGTGACTAGGGAGACCTAGACAACTTGCACACCATTTAAGTCGGGTGACAAGAGAGGTCTAGAATAGCCCAATAAGACCGAAAAACTTGTACACCATTTAAGTCAGGTGACCAGAGAGACCAAGAATAGCTCCATAGAACCGAAAACCTCGTGCACCATTTAAGTCAGGTGATCAGAGAGACCTAGACAACTTGCATGCCATTTAAGTCAGGCGACCAAAGAGAAATAGAATAGCTCCACAGGACCGAAAAACTTGTACACCATTTAAGTCAGGTGACAGGGATTCATAGAATAGTTCCATAGGACCGAACATCTTGTACACCATTTAAGTTAGGTGACTAGAGAAACCTAGAATATCTAAAAATTTGTACACGATTTAAGTCAGGTGTGCAGGGAGACATAGAATAGCTTCATAGGACCGACAAACTTGTACACCGTTTAAGTCAGGTGACAAGGAATACCTAGAATAGCTTTATAGTACAAATAAAATTGCACACCATTTAAGTCAGGTGGCCAGGGAGACCTAGACAACTTGCACGCCATTTAAGTCAGGTGAAGAGAGAGGCCTAGAATAGCCCAATAGGACCGAAAAGCACAACATTTCAGTCTGGTGACCAGAGAGACATAGAACAGCTCTATAGGACAGAAATACTTGTACACCATTTAAGTTAGGTGACTAGAGAAACATAGAATAGCTCCATAGGATCTAAAACTTGTACACAATTTAAGTCAGGTGGGCAGGGAGACCTAGAATAGCTTCACATGACCAAAAAACTTGTACACCGTTTAGGTCAGGTGATCAGGGAGACATAGACAACTTGCACACCATTTAAGTCAGGTGACCAGAGAGACCTAGGCATCTTGCACACCATTTAAGTCAGGTGACCAGAAAGACATAGAACAGCTCCATAGAACAGAAAAACTTGAACACGTTTTAAGTCAGGTGACCAGAGAGACATAGACATCTTGCACACTATTTAAGTCAGGTGACCAGGGAGACCTACACAACTTGCACACCATTTAAGTCAGGTGACCAGGGAGACCTAGACAACTTGTACACCATTTAAGTCAGGTGACCAGAGAGGCCTAGAATAGGACCGAAAAATTTGTACACCATTTAAGTCAGGTGACCAGAGAGACATAGACATCTTGCACAATATTTAAGTCAGTTGACCAGAGAGACATAGAATAGCTCAATAGGATAGAAACATTTGTACACCATTTAAGGTAGGTGACTAGAGAAACCTAGAATAGCTCCATAGGATCTAAAACTTGTACACCGTTTAGGTCAGGTGAGCAGGGAGACCTAGAATAGCTTCATAGAACCGACAAACTTGTACACCGTTTAAGTCAGGTGACCAGGGAGACATAAAATAGCTCAATAGTTCAACACAATTTGCACATCATATAAGTCAGGTGACTAGAGAGGCATAAAATAGCTCAATAGGACCGAAAAACTTGTACACCAATTAAGTCGTGTGACCAGGGAGACCTAGAATAGCTTTATAATACAACACAATTTGCACACCATTTAAGTTAGGTGACCAGGGAGACCTAGATAACTTGCACACCACTACAGACCCGTCGGTTTGGACCCAAAACAGGAAATGGCTCAAGTGGGCCTCGAGTGGTCAATGACGTCACGAACGTGACGTTGAGTCATCACGTGACGTTGAGTCATCGGAGTCACGCGACAGTGAATCATAGGGGTCACGCGATCCTGAGTCATAAAAACTTTCCGTGACAAATCAAAGAACCCATCCCTTCGTGAAAAATCGCTACTTAAAACAATCGACGTGAATCAGACGTTAACTTCCTTTAAGTCGAGTGACACACACACTCCAACACGACGGTTATTACGAAACGTAACCAATCACCGACCTGCACGTACGTGATGAGAACGTCGACGTAAGTACGTTCAAGTGTCCATACCACTCGAGATCGTCGTCTGCTGTATATAAGAGGCTTACTCCAACAGCGTGGGTTTTGTATCTCTAGCGATTTTCTGGATTTAAGACGTTACGTAAACATCGCAGTACGGAATTAATTATAAGGTAAGCTTTATATTCACTATTCTCTTTACCCTAAGCGCGTACTCTAACACAAATGATCCGACTATATCTCCACTACGAAATTACACTAGACCTTTTACGAACGAAAATCTGTATATTACTTTCAAGGGTCAAACTTCGTCATTAAAAGGTTTATGATGTTGTTTTTTTACATAAAGTCTAACATTTTTTTCCAAAAAGGAAGCAAATAAGTTATTGACTCTTCTATTTGAAATATATTCAAAGCCTGTTTAGCTAAATACATTTTAACAAACAAAAACGATATTCAGGGTTATAGTCCTCTCACACTGTTTACCATAAAATGGAAACAGGATCTTCACTTACTATACTAAATGTGTTATTACTCCGTAGACTAAAAAAGGTTTCGGCTAATCTATTTTAATTTAAAATAATTACCAACACATATAGCGAAAAAAAATGTGTAAGCATTATTTCTTAAAATTTAACTCACTACGCGAGATATAAACGACGGCAAGATAACTTTGATTCTGTCTTTACGACGTACAAGGGTCCGTATTAAGCGCCCGAAAAGCAGTCATTGACAAACCCTTAACCGGAGATTTACTCTGTCACTTTGTTTTTACAGTTTACCATTGGCCTTTAGTATGTTAAATACGTTGGTTTTTGATCATCGATTATACTAGCGTTCTATTTACTTTTCATCTTTATTTATCAGACTAATGACTAATCTAATATCTATAAACATTATCTTCGACACGGTTATACTATTTCTACGATGAATTATTTAGATACCGCAGATACTAGTTTTAAGACAAACGCTATCCAAGTAAGTTTATATCCTACTCACCGAATCCCTTCAAGTACCTTTCCCTTCAAACAGGACAGGCCCCCTTCAACCTCTTAATGACGGACGTACACGGATTAGTTTAAATAGATTCGTCCGGTGCGGCAACGGATCAGTCTACTTTCACAGATTAAAAATACCCCGTTTCTAATTCTCATTTATACATACGTTAATTTGTGTTGACCACAGTGTAAACTCCACTGAAATATACCTTAAAACCAACGTAAAAGAAACAACAACAACCACAAACAACATGACACAACTGTTTCAGTTTGTTAAATTTTATTAATATATCGGAAACAATAGAGTGAAGACGTTTTACTTGCATAGAGCTTGCCTACGTGTTATCGACCTTTAGCTTGCTCAGTTATAATCTAGCACCAAAAGAGTTGTAGAATAATGCAAAATAACCAGATAAGGTGACCCATAGCGAGATATTTGTATAAATAGGACTTACAATTGATCTCGCATTATTGTAGGATGAGTTCGATGTGTTCCGTCTGTTCAATTCCATGTCAAATAGAATGTGGCAAGTGCTTTGCCATTCTCACATACTTGGGAAAGAAGCACAATTGCCCGGTAGAAGAAGAGGGGTTTTATGACGATCACGAGGGATCGTGTCCTATGTGCCCCGATTGTCAGGGAAAAGAGGATGAAAGTGTCGCCTGCTAGTCCGCATCTAATCTGGATCAAGGCTAATTGTCCTTGTGTGTATGACCCCGACCCCTACCCCTAGACTAAGAGATAAAACAAAATGTTTCTGATTCAAACAACAACAACAACAACAACAGCGACAACAACAACTTCAACAGCAACAGTAGCAGTAACAACAACAACAACCACAATTGTTGTGTCTATAATGTAGGAAATGTCATAGACGAGAGAATAAATTATAAGCGCAGCATACGCATTAATTATATCTTTTATCTTCAGTATAGCGTTGGAGGCCTAGATTGTCGCCCAATAGTAACAAGGCGTGGATTGGGGGCAATTTGACTAGTTTTTCCGCGAAGTGTGCAGAATGAGCGATTTTAGAAACAGTAGCATTTTGGGAAAAAAGGTTCGTTTCCACAACCGTATTCGTTGTATGATTTACGTTATCCCGGAAGGACATAGACTACGACCCGTACCTAAGAAAATATCCGGTTTATCTCCTCAGAAGGTTAAGGTTGACCATTCGAAAAAAGTAGCCCAAATAAAGAACAGCTTAAAGAAACGGCTTTTAGTATGGTTACAGGAATCGCTCTGAAAGTCACACGCGCGGAAGTTTATAAGAGAACGAACAATACAGCAACGCGTATCGCGCTAAAAGGGAATCATGCATCGTTGTAATCTTTGCGACAAGTCCTATACCTGGTTGGACAGTTTGAAACGACACCGGAAACAGAAACACAAAGACATATTTGACGATAAGGAACAGCGGCAGCAACAACAACAACAACAACAACAACAACAACAACAGCAACAACAACAACAACAACAACAACAACAGCAACAACAGCAACAACAACAGCAACAACAGCAACAACAACAACAGCAACAACAACTGCAACAACAGCAACAACAACAGCAACAACAACAACAGCAACAACAACAACAACCGTTTACCTTTCAACACCCGTTTACTTGCATAGTCAGCGGACCGACATCCTGTGGCAAAACTTATTTTCTGTCCCAACTGCTACAAAAAGCGGACAAGATACAACCCGCGCCTCAACGTATCATCTGGTTATACAAACGATGGCAGCCTTTGTACGACGTCATACGGAGAACAGTTTACCCTAAAGTGGAGTTTATACGAGGCGTTCCTTTAAACATAGACAGTGACGAATTTCTAGACCCACGCCTGAACAACGTCATCGTTTTGGACGACATGGCTACCGAAGCGGCCAAAGACCCGAGAGTCACGGACCTGTTCACCGAAGGCAGTCACCACAGAAATGTGTCCGTCATCGCTCTCAATCAGAACCTTTACTATAGTAAGGACCCGACCCAGAGAAGAAACTGCCATTACCTAGTGCTATTTAACAATCCCGTAGACAGGCAACAAGTCATGACCCTGGCGAGGCAAATGTACCCGGGTAACGCTCGACATCTGTTACGTCATTTCGAAGAAGCCGTCGGTCAGCTGTACGGTTACTTGTTGATCGATTTGAAACCGAACACGCTCGAACGCTCGCGTTTGCGGGCCAATGTATTGGAAGATATAAGAGAGATGACCCAAGCTAAGGTCCAATAAACGGACTCCATCGATCCGTCGAAAGTTAACTGCCAACCAGTACGTAATAGTCAATCATTGGCGCCTACGGACCTCCTTACACGGGGAGACATGGGGATCACGTGCGACGATTGCGGATCGATTCTATCGGATCTCCGTCACTTGCGAGCGCACGTCCAAACTTGGTGTCCCATGAAAAAAGAAGGTACCGCAGCTGATGACGACAGTAACAGCGATTCCGACGATGAACGGAATTTCGATGATGCCATCGCGGAATCCGATGACGGCGAGGACGAAATCCTCGGTGAAGGATTAGAAAGAGAGGGGGACGAGGAAGACGAAACCGATTCCTTTCAACGGTTTTCAGAGGCGGAAAAGTGGACGAGGCATTTTCGAAGAATGGCGGAAGGAAAAGTACGACCGAATCACAAAGGTCACTATATCGTGGAAGACCCGCAAACCGGTTACGGTGGAAGAAAGGATGGAGGTCAAGGGATCATCTCGTGGGTAACGCCCATCGCCCAAGATATAGAAATGGCCAGATCGTTAGTCAAAGGTCAAAGAAAGTTGACGGCTTCAGCCCTTAATCATATAAGAGTCGTTAAGGAGAGACCAGCCGTAACAGTACCCGAACCTGACTTTTCGATGAGGCCTCCGGGAATTCCGGCGTACGGATGGTATAAACAGAAAAATACGCACCGGCAATAACTACGTTTTTGAAGACATATTCTATTGTCTTACTTATTCGGCGAAAAAAGAGAGGTGGGACGTTGGGTTTGGCTTTCAGCCTTATAGTAAAGTTATTGCTCCGCGTATTTTGGTTCACCTTGTCCATTCAAACTCAGATGTCGTGGTTGGAGTATGAAGCGAATAGTACGCTTCTTAGGAACGATAAGAAATATATACCGCTTTCCGTATAGACTTTTTTTCTCTCTAAAGATGTTGAAATGTTGAGTGTTGACTGATGCGTATGTTTTAGCGGTTTAGTGTTGTTTTATTGTTGATGTTGGTACTTTTTTATGTATTGTAATTTGTTTTTGCTTAGGACTGCGTGTAATATGTGCTGTAACTAAACGTATTAAAATGTGGAAAAAATCAGGTGGTTTGTTGCGTGTCATTTTCCTTTAGTAAACCATTTATACCAGACTGATAGGAAGCTTTACTCCTTTTTGCTGGCGATGTAGATTTCTCATTCAAGGGTCCTAAAGACGGACGCCATTTAAAATAAGTACGGCGTATCCATTGACCCCAGGAATGAAGTCTATACCATGGGGCAAATAACAGTAAATTTTCGTATCGGGAGGGTTATAAAAAGGTGAATAAGAAAACGTAAAGAATAAACGCAAAAGTGTTGTTTTTTTTATATACAACTTTATGAACCCCGCTAGATACAGTACGTCGGGGATTAGGGCCGTCCCACCGATCGCACTTTACAATAATAATGGCATTTCTATCAAAATAGGTATACATGTATAGTACAATTGCTTTTGATTTTGAATACCCGTCATCAACACCGACCCCGTATGAAAACACGTAAAATGGACAGTTTCTTTCTTGAACATGGCCGCGGGGGAAACAGTTCCGGTTCGTAGTGTCCGTCGTAATATCTAGCCACTTTGACTAAATCCAATGGTCCTTTGTAAAGTGCGATCGGTGGGACGGCCCTAATCCCCGACGTACTGTATCTAGCGGGGTTCATAAAGTTGTATATAAAAAAAAAAACACTTTTGCGTTTATTCTTTACGTTTTCTTATTCACCTTTTTATAACCCTCCCGATACGAAAATTTACTGTTATTTGCCCCATGGTATAGACTTCATTCCTGGGGTCAATGGATACGCCGTACTTATTTTAAATGGCGTCCGTCTTTAGGACCCTTGAATGAGAAATCTACATCGCCAGCAAAAAGGAGTAAAGCTTCCTATCAGTCTGGTATAAATGGTTTACTAAAGGAAAATGACACGCAACAAACCACCTGATTTTTTCCACATTTTAATACGTTTAGTTACAGCACATATTACACGCAGTCCTAAGCAAAAACAAATTACAATACATAAAAAAGTACCAACATCAACAATAAAACAACACTAAACCGCTAAAACATACGCATCAGTCAACACTCAACATTTCAACATCTTTAGAGAGAAAAAAAGTCTATACGGAAAGCGGTATATATTTCTTATCGTTCCTAAGAAGCGTACTATTCGCTTCATACTCCAACCACGACATCTGAGTTTGAATGGACAAGGTGAACCAAAATACGCGGAGCAATAACTTTACTATAAGGCTGAAAGCCAAACCCAACGTCCCACCTCTCTTTTTTCGCCGAATAAGTAAGACAATAGAATATGTCTTCAAAAACGTAGTTATTGCCGGTGCGTATTTTTCTGTTTATACCATCCGTACGCCGGAATTCCCGGAGGCCTCATCGAAAAGTCAGGTTCGGGTACTGTTACGGCTGGTCTCTCCTTAACGACTCTTATATGATTAAGGGCTGAAGCCGTCAACTTTCTTTGACCTTTGACTAACGATCTGGCCATTTCTATATCTTGGGCGATGGGCGTTACCCACGAGATGATCCCTTGACCTCCATCCTTTCTTCCACCGTAACCGGTTTGCGGGTCTTCCACGATATAGTGACCTTTGTGATTCGGTCGTACTTTTCCTTCCGCCATTCTTCGAAAATGCCTCGTCCACTTTTCCGCCTCTGAAAACCGTTGAAAGGAATCGGTTTCGTCTTCCTCGTCCCCCTCTCTTTCTAATCCTTCACCGAGGATTTCGTCCTCGCCGTCATCGGATTCCGCGATGGCATCATCGAAATTCCGTTCATCGTCGGAATCGCTGTTACTGTCGTCATCAGCTGCGGTACCTTCTTTTTTCATGGGACACCAAGTTTGGACGTGCGCTCGCAAGTGACGGAGATCCGATAGAATCGATCCGCAATCGTCGCACGTGATCCCCATGTCTCCCCGTGTAAGGAGGTCCGTAGGCGCCAATGATTGACTATTACGTACTGGTTGGCAGTTAACTTTCGACGGATCGATGGAGTCCGTTTATTGGACCTTAGCTTGGGTCATCTCTCTTATATCTTCCAATACATTGGCCCGCAAACGCGAGCGTTCGAGCGTGTTCGGTTTCAAATCGATCAACAAGTAACCGTACAGCTGACCGACGGCTTCTTCGAAATGACGTAACAGATGTCGAGCGTTACCCGGGTACATTTGCCTCGCCAGGGTCATGACTTGTTGCCTGTCTACGGGATTGTTAAATAGCACTAGGTAATGGCAGTTTCTTCTCTGGGTCGGGTCCTTACTATAGTAAAGGTTCTGATTGAGAGCGATGACGGACACATTTCTGTGGTGACTGCCTTCGGTGAACAGGTCCGTGACTCTCGGGTCTTTGGCCGCTTCGGTAGCCATGTCGTCCAAAACGATGACGTTGTTCAGGCGTGGGTCTAGAAATTCGTCACTGTCTATGTTTAAAGGAACGCCTCGTATAAACTCCACTTTAGGGTAAACTGTTCTCCGTATGACGTCGTACAAAGGCTGCCATCGTTTGTATAACCAGATGATACGTTGAGGCGCGGGTTGTATCTTGTCCGCTTTTTGTAGCAGTTGGGACAGAAAATAAGTTTTGCCACAGGATGTCGGTCCGCTGACTATGCAAGTAAACGGGTGTTGAAAGGTAAACGGTTGTTGTTGTTGTTGCTGTTGTTGTTGTTGCTGTTGTTGTTGCTGTTGTTGCAGTTGTTGTTGCTGTTGTTGTTGTTGCTGTTGTTGCTGTTGTTGTTGCTGTTGTTGCTGTTGTTGTTGTTGTTGTTGTTGTTGTTGCTGTTGTTGTTGTTGTTGTTGTTGTTGTTGTTGTTGCTGCCGCTGTTCCTTATCGTCAAATATGTCTTTGTGTTTCTGTTTCCGGTGTCGTTTCAAACTGTCCAACCAGGTATAGGACTTGTCGCAAAGATTACAACGATGCATGATTCCCTTTTAGCGCGATACGCGTTGCTGTATTGTTCGTTCTCTTATAAACTTCCGCGCGTGTGACTTTCAGAGCGATTCCTGTAACCATACTAAAAGCCGTTTCTTTAAGCTGTTCTTTATTTGGGCTACTTTTTTCGAATGGTCAACCTTAACCTTCTGAGGAGATAAACCGGATATTTTCTTAGGTACGGGTCGTAGTCTATGTCCTTCCGGGATAACGTAAATCATACAACGAATACGGTTGTGGAAACGAACCTTTTTTCCCAAAATGCTACTGTTTCTAAAATCGCTCATTCTGCACACTTCGCGGAAAAACTAGTCAAATTGCCCCCAATCCACGCCTTGTTACTATTGGGCGACAATCTAGGCCTCCAACGCTATACTGAAGATAAAAGATATAATTAATGCGTATGCTGCGCTTATAATTTATTCTCTCGTCTATGACATTTCCTACATTATAGACACAACAATTGTGGTTGTTGTTGTTGTTACTGCTACTGTTGCTGTTGAAGTTGTTGTTGTCGCTGTTGTTGTTGTTGTTGTTGTTTGAATCAGAAACATTTTGTTTTATCTCTTAGTCTAGGGGTAGGGGTCGGGGTCATACACACAAGGACAATTAGCCTTGATCCAGATTAGATGCGGACTAGCAGGCGACACTTTCATCCTCTTTTCCCTGACAATCGGGGCACATAGGACACGATCCCTCGTGATCGTCATAAAACCCCTCTTCTTCTACCGGGCAATTGTGCTTCTTTCCCAAGTATGTGAGAATGGCAAAGCACTTGCCACATTCTATTTGACATGGAATTGAACAGACGGAACACATCGAACTCATCCTACAATAATGCGAGATCAATTGTAAGTCCTATTTATACAAATATCTCGCTATGGGTCACCTTATCTGGTTATTTTGCATTATTCTACAACTCTTTTGGTGCTAGATTATAACTGAGCAAGCTAAAGGTCGATAACACGTAGGCAAGCTCTATGCAAGTAAAACGTCTTCACTCTATTGTTTCCGATATATTAATAAAATTTAACAAACTGAAACAGTTGTGTCATGTTGTTTGTGGTTGTTGTTGTTTCTTTTACGTTGGTTTTAAGGTATATTTCAGTGGAGTTTACACTGTGGTCAACACAAATTAACGTATGTATAAATGAGAATTAGAAACGGGGTATTTTTAATCTGTGAAAGTAGACTGATCCGTTGCCGCACCGGACGAATCTATTTAAACTAATCCGTGTACGTCCGTCATTAAGAGGTTGAAGGGGGCCTGTCCTGTTTGAAGGGAAAGGTACTTGAAGGGATTCGGTGAGTAGGATATAAACTTACTTGGATAGCGTTTGTCTTAAAACTAGTATCTGCGGTATCTAAATAATTCATCGTAGAAATAGTATAACCGTGTCGAAGATAATGTTTATAGATATTAGATTAGTCATTAGTCTGATAAATAAAGATGAAAAGTAAATAGAACGCTAGTATAATCGATGATCAAAAACCAACGTATTTAACATACTAAAGGCCAATGGTAAACTGTAAAAACAAAGTGACAGAGTAAATCTCCGGTTAAGGGTTTGTCAATGACTGCTTTTCGGGCGCTTAATACGGACCCTTGTACGTCGTAAAGACAGAATCAAAGTTATCTTGCCGTCGTTTATATCTCGCGTAGTGAGTTAAATTTTAAGAAATAATGCTTACACATTTTTTTTCGCTATATGTGTTGGTAATTATTTTAAATTAAAATAGATTAGCCGAAACCTTTTTTAGTCTACGGAGTAATAACACATTTAGTATAGTAAGTGAAGATCCTGTTTCCATTTTATGGTAAACAGTGTGAGAGGACTATAACCCTGAATATCGTTTTTGTTTGTTAAAATGTATTTAGCTAAACAGGCTTTGAATATATTTCAAATAGAAGAGTCAATAACTTATTTGCTTCCTTTTTGGAAAAAAATGTTAGACTTTATGTAAAAAAACAACATCATAAACCTTTTAATGACGAAGTTTGACCCTTGAAAGTAATATACAGATTTTCGTTCGTAAAAGGTCTAGTGTAATTTCGTAGTGGAGATATAGTCGGATCATTTGTGTTAGAGTACGCGCTTAGGGTAAAGAGAATAGTGAATATAAAGCTTACCTTATAATTAATTCCGTACTGCGATGTTTACGTAACGTCTTAAATCCAGAAAATCGCTAGAGATACAAAACCCACGCTGTTGGAGTAAGCCTCTTATATACAGCAGACGACGATCTCGAGTGGTATGGACACTTGAACGTACTTACGTCGACGTTCTCATCACGTACGTGCAGGTCGGTGATTGGTTACGTTTCGTAATAACCGTCGTGTTGGAGTGTGTGTGTCACTCGACTTAAAGGAAGTTAACGTCTGATTCACGTCGATTGTTTTAAGTAGCGATTTTTCACGAAGGGATGGGTTCTTTGATTTGTCACGGAAAGTTTTTATGACTCAGGATCGCGTGACCCCTATGATTCACTGTCGCGTGACTCCGATGACTCAACGTCACGTGATGACTCAACGTCACGTTCGTGACGTCATTGACCACTCGAGGCCCACTTGAGCCATTTCCTGTTTTGGGTCCAAACCGACGGGTCTGTAGTCACACCATATAAGTCAGGTGACTAGAGAGGCATAGAATAGTTCAATAGGACCGAAAAATTTGGACACCAATTAAGTCGTGTGACCAGGGAGATCTAGAATAGCTTTATAGTACAACACAATTTGCACACCATTTAAGTCAGGTGACAAGAGGGACCTAGACAACTTGCACACCATTTAAGTCAGGTGACCAGAGATACCTAGAATAGCTCCATAGGATCTAAACACTTGTACACCATTTAAGTCAGGTGAGCAGGGAGACCTAGAAACGCTTCATAGGGCCGAAAAACTTGTACACCATTTAAGTCAGGTGACCAGAGAGACAGACATCTTGCACACCATTTAAGTCAGGTGACCAGGGAGACCTAGACAACTTGTACACCATTTAAGTCAGGTGACCAGAGAGACCTAGAATAGGACCGAAAAACTTGTACCGAAACGCTTCATAGGGCCGAAAAACTTGTACACCATTTAAGTCAGGTGACCAGAGAGACATAGACATCTTGCACAATATTTAATTCAGGTGACCAGAGAGACATGGAATAGCTCAATAGGATAGAAACATTTGTACACCATTTAAGGTAGGTGACTAGAGAAACCTAGAATAGCTCCATAGGATCTAAAACTTGTAAACCGTTTAAGTCAGGTGAGCAGGGAGACCTAGAATAGCTTCATAGGACCGACAAACTTGTACACCGTTTAAGTCAGGTGACCAGGGAGACATAGAATAGCTCAACACAATTTGCACACCATATAAGTCAGGTGACTAGAGAGGCATAGAATAGCCAATAGGACTGAAAAACTTGTACACCAATTTAGTCGTGTGACCAGGGAGACCTAGAATAGCTTTATAATACAGCACAATTTGCACACCATTTAAGTCAGGTGACCAGGGAGACCTAGATAACTTGCACACCATATAAGTCAGGTGACTAGAGAGGCATAGAATAGCTCAATAGGACCGAAAAATTGTACACCAATTAAGTCGTGTGACCAGGGAGACCTAGAATAGCTTTATAGTACAACACAATTTGCACACCATTTAAGTCAGGTGACAAGAGGGACCTAGACAACTTGCACACCATTTAAGGCAGGTGACCAGAGATACCTAGAATAGCTCCATAGGATCTAAACACTTGTACACCATTTAAGTCAGGTGAGCAGGGAGACCTAGAAAAACTTCCTAGAACCGAAAAACTTGTACAACGTTTAACTCAGGTGACCAGGAAGACCTAGAATAGCTCTATAGTACAAAACAGTTTGTACACCATTTAAGTCATGTGACCAGAGAGACCTCGAATACCTCTATAGGACTGAAAAACATGTACACTATTTAATTCAGGTGACTAGAGAGACCTACAATAGCTCCATAGGACCGAAAAACTTGTACACCATTTAAGTCAGGTGACCAGAGAGACCTCGCATACCTCCATAGGACCGAAAAATGTGTACACTACTTTAGTCAGGTGACTAGAGAGACCTACAATAGCTCCATAGGACCTAAACACTTGTACACCATTTAAGTCAGGTGACCAGAGAGACCTAGACAACTTGCACACCATTTAAGCCAGGTGACCAGAGAGACCTCGATTACCTCCATAGGACCAAAAAACGTGTACACTATCTAAGTCAGGTGACTAGAGAGACCTACAATAGCTCCATAGAACGATAACACTTCTACACCACCGTTTAAGTCAGATGACCAGAGAGACCTCGACAACTTGCACACCATTTAAGTCAGGTGACCAGAGAGACCTCGAAAACCTCCATAGGACCGAAAAAAAATGTACACTATTTACTTCAGGTGACTAGAGAGACTTACAATAGCTCCATAAGACCAAAACACTTGTATACCATTTAAGTCAGGTGACCAGAGAGACCTAGACAACTTGCACACCATTTAAGTCAGGTGACTAGAGAGACCTAGAATAGCTCCATAGGATCTAAAATGTGTACAACATTTAAGTCAAGTGAGCAGGGAGACCTAGAATACCTTCATAGGACCGACAAACTTGTACACCGTTTAAGTCAGGTGACAAGGAAGACCTGGAATAGCTCTATAGTACAAAACAATTTGCACACCATTTAAGTCGGGTGACCAGGGAGACCTAAACAACTTGCAAACCATATATGTCAGGTGACCAGAGAGACCTCGAATACTTCCATAGGACCGAAAAATTTAAACACCATTTAAGTCAGGGACACATGGAAAAGCCCCATAGGACCGAAAAACTTGTACACCATTTAAGTTATGTGACTAGAGAAACCTAGAATAGCTCCATAGGATCTAAAAACGTGTACACCATTTAAGTCAGGTGACTATAGAGACCTAGAAAAGCTCCATATGAATAAAAAATGCACACCATTTAAGTTAGGTAACCAGAGAGACCTAGAATACCTCCATAGGACTCAAAAACGAGTGAGGTCTAGAAGAGTTACATATGACCTAACAACATGGACACTACATGTATTTATTTTAGGCGACCAGAGAGACCTAGAATAGCTTCATTGGAATGAAAAGGTTGCACACCATTTAAGTCAGGTGACCAGAGGGACATAGAATACCTCTATAGGATCGATAAATCTGTACAACATTTAAGTCAGTTGACCAGAGACATAGAATAGCTGTATAGGACAAGGCAACTTGCACACCATTTAAGGGAGGTAATCAGAGAGACTTAGAATAGCTCCATAGGACCAACACTTGTACACCAATTAAGTCAGGTGACCATAGAAACCTGCAATAGTTCCCAAAGGACCTAACACCGCGTACACCATTTAAGTTAGGCAACCAGAGACTTTTACGGACAATGGCTCCCTCGGCATCTCTTAGGCCTCCGGCTTCAATTGACAAAGCCCTGGGATGTTTGATCGAATCGCCTCACTGGATTCCGACAGCCTCAGGGTGGGCATGAGGGCTTCCTCTGCCAATGTCTCTCTCTCTCATTTTTTAGCGTTGGGGTCGTGTCAGCGCCAACAGATGGTGTGTAGCTTCAAACATCGACCTCCTATCTACGGCCCTCTCTGTTGGGCTTTAATCGGAGACCACGTCTTCCGAAGCGACTAAGTGCCTTTCATACCAGCTGGGCCGCTCGGCCCAACTGGCCTTGGGTCTAGGGCTCAAATCGACAGCGGAAATGCTCCGCGGTCGCCGTGACACCTTCCTCCAATCTGCACATGCCCTGCAGGGCGAGCTGCGGGCGTCTCCCCTTGCCTCCGAACTACTTTTCGGAGGCAAAGTTAAGGAGAAAGAGCTCGCAGACAGTGCTTCTCCCAGGAACCCTTCCAGTCTGGGTTCATGAAAATCGCTAAGGCCCCTGCTAAACGTAAGCCTCATACGGGACCTCCCAATGATCCAGGGGAAGAAGAGTAAAAAAACAGGCCATCTTCTTCCCCTCAGCGGGACCCGGCAAAGAGCCGGTAAGGAACCTTCCCTGCTCCCAATACCTCGGGGTTGGCGTCTCAGTGTTCCTTCCCTCCCCGCCCTAGGGGTTCTGGACATTCTATGCCTCAGCCCTTGGGACTCGCTCTTTCTGCCCCCCTTCCGATCCGACCCTGCATTCTTGTGGGCGCCAGGCTTCTTTACTTTGTTGCAGCATGGCACAATATCACTCAGGACCCTTGGATCCTCCCTATTGTAGTATCCATCTGGGTCAACAGCCTCTTTTCTCCGGGGTCCCGATTTATCTGTCATCGGATCACCCGAATATGCAAGACGCAGTGCCTTAACTTCTCGCAAAAGCGGCTGTAGAAAGGGTACTGAACGAGAATTCGACGGGCTTTTACAGCTGTCATTTTCTCATTCAAAAGAAGAACGGCGCATTTCGACCTATCGTCGTGCTCTCTACTCTCAACAAGTATGTAGAGGTCGAACATTTCAAAATGGAGAGCATCTCTTCCATTCAGCTAGCTATCTAACAAAAGGGCCATATCCATGGATCTATCAGACGGTTATTTTCATGTCCCGGTTCACCCGGCAGACAGACACCTACGCTTCTGCCATGAGGGCACCGACTACCAGTTCCAGACTCTGCCCTTTGGCCTCTCTACATTCCCAGATAGAGAGAGAGAAAGAGAGAGAGTGGGGATTCTCTGCTAAATAAGGAGAGAAAAGAGAGAGAGGGAGAGAGAGAGAGAGAGAGAGAGAGAGAGAGAGAGAGAGAGAGAGAGAGAGAGAGAGGGAGTCTCTGCTAAATAAGGCAATTGGATAGTATAATCAAACACTACTAAACATAATGTTCATATAAAATTGCTAATTCATTTACGCATGTTATATGCAAATTACCTTAAATATATATGCTTTATAGAAATATGACCTAAAATAAAGATGGTTTATTTTCTTTGTATGATCACTATGTTCTAAAGGACCACAAAAAACAATTTGGTACCGATGAAAAAAAAGTCTAGGGTGGGATGCTACGGTAACCATGATTAGGACCCCGCCTATCAATGGTGTACATGAACATGTTTTTCGGTCATGTGGTGTACAAGTTGTTTTGTCCCATGGAGCTATTGTAGGTCTCCCTGGTCACCTGACTTAATTGGTGTGCAAGTTGTCTAGGTCTTTCAGGTCACCTGCCTTAAATGGTGTACATGTTTTCCGGTTCTATGAAGCTATTCTATGTCTCCATTGTCACCTGTTTTAAATGGTGTGCAAATTGTGTTGTACTATAGAGCTATTCTAGGTCTCCCTGCTCACCAGACTTAAATGGTGTACAATGTTTTACATCCTATGAAGCTAGTCTAGGTTTCTCTATTCACCTGCCTTAAATGGTGTGCAACTTGTGTTGTACTATAGAGCTATTCTAGGTCTCCCTGCTCACCAGACTTAAATGGTGTACAAGATTTTAGATCCTTTCGAGCTCTTTTAGGTTTCTCTGATCACCTAACTTAAATGGTGAACAAGTTGTCTAGGACTCTCTTGTCACATGGCTTAAATGATGTACATATGTTTCGGTCCTATGGAGCTATTCTAGGTCCCTCTGGTCACCTGACTTAAATGGTGTACAAGTTTTTTGGTCCTATGGAGCTATTCTAGACGTCTCTGGTCACCTGACTTAAATTATGTGCAAGTTGTATAGCTCTCCATTGTCTCCTGACTTAAATGATGTGCAAATTATGTTGTACTATCAAGCTATTCTAGGTCTCCCTGGTCACCTGACTTAAATGGTGTACACGTTTTTCGGCCCTATGGAGCTATTTTAGGTCTCTCTGGTCACCTGAATTAAATGGAGTGCAAATTGTCTAGGTCTCTCTGGTCACCTGACTTAAATGGTGTACAAGTTTTTCGGTCCTATGGAGCAATTCTATGTCTCTTCTATCACCTGACTTAAATGGTGTACAAGTTTTTTGGTCCTGCAGAGCTGATTCTAGGTCTACCTGGTCACCTGACTTAAATGGTGTACAATGTTTTCGGTCCTATAAAGCTATTCTAGGTCTCCCTGGTCACCTGACTTAAGTGGTGTACTTTTTTGTCCTGTGTATCTATTCTAGGCATCCCTGATCACCTGACTTAAATGGTGTACAACATTTTCGGTTTAATGGAGCTATTCTAGGTCTGTCTGGTCACCAGCCTAATTGTGTACAAGTTTGTTCAGTCCTATGGAGTTATTCTAGATCTCCCTGGTCACCTGACTTAAATGGTGTACACGTTTTTTCGGCCCTATGGAGCTATTCTAGGTCTCTCTGGTTACCTGAATTGAATGGAGTGCAAATTGTCTAGGTCTCTCTGGTCACCTGACCTAAATGGTGTACACGTTTTTTCGGCCCTATGGAGCTATTCTAGGTCTCTCTGGTTACTTGAATTAAATGGAGTGCAAATTGTCTCGGTCTCTCTGGTCACCTGACTTAAATGGTGTACAAGTTTTTCGGTCCTATGGAGCAATTCTAGGTCTCTCCTATCACCTGACTTAAATGGTGTACAAGTTTTTTTGTTCTGTGGAGCTGATTCTAGGTCTACCTGGTCACGTGACTTAAAGGGTGTACAATGTTTTCGGTCCTATAAAGCTATTCTAGGTCTCCCTTGTCACCTGACTTAAATGGTGTACATTCATTTTGGTCCTGTGGAGCTATTCTAGGCATCCCTGGTCACCTGACTTAAATGGTGTACAATATGTTCGGTTTAATGGAGCTATTCTAGGTCTCTCTGGTCACCTGACTTAAATGGTGTACAAGTTTGTTCGGTCCTATGGAGCTATTCTAGATCTCCCTGGTCACCTGACTTAAATGGTGTACACGTTCTTTCGGCCCTATGGAGCTATTCTAGGTCTCTCTGGTCACCTGAATTAAATGGAGTGCAAATTGTCTAGGTCTCTCTGGTCACCTGACTTAAATTGTGTACAAGTTTTTCGGTCCTATGGAGCAATTCTAGGTCTCCTATCACCTGACTTAAATGGTGTACAAGTTTTTTGGTTCTGTGGAGCTGATTCTAGGTCTACCTGGTCACGTGACTTAAAGGGTGTACAGTGTTTTCGGTCCTATAAAGCTATTCTAGGTCTCCCTGGTCACCTGACTTAAATGGTGTACATTTGTTTTGGTCCTGTGGAGCTATTCTAGGCATCCCTGGTCACCTAAATTAAATGGTGTACAATATTTTCAGTTTAATGGCGCTATTCTAGGTCTCTCTGGTCACCTGACTTAAATGGTGTACAAGTTTTTCGGTCCTATGGAGCAATTCTAGGTCTCTTCTATCACCTGACTTAAATGGTGTACAAGTTTTTTGGTCATATGAAGCTATTCTAGGTCTACCTGGTCACCTGACTTAAATGGTGTACAAGAGTTTCGGTCATATGAAGCTATTCTAGGTCTCCCTATTCACCTGACTTAAATGGTGTACATTTGTTTTGGTCCTGTGGAGCTATTCTAGGGATCCCTGATCACCTGACTTAAATGGTGTACAATAGTTTTGGTTTAATGGAGCTATTCTAGGTCACTCTGGTCACCTGACTTAAATGGTGTACACGCTTTTCGGTCCCATGGGGCTATTCTAGGTCTCTCTGGTCACATGAATTAAATGGAGTGCAAATTGTCTAGGTTTCTCTGGTCACCTGACTTAAATGTTGTACAAGTTTTTCGGTCCTATGGAACAATTCTATGTCTCTCCTATCACCTGACTTAAATGGTGTACAAGTTTTTTGGTCATGTGGAGCTGATTATAGGTCTACCTGATCACCTGACTTAAATGGTATACAATTACTGTGTTCGGTCCTATAAAGCTATTCTAGGTCTCCCTGGTCACCTGACTTAAATGGTGTACAAATTTTCGGCCCTATGGATCTATTCTAGGTCTCTCTGGTCACCTGATATTAAATGGAATGCATATTGTCTATGTATCTCTGGTCACTTGACTTAAATGGTGTACAAGTTTTTCGGTCCGATGGAGCAATGCTAGGTCTTTCCTATCACCTGACGTAAATGGTGTACAAGTTTTTTGGTGCTTTGGAGCTGATTCTAGGTCTACCTGGTCACCTGACTTAAATGGTGTACAAGTTTTTCGGTCCGATGGAGCAATGCTAGGTCTTTCCTATCACCTGACGTAAATGGTGTACAAGTTTTTTGGTGCTTTGGAGCTGATTCTAGGTCTCCCTGTCACCTGACTTAAATGGTGTACATTTATTTTGGTCCTGTGGAGCTATTCTAGGCACCCCTGGTCACATGACTTAAATGGTTATCAATATTTTCGATTTAATGGAGCTATTCTAGGTCTCTCTGGCCACCTGACTTAAATGGTGTACAAATTTTTCGGTCCTATTGGGCTATTCTAGATCTCCCTGGTCTCCTGACTTAAATGTTGTACACGTTTTTTTTCGGTCCTATAAAGCTATTCTAGGTCTCCTCGGTCACCTGACTTAAATGGTGTATAAGTTTTTCGGTCATTTGGAGCTATTCTATATATCCCCGGTCACTTGACTTAAATGGTGTACACCTTTTTCGGCCCTATGGAGCTATTCTAGGTCTCTCTGGTCCCCTGAATTAAAAGTACAAGTGTTTTGGTCCTGTGGAGCTGATTCTAGGTCTACCTGGTCACCCGACTTAAATGGTGTACAATATTTTCGGTCCTATTAAGCTAGTCTATGTCTCTCTTGTCACCTTACTTAAACGGTGTACAAGTTTTTTGGTCCCGTGGAGCTGATTCTAGGTCTACCTGGTCACCTGACATAAATGGTGTGCAATATTTTCGGTCCTATAAAGCTATTCTAGGTCTCTCTTGTCACCTTACTTAAATGTGTACAAGTGTTTCGGTCGTATGGAGCTATTCTAGGTCACCTGACTTAAATATTGTACAAATTTTTCGGTTCTATGGAGCTATTCTAGGTCTCTCTTTTTGGTCCCGTGGAGCTGATTCTAGGTCTACCTGGTCACCTGACTTAAATGGTGTGCAAGTTTTTCGGTCCCATATACAATAAAGGCAGGTGGGCAGGACTTCGTCTAAAGGCGGGGCTGACGGTATGACTGACACCTAACTTAAATGGTGTACTGACTTCTATGGTGTACATTAAGACTCAACCTTTTTGGTTTTCATAAGGTGTTTTCGATTAACGATTTTTAGCCATTGAAATCTAGCAGAATGTTCTAAAGTTCTACGCACTATATCACAATCACGATTCACATAAAACACGAAAAACAATTGAGCTAGCAAGTATTTGCGTGACCACATGAATTATGCATTTGTAAATTAGTGCTTCAAATGGGGGAAGAAATCACATCCGCTGTAACAGTATGCACACTATTTTTGAGTTTAGATATTATTTAGCATATAGGCCTAATTTTTAAATTTATGAAGAGCACAATGAAACCCATTTGTGACTGCTATGGCTAAAGTTTATCCTATCTATCTATCTATCAATACTGCCCAACACCGCTTTCGCGTATTATTGGCAGGTTAATCCCTCAAGATTGTGCCTGTAACAAGATATTAACTACTATTTATATTGAATATATCATATTGCGTGTTATATTAGTAACATTATGGGTCCTACATGTATCCGTATCATAGGGATATTGATATGGGTATTAGTATTAACATTTTCATTTTCAAATTACAATAGATACAATGCTTGCATATGCACTTAGATATTGAACCCCCTGACTAAACAAATTTAAAGGCATCTCAAAGTTCCTTCGTAAGTGACCCCCTCCATAATACACAGTGTCCATCTGTGCTGATTATTGATTCACTGGAGTGCTCCTGCAGTGTCCAGTCAGTGTCAATGACCATAGGAGATAACGTTATGCAATTATATCTGGATCCTCTTTGATAGTAGCCCGCCTTATCAGTTTAAAATTGTGTATTAGATGCCGGAGAGAGAGCACTCAAAAGACACAGCATGGGATTAATTGGTCAACATTCCTTTCGAAATGCCTTAAAGTTAGGCAATCATATCATTTATATTACTCCCGGTAAGTATAACACATATATATACTGATTTACTGTATTGACCTGTTTTTGCTTTTAATATGTGATTTTCTTAGTGTTGCTTTAAGGTAGCGAGATACGATTGGCAGTAGCTATCAGAATTAATATGGTATTTTATACTACCAAAAGTTTTTTTCTAACCCTAGTTGGGTAATTATATTAATTTATTTGAATATTTATCGACAGTCCTATATCGACAATTAATGTAAATTGAAAAAAAAAATAAACCCCAATTACAAAGTCATCTTTTGGACTAAACAGGTGTTAAGTGCTTGTGTGGCGGCCGTAAAAAGTCACCCCGTACTTCATTCTCAGTGTTGTTGTATTTTCTGATCATTTGGGATCACAAGTTTTCATGTTATTATTATTGAAAATTGAATACTGCTTAAGCCGGTGCTAGGGGGCGTGAGTAGTGTTGCACTTTTAATTACTACTCATGAACAGACTCAATAAAACCGAGTCTGCAATTTTCTCATTTTGCATTTCTACTTTTGCTTTCAAAGGATCACCCATTTTCAGAATATATTTATTATAATTATCCAATATGTAAATTATTAATTAACATTTCTAGTGGACAGCTAGTGTCACAGAATTTTTATCCTACGTTTAGGAGTTACTCAATATTTTAGTTTTAAGACCCCTAAACTTCTGCCTCCCAATGTTTTCCTATTGCTGTTAGACGATCGAAACAAGATATAAAAAACTGTGACAAGGTTCCATCACTGAAAGACAATGCTTTTTTATATGCCGAAACCGTGGGTAATTCGGACACAAATTACAGAAGTTATGCTTGTTTGAAAAAAACCGACTCCTTTAAATTTCATTATTTGTATCTGTCAAAAACATGAAAACCAATAGACGACCCCGTTAAGTTGCGTAATATGACAATTATCTATAGGCTATAGCTTTCTATCACATTTATAAATATCCAATGGAAAGCTTATAACAGGAGTGACATTTTCCACTAAGCTCCTCTCCCTTTCTTCAACCCGATAAATCAAAAAAGCTTATTTTATTGCCAATTTCCCATAAATCACTCTTTAGCTAGAAAGCTTATCTAGTCACGTGACACACATAGTTTGAGGCTACCGAGAGGGATATGCGTCTAAATACTCGCCTATTTTTTATCATGCGCGTGTCCTAATGATCACCCCCACCCACCCTCCTAGCTGCCCTCGATAAGCTCTCCTTCGTAAATGGTTGACTTGTTCAAGTCAGAGAAAAGCTCGCTGGTAAAGAAGTTAAAGGGGTTTACACGGCTTTGTGGTATATTTAGTGATATTTCGTTAATTTAATGGGTAGAAAATATGCCTATTCATTAATACAAACATCAAAAAGTATGATTCTTGCCTACTGTGGAACCTTAAATATGTGATATCGCTTTCTTAGTCTAGATGACATCTTATGTTAATATGCCTTATCATATGCTTTACTACATTCACTTAATGTTCATTTCGTGCTATCTTATGCTTATGTATGCTACCTGTGATTGCTTTATGCCTTACTATGTTATATGTTAATTCTGTACAGATTTGTAAATAATTATTACTTGGCTCGACTTAACATGAAAACATTCATCCCCAAATATCAGAAACATACTGGTTATGTACATGTTCCTGCAAATAATAAAATATATGAAGATTTGATATTACATGTATTTGATTTCATTTGCATTTTTGAGAAGATCATTTCCAATTTACCATATGCATTTGTCTCTAGAATGCATTGAATTAAAAAATCCACAGAGGATTTTTATATTAAAAAAGAACGCTTTTTGTTTATATGTTTAGCTCCAACTTTATTTTTTCGACTTTTCTAGGCTTTTTCAAAGAATGACATACACCTCTATTTCTATTTCCAGAGTCATTTACTGCGACTATAAAGAGGAACACCGAATGGGTGGTTGTCTGTCTAGATAATACCAAGTCATTCGAATATACATGTATTATAAAGGGATTAGCTATCAATGAAGTGATAAACATACTATGTTTACTACAGATAACAATTAAAAATAATGACAGAGAGCTGTAGGAGACAGACCTACAGTAAACTGACTTAGGACTTGTACTGCTGTTGATAATTCCAATTTCTAATTGTTAGAATGAGTTCTTGTGGTATTTGGTTCTTGAGACTGGTATTTATGATAAAGTTTAGGTGGTCAGTATATATGCGCCACTGTGTTGTTGTTTTTTGTATAGAAGGACTTGAATACGCCTTTATTCAAGAGTAAGTCAAATTAAAGTTCTTATTATTCCAGAGATACTAATGACGTTAGGTCCTATTGTAGTCATTTATGATTGATTTGGTTTTATCGAGTTTTACGTCGCTTTAATAGTATTTCAGTCATATCGCATCGTCCCGCTAATTACGGGTGGAGGAAGACCCCAGAGATTCTTCTGTTCACGGAGCAAATTGCATTGTTTCGTGTACTGAAGAACATTCGGGTAGAAACACCGACCTACCGCAAGCCAGCTGGAAGGATTCCTCACATGAAAAGTCCAAATGCCCAGACCGGGATTCGAACCACAGCGAGGGAGTCATTTATGACATATATGGTTACCGGCCTTTGTATTCTTTCTTTTGTGTATGAGCTTTCTACCATGGGTGCCACATTGCTGAGCAACATTTTAATTGTGATATTGCATACGTTATTTCATAACATATTACCTACTTTTTGTAGGCATGCAGTTTCTACAGCAGGGTGTAAAATATGCAATATACATTTATCAAACCCGTAGCTTAAATTAAAGACAGATATCGAAGATTAATTTTGAAAAATTACGTAATAAATTACATTCACGAATCACACTTTTAGAAGCATATGGCGTGTCAGGCGTTGCAATATTATATAAAATATATTTTTATTGTATAATTTTATATATTTATTGTATATATTTATTGTATGTTTTATATAACTATTGCATAAAATTTATATTTATTGTATAATTTTATATAATTATTATGTATTGTATATTGAATAAATATATAGTTTATACAATAAATATGTAAAATATACAATAAATATATAAAATATACAATAAATACATATTTTATACAATAAATATATAAAATATGTAATAAATATATAAAATATACAATAAATATATATTTTATACAATATTACAACGACTGGCACGCCATATGCTTCTAAAAGTGTGATTCGTATATTGAATAAATATATAGTTTATACATGTACTATAAATATATCAAATATAGGCCTACAATAAATATATAAACTTATACAATAAATATATATTTTAAACTATAAATATATAAAATATACAAAAATATGTAAGATTATACAATAAATATATTGCTTTTGCAACACGTTAAATATATTTATTGTATATTGACCAATGGGATGTGTTCACATTTGCAACGAAGGATCTGATTGGACGGTTAGTCTTAGCATGCTCTGCATCCACGATAGTTGATTCGGTTCTCTTCCGATCACGTATGTTCAGCAATGTCGAGTCCGGTTAGTACTTGGATGGGTGACCGCCTGGGAATACCGAGTGCTGTAGAAGTTGTTGGGTTTTTTCTTCCAAAACTGTTCATTTCACTACTTATGAATTATACATTTAAAACTTTTTTTCTGCTCCCGATCACTACGAAAACATCTAGATAAGGCATACTTCTCTCGTTTTCAAAAGGACTTTGAACAGTTTTATAGTCAGACAGTCGTTTCAAACCCTAAACCCTTTACTCCATGAATATTTAGGTAAGAAGTAAGTTCAGGAATATCAATTAGATTAACAGTTACAATTGCTAATGGACAGAGGAAATTTTGGCCATGACAGAGACTGCAGAACATATCTGTGTTATCTGATAAGCAAACAGAAGAGACCCTGGTCAGACAGTTCCTATAGGAGTCCTCTTATCTGGCTCTACTCTGTTTGCAAAGGCGTAGAAAGACGTATTTATGGAATAAAGGGGTCAATCCGTTATTCATGTTATGACTAGCATTTGAAGCAGAGCTGGCACTCGGATCAAATGCTGAGTAACCCGGTGTAATGACGAATTTGTAATTCCGTAGAAGTTGTACTTTCCATATTCGTAGTAGAAAAGGTACTCCCAAGTCCATAATCTACGTAGAATATGGACTCCTCTTCCGTAGAATATAGACTTCTAATATAGAATATGTACTCCCCTGAGGAGTGCTTTTTTCTACAAGGCAATAATTATTTCCTGCATAATGTAAATAAACGCATTCTATTAATGATCGACAGAGTGTAACACAATTGCTTATTAATCACATTGTTGTTTTGACTAGCAGTGTTGTTCGTCACTGACCGTTCCAGGGCGGTACTCTCATATTTTTTCCTAGCAAATGTTTGTTTCTCCTTTTTGTGAAATACTTGGGTGTTATAGCTCGTTCCTTTAAAAAAAAATAAGTTGGGATACTGTTACGTCTCCTGCATCGTCGACGACGTCAGCGTGTGTTGTAGTCGTGAAAAATAGATTAACCTTGGCGATAACTTTTTTAATATTCAGTCTAATTTAATGAAACGTACACTTGTGTACTATCACAAGGGCTACAATATGATAATGAGCCATTATTCTGTGAGGCTTTTTGACAAAAATATTCCCCTTTACGAACATAGAACTAAAAGAAAATGCTGAACGTAACTTCTTCACATTTCGAGATAATCTCTTCACATACCTATTAACCGATACAAGGGCTATAATATGAACAATTACCATTACTCTTTTGACCACATTATTTCCCTTTAGGGACTTGAGAAATAACAGACGTGGGCTGGATTACGCATACGGAGCTTGTTTATATTTTCGATGTGCTTGTATAGTTTATGCTGTTTTCTTCGCTTGTTAGTTTGTGCTGTTGGAGAGTCGTCTAATGTGCATGCTGTCTCTCCTGCAAAGTTTAAATCGTTAATTACCGCTTAAGCCAAATGGAATTTTGAATAGTGCTCTTTGCAATCAGTTTGAATCAGATGAGATGCCTAGTAACTGGACGTCTTATAAGGACCCACCTTGTTTGACACTCTGATAATGGCTATGGATAGAAATTCCAGAAATGTGCACTCTGAAATGTGCAACAGACCAGAATATTAGTAGACGCAAATACTTTGGTATCGAAATTATGAAGCGGCTCCGTGGTGTAGCTAGTGGTGACGGGCTAGACTACTAAGCCAGGGGTTGTGGACCTCCCGCTCAAACAGTCTTTCGGATGAGAATTTAAGCCGAGGTCCACCTCTCCGTATACTCTTTCTGTGTTGGTGAAATTTTAAACCCAACTCAAACAAACAAGGTATCGAAAATGTTAAATGATAACGACACTTTCACTAAATAATATGCCTCTGATTCGCTTCATCATGTCGTCTAACCTATTCTTGGTTGTTTTCAAAATCAAAAAGTGTCGGCTTGTCGGTATTTCAGTTGTTGACAATTACTTATTATCTCTCTTTAAAGGTATCAATTAAACTGATCCTAAATTTGCGGTTTAACCTCACATTGTAATGCGGGCGGGGAGGGAACAGGGAATCCTAACCCAGAACAACTTTATTTCCACAGAAGTGGTTAGTTGCTGAAGTGATAGGGATACATAATTTCAAATGAGTATTGAAATCAATATAGTTATTGTGATGGCCATCGCAGCACTGTTGCTTTTATCACATGCAGATTTGTCATGGTGATTTTATGACTGAATGTTCATTTATAGTTAGTGTCAGGCCTAAAACTTTGGCAAGTACTCATAAATATGAACTGAGCCACCACCTCGTCTACTGACCCGACTGAAAACCTCGCAAACCCCACTCCTCAAGTTACACGTTTTAAACCTCCGGTTCTAGTAATCAGATCGAATCAAGACCAGACGCCGGGTTACTCAGCATTTGATCCGAGTGCCAGTCTTGCTTCAAATGCTAGTCATAACATGAATATCAGATTAACCCTCTATTCCATAAATACGTCTTTCTACGCCTTTGCAAATAGAATAGACCCAGATAAGACGGATCCTATAGGAACTGTCTGACCAGGGTCTGCTCTGTTTGCTTATCAGATAATAGATATACATGTATGGTTCTTCAGTTTCTTCCATGGCCAAACGTTCTTCTATCCATTTGCAATTATAACAGTTATTTGCAACTATGACAGTTAATCTAATTGAGATTCATGATAATTTATTGATATCCATAGCACACATACATGTGATGTTGATTTACATATATGGATGCTTCCCTTTGTTATACTAGTGACCCTAAAGTGCATACTTATATCTAGTTTCGATAAGTGTGCACCGATATTGGGAACCATTTAAGTTGACTGTTTATCTTATCTATGGAAATAAATATATAAAATTATACAATAAATATTATACAATAAATATATAAAATTACCTTTTTTTTTTCAATATCGCAACGCCTGACACGCCGTAAATATTGCAACGCCATGGAAGCATGCTAAAAATATCATTACCACAAGATTCTGTTATAAAATTTACAGTTTTAAAATATGCATAGTAATGTTTGACTCAATCTCCAGTGACATTTGTCACTGACCGTTGCAGGGCGGTATTTCCATCTTTCCCCTATTTTGTGTGTTATGTCGTTGTGTGTCTCTTATTGTCTTTTTTTTTTAATTAGTTAATTAGTTACTACAACACTATACCGCAGGACAGTTCCATATTCTATAATATTTATTTAAACCGGGAAATGCTTCACCGTACTCTCCCTAATATATATAAACACCTCCACTGAACATAATAGACTAAACACCCCCTTGCGTCTGGATTGGAAACTAGCAAACAATAAAACAATTATTTAAAAAACCTGTATAATAAATAATACGAAGTAAATACACATTTACTTCGTGATAATAATCAGTAAAATGAATAATACGGGTGGCTTTCTTTTCTTTTCAAAATACAAATGGTAGTTTAATGTAGACCCCTAGGGAGCTTTCTGCATTTCTTCCATTCTGCATTAAGCAACCATGCACCTGTGTACAAAGTACAATAAGCTGCATTGCTTTAAAAATGTAACGACCCTGAAACATTTATTAGAGATAATTTAATACGATATGTTGAGTATTTATTAGAGATGATACGATATGTTGAGCATTTATTAGAGATACTACTATAGAGTACATAATAATAATATAATATAGTAGATCTTTAATTAGAGTGGATGTCGCCTATTTCTTAATGACAAGAATACACTTTACACATAACTATACTGTATAATCAAACAGGTTAATTGTGTTCTCCTTTATGCTTTGAGAGAGACACGCAGGTTCGATTTATTAGTGTAAGGGCTAAATATGGACAACACATATAATTATTATGTATATAATAAATGTCAATGAAACTATTGGTGTCCAATAACCTGGCAGTAGAATTGGAACTGGCCATAAAAGCATTACCACCAGTCAAAACACACCGGAAATTGAAACCAGTCGCATTAAGGAAAAAATAACTCTGATATCATTGGACACAGAGCAGATGACAGAATGCGGATTTTATTCTTTCTGATATTTATATCTTTCACGGCAGCTATATTTGCTTATCTTTCTAGGATTGTAGACGATGAAACCGAGGAAAGAAAAGGCATTTATTCGTTAATCGACAAGACGAAATCAGTTCCAGGTGGAAGCAAAGCAAATTTATTCTGGTTTGTTCAGGTGGGTTGGTCGTAAGGCCATGTCAGCATAGAGATCATTACTATACATAGATTCCGTATTTCTGATGCAATATATTTGGCATTTTCGTTGCTCTGCTTCTTTCTGCGATTCTATATCAGCGATTGTCTGTCTCTTGTCTATCAGCCCTGCGATTTCTTTTGTCTCTCATCAAGTTACAAAGTCTTAATCATACTAGTAGACTTTAACCCCTTGCTACCTCATGAATATTTAGTAAATTAGTTACAAGAAATAATGATTGTACGAATATTATCTAGCTGAATTTTTATAATGGCATTATGAACTAGAGACTGTTTTGCCATTGCATAAACTGTAGAATCATACCATTTATTATGTCTCCCCCCATATTTATATGGGGGAGACATATTGTTTTCGTGAGAGTTGTCTGTCTGTCCGTCCGTCTGTCCGTCTGTCTGTCACACTTTTTGTCCGGACGATAACTTCAATATGCCTGATGCCAGTTGATTGAAACTTCATATATGGAAAGAGCATAATGAGAGGACCTGTCATGCACAAGGTCCATAACTCTGGCTTCACTAATATTGGAGTTATTGCCCTTTGTAAAAAAAAATCACACTTTTTTGTCCGGACGATAACTCCTATATGGCTCATGCCATTGGATTGAAACTTCATATATGGAAAGATCATGACGAGAGGAAGTGTCATGCACAAGGTCCATAACTCTGGCTTCACTAATATTGGAGTTATTGCCCTTTGTAAAAAATATCATAATTTTTTGTCCGGACAATAACTTCAATATGCCTGATGCCAGTTGATTGAAACTTCATATATGGAAAGAGCATAATGAGAGGAAGTGTCATGCAGAAGGTACATAACTCTGGCTTCACTAATATAGGAGTTATTGCCCTTTGTAAAAAAAATCACGCTTTTTTGTCCGGACGATAACTTCTATATGGCTCATGCCATTGAATTGAAACTTCATATATGGAAAGATCATAACGAGAGGAAGTGTCATGCACAAGGTCCATAACTCTGGCTTCACTAATATTGGAGTTATTGCCCTTTGTAAAAAAAATCACAATTTTTTGTCCGGATGATTACTCCTATGTGACACATGCCATTGGAGTGAAACTTCATACATGTAACGATCATGATAAGAGAAAGTGTCATGCATAAGATCCTTAACTCGAGCTTCAATAAATTTTAGAGTTATTGCCCCTTGTACATTTGTTTAATTCTTTCTTGTCCGGACGATAACTCCTACATGGCTCTTGCCATCGTATTGAAACTTCATACATGGAAAGAGCATGATGAGAGAAAGTGTCATGAACAAGGGCCATAATTCTGGCTTCAATAATTTTGGAGTTATTGCCCTTTGTTACATTTTTTGGCCGATCAATAACTCCTGTTCGACTGATGCTATTGGAATGACATTTTATTTTTGGAAAGAGCATGATGAAAGTAAGTGTCATGCACAAGGGCCATAAATCTGGTATCAGTATTTTTGGAGTTATTAGCTGTTATCATTTTCTTCTTGAAAAATGTAGTGTGGAAAACGCATAATGAGGGGAAGTATCATTCATCAAGACCATAACATTTTTAGTGATTTCCCTTTACATATTGTTTTTCTTAGAGGGGAGACATCCGTTTTTTTGACAAAAACCTCTAGTTTCATAAGGAAACGACGGACAATAAAATACAATATTTTATTCTAAGTTGGTATGGTGTAATAATTAACAGTTAACATTAGCTATGAATATGTACATGCATTGACAGACCCAGCTCAGAAAGCTGCTACAGGATCCATTTGATCTTTGTCTGTACTGTTTACAAAGGCATGAAAAGCCATCTTTATCGGGTATAAAGGGTTAACTTTGGAAAATTTGAAGGATTCATCAAAGGGACATTACCACCAGGATTTCCATTAATGCAGGATTCAGCATCCCTGATACAATATCTATCTCGATATACTGCTTCACACCCTCGCGGGTAATTTTTAGCATTTGCCCGCCTGTGCTTATTAATAAATAGAAAATGTAAAAGATCAGGAAGTAAGGATGCAAAGATGATAGGGTTAATATATCAGGGTGAAAAAGATAAAATCAGGATAAAAACATCATTGCTGGACCCCTGGTTTAGTATGGCAGATGTTACTGACTGTTGACTTGAACCTGTTCAAGTCCCCAGTGAGCACAACATCTGATGGCCGAGCATTCCACTGTACAATGGTAAGAGGAAAAAATGAATATTTGTAGTAGTCTGCCCCAGTGTGTATCTGCATATAGCCTGCAGAGTGGCAGTCACGGGACACCCTTGTATTGCTCTGCATGTATGCTGGTACTGCACAGCCACCAACCAGTGAGTTATTTTGTAGAAGAGGCACAGTCATCGTCTGCCCGCCGTTGCTCCATAGCACGCCATCTGAATATTTCTAACATGGCAGAGACACTAGAGTATCTGGAGTACTCACCCAAAGTCCAGGGAGCGGCCCAACGTTGTACCATCTCAATTTTTGTCTATGTTATTATAATGAAGCCCTGGAACCCGATGACGTGCTGCCGATTTTGCGTATTTAAAAATTTTAATTCCTTTTTGAAAGTTTGTGGTTTTAAGTTACTGTATTGAAATTTAGTTAGAGACAATGGCTTTAGTAAATTAAAGATTGCACAATCCACAATTGTTTTTGCAAAGGTTAGTGAATAATTATTTTTTGCCTGACCTTGGACCCTCATAATATTCATATTGTCTGCATGGGACCCTTAATTTTTTCATCAGAGGGTCCTTGGGACCCTCAACTTTTAAGCCCTACTGTAAATCCTTTATGGCTGCACCTAATTTTTATGGCTGACCAGAATCACTGATGTATCATGTCCCAGTTTTAAAGTCATTGACATGTTCAGTAGAACTTTGGGCACATTCACCACTGACAAGGACCCTTTCATCGAGTCTCGTTATATTGCTACAGGCTGTGGCAAGGATGTTTCTACGTAACAGACTGGAAGACTAACACGGTGACTAGTATGAAAACCTGCAGTCGCATCATGATGTCGTCTTATCTGTATACATGCATGACATGTTAAAATGTCCATGGGGAGTAGCTACATGTAGAACAGGACGGTGCCGTGTATGTGTGTAGCACTACTGACACACACACCGTCCATCAGCTCTCCCCTACCAGAGACCTCACTCAGATCTTACTAAGACAGGACCAAGGACTGGCAAATAACCCCTCTGTCATAACTTACAATGATGAGGATGACAGACTCTACATTGGCAGTGGCAGCACCGCGCCTGAGAACTGTAACCTTACATGTTTGTTTCAAGCATTACAGAAATATCTCCCCATTAACTGAGCTGTGCGGGGATATTCATCACCTTTAGTGATAGTTCTAGTTAGTCATGGAATCAGATCTATATTATCTATTAGACCTTGATCAGATGGATTCTAAAGGAGCCATCTTATACAGGTCTAAGGCAGTAAAGATCGATGTATCAATGAAATAAAAGGTAAAAACGTTTCCATGAAGCAGAAAATGTGCATGTTTTCAGTGAGGCTTTTTTCGGCGCTGAACGTGCACAAATTAAAGATATTTCGCTTGGTTTATATTGCAATATGACATTTCCATTGACACGTTTTTTGGTGCTGAATATTATCGGCGCTGAATGAATCGGTTCAGATAGCGATTTTTCCATATGTCTAAGCTGAAAATAATATATTGAGGCAGAGCTCTAGATAAGATGTGTAAATTAAAATATTTTAAAGTATAACATCTTTATTTCTCCACCAAATCCTGTGGTAACAACATAGGGTTTGATGGAGAAATTATGATTTTAGTATCTGAGCCCACACTGTTATCTGTAGCTCTATTGAGGACAAAATAATGTCACCTCCTTGATTTACAGGGCAAATAACCACATGCAAACAACATGAAGTTTAGTGTGTTAGTATATGAAAAACTTGTAGAGCTTGTAAGATCTCACAAATGGCTCTATGACTCCTCCATGGCAGAAAACAAGGACCACATATTACAAAAGAACATATTCTATTTCATGAAATTTACAACATGCATGTATATAAGTTTACATTGAATAATAGGAAGGTTTTTGAATGGAAGCTAGGAGCTTATTGAATTCCTTTCCTTTGCATACTTACATAACACAAATAAGCTTTTGTTACATTAGGCTAGTATAACAATTATATGTGTATGAAATATTATACACCAAATGACTAATATTAGGTCAACCCTTATCCTGCTAATCAATCAATTCAGGCAACTGTTAAATAGTACTTACTAAAGTTTAAACTGCTTCTCTTGCGGATTTCTGTCTCAAAACATCCTGTCAGTAGTTACACAATTGAATAGAGTAAGTATGTTACAATACAAGAAAGATCAGGCAAAGTTTGGCCAAATAGTATGTGACTGGTAGTAGGACAAGAGTCAACAAATATACAGGTAAATATTGTTTTAGAAGTAATTTGTTCTTGGTTTGGTGATGGGGATTAAAGGAGTGGGGTGAGAGTGAAACGGCAGGATGAATGGGTTCGCATTCGAGGCAAATTTATTACATATATATTAAAGTGCAAGCAACATTCCCTTGACCCCAAGCTCTTCCAAAGAGGCAAGGAAAACATACAGTTTTAATTGGAGGAAGCCATTTTATTGGAGGTTAAATGTGTAATCATGCACATTTTTATTTAAAAAACTACATCTGATTTCGGCTTCATGGAAACAGGTTTTCAGCGTGCATTCAGGCATTGACAAAATTGGCGCCGAAAAAATAGGCTTCATGGAAATGGGCCTTAATAATGAGGGAAATTTTTTTATTTTGTTTTGTTTACCAAAATATTACAGCAAGTTCATAATTCATGTACATATATTTATTATTATAACTATAAGGCATATCTTGGATATTTTTATTAATGGTATATTGTCTTTTCTTTTCAGGTGTCTGATATACATGTCAGCAGATATTATGATTTTGACAGAGCGCCAGATCTGATAAAATTCTGTGAAGACCAACTGACAATAATCAAGCCTGACTTCGTACTTGCAAGTGGTAATTAACCTTACTGTATAGTGTCAGATATTTTATATGAGCTATACCTGTCACAGATCAGCTGTTGTGTCAAAAATGCTCAGTGTACAATCCCAGTCTATAATATGTGTCTAGCTTTATAAGAACAGATGCTAATTATTGTTCAACATTATGAACCCTGATCATACATTATATCTTTTACATGACAACCTTGTTCTACACTTTTTTAAATCCATAATTTCCAAAAATGCCTTTTCTCTTTATGTGGTTTATCTGTTTCCCCACTTAACTGAAAGTACTAAGGATTACCATGGAACATCCAAGCAATGTATATAATTTTTACTTTTGTATTTCAGAGAAGTATTTAATCTCAGTTTGAACAGCTTCTTGTTTAATTTTCAAGGTATTTCTTTTATTGATATAACTTTTTTTGTACCATGCAGTGTGATCATAGGCACTCTGTATCAGATACGATTAATATCGGAAATATTTCTATGTGACTGATTAATGATTTGTAAATTGGTATATTTTTATGAGGTGTACTGACAACTAGATCTATACCACTGACAGAACGACAGAAATCAAACGGACCCAATCCTTATTTTTTATATCAAACTTAGCACAGCTCATCATCAGACAGGTCTGCTCTGTTTGCTGAATTATATAGATCTGATTCTGACATTTCTGTCACAGTCAAACATTTCATTGTTAATGAATGTGTAATGATTTAAAATTCAGGTCATTTAAAATGACTGTACAGTCATATTTTTTAAATTAATATTCATGGGGGAATGAGTCAACTGTACATATTTGTCTACCAGTTAGACAACAATAATTTTACAAAGAATACAACACTTTTCCTTGATATTGACTTGATTATGCTAAAAGTTTGAAATTTAAACTTTTTGCTGACCTTAAAGTTGTTATGGTTTTTGTTTGAATCCCAGCTCTTTCTGAAGCTTCTGATTGGTCAGATATTAAGTTATATTGAAAATCTGACCAATCAGAAAGTTGAGACTGAATATTGACTCAAAAATAGTACAGAAGTCAGGTAGGGGTGACAAGTTTCATAACACAGAGCCAGCTTTCTATACTGTGTTAATTTCTGTGTTAGTTTTATGTTGTATCTTGTGCATTTTTCTTATCCAGGTGATCTAACTGATGCCAAACACAGAGATAAGCGTGGATCTGAGCAGTACAGTGATGAGTGGCAAACCTATCATGATGTCTTGAGCAGATGTCAAAAAGTTGTCAACACTTGGCTAGACCTGCGTGGCAATCATGGTATTAACCTCTTTACTCCATAAATATGCCTTTCTTCACCTTTGCAAGCAGAGTAGACCCAGATCAGACGGTCCCTGTAGTGGCCGACCATCTCGTCAGGGCCTGCTGTTTACATATGAAATAATATAGACATGATTCTACAGTTTCTGCCATTGCCAAAATGATCTGTGTTCATGTGTCATGATCTAGTCGATATTCATGATGTCATTATTTCTTTCATGAATATTCATTGAGTAAAACATTAACTCTTGAGCTCTACTCTCCTACTTTTACCCTTTAAATGCTGAATATTCAAAGTGTAATGGCCCATTAGTGTTTAACAATGGAATCCATTCAGTATGAAAATGCTCTATTTATCGCAATGATTTCAAACTACAAAATTCTAAAAAAAATTCCTTTTCTCTAATTAATGCTCCTTTTCGGTAGATTTATTCAAAGTGGTTGGATCTAAAAATAGCCTATGAGGGAATGGGTTAAATATGCAGAGAGGTTTGGAAAGACAAACAGCTCCTCTAGGAGTCATCTGATCTGCTTGAGCACTGTTTGCAAGTGCCAGTATGCTAAAGTCCCACATTCAAAGTATTAACCATCTCATTGTTGAATATTCCTTTAAGAAATTATGACCCCATTGGTACTAATTAGATTAGTTTTTATAATGGCATATGAACACAGGACATTTTGACTCGGGCCCAAACTGTAGAATCAGAGCTATATTTTACCATGCAAAAAAAAAACAGACCCTGATCAGGCGGCTCCTATAGAAATGTCTGATCTGGTTCTACTCTGTTTGCAAATGCATGAAAAGGTGTTTATATGATGAAAATAGTTAAAGAAGTTAAAATTTTCAAAATAAGTTCTTTGTTCAGGATATTGTTAAAAGATATTGTGTTTTTGATAAAAGTGTGTATGCTAATATGATTTAACGCTTTATCTGTTCAATATTTATGTAAGGAAAAATGACAGTACAAATATCAAATAGCCACGTTTTTAGCAGCATTATTAACAAGAGAGTTTTTCACCATGTCAGAAACTGTAGTTTCAGATCTGCATTATTCCATTTATGCAAACAGAGCAGACCCTGATTCGACAGCTCCTACAGGAGCCATCTGTTCTGTATCTGCTCTGTTTGCAAATATGTGAAAAAGCATTTATTTGAAGGAAAGGGTTAAACCCAGCTGTGTCTTTTATTTCAAAGATGTCCCATTTATACACCTAGGATTACACAATGCATTGAAATGTATACATTACAAGATTTTAGACTCACTATACACAGTAAATAGTTCTTTTAACATTCTTAAGTTTGTAGTTTTTCTGTATGTGAATTAATGATGCTCAGTAGATGATTAGATGAATGCCATTAAAACAACAAAAGCAGAATAATGAATATTTTAACCCTTACTGTGCGGGACACAAGTCAATAGTGTCATTTGCAAACAGTGTATACCAAAATGAGAGGGCTCCTAGATGAGCCCTCTCATCAGGGCCTGCACTGTTTGTCATGTTCCACTTTTCTTTAGAAAAATCCCTATACATTCACCATAAGCTTGATCTGTTTGAACTTTGGAAGAGTCCATTTGAAAAACTCAGCATTGTATGGGTCAAGAACTGCAGCCACAATATTTGGCAGACAACAGTTAATATGCAAGGAGTTAAATGTTGAATTGTTGATGTTATTCATTTTTAGATTCCTTCAATGTTCCACACCTGGATGACCAGCGCAATATGTTCAGGTAAGACTCAGATCTATGAGGATACACAAACTGAATAGTATTCCTTTCTTCCATAGGCTATTTTTAGACCCAACCTCTTTGAATGAATCTACCCAAAAGGAGCATTTACTAGAGATTTTTTTTTTTTTTAGAATTTTGAAACCATTGTGATAAATAGAGCATTTGCTCCTATAGGAGCAAATGCTCTATTTATCACAATGGTTTCAAGAAGTGGTTATAACAGAGGCGTAGAAAGGAGTATTTATGGAGGAAAGGGGTATTACAGTAGAACCTGCCTGTAGCAGTCCTACTTTTAGCTAGTTTTCCCATTTAGATGATAAGACTTCCAATATGTAGAATATACATGCACAGTAGGTTACATTTTGCCAGACGTTTAGCAAGATTCCTTCATTCCTTGCCCTCATACAAATGCTGTTTTGATGCCTTTGCAAACAGAGTAGATCCTGATCAGGCGGCTCCTGTAGGAGCCATCTGATAACAGTTTGGTCTGTTTGCTTATGGAATTATATAGATCTGTTTCTATAGTTTCTGCTGTGGCCAAAACTTCTATGTTCATGTACCATTTTAAAAACTCAGCTAATAGATAAAAATTATTCTTGCATAAATATTCGTGAGGGAAAGGGTTAAATATTTAGTTTGCTTGGTTGCTGCAATAAAATTACTCTAAAGCAACTATGCAAAAGGAGCTTCATTGTCAGTTTTCAATACAGTTGATAGCTTACCATGAACATTCATGTAAGATATAATAACGTCATGAATATTAATCGGATGATTTTTGTCGAGCCTGCTTGCGGTGAGCCATAGTCGCCACAATGTCTGCGCATGGTGGGTGTATGTTAATGCGTTCATCCGTGCATGTGTCCAGTCTTATCTGGGCTCTAACTCAGAACTCCATGGATGGATTGTGAAATGACTAGGCATAAATGTTCCTCTAGAAGGTATGGCATGTCATGAAAAAACCAGGTCAGTAACTGTAAGGTCAAGCTCATACTTAGAGTTCAAAGGTCAAAAACATGTAATTTTTGCTTGTACGGGCTCTAACTCAGAACTCCATGGATGGATTGTGAAATGGCTAGGCATAAATGTTTCTCTAGAAGGTACGGCATGTTGCGCCGAAGGCTCAGGATGAGCTATTGTGACCGCGATGTGTCCGTCTTCCGGCGTCTGGATTCTGTCGTCCGTCGTCCGTCCACGTTTTCAAACGACATCTCTTCTGAAACTGCTGACCCAATTATAACGAAATTTTGTCATAAGCATCAGTGGCTAGGGGGAACGAAACGTTGTTCACATTATGACCCCTGGGCCAAAAATGGCCCCACCCAAGGGCTTATCAGTTTTTCATAGGAAAATCTTTAAAAATCTTCTTCTCTGAAACTGTAAGGCCTAGACCTTTGATATTTGGTATGTAGCATAATCTTATGGTCCACTACAAAGATTGTTCAAATTATGACCCCCGGGTCAAAAATGGCCCCGCCCAAGGGCTTATCAGTTTTTATATGAAAATCTTTAAAAATCTTCTTCTCTGAAACTGTAAGGCCTAGACCTTTGATATTTGGTATGTAGCATAATCTTATGGTCCACTACAAAGATTGTTCAAATTATGACCCCGGGCCAAAAATGGCCCCGCCCAAGGGCTTATCAGTTTTCATATGAAAATCTTTAAAAATCTTCTTCTCTGAAACTGTAAGGCCTAGACCTTTGATATTTGGTATGTAGCATGATCTTATGGTCCTCTACAAAGATTGTTCAAATTATGACCCCCGGGCCAAAAATGGCCCTGCCCAAGGGCTTATCAGTTTTTCATATGAAAATCTTTAAAAATCTTCTTCTCTGAAACTGTAAGGCCTAGACCTTTGATATTTGGTATGTAGCATGATCTTACGGACCACTACAAAGATGGTTCAAATTATGACCCCCGGGCCAAAAATGGCCCCACCCAAGGGCTTATCAGTTTTTCATATGGAAATCTTTAAAAATCTTCTTCTCTGAAACTGTAAGGCATAGACCTTTGATATTTGGTATGTAGCATAATCTTATGGTCCACTTCAAAGATTGTTCAAATTAAGACCCCCGGGCCAAAAATGGCCCCGCCCAAGGGCTTATCAGTTTTCATATGAAAATCTTTAAAAATCTTCTTCTCTGAAACTGTAAGGCCTAGACCTTTGATATTTGGTATGTAGCATGATCTTATGGTCCTCTACAAAGATTGTTCAAATTATGACCCCCGGGCCAAAAATGGCCCTGCCCAAGGGCTTATCAGTTTTTCATATGAAAATCTTTAAAAATCTTCTTCTCTGAAACTGTAAGGCCTAGACCTTTTATATTTGGTATGTAGCATGATCTTACGGACCTCTACAAAGATTGTTCAAATTATGACCCCCGGGCCAAAAATGGCCCCGCCCAAGGGCTTATCAGTTTTTCATATGAAAATCTTTAAAAATCTTCTTCTCTGAAACTGTAAGGCCTAGACCTTTGATATATGGTATGTAGCATGATCTTATGGTCCTCTACAAAGATTGTACAAATTATGACCCCGAGCCAAAAATGGACCCGCCCAAGGGCTTATCAGTTTTTCATATGAAAATCTTTAAAAATCTTCTTCTCTGAAACTGTAAGGCCTAGACCTTTGATATATGGTATGTAGCATGATCTTATGGTCCTCTACAAAGATATTTCAAATTATGACCCCAGACCAAAAATGGCCCCGCCCAAGGGCTTATCAGTTTTTCATATGGAAATCTTTAAAAATCTTCTTCTCTGAAACTGTAAGGCCTAGACCTTTTATATTTGGTATGTAGCATAATCTTATGGTCCACTTCAAAGATTGTTCAAATTAAGACCCCCGGGCCAAAAATGGCCCCGCCCAAGGGCTTATCAGTTTTCATATGAAAATCTTTAAAAATCTTCTTCTCTGAAACTGTAAGGCCTAGACCTTTGATATATGGTATGTAGCATGATCTTATGGTCCTCTACAAAGATTGTTCAAATTATGACCCCCGGGCCAAAAATGGCCCTGCCCAAGGGCTTATCAGTTTTTCATATGAAAATCTTTAAAAATCTTCTTCTCTGAAACTGTAAGGCCTAGACCTTTTATATTTGGTATGTAGCATGATCTTACGGACCTCTACAAAGATTGTTCAAATTATGACCCCCGGGCCAAAAATGGCCCCGCCCAAGGGCTTATCAGTTTTTCATATTAAAATCTTTAAAAATCTTCTTCTCTGAAACTGTAAGGCCTAGACCTTTGATATATGGTATGTAGCATGATCTTATGGTCCTCTACAAAGATTGTACAAATTATGACCCCGAGCCAAAAATGGACCCGCCCAAGGGCTTATCAGTTTTTCATATGAAAATCTTTAAAAATCTTCTTCTCTGAAACTGTAAGGCCTAGACCTTTGATATATGGTATGTAGCATGATCTTATGGTCCTCTACAAAGATATTTCAAATTATGACCCCAGACCAAAAATGGCCCCGCCCAAGGGCTTATCAGTTTTTCATATGGAAATCTTTAAAAATCTTCTTCTCTGAAACTGTAAGGCCTAGACCTTTTATATTTGGTATGTAGCATGATCTTACGGACCTCTACAAAGATTGTTCAAATTATGACCCCCGGGCCAAAAATGGCCCCGCCCAAGGGCTTATCAGTTTTTCATATGAAAATCTTTAAAAATCTTCTTCTCTGAAACTGTAAGGCCTAGACCTTTGATATATGGTATGTAGCATGATCTTATGGTCCTCTACAAAGATTGTACAAATTATGACCCCGAGCCAAAAATGGACCCGCCCAAGGGCTTATCAGTTTTTCATATGAAAATCTTTAAAAATCTTCTTCTCTGAAACTGTAAGGCCTAGACCTTTGATATATGGTATGTAGCATGATCTTATGGTCCTCTACAAAGATATTTCAAATTATGACCCCAGACCAAAAATGGCCCCGCCCAAGGGCTTATCAGTTTTTCATATGGAAATCTTTAAAAATCTTCTTCTCTGAAACTGTAAGGCCTAGACCTTTTATATTTGGTATGTAGCATAATCTTATGGTCCACTTCAAAGATTGTTCAAATTAAGACCCCCGGGCCAAAAATGGCCCCGCCCAAGGGCTTATCAGTTTTCATATGAAAATCTTTAAAAATCTTCTTCTCTGAAACTGTAAGGCCTAGACCTTTGATATATGGTATGTAGCATGATCTTATGGTCCTCTACAAAGATTGTTCAAATTATGACCCCCGGGCCAAAAATGGCCCTGCCCAAGGGCTTATCAGTTTTTCATATGAAAATCTTTAAAAATCTTCTTCTCTGAAACTGTAAGGCCTAGACCTTTTATATTTGGTATGTAGCATGATCTTACGGACCTCTACAAAGATTGTTCAAATTATGACCCCCGGGCCAAAAATGGCCCCGCCCAAGGGCTTATCAGTTTTTCATATTAAAATCTTTAAAAATCTTCTTCTCTGAAACTGTAAGGCCTAGACCTTTGATATATGGTATGTAGCATGATCTTATGGTCCTCTACAAAGATTGTACAAATTATGACCCCGAGCCAAAAATGGACCCGCCCAAGGGCTTATCAGTTTTTCATATGAAAATCTTTAAAAATCTTCTTCTCTGAAACTGTAAGGCCTAGACCTTTGATATATGGTATGTAGCATGATCTTATGGTCCTCTACAAAGATATTTCAAATTATGACCCCAGACCAAAAATGGCCCCGCCCAAGGGCTTATCAGTTTTTCATATGGAAATCTTTAAAAATCTTCTTCTCTGAAACTGTAAGGCCTAGACCTTTTATATTTGGTATGTAGCATGATCTTACGGACCTCTACAAAGATTGTTCAAATTATGACCCCCGGGCCAAAAATGGCCCCGCCCAAGGGCTTATCAGTTTTTCATATGAAAATCTTTAAAAATCTTCTTCTCTGAAACTGTAAGGCCTAGACCTTTGATATATGGTATGTAGCATGATCTTATGGTCCTCTACAAAGATTGTACAAATTATGACCCCGAGCCAAAAATGGCCCCGCCCAAGGGCTTATCAGTTTTTCATATGAAAATCTTTAAAAATCTTCTTCTCTGAAACTGTAAGGCCTAGACCTTTGATATTTGGTATGTAGCATGATCTTATGGTCCTCTACAAAGATTGTTCAAATTATGACCCCAGACCAAAAATGGCCCCGCCCAAGGGCTTATCAGTTTTTCATATGAAAATCTTTAAAAATCTACTGAAACTAAGGCCTAGACCTTTTATGTTTGGTATGTAACATGATCTAATGATCCTCTACAAATATGTAGCTGTGGCTTGTGGTCCTCTTCCAAGAATGTTCAACTTACGACCCTGACCACTGGGCAAACTTGGCCCTGCCTCATGGCTTATCAGTTTTTCATGGGAAAAATATGAAATATTATTTTTCTCTGAAACCATAAGGCTTAGACCTTTGACTAATGGCATACTGCTTTGCCTTGTGGTTCTCTACCAAGGTTGTACAAATAATTTCCTGTGGTCAAAAATGGTCCCGCCCCTGGGGTTATCTCAGGTGAGCGCTTCAGGGCCTCATGGCACTCTTGTTTCACAAAATGTTTGCTTTATAGAGGGTCTGTTATGTTTAAGCCCCACTTTAAAAAAAACGACCTTTAGACTTTGCAAACAGTATAGAACTAGATCGACTGCCACATTGAAAACTTAGCATCTGATCAGGTTCTGCATTGTTTGCCATTCCCCAAAACCTATTTTGTGTTACTGGCACTTGAGATGAACAGTGTAAAAGTACCTAGGTATATCTATCTCCCCCCCACCCCCACCCCCCCCCACCCCTTCCCCCCTCCCCAATACCTATATGGGGGAGACATTGTTTTTGTGAGAGTTGTCTGTCCATCACTTTTTCTTTTTCCGGACGATAACTCCTATATGCCTGATGCCAGTTGGTTGCCATATATGGAAAGATCATAATGAGAGGAAGTGTCATGCACTTTGTCCATAACTCTGGCTTTAAAAATATTGGGAGTTGTTGCCCCTTGTACATTTTTTTTTTGGCTTCAATACTTTTGGAGTTATAGTCCTTTGTTACACTGTTTTTGGCGGATCAATATCTCCTGTTCTACTGATGCTATTGGAATGACATTTCTTTTATGGAAAGAGCATGATGAAATCAATATTTTTGGAGTTATTCCCAGTTATCATCTGCATGATGTGGGGAAGTATCATTCATCAAGTCCATTACTATGGTACACTGGAGATCCGTTATATATAAGGTATCAACATTTTTTAATTACATGTATTTCCCTTTACATATTGTTTTTGTCAGAGTTGTTTGTCTGTCTCTCTGTCGCACATCTCCGGTCAATTTTTCATGTACAGAAATGTGCCAATGTGTCGCAGTGTGTATGTGTGGATGCGAGGGGGGGGGGGGGAGACATCTGTTTTTGTGACAAAAAGTTATAGTCTACTTTCAGTCCGAACGACCGCTCAGCGACTACATTTACTCACCTGGTCATTGAGCCATTCAACTACAATATTGAGCACTGCTAACATATGACACATTTATGCAGCCACAGTACTGGCTTATGACCCTAACAGGTACCCATTTTAACCTCTTGATGTAGAGGAGACAAACTTGTGCGGGTGGGAGACACTGAAAAGTGTCTCTGAAGTTTCGAGTTGGTCCAGCCAGGATTTGAGCCCGGACCCCTGGGTTATCAGTTAAACACTCAACCACTAGGCCAAGCCACAAAGAATCTGATCCGAGGAGAATGTAGGGAGAATGCAGGGACTAGTCAGGTTCTTTATTCTTAATCTTAACCTGTTGAATGTTTCATCGCTACTTGACCATAAAGCTCATTTAGTAGGCAAAGTTAAAAAAATTAAGGAACCCTCTAATATCGGTTTGCCGCTGGGTGCAGTTTATTATTAGAAATCCTCTAACATATCTAAGCCTTTCATACTGAGTGGACTCATTTGTTAAACACTGATGGGATATTCCACTTTGATAATTCAGAGTTGAAAGGGTTGAAATGTTAAAGTTTGGTGTCTGTAGAGCAAGGTGTTTTCACATTTTCAGGAAGTTCTCCTCTCAAGGAAGAGACAACCCATCTTCATATGTGTACCATCACAGGAAAGACTTTGGAAGATACTCCTTCATTGGAGTCGATGCGACTCCTGATCCTGGACCTAGAAGACCGTTCAACTTTTTTGGATATGTGAAACAGGTTTTTAAATAGACTATATCAAAGAGTCATTATATTTGTATAAGAATGAATCACTAGAACTAATGTTATCTATACTATAGTTACTATTTAACCCATTCCCACATAGGCTAATTTTAGACCCAAACTCTTTGAATGAATCTACTGAAAAGGTGCCTTTACTAGAGAAAAGGAAAATGTTATAATTGTGTAGTATAGAAACCATCATGATAAATAGAGCATTTGCTCCTATGGAGCAAATGCTCTATTTATCACAATGGTTTCAAGAAGTGACTATTACAGAGGCGTAGAAAGGCGTATTTATAGAGGAAAGGGTTAAGAGAATTGCTTGCACAAAAAACTTTCTTGTTAAAACAATATTACTGTACCAAGTTTATTAGCTGCAGTATTAAATTAATCAAGTATCATTAACATTTGATATAAGCAGAAGTAAAAGTGAGAAACATATTCATTATATACATGGATCAGCCCCTATGTGCAATGTTAAATCTTTGAAAAATGTAATAGTGTTGACCCAGATCGGTTGCATTGTTTCCAATGCTGTGCCTGGTCTTGGCAAGTCTGAAACAACATTCCTGGGCGTCACTGAAAAAATTTAACTGTTTAACTATATACCTGACGAATATTCATTTACCCTTTACTTGATGAATATTAATGTAAAAAATAATGCCTCATGAATATTTAGTGCAAGAATTTTATAATTAATTACGTATTATTAATGTATTATTGCAGAATTGTTTCTCTTGGTGGTATCTCATTAAAATCCTCTCAAACAGTACCAGTGATAACTTGGTTTGGCAGATTTTCATCTTATTATTTCTTTCAGAGTGTTAAACAGTTTGGATTTGTGATGAGACACTGAGCTACTAGGTCTCTCATATTGATCCAAACTACATGTATTTGCAAAGATATTAACAACTCATATTCACTGTTAGCTTTCAAGTAACTAAAAAGGTATCTTATCTGGAACTCTTTGTACACAGGATGGGGAGAGACTCCTGTACAGGCTGCTGAATGAGAGTCGTGGCAGCAACGTGACCTTGGCCTTTGGACACTATCCTAGCTCTGTGTTAGCCACACAGACTGGAAACAGCCTGAGAACAATCCTTAGGTAATTATGATTGAACATTGGTTTTATGAATTTTTTCAACATTGATAATAATTTTTTTGCTTCACGAGTACTTTTTATGCCCCTCACAAGGTGGGAGGCATATAGCCTTGATCTTGTCCGTCTGTATGTATGTATATCCCACAAATTCTTATGTGTCCAACTTTCATACACCAATGGGAAGTCTACTTTAAACTTTCACAGACGACAATGTTGACATGAAGATGCTGGTGTAAGAGGAAATTTTTGCTGCAAGATTTATTTTTAGCTCGTCTGTTTCGAAGAAATCATGAGCTATTGTCGTAACCCCGGCGTCCATGTTGTCGTGGTCGTGGTCGTTGTTGTCATCGTCGTCATCCGAAATCTTAACATTGACCATAACTTCTTCAATTTTTCATTTACAACCTTCATTTTTGGTATGCATGTTCATCTTGACAATGACAACAGACGAGCGTTGCACCCGCTTGCGGTACTCTTATGTACTTTGAGTTATGGGACTTTGAATTTTCCTCTTTTGCATATGTGAGAGGGGCAAATATCCTGTTACCGGAAAGAATAAATGCAGCCAAATTACATCTGATTGTTCACATTTACCATTAATAGTTTGGAGGATGACATAATGATTTTGTACTTTTTGTGTATCTGTCTCTCTGTCTGTCTCTCTCTGGTTTGCCTGTCACAAAGTTTTTCTGCACTTCTTCTCAAAAACAACTGGGCGGATTTCAATAAAACTAAAGAGCAGTGATCACCATGAATAGTAGTTGTGCATGTCGCAAGGATGATCTGGTTTGATTATTTTCACAGAGTTATGTCCCCTTGTATATTTTTTTTTTGCATAAAAATCCAATTACTCATAAATGGCTATCAAGTTCGAAAAAAAACTTCACAGCTGTTATCACAATGAAGTGTAGTTATGCATATTGCTAGGATTATCTGGTTCGAATATTTTTCACAGAGTTATGTCTCCTTGAGTGATAAAAATTGCATAAAGTCTAATTTCTGGTAAATGTCTGATCAGGTTTGGAAAAATATATCACAGGTGTGATCACCATGTATTGTGGTTTTTATTGAGATATTAGGGTGCGCTTTTTTGGTGTGAGAAGTAGAGGGGAGTCAAGTTTTCTTTTTTCAAAATGAAGTTCTATTTTTTAGTTACTAAGGTGTTTTGGGTTAGCCATTCTAGGTAAACAGTGTTTTGCAAATATGTGAGTTCCTTATCATTCCCTAAGATTTTATAGTAGATTTATTTATATCCAGGAATGTGACAGCCTATCTGTGTGGTCACCTGCACACTCTGGTAGGGCTAGTACCGAAGATGTACGCGAGACACAGAACTGGCATGATGGAACTGGAACTAGGAGACTGGAAGGATGGGAGAATGTAAGCAAAGCATTTATTAACCCCTTAGATCCATATATATACGCCTTTCTATGCCTTTGCAAACAGGGTAGGCTCAGATCAGATGGTTCCTATAGGAGCCATCTGATCAGTGTCTGCTCTGTTTGCTTATGATATGATATAGATCTGATTCTACAGTTTCTACTTCAATAAACATTTCATGCGTTAATACGCATTTCTTAAATTCATAATCAATATTCTTGATGTCATCAATTCTAACCTGAATACTCATGGAGTAAAGGGTTAATGTATCACCAACTGTCATCTGTCAATAGTAATATCATTTTCAGCATGTCTTGAACATTACCTTCAGAGAGACACCTTTTACACCTTTGTAAACAGAGTACACCCAGATCAGATGGCTCTTGTGGGGGCTGTCTGATCAAGGTCAGGTCTGTTTACTTATGAAGTAATGTAGATCTGATTCTAGTTTTCGAAATGGTCAAAGGCAAAATGTTTCCTTGTTTAGCTACCATAAAAATGGAGTCAATGAATATTCATGAAGTTATAGATTCTTGCATAATTATTCATAAGGTGAAGGGTTTATGAAATGTTTGAATGCTGATTGACTTCCATGATATAAGCTGCATGCTGAGAAAAGATAGCTGTGCTGTGTAGAGTTTTGCAAACAATATAGACCAAGTCCAGTCACTATGTCAATAGATGCAGTATTTGGTTACAGTCAGATTTTTTATTACACTTTTCATCATTAGAAAATGTAGACCATTGTTGAATGTGATGTCCATGACCTGTCTGGGTATGGACAGTTTTGCTAAAGTCAAAGACACCATCCTTCATGAAGCAGCTCATATATATGTTCCAACAAAGCATTGAAAGAATTCAGATTGTAATAGTTCTGAAGAACTCTCTATTTTCTTGTATAAACAGTTATAGGTAGGGAGGTATTTCCAATACAGTTTTTTTCACCCAGTCATATGTTGTGGCTAGGTCTGTGGATTGTCTGGCACATGGCAATCCCATCTAGTTCACCAATCCAGGCATGTAAATCACAAGTTGATCAACAGCTGTAGTTCTTTTGATATTTTGATGAGTAACTGAAAAAATGTTTATTGTCCTAAAGCTAATTTTCCATCTTTTTAAACGATGGAATCAATAGAGTTATTTAGTTACTACATGTAGTTATCACTCTTTAGAATCATCTCAAAAACTTTGAAACATAGGGTGTGGTGGAGAATTGTGCAAAAGGTTTTGTTTAGCCCTTTCCCCCATAAATACACTTTTCTGTAAAAGTCCATTCTTGAAACCATTGTGATAAATAGAGCATTTGCTCCACAGGAGCAAATGCTCTATTAATCACAATGGTTTCAAAACTACACAATTCTATCATTTTCCTATTCTCTAGTAAATGCTCCTCTTTGGTGGATTTATTCAAAGAGGTTGGGTCTAAAAATAACCTATGAGGGAATAGTTTAAGTATCTTATCTATGTATCTGATATAAGTTGTTATTTACACTACATGTTGTTTTTGTTATATGCAAGTACATGTACATTGCAGTTACCGTATTCTGGCAATAGACCATGACATGCTGTCAATCACAGACGAAATATTTGGAAAATGGCCTGTTGTCATGGTAACAAATCCGAAAGAAGCATCATTGATTGCATCATACCATGAACCATTGGAAAGAATGCTAAATTCTACACATATAAGGTATGTTGGTGAAATTACTGTAAGTACATCTAAATATTCAGACGGACAAACTTAGGCAAATAGTGTAGACCCAAATCAAACTACTCCTAAATGAGCAATTTGACAAGAGTCTGCACTGTTTGCTACGGTGTTAAAGTTATACTTATGAAAATGGTGCTTATTTGACTTTATATGAACTTTATGAATTGAAATTGAGTGTGGGGATACTTTAACCCATTCCCTCATTTTGGCGCCTCTGTGAAAGTCACTTATTGAAACCATTGTGATAAATAGAGCACTGCTTCTATTGAGCAAATGCTTTATCCATCACAATGGTTTCAAAACTATACAATTCTAAAATTGTCCTGTCTCTAGTAAATGCTCCTTCTCTGTAGATTTATTGAAAGTGGTTGAGTCTTAAGATGTCCTTTGAGGAAATGGGTTAATAATGTATATCCCTGTCTGTGTCAGCTAATAAAGGCACATAATGTTTGGTAAAAGTGTAAACCAAGATGAGTTATGATGTTTGATAACATGCCTGAAGTTTGGTATATATGGCATATTTCCACATGGAAGCTGATCTGGGTCTACACTTTCTGAAAATATACAAGTGTCCTCCTCCCACTGTTCTTAATTATGTGGTAAATGTGATGCAAGGTGTTTGTATGCTTTTTGTTTAACCCTTTACCTCATGAATATTTATGTATGAAATAATGACATTTTGATTATTAATAAGATGGATTTCATAACGACATACATGAATAAGCAGAGAAACGTTTGGACTTTGCAGAAACTTTAGAATCAGATCTGTATTATTCCAAAAGCATACAGAACAGACCTTGATCAGAGCTGACAGTTCATACAGGAGCCGTCTGATCTGGGTCTACTCTAATTGCAAAGATGTGAAAAGGTGTATCTTATAATCTATCAAGTAAAGGGTTAATTTACCAATTTTTTCAAAATTGTTTTCTAACCTGAAAGACAAAGAATACTTAATTGCTTATTATACCCCCATGAATGTTTTGGGTTTTTTTATACGCCCGTTTTATACGTCCACTTATTTACATAACCCTTTACAATATAGCTTTGAAACTTGGAACACTTGTTCACCATCACAACCTTCACCTGTAGGCAAGAGTACATAACTCTGTAAAGCCTTTTGACAGAATTATGCCCCTTTTTTACTTAGAAATTTTGGTTAAGGTCCACTTATTTACATAACCCTTTAAGATAAAGCTTTGAAATTTGGAAAACTTGTTCACCATCACAAGCTTTATCCATAGGCAAGAGTACATAACTCTGTTCAGCATTTTGACATAATTATGATCCTTTTTAATTTGAGAATATTTTGTTAAGGTTTTTGTTATAGTCCATTTATTTACATAATCCTTTGAGATAAAGCTTTGAAACTTGGAACACTTGTTCACCATCAGAAGCTTCGTCTGTAAGCAAGAGTAAATAACTCTGTCAAGCATTTAGTCAGAATTATGGCCCTTTTTAGTTTAGAATTTTTGGTTAAGATTTTTTGTTAAAGTACACATATTTACATAGCCCTTTGAGAAAAAGACTTGAAACACTTGTCTACCATCACAAGCTTCATCTGTTTGAGAAAGAAAACCAGAACGTTTTATGGAATGGCATGTCCGTCTTTCTGTCTGTAACATCTCTAACTCACATTCTGCTTGGCGGATCCTTCTCAAATTACACAACAACGTTTATCTGGACATGCGACAGTAGCATTGGTGTGTCCCAGCATGTATATCCAAGGTCATGGTCACACAATTGGACTTAGAATTTGCGTTTAGCATTTGCGTTAATAGCAATTATTTCAACATCAGTTTATGTTGAACAAGACCTCGATGGGCGTATATTGTGCCCACTAGCACTCTTGTTTGTGGTTGGATACAGTAGTCCCCATGACAGCCATTCTGTCAGTCAGTCTTTGTTGTTCTTGCTGTTTTATAGTAACTACTGAAGGATTTCATAAAAACAGATGGAAGCTTCATATGAGCAGATTCTAATTATATATGCCCGATGAAAGATGGGTCATATGCGAAACCCTGTGACAGTCAGGCTACACTGTTTCCATATGACAAATAACTTGTTTTGCTGCATTTGAAAGGTTACAAAACAATAGGCCCAGATAAGATTAATAAATTAACCCTTACAATGCTGACATTTCATATGGACTATTCCAAAATTAAAACAGGTCAAGCTTATGGTGAATGTTTAGGGATTTTTCAAAAGAAAAGTGTAACATGACAAACAGCGCAGACCCTGATGAGAGGGCTACACTGTTTGCAAAGGACATTAATATGTTCAAGAATATCTTCTTTTTTTCTCCATCAAGCCCTTTGTTGTAAACCACTCTCTAAAATTATCTCTTTGAGACGTTTCTAAAGAGTAGGCGCAACATAAGGTTTGGAGAAGAAATGATGATTAAAGTTTTTGAATTCACAACTTTATCTTTTTCTCTGAAGAATTTTGAATGGCAAATAGTGAGGATACAACCTACAGATTAATCCTTTCCTCCATATAAAAGTGTTTTCACGCATCTGCAAACACAGTAGACCCGGATCAGGTGGCTCCTATAGGAGCTGTCTTATCAGGGTCTGCTCTGTTTTGCTAATGGAATTTAATAGATCTGTTACTTTAGTTTCAGATGACTAAAGTATTCCACCTTTCGTGTTTCATACTATCTATTTTATCCATGAATGTTCTATAGGTACTGAAATTTGGAATAAATATAGAACAGGGAAAGGGTTAAGGAGCTCTTAAGTGACAATCTACACTTACAAATTAAAATTAACTAGTGTCTGATGTTTAAAGGTTTGATATTTCTTATAGGATACTGGTCTTTAGTAATGGGAATATTAATAATGTGGAGGTTCATATTGATGACATACATGTTGGAAAAGCTGTGCATTCTGAAGGACCACTATTTGTGTTACCATGGAAACCATCAGCATTTGGTACTGGACTTCATTCGCTAAAAGTTACAGTGCAGGTAAGTGTACCATCAGAACTTATTGGTGTATGAATATACTGAAGGTTCAGTACATAAAACTGTAGTAACTACATTCTATGGGACAAACTTGTCATGACCTTAATGCAACTAGATTGGATCCAGATTGGAAAATGGCAAACTCGTTCCCGCCTAGGCTACCAAAAGGAGCTTTTACTAGAGAAAACGAAATTTTCAGAATTTAATAATTTTGAAACCATTGTGATAAATAGAGCATTTGCTCCTCATTTGATACTCTGATAGTGTTTTCTCAATAAAAATGAAAGCAAAACCAACTTTAAGAAGTTTAGGAAAACAATCATTGAAATGCTTATTAAGGTTGAATATTGTACATATGCCCTTGTATATTGTCTTGCACCCAAAACTTGATACACTGTATTAGACTAAATGTTGGTTATTTGATTATTCTCATGGTTTCCGGTAGGTCTTTCAAGTTCAGGGTTTCAAGGACACTCTGATAAAATAAGGGACCTGAACAATATAATAAGGAGCCCAGGTCAAGTAAATATTATGTTTTCACTATTCTTTGCCAATGTTGGTAAAATGACTCGGCAAACCTTAATTTACTAAAGCTTTTGTCTCCCAACAGAATTTCAATACACTAAAATAAGATTATAAGAAGTAAGTCCGAAGCACAAACTATTGAATATGATTGAAACAGAATTGACAGTACGCCATCAGGGATGCAGCTGTCCATAATCTGAGGGTTTTTAAAGATGGAAATGCTAAATTGAAACAATAGGTACATCTGTCTACAGACTGTACATAGCAACTGTCCCCAACATAGATTTCAAATAATTCAAGGGGCACAACTCTGGAATTGTTATAAAGCCCATCTGGTTGAAAATTGATATTGACTATAAAGATATTATTCCAAGAATATACCCCTACTAAGGTTGGGAAAATTGAAGGAAAATCTGCACATATTTTTGTCCCATTTCAACAAATAAAGGAACATAACTTAGAAGTATCTGAAATAATCCAGATATATGTCAAATTTAACAAAGACACTCATTATATGGACATCATGTGGCCAGGTCTGATACATATTCTGTTAGAATTGCATCATTTGGAAAGTTTACATTTTTTCGTCCACAGGCTAGAGGTGAACAGAGTTCCAAGTCATGTAGTTACTGCTGTAGTTACATCAAAAATTATATCAGCAAATGAATTTATCATATTAAAGGTTAGCTCTTTTCTCTGCCTTTGTTTTCAGGACTCCCGCCATGGCCGTCACATTCACCAGCAGACTTTCTCTCTGGACGGTACAAGTCCTCCACTCCCTCTGAGAAGCAGATTAATTCTCAAGTTGGATACAGCAACTTTGGTATGTACAATATTTGTAGTGGACAAAGGAAAGATGCTGAATGACCGCTGGAGTTGTAGGTCTCTTCCTAATCTATTAGAATGTATTCAGATTAGCTTTTGGCAATGGTTACATATCTTCTAGGCCCACCTTTTAATGGAATATATAATGGGAAGACCTGCAGTAGGTAGAACGCAGATATTATCCACTTACTTTAAACCCTTTACCTCATAACTCCACCTGTTTGTCTCTTTAGACCTTTAGGAACTATCTGATCAGGGTCTTGTATGAATATTCATCAGATAAAGGGTTAAAATCTCATTGGATATTTATCAGTCTTAATCATATTATTTACAGGCTTGATATCATGACCAAGATTGATATCAAACCAGATGCTTCGGGTTTATACCCTATAAATGTATGTTTTCTCCTTTCTGATGAAGGATGTTTTCATCCCATTTCTAACAAACATTTTCACAAACTTCATTGGAATAATTTCAAGACCATGTACAATATCGCTGTAGAGAAAGTGCCATTTCTATTCAGTTTTCACTCTCTTTGGTGTATAGAAATTATATCAGATTTATTTCTGAAATTCTGAGTCTAGTTTATTTAATCCTTTACATCATGATTTTTAGTGGGGGGGGGGGGTGATGATGTCATGCATATCAATAAGATCTGCCGAATTTTTATACTGGCATTATGTTTATCTTTAATAGGAGATTCTTTAAAATTAGATCTATATTATATCATAAGCAAACAGAGCAGTCCATGATAGGATGGCTCCTACAGGAGCTATCTGATATGGGTCTACTCTATATGTAAAGGCATGAAAAGTCTTTCCTATGAGATAAAGGTGTTAGGTAATTTTTTCTCAAAGGAAAAGGAAGGAACTGTTTATTTATGTTGTAATTACCATGCAAAATCTGTAATGTTTATAATTACTTAGTTATCTTTGGTGCTGGCCTTATGATTCTAAGATGATTTTGGTGCTGGCTGTATGAAACTTGCATATATGTGTTGCTAACCATATGAAACTTAGATGTCTTTTATGCTAGCTCCATAAAATTTGGATGTCTTTAGTGCCAGCCTTATGAAACTTAGATGTCTGTCTAACTAACCTTATGAAACATAGATGTTTTTGGTACTAGCTTATGCAACTTAGATGTCTTTGGTGCTAGCTGTAGGAAACTTAGATGTGTTTAGCACTAGCATTATGACACTTAGATGTCCCTGATGCTAGCCGTCTGAAACTTAGACATACTTGGTTCTAGCATTATGAAATTTAAATGTCTTTAGAGCTATCCCTATAAAACTTAGATGTCTTTAGTGCTGGCTCTATTAAACTTTAATATATTTGATGCTTTCCCTATGACATTTTCATGTTGTTGGTGTTATCCCTATAAAACTTAGATGTCTTTGGTGCTATCCCTATAAAACTTGATCACAACGAGGATGGCTACAAGCTTAAGAAGAATGATAGCCCTCTCATACTTATTATTTTCACTTTCTGGGTCATAAAGGCAGGCGGAAGCTTAATGCAGGATAAAGGTGCAGGAGGAGCTTTATGCATAACTTTGGTTCTGCATTAAGCAACCCCCTGATTTTAAAGACATCTATATTAGTTCATCAAGTGGTCACTTTAAAGAGGGTCTACTGTATTTCAAAAGGGCTGAAAGTCTTGTGGCTTAACCATTTACAAGATGAATATTAATGTAGAAACAATGATGTTAAAAATATTTATTAACTGATTTTTGTTTATAAAGACATACATGTATTATATAATGTATAAACAATAGAATCTTTAGACATGACAGAAACTGTAGAATCATGTCTATATTATTCCCTTAACCCTTTCCTTGATACAAATGCTTTTTCACACATTTGAAAACAGAGTAGACCCAGGTCAAACAACTCGGAGCCTCCTTAGAGTCCTAAAGGAGCAGTCTGATCAGGGTCTGCTCTGTTTGCTTATGACATGATATAGATCCGATTCGACAATTTTGTTGAGCAGAAACGTCAGTTGGAAATATTACATTATAAAAATTTAGCTAGTAAATATTCATGATGTCATTTTTTCTTATATGAATATTGAACAGGTAAAGGGATAAGCAAAAGACCAGATCCTAATCCTGTCTGATCTGGGTATATTGTGTGTGCAAAGGTATTAAAGACAGGATGATCAGGTGAGGAGTTAAGACAACTTTTCTTTATCTGCAGGCTCATTTCATGTTTTATGGGGTGACCTTCCTCTATGTTAGTGTTTTGATGCTATTGAGACATTGCAACAACATCAAAGTGCACTTTATCAGAGGTAAGAGCAGAATTTGATAATTTTGACACAACATTTTCCTATTTGGTCTACTCTATTGTGTGTTTGTGATTTTGTCAGTGCTAACAACATACCTAGTAGATATAAAAAAAAATATGATTTCAATATGTACAAATATGATTACACACTTACTATTCTAGCACATTTTCAAACAGCTTTGATACAGATGGCATGCCAAGTAACTTGTTAGTCTCCCACCGGTTACCGGTTGGGGGACTATAGGTTTGCTCGATTTCGTCCGTCCGTCCGTCTAGTCCCACAAGAAAAGATCAAAGGAAAAAGCCACACAACTACCCATTTGTTAGCATGTCCGTCCGTCTGTCCGTCCGTCCGTCCGTCCGTCTGTCACGCTTCGTGTCCGGGCCATATCTCCTACAAAGTTATGCCAAATTCATTATAACTTCACACATTGAAGAAGCATGATGAGGGCTTGTGTCATGCACAAGGGCCATAACTCAAGCATCAATATTTTTGGAGTTATTCCCCTTTTACATATTTTTTTGTCCGGACAATAACTCTTTATCTACTGGTTCAATTGATTTGAAACTTCACATATTGAACAATCATGATGAGGGGCAGTGTCATACACAAGGGCCATAACTCTAGCATCAATATTTTTGGAGTTATTCCCCTTTTTCATATCTTCTTGTCAGTCCGTCTGTCACGCTTTGTGTCTGGGCAATATCTCCTACAAAGTTAGACCAAATTCATTATAACTTCACACATTGAAAAATCATGATGAGGGCTAGTGTCATGCACAAGGGCCATAACTCTAGCATCAATATTTTTGGAGTTATTCCCCTTTTTCATATTTTTTGTCCGGACAATAACTCTTTATCTACTGGTTCAATTGATTTGAAACTTCACATATGGAACAAGCATGATGAGGGCTTGTGTCATGCACAAGGGCCATAACTCTAGCATCTATATTTTTGGAGTTATTCCCCTTTTCATATTTTCTTGTCCAGTTAATAACTCTTTATGTACTGGTTCAATTGATTTGAAACTACTCATATGGAACAAGCATGATGAGGTGTAGTGTCATGCACAAGGGCAATAACTCTAGCATCAATATTTTTGGAGTTACTCCCCTTTTTCATATTTTCTTGTTGGGACAATAACTTTTTATTTACTGATCCAATGTATGAAAGTAGGTACTAATACCATTCAGGTGGTCATGTATATACCATGGTCAACCACACCATGGGTGGATGGGATGGGGAGAGTGGAGTTTTTTTTTCAGTCTGGTGGGGGACTCATGTCTTGCATAGCAATACAACATGCCCTTGTTTTCTCACATATCTTCCCTTATCTCTGAGTTAGAACAACGGGTTAAGATTCCCTGATCTGTAACACGTGTAAGATCACTTTAGAACATATATGATGTCATATATGACGTCAAACTATGGAAACCGATGTTTACATGTCATTTAAACGGCGAAAATACACTTTTTTGTTATGTGAGAAAAAGAATCTGATGCTCGTTTCTATTAAGATCACATGTTCCTAAACTCACCAAGAAAATGTTATTAAGCTCACCAAGGCTCCCTTAATGACATTTTCTATGGCTCGTTTAGGAACATGTGATCTTAAAAGACAACTCGCAACAGATCCTCTATATCTCATCTGGACCCAACCTGTGTGACACTGGGTCAGTATTTTCTCAAAAGTTTGAAAAGATTAAAAGTAGGTGAAAATTGCAACAATGCCAACATATAAAATTTGAGACAATTTTTACAGCATGATACAGATGAAAGTACTTTACTCAGTGAGTTTTCATATAAGGAATATGTATGTATGAATATTTATTAGCTTAATATCTATCATGGCACATGTACAATTAGTTTAAGCCATGCTTAACACTAGAATTATATCTATGTAATTCCATAATCAAACACAAGAGACCCTGATCAGATGGCTCTTGCAGGAGACATCTGATCTGGGTCTACTCTGTTTGCAAAGGCATTATAAGACAAATAAATATGGAGTAAATGGACAAGGCATACATCAGTACTGAAATTAATTTGCATATATCCCAGGTGCTGCAACTGCTGTCTAATACAATTATCTTACATGATGTCATTGACTTTCAATGCCAAAAAGATGCATAAACTTATATTTGTATGATCTGAAAAAAATATTTGATATTCCTTTTAATGCCTTTGCAAACAGAGTAAACCCAGATCTTGTAGAAACTGTCTGATCAGGGTTTGCTCTGATATTTTACAGTTCCTGACATGACTAAAATTGCTTGTGGTCAATTATAGTTATAAAATTTCATCTTATTGACATTCATGCTTTCATTATTTCTTATATGAATATTCATGGAGTAAAGGGTTAAAGATCACACATCAAGTTTGTATCGAATTTTTTGTTGCTAATTTCATTTTGTGTCTTGTTTGTTTTACTTGTTAGTTTGTGTTTTGCAGTAAAATACTAGAAGTGTTGTCTTCCCCTTTCCATACAAAGTTTAACCTTAGCAATAAATTTAACACTTTCATCAAAACAGCAATAACCTATTTGACAAATGGCATCCATGAACTCTGTTCACAGATTTAGTTGCATGTAAATAATTGTATTCTTCATGAAATTATGTCTGCTGTTCTTATTTCAGGCCAGATATCATTCTTGAAGCCAATTGCCCAATGGTACAACCAGTGGCTACAAAGCCTGTGGATGCTAACCAAAGTCACGAAGATTTACTGTACTCTCCAGATATTCATTCTATACGTAGCTTTTGGTAAGTATACATCTTCAGTAAAATCTTCTTAAATGACCACTAATTGAAGAGAATTATGAGTCTTAAAAAATGATGGAAGTCGCTAAATGCATGGCAACAGTATTGCAGTAGAGTTTAATCTAGGCTGCTGGATTAACACAAAAAGATGGAAACTGTGTTTATACCAAGTGTCCCACAGAATTCATATGTTTAGCCCTTGTTGGAGGCTAGTCTGCATGACAATATTTACCGGTACTGTTGAGGTAGGGGAAAAGTGTGGTATAAACTTCCTGATTCAATGAATAGCTATTCAGAGCATTGTTTCCAGAAGAGTCTGTCGCATTTGCTATGTAGTGTAAAGTGCTCATGAAGTCATGCAGTGATCCAGCTAGGTACTTTCAGCAGGGCCCATCATAAGTTATGCCCTGCCCTAATTTTAATGATCTGCCCAATTTACAGACCCACATTTACCTCTGTCATTGAAATCACCACTCCTTCTTTTGATAATTGCAAAAGTTCATCAATTTCTAACACTATATTAACCGAGGTTACACAGGAAATACACAATCACACATGAACGAGGCAATCCTAATTTGCACTTTATATTACTGATCTTGGCAGAGATAAAACCAGGGGTATTTCATCAGGAGTTTTGGCCCTTTGATTACCAGAATTACTCTAAACTGTTGCTGTCCTCTCAATAGCATGAAAACCCTCTTGACCACTTATTGCCACATTTTGTCAATAGTTGCACAGGTATCGTGGTTAGTTTTCTTGATCAGTTTCAAAATTACTGTCTAGTGGCCATTTTGGATTATAAAATTACCTTGTGTAGCAAATTAGTTCAACAGATGATTATTGCTACATATTTTTAAAATTCAAAAAAATAATTATGTTGAGGCATATTGTGTGAACATTTTGATTCCTGATTGGATTCCAGATGGCTGATTGCTGGCCATCTTGGATTTTGAAATGTTCTTGTAGAGCAAACTACTTTTTTCTGCATTTTCGTGTCACATGATACAAATTGGAGAGTCAAGGCATTGTTGTTGGAGTATGAACTTCACCTCATAGAATGCCTTTGCAAACAGAGTTTTTAGCCTTTCAACTTTAACTTTTGTCAGCAAAAATTATTGTCTGCTACAATTTCTTAAAGTAAATTTTCTTCCATTTCTTATAAAAAAAACAATGTCTGAGTTTAAAACAGTTTAGATCCTGATGATACACCAAGTTATCTGAATCCAAACTTTTATCAAAGGTTGCAAATTGGTCCATATTTAAAGGGTTAATTCTTTACTCCATAAATAGCCTTTGTAAAAAGAGCAGATCTAGATAGGAGCCGTCTGATCAGTTTGCTGTTTGCTTACAACATACTATAGATCTAAGTCTACACTTTCTGTCTTAGTTAAATATATGTGTGTTCATATGTTTTACCTGTTGAATATTCAAGTAAGAAATAATGACATCATGAATATTTATTAGCAGAATTTTTATGGTGGTGTATGTTCACACAATGTTTTGTTTTTAGTAGAAACTGTAGTCAGGTCTAGATCTATTATAATTTCATATGCAACAGAGCAGACCTTGATCAGACGGCACTGATAGAAGGTGTCTGATCTGGGTCTGCTCTGTTTGCAAAGGCTTGAAAAAGCATTAGTATTAGGGAAAGAGTTTAAGATGCATAGACATACATGTAATATTTTATATGTTTGATTTTGTTTCTGTCATCAGGTCCCTGGTTTGTAGCTGAGCTTATAGAGGGCCACTTTGGTTTAGTGTTTGCTTGGGGCATGTATGTGATGGGCCAGTACCTACCAGCTATGCTGACTTACGTGTATGCTCTATTTCAGGTAAAGCTTAATAGTTATGTAAATATTTCCAAATTCTCTGCATAAGTAGATCACAGTAGCTAATAATAGAATTTAACGAACAGTTTCTTCTCTTGAACCACTGAATAGAATTTGACAAAACTTTACAGGAATGATGCTCAGATGGTCCTCTGTCAAATATAAATTGCAGTATACAGTACAACCTGCTTCAGCGGTCACCTGGTATCAGCAGCCACACTGCTGTAAGCAGCCACTCTAGGAACCTCCCAACGAAAAACACTGTATATTACACCTGGTATAAGCGGTCACCTGCCTAACGCGGCCAGCGGCCACTCTATTTTATCCCAAATGGCCAATACACACTGATGTATACGGCCAGGTGTTCTACAAATGTAAAACGTGTAAACACTTTTCAAGGCTATTGATCGGCAACAGAAGACATTTTTGTTACCTTTGAATGCATACAATTAACGGTCACGACCTATTTGGACCCCTTATCACAGTTTCTTTTGTTTGATTACAAAGCGTATGGGTTGCTCACGCCATATTAATTGGGGATTTACCTTCTACTTGGAATTCCCAAGGAAAGTAATCACGCGTGAACTAGCTAGTTCCTGACTTCTGCTCTACGAGTTAAGATTTTCGCAGACGGAATATTCGGGAAACCAGTCGTGTCAAACATGGCTACACAGTTTAGAAGTTACACCCGAAGCCAAATTCGAATAACACTGGCACGTGTATTACTCGAATGAAAGAACCGACACTTATGAATAAGGGACAAAAGGTTGAAGAATGACAAACAAGGCAATTAATTTGATATGACTAGCGATTATTACGGGCACTTTAGGTCTGAACGATCTTTATAAATATTGATTAGTATCTACTGCAGTACACATAATACATGTCTGTCATTATTACTCGAAAGTATGCTTGGTAACATGCACCTGGTTTAGGCGGTAACCTGCTGTAAGCGGCCAAAGTGGCCACTTCCCTAGGCTGACCGCTTACAGCAGGTTGGACTGAAAGTATGTTACATCTGCTAACAATAGATTACAATGAACAATTTCTTAAAATGACATCTAAACTGTAGAATAGAACTTGAAGGTGTTCTCTGTCAGAGTGAAATACAGTGGCCTGAACAATTTTGATGTATACATCTTAGAACAGTTGGTCTAATAATCTAGTGAGCAATACAGGACAATCATTGCTCTCTTGTTATATAGAATTTGTTTGGGTGAACTCTCCACATTTTAGCCATTGGGTATCTTCTTTGTGTTACAAGAAGCACAGGATAAGTGAATATTTTTTTAAAATTTGTTACATTTTCTCTTTAGTGTTTAACATGTTTCCCTTAGCCCTTTCCCTGTTCTGTATTTAGGCTAAATTTCAATACCTACTTAATATTCATTAACAAATTAGGTAGTTAAAAGAAATATGGAAGGTGGAACATTGTAGACCTCTTAGAAAGCAAAGAAACAGATCTAATTAAATTCTTTTAGCAAACAGAGCAGACCCTGATCAGACGGCTCCTCTAGGGAGCCGTCTGATCTGGGTCTACTCTTTTTGCAAATGCATGAAAACACGTTTATATGCATTGAATAATTATAGTCTGCAAAAATTGTTGTTAACTAAAATTCTCAAGTCGATTTTTCATCCAATTCAGTCTGAGTGTCAAAGGGTTTAGATCCTGATGAGACGTTAAGTTACTTATGATCCCATATAGGTCAATAAACCGTTTACATAGGTATTCACAGATTCACCATGAGCATGCAAAGAGTTAAGAGATTCTTACCTGAATATAATGGTATGACTTTTATGTTTTATTCTTTGTTTCAGGTCATAGTTTTCAACATTCCCCTTACTTTCTACTTAGCCTATAGACTACAGTATTCCCGGCTGGCTCCAACCAGAAGGTCAGCGTGGCACGCAGCCCGACACATACACTTCCCTTTCATCTGCCTCCTTGGTCTCATGATATATGTGGCTGTCACGGAGTTTCCTGCAGCGTATGGAACAACTGCTTTTGTTGTAGGGCCAGTAAGAACAGGATCTGTGATTATCTCCCTTGCTTTGTGGAACATTGCTAGGAATACAGACATGACAGCTTTGATTGCACACCACTCTAACTGAAGAACTTACAATATTTTACAATTATTACAATATCTTGTTTTTGTATGTTGTCTTATTAATTATTGTATCTCAGCACTATACAATATAGAGCCTCTCTATAGTGGTCATATAGAGAATGAAAATTGTTGTCTTTAACTCTTTCCTTCATATGAATGCCTTTTCACGTCTTTGCAAACGGGTCAGATGGCTCCTGTAGGAGCATATCAAATAATACAGATCAGATTCTGCAGTTTCTACCAATATAAAAACATTCTGTGGATATAGTGGTATTATAAAAATTCAGCTAATGAATATTCATTATCTCATTATTTCTTACATGAATATATAACAGGGAAAGGGTTTAAAGAAAGTCGCTGCTTAACCTTTATCCTGCTGAGCAATTTATTTTTCACAATTTTTACCCGCTACATTTTCAAAATGTCTACCAAAATGCAATCGGGATGTCAAACAGTTTGAATCTTGATGAGGTGCAGAGTTATACTCGTAATTTGCAAAAGTAACCACTCATCCGCAAGCTATAGGTGAATGCAGAATAAAAGTAATGCAGAAAGCTGTGTATAACTTTTGTCCTGCATTAACCCATTCCCTCATATTGACGACTTTTGACGACTCTGTAGAAGTCACTTTTGTCCTGCATTAAGCTAACACCTGTCTTAGAATACCCAGAATTAGACTTACCGCAGTCCATTACCTGATAGAGACACCTTTTCACACGTGTTGGAACTGTCTGGTCAGGGTCTGCTCTATTTGAATTCATTAATTCTTGTATATATGTTCATGAGACAAAGGGTTAAGTGGCCATTATAGAGGTGTTTTATTGTGTCCAATGTTAAGCATTCAAATTTAGAATTTGAGCTAAGTATGCATGCTGTTTTGCAGCTAAAGTGAAAATTTCACCATGTAAGTAGTTTTAAAAATTCAACCAAATGAATGTTATTATATGCAGCTCAAATTGTTTAATGATGTCCATTTTAACATTTATTCCCTGATATTAAATTTATTTTTACTTTTTATTTTATTGCTTATTTTTATGCCCCCCACTAGGCGGGTGTCATATAGCCTTGCTCTTGTCCATCTGTCCATCCGTTCTTGTGTCCATCCCGCAAATCTTGTGTGTCCAACTCCTCATACACCAATGGGAGGATTTACTTTAAACTTCCACGGACGAACATTGAAATTTTCTTCTCTATATAACATATAGTGAAAAGTTTTTTATGTCCTGGACATAATTATCCAACTCCTCATCGACCAGAGTAGAGCCTGATGAGACAGCTCCTTGAGGAGCCATCTGATGTAGGTCCACTTTGTTTGCAAAGACTTGGAAAGGCAGTACTGCTAGTGGTAGGATTAATCATACCACAGCTTTTGTTGAATAAAAAATGCTTTAATTGTTAGAATATTATTTTAGTTTGTTTTTTTTATGGGGGGGGGGGGGGGGGGAGTATGATTAATAATCTACATCATTAACCCTTTACGCCATCAGTTTGAGCATATATATTTTTAATTGTAGGAGAAAGCTTTATTTATATGATCCCATTCAAATTTAAATGTGGTGTATACCAAAGACAAGATGAGGGGAACATTGATAGGTTAATTTGTTATTTAAGTTATTAAGAGTGGATTTCATTTGGTCTAAACTAATATAGTATATGCTGTCTACAGTGACCACCCAAAATAAGCAATTGTGGGCTTTTAACTCTTTACTCCATAAATATACTTTTCTATGCCTTTGCTATCAGAGAAGACCCAGATCAGACAGTTCCTATAGGAGCCATCTGGTCAGGGTCTGCTCTATTTTCTTGTGATATAATATAGATATGATACTACAGTTTCTGCCATGGTAAAAACTTCATGTGTCCATGTGCTATTATAACAACTAATCTAATTAATATTCATGGAGGAAAGGGTTAAGACAGGTGGTAGCTTAATGCAGGAAGGAAGTTATGAGTAAAGTTCTTTCTGCATTACTGTTTTCCTTGCATTCAGCAACTACTTGCTCTTATATACCCCCTCTGTTTTTTATTATGCAGTCGCTATAGGCAGGTTTGACTGTATTTTTAAACCATTAACTTATATTTTAATAACAACTAAACCAAAAATGGGGTAAACACAGTTTATCTGTTATTTCTAGTTTTGATGTATACACACTGAGGATTTTAACTGTAATAAGTGGCTTTAATAGTGTTTGGCTTTAATAATGTTCACACTTAACCCTTTACTCCATAAATATGCCTTTGCAAACAGAGTAGACCCAGATGAGACAGCTGTCAGATCAGAGTCTGCTCTGTTTGCTTATGATTTGCTAAAAATTCCTGTGTCCATGTGATATAATAACAATAAAATCTGATTAATATCCATGATGATGACGTCATTATATCTGATGAATATTCATGGAGGAAAGGGTAAAGGTTTTTACCACCGACTTTTACATTAATTCATTACATACATTGATTGTGTTGTATTATTTCTCTGTTGCTGTCAATCATGGTTATTTCATTATGCTTTCTTGCATCTGGTGATACATGTATACAATTGAGTACTCTTGTTGTTATATAGTTGTTTTGATTGAGCATTCAAGTAAAATGATACTTAATATCATAATGTGCTACAAGTGTTTCTGTAGACGTTTTGATTAATTTTTATGATGAAAAAAGAAAAGTTACCAACCTGCTGGATATGGAATGTTAGTTGCAAATAATTCCACCTTTATGATATATAGAAATTGTTTGTTTAACCCTTCCCCTCATAGGGAGGCCTTTTTATGCCTTTGCAGAGTTGACCCAGATCAGACGGCTCCTGTAGGAGTTGTCTGATCAGAATCTGTTCTGTCTGCTTATGAAATTATAATGGATCTGATTCTACAGCTTCTACTGATACCAAAACATTTTCCCACCAAAGAAGGTTGATGTTTTATTCTTTGTTTCAGATCATAGATTTCAACATTCCCCTAACATGTTATCTTTTCATGTGGCATATTATATCCCAATATCCCAATTGAAATCAATGTTGCTGAATTGACAGAGTCTCTTTAACCCTTTTCCTCTATAAATATAACTTTCTACACCTTTGCAAACAGAGTAGACCCAGATCAGGGTCTGCTATTTTTTAGCTCACCAGAGCACAAAGTGCTCAGGGTGAGCTTTTGTGATCGCCAGATGTCTGTCGGCGTGCGTCGTCCGTCGTCGGGCGTCAACAATTTGAACCTTTAAAAATCTTCTCCTCTGAATCTACAGGGTTCTCAGCTTTCATCTTTGGTACATAGCATCACCTATAGGTCCTCTACAAAAGTTATATAAATTATACCCCTGGGGTCAAAATTGGCCCTGCCCCAGGGGTTTTCAGTTTTCAATAGAAACATATAGTGAAAACTTTGAACATCATCTCCTCTAAAACTAGAAGGTCCTCAGCTTTCATATTTGGCACATAGCTTCAACTTCAGGGCTTCTACAAAAGTTATATAAATTATGCCCCTAGGATAAAAATTGGTCCCACCCCAGGGATTAACAGTTTTTTGTAGCTGACTACATAAACAGCCCATGGGATCACTAGTTATGCATAGGAAAAACTTTAAAAATATTCTTGTCAGAAACTACATGTCCCAGAGCTTAGATATTTGGTGTATAGATTTACTTAGCATAACTTTATGAGTTTTATAAGTATCATAGTTCTGGGGTTAAAATTGGCCCTGCCCTGTGTGTATATACTTCTTTACACCAGAAATTACATTCTAAAGGTTTCTCCTTAATATCACTCTTAGCTGAGACCAGTCAGAGGGAGTTCTTATATAATCACCCTTAGCCTGATCAGTAGAGTAGAAATTGTGTTTAGACAAATAACACACACTCATTTAAGATTGAGAAAACTGTGGATAATTCTCAAAATGCAGAATACTCTTAAAGCTTTTTTCCATACCTATGCCCTGCATTAAGCTACCAGCTATCAATATAGAGCATATCTGTTGTGAATTTCAGATTAACTCTTTGCATGCTGGGTAATTTTGTGATCTGCTAAATTGTTGTCTGCAGCATATTCACAAGTTATCCTAACTACACACTTTCTTTCTGAGTTTTTCAGAAGTTCAGTCTCATTGACAAACAGTTCGGATATCAGATCAGGCACCACATTATGTTGGCCCTGATCTGGATCCAAACTGTTTGCATAGGTCATTAGTGGTGGGAGAATCCCACTACACACTTTCTTTCTAAGTTTTTCAGAAGTTCAGTCTCATTTACATTCAGTTTGGATATCAGATCAGGCACCACATTATGTGGGGCCTGATCTGGATCCAAACTGTTTGCATAGGTCATTAGTGGTGGGAGAATCCGCCTCTAGCATCCAAAGAATACAAGTTCCAGTGGTCTAATGCTCTATCCATTCTTTCACTACATTCTTTTAGCATCATGTTCAGGTCCTCTACAAAAGTTATATAAATTGTGTCCCTGGGGTCAAAATTGGAACCGCCCCTGGGGTGTTAAGTTTTCAATAGAAACATATAGTGAAAACTTTGAAAATCTTCTCCTCTGATTGTCTGGTGAGCGATGTCAGGGCCATTCTGGCCCTCTTGTTCTTATGTAGCATATTAGGCCAGACTCTAGTAGTCTACAGTTTCTACCGGTACCAAAATATCCTACACTAAAACCTCTCTATAACGGCCACTAAGTTACATCAAATGTTTTGTGTTAAAGGCAGGTGACTGCTTAAAGCAAGGTGAAAGTAAAACAGAACGCTCCTATAGGAGCATTATGTTTTACTTTCACCTTGCTTTAAGCAGCCACCTGCCATAAATACAAACTAATTAACACAATTTAATGGCCATTATAGAGAGGTTTTACTGTACATGTATGTATATATGCCATTATAAAAATGCAGCAAATAAACATGCATGTCAATATGTTTTACATGAATATTCATGTTTTTTTAGGATTTACCCTTTATTGTCTAATCCTGCCTCTTTGCATACAGAGTATACCAAGACCAGAGTATACCCAGATCAGACAGCTCCTGTTTCGTATTATTGCTTAAATATCCATGAAGTAAAGGGGTTAATGACCCCTCAAAGAGAAAACATAACCGTTTTTAAAAGTAGGTGGCTGGTCAATGCAGAAAGAAATATACATGTATGTTGAAAGCTCCCAGGGAAGGGCATTAAATGTGTTACAGATTTTATTTAACTGCATGACACAAAGGTATAAATCTGATGGAAAGTTATGTCCCTTTGACACGCAAAATTTGTGAAATCTTGAATGCAACATTTATTTAATTGAAAAGTATAGTGTTCCATGGAAACATTACAGACAGTTTGAGTTTGTCTGTTTTTTCAGACAATAAAAAAATGAGGTATTGCCACAGCCTTAGTGTCATTGTCGTCATGGGCATTTTTTGTTGTGCAAAAACTTTGAGATTTTGTCAAACATCAGTACCGCTATCCCGATCACCTCACACAGTTGTTCACCATCACCAGGGCAACAATATAGTAAGGGGCTAATATGTTACCTGCATACTTAAAGAGTTATTGCCCTCTTACCCTTCACACCATGAATGTTCATGTAAGAAATAAAGACATCATTATATTAATTTCGTTAATGTTTATGATTGCTGATGAACTCTGGAAATCTTGGCCATGGTTGAAACTGTAAATGTGTATATTATTCTATAATCAAACAAAGCAAACCCTGATCAGACAGGTCCTAGAGGAGCCATCTGATCTGGGTCTACTGTTTGCAAAAGCGTTAAAAGATGTATCTATGGAATAAAGGTTTAACACAGATTTTCATGGACAAATAGGTGTTTGCATCCGCTTGCAGTGCTCATTAGGTCAGTTCAATGAGGGACTTGAGGGTAATGTTTAAAATTGCCCATCCTGGAATGAAAATCTATACAGATTAACTCTGTACTTGAACAGAGTAGATCCAAATCAGACAGTTCCTACATGTACTTGATATTCTGACATTTTTTTTTGCCTTTGCAAAGAGATTAGACCAAGTAAGAAATGTCTGATCAGGATCTACTCTATTTGATTATTAGTTGTACTATGATTCTCTTTTATTTGCCATGGCGATAATTTTGCTGTAAAATTGTGAAAATAAATTAATATTCATAATGGGTCGATTCTATTATGATTATTTAAAAAGTAAAAAGTAAAGGGTAACTGTTTATTTTATTGCTCTGAATATTTGTACACATTTTTATAGCCAATATATCATGGAATTCTACTGACAATTGATTAATTCGTTCAACTACAAGAAACCGTAACTCTTTGCACACTAGCAATGCTATTATAATTAACTATGGAAACAGTTCAGATCCAAATGGGATGTCTCATTAAAATACAAAATGTGTGTCCCTCTGTTTCCATTTTGGACAAATAATGAAATAAAAGGACTTCCAGAATGCAGCAGATGATTATTTTTGCAGATTACAATTACTTGTATGCAAATAGTTTGATTACAATCATTGCATCTAAAAGTGCAATTGTTTCACTTTGAATGTTCACTCTAATGCTTTATTGTCATGATGTTTATTTAGTGACTAATTGGGCATTACCAATGAAATTAAGTTAACTCTTTCGCTGCCAGTGTCCCATCTGTGATTACCTGTATAAACAGTTTGGATCCAGACGAGACGCCGAGTAACTGGTCTCTCATCTCTACCCATTCTGTTTGTAACTGTCACTGTTGGGTTTTTTTTAATAAAAATGAAGAAAAATAAAAATGAAAATACAGTACAGTAAAACCTCTCTATAACGGCCACTAAATTGTGTTAATTAGTTGGTATTTAGGGCAGGTGGCTGCTTAAAGCAAGGTGAAAGTAAAACAGAATGCTCCTATAGGAGCGGTCTGTTTTACCTTTACCTTGCTTTAAGTAGCCACCTGCCTTTAACACAAAATACTTGATGTAATTTAGTGGCCATTATAGAGAGGTTTCACTGTAGTAGCAGAGGACAAAATTCGGCAGCGAAAGAGTTAAAAGTTACAGCAATATCCTTTTTATAGATATAGCTTGTGTGTGGGAGATGATATGCATCAATGATATTGATAGCTCTAGTTGTAGCACCAACTGTAACAAGATTGCTATGAAGCTCCGTGTGATACAGTTACACTAGCTGATGGTCTGTGATATTGTCAAATGTGCTCTGAGCTTTACTGTTTTGCCATTTATTGTGCCAGTAATTATAATCATTAGTGGTTTAATGAGCCTCAAATATATACATGTAAAGAGCTACAGATAAGGGTACTAAAATCATCATTTTCTCTATCAAACCATGTTGTGACCACTCTTTAGAATCGTCTCAAAGAGACGATTCTAAAGAGTGGTCATAACATAGGGTTTGGTGGAGAAATAATGAAGTTTATTCTTGAAAATGTTTTAATTTACGCATCTTATCTGGACCTCTGTATATAATTCATTAACTCTTTACTTCATGGATATTCATGTAAGAAATGATGACATCATGAATATGAATTAGAATAATTTTTATAATGGCATATGTGTATAAACATAGGAAATGTTTGCCATGGCAGAAACTGTAGAATCCGATCTATAATGTTCCATAAGCAAACAGAATCCCCTGATCAGCTGGCTCCTATAGGAGCTATCTGGTTCAGGTCTAAATCTGTTTGCAAATGCATTAATTAAAATGTGTATCTATGAAGTAAAGAGTTAAGATCTATTCAAACATGATGCAAAAAAGAGTTAAGATCTATTCAAACATGATGCAAAAAAGAGTTAAGATCTATTCAAACATGATGCAAAAAAGAGTTAAGATCTATTCAAACATGATGCAAATCAACTTTTTTGATATGCTTTTAAAATATAGATCAACTTTTTTTCAGTTATTAAATGATCACCATCTAGGTGTTCACGACAAATGTTGTAACAAATCCCAAATATGACCTGGTTCCTGGGTTATTGAACTTCATAGTTTGAGTCTAAGTTCAGTCTTAAGTTTCTGACCAATTAGATTCTTAAGAATGAACTCTCTACCAAACAGTTTTATAACATACAGGCCAGAGCCTGAGGTTGAGTCTGAGTTCATTCTCAAGCATCTGAGTGGTCAGATACATGTACTTGAGAATGCATTCAAACACAGAGGTTTCGTAACCTAGAGGTATGGCCAGTTTTTATGTGTTACAGCTGCAATAAATTTCAATACATCATATGTCTTCTTGTTTGTTACTTTAGCAGGATGGAACCCAGGAACCACTTTTCAGCTCTCTGTTTCTCTGTTCATCCAATTGTCTGTCACTTTATTGCTACACTTTTACATAACCCTTTATCTGATATAAACACCCTTTTTTGCCTTTGCAAACAGAGTAGACCCACAATCAGAGACTCCTGTAGGAGCAGTGCTTATAAAACTTTTAGTTGAGTCTGAGTTCGTTCTCAAGCTTTTGACTGGTTAGATTTGAGTTCTCAAGCTTTTGATTGGTCAGATTTGAGCCAAAGGCTCAAATCTGACCAATCAAAAGCTTGAGAACGAACTCAGATTCAGCTAAAAGCTTTATAAGAATGGAGCCAGATCAGGGTCTGCTCCGTTTGCTTATGGGTTTATATAGGTCTGATTCCACAGTTTCTGCCATGGCCAAATTATCCTATTTTCACACACCAAATCACTGATAAATATTCATTATGTCCTGATTTCCTACATAAATATTCTTGAGGGAAAGGGTTAAGTTGCCATTTCACTGTATTCATGTGGATTGATGTCAAACTTGGAACACATACAGATAGGAATAAGTTCACTGTAGTGCAAGCTGTACGGTCGCGAATGTTTAGACTTTTCCAAGATGGCGGACGAACAGGATGCTGAAAGGTAAGCGTCACATTTTTACACTTTTTAAACAATGTAGATTTTTCTTTCCGTCTTTTAGTTGGTGTCATAACACAGAATTATAATGCCCGTCAACAGCGGTTTACCTCCTAATGGTTCATGTCGGTGTGTAAGGCTCAAAATCTTCCGTAAACAATGCAGAAACCGAAAATCAGAAATCGAATCGAGAAGGAGGTCATATTTTGCCTCATTGTAAGCTTACCAACAACGCTAAGCCTTTTCTAACACTGTGGGTATATGCATTTGAGCCCGACATTAACGTTGAGTTAATTAGTTTGAAGCACAAATCTATATTTTGTCTTTTTGAGAGGGTTGAAAAAAATGTCGAGTGTACGGTTTAGCCCGTAGTGGTAAAAGTGCACTGTACGGTTTAGACCCGATCTATTTTGTACGATTTAGACACGATTTTCTTACAAAAAAAACTGTACGGTTTAGACACATACAAATACTAACGTTTGAATATGTGTTGTAGGTCTAGATAGTGTAATCCCATCTAATTAGTTTAGATATTCTGTACGGTTTTTAATGTAATACCAGACGTTTTGAAATAAACAAGCAAAATAATTCTAAATAGTGAAATGCAATTCATTGAAATTCAATATATTGACGAAGATTTTAGACATGACAATTTATTTCGTCCAATAAATATATGTTTTTTTCTCATTAACCTTTTCTGTTATATAATTATTTCACGTTTATTTTTATGTCACTTTTAAAATGCATGCATGTCCTACGAAATGGCATTTAGGCATTCCATACAGACTCGGCCCAGATCCGTCATCGCGAAACTGACAAGATAACGACCAAGTGCTAAATTACATCAACTCAACTAAATGCCTGTAAAACATAATCCGAGGGTAGGTTCTTTTTCTAACAGATGCTACAGATTAACCATTATGTTCGCTAAATGAATTGCCGGCATGTCAAAAAAACATGTTAGTTAAACTTAAAAACCAATTCACTTCAATTTTTAAAGTAAAACATTGTCCTTAAATGTTTAATAACCAGTAAATATCCAGGTCATGTTCTACCCATAATGCTATTCTGGTTTTCCAGTTATCTTACTGAAAGAATGCAACGTGTAATTTTACATGCTACCTTCTCTGACTGGAATACTATGAAGCTGGTGTTCTACAAGGATATATGTTAGGTCCATCGTTATTTCTTGTTTTTATAAATGATATTGTTAGCGACATTGGATGGAACATTCGTTTGTTTGCTTACGACACTAGCTTGTTTAGTGTAGGTATTACTCCCGTACATATGGCAACAAATATCAATAATAATATATTAAAAAGGCAGAGAAATGGCTAGTTGAATTCAATCCTAAGAAGACTGAGTCGTTAATAATCTCGAGAAAAATGTCTCATCCGTATATATGCAAGACCATCAAATTCATGAAGTAGATTCATATAAGCAAATTGGCGTTCATCTCTCACGTGATCTAACATGGCACTATCATATCGAATATATCGCTACTAAGGCGTGGACAAGAAATTCACTTCGGACAGATATTCCCTTGAAACAATCTACGTATATTTCGTGATACCTATTGTAGAATACGATTATACTATATTTGATAACTGTAATGCCAGAGAATCTAACAGTTTTGAAAAAAAATCAGTATGAAGCTACCCGTATAGTAACTGGGACAACTAACTGGTAAATTAATGCATGAAGTTGGATCGAAACGCCTTGAAACCAGACGTAAAACACAGAATTATTCTCTTTTATAAAATGGTGTTTCATTTAACTCCAAAATATCTCACAGAACTGGTACCTTAAGTGGCTGGAAGTGTATATTCTGTACGGTTTTTAATGTAATACCAGACGTTTTGAAATAAACAAGCAAAATAATTCTAAATGGTGAAATGCAATTCATTGAAATTCAATATATTGACGAAGATTTTAGACATGACAATTTATTTCGTCCAATAAATATATGTTTTTTTCTCATTAACCTTTTCTGTTATATAATTATTTCACGTTTATTTTTATGTCACTTTTAAAATGCATGCATGTCCTACGAAATGGCATTTAGGCATTCCATACAGACTCAGCCCAGATCCGTCATCGCGAAACTGACAAGATAACGACCAAGTGCTAAATTACATCAACTCAACTAAATGCCTGTAAAACGGTTCTTTTTCTAACAGATGCTACAGATTAACCATTATGTTCGCTAAATGAATTGCCGACATGTCAAAAAAACATGTTAGTTAAACTTAAAAACCAATTCACTTCAATTTTTAAAGTAAAACATTGTCCTTAAATGTTTAATAACCAGTAAATATCCAGGTCATGTTCTACCCATAATGCTATTCTGGTTTTCCAGTTATCTTACTGAAAGAATGCAACGTGTAATTTTACATGCTACCTTCTCTGACTGGAATACTATGAAGCTGGTGTTCTACAAGGATATATGTTAGGTCCATCGTTATTTCTTGTTTTTATAAATGATATTGTTAGCGACATTGGATGGAACATTCGTTTGTTTGCTTACGACACTAGCTTGTTTAGTGTAGGTATTACTCCCGTACATATGGCAACAAATATCAATAATAATATATTAAAAAGGCAGAGAAATGGCTAGTTGAATTCAATCCTAAGAAGACTGAGTCGTTAATAATCTCGAGAAAAATGTCTCATCCGTATATATGCAAGACCATCAAATTCATGAAGTAGATTCATATAAGCAAATTGGCGTTCATCTCTCACGTGATCTAACATGGCACTATCATATCGAATATATCGCTACTAAGGCGTGGACAAGAAATTCACTTCTGACAGATATTCCCTTGAAACAATCTACGTATATTTCGTGATACCTATTGTAGAATACGATTATGCTATATTTGATAACTGTAATGCCAGAGAATCTAACAGTTTTGAAAAAAAATCAGTATGAAGCTACCCGTATAGTAACTGGGACAACTAACTGGTAAATTAATGCATGAAGTTGGATCGAAACGCCTTGAAACCAGACGTAAAACACAGAATTATTCTCTTTTATAAAATGGTGTTTCATTTAACTCCAAAATATCTCACAGAACTGGTACCTTAAGTGGCTGGAAGTGTTTCTCGATGCAATTTAAGATTAGAAACGCTGGTGATATTCAACCTCTGACCTGTCGCACAACCCATTATTGGGAGATTTGAGGACCCCAGCTGCCCGGCAAGGGGCCACGAGTGAATGCTATTCCAAATATGTGATGCTCTTCAGACTTTGTACTAACATATTCTTCAAGGCAGTCTGCCATGCCTGCCTGATATGACAATAACTCTGCATTCACCCATGCTACCTTGCCGCATAACATCCAGCGACCTAACAACAACTGACAACAATCTTCTATCATAACATTGGTTTATTTACGCATTATGTACAACTAAGGTTCAGGTTTGGCTCTGTTGGGCATGGTTCCCGATCCCACCGTGCTTGCCCAATTGGCTAGCAGGTACACCGGACAAGTTGTCGTGTAAGGGCGACCTTTGACAGCCATCCGAAGTGGTATCCCAAATTTATAATTATTAGGCCCAATAGCCACAAAATACGCCCCAATAGGCTTCAACATATGCCCCAATAGGCTTCAAAGTATGCCCCAATAGGCTACAAAATATGCCCCAATAGGCTTCAAAGTATGCCCCAATAGGCTACAAAATATGCCCCAATAGGCTTCAAAGTATGCCCCAATAGGCTACAAAATATGCCCCAATAGGCTTCAAAGTATGCCCCAATAGGCTACAAATATGCCCCAAAAGGCTTGAATTGAAAATATGCCCCAGAAGGCTCCAGACTGAATAAATCACATGCAAATTTGACATAAGCTTGTTATATAGAGCTGCAACCCCGAGAACGGATGTATCGCCAATTCAACTACGGCAGATCCTGGGAGATCAGTAATCCAGCCATCATCTACAATGGCGACACCCCGGGCCTCTATCAGAATTGCAGTCCTTTTAAAATTATAGTTTGATATAAATATTATTAAATATGTACTTAAATTGTACACATAAATGTTTTGTTCGGATTTCGCTGTCGGCCAATCACCCTTACAATAGACTTCCAGGAACCGCGCCGTTACTGTAATAGATGTAGGTGGTCCCCTATGGTAGTAGCAACACTGTATGCCAAAGTGACTGAAACAAAATAAGAACAAACAGCAGACGACTGTATCTTACAGAATACAATGGGACAATAGGGAACATACAACAGTAAAATGAATTAACATACATGTATAATGATATAACATAATAAGCTTCATAAGAAGGTGACGGGCATGCTGCCGGTCACGTATATGCCAATCTGAAAATTACAAGGCATTTCACCGCATAAAACAATAAATAAAAGGGGGCATGTGGTGGGTGGGATTTAAGTCGTCTACAGTGTGAATTTATGACACATCATCCCACTCACCATGATTAGTTGCAAATCAGAAGACAAAGGAACAAAGGAACTTGGGCGGTCTTTGACTATGTCGCTTCTATCAATGACAAATCGGTGTGCAGTATGCCGCTTCTATCACATACAAATTACAAAAATATGAAGAGCTCAAACTCCAATAACAAACGATTATTGTTGAACAATAATCGCATTTATTGGGAGATTTGAGGACCCCAGCTGCCCGGCAAGGGGCCACGAGTGAATGCTATTCCAAATATGTGATGCTCTTCAGACTTTGTACTAACATATTCTTCAAGGCAGTCTGCCATGCCTGCCTGATATGACAATAACTCTGCATTCACCCATGCTACCTTGCCGCATAACATCCAGCGACCTAACAACAACTGACAACAATCTTCTATCATAACATTGGTTTATTTACGCATTATGTACAACTAAGGTTCAGGTTTGGCTCTGTTGGGCATGGTTCCCGATCCCACCGTGCTTGCCCAATTGGCTAGCAGGTACACCGGACAAGTTGTCGTGTAAGGGCGACCTTTGACAGCCATCCGAAGTGGTATCCCAAATTTATAATTATTAGGCCCAATAGCCACAAAATACGCCCCAATAGGCTTCAACATATGCCCCAATAGGCTTCAAAGTATGCCCCAATAGGCTACAAAATATGCCCCAATAGGCTTCAAAGTATGCCCCAATAGGCTACAAAATATGCCCCAATAGGCTTCAAAGTATGCCCCAATAGGCTACAAAATATGCCCCAATAGGCTTCAAAGTATGCCCCAATAGGCTACAAATATGCCCCAAAAGGCTTGAATTGAAAATATGCCCCAGAAGGCTCCAGACTGAATAAATCACATGCAAATTTGACATAAGCTTGTTATATAGAGCTGCAACCCCGAGAACGGATGTATCGCCAATTCAACTACGGCAGATCCTGGGAGATCAGTAATCCAGCCATCATCTACAATGGCGACACCCCGGGCCTCTATCAGAATTGCAGTCCTTTTAAAATTATAGTTTGATATAAATATTATTAAATATGTACTTAAATTGTACACATAAATGTTTTGTTCGGATTTCGCTGTCGGCCAACTGGCGCCAACCTGATCCCAAGTGTTGGGAATCAGGGGGGCGCCACCGCCAAAAGAACAAGAGCAACCAGCTTTTGGCACAGCGACAATACGGACACTCTTGGGACCAGCTACGGGTGGCTGGCTGGAAAAGGGAACCATCTTAGATCCCAATCAGGCTATAAAATCTTATTATTACTAAAATAATTAGGGTTTCTTAAGAATTAAATTCCAACCGGGCTGATGAAAACTGGATTAGAAAACACACAAATGCCTAAGGTCATGTTTGCCAAAGGTCATGCGCATACCCTCCTAAGAAAGCTCACAGACAAGTCATGAAGACCAGTGTGCCAAAAGTAGCACCCACTTATGCATAATTTTTTGGGCAGCATAATGATTCAAAGTTTCCTAACCGACTCATTTGCTATACTTGCTATATCAGAATAGCACCAACTCTTCCATGAAATCATTTCTAATCAAACAAGGCAGGCATCGAAGTTGTCTATGGTGAAGGTAATGATCCGGTTGATGCACCGCCGGAACCTCTTACCTGGCCCTCGTCTGATGTTGCCGCAGCACAAGATAATGCAGCTGGGTTCCTCTCCAACTCTCCTCAAGGTCTGCAAACAACCTAGCACGTTAAATAGGGACATGCCGCCATACCCCTCTCACCAGAGGTCTGCAAAGTCCAGTCTAAGGTTGGGCCCTCCTGGCCCTCTCCTTGCCATGACAACGGCATTTTTGATGATGGAGGAAACGTACACCAGATATTTACAATACCTAGACTATCTGTGGTTTAATTATGAAATGGGAAAGCTTGATATTGACCCCTAAAACAGCCATGCAAATTTTATTTAGGTAGTGTATTAGTCAAAATGTGAGCGATATGTTTTTGACCGCATGAACCAACAGTCTGAATATCCTTCGACGAATATCCTGCCGTGGCTGCCTCTGTAGAATGCCAATGCGAAAAAGAAATAATTGAGTATAATTAGCATAAACTAATAGCATTTCTAATAATAGTGGAGTAATGTGTACGTGGTGCACCATTGAGGTGGCAAAATAGAGGTACATTGAAAGGGGGCGTTACTGTTAAAACTGGCTTAGACTGAGGATACAGCGCAGATTTGTCCCTGTCTTACATATTTTTAACCTTGAATCATAACCATATTGGTCTGTCTTAGAATACTTGATGTGAACAGTGATAGAATCTCCATTTTTCGTCGATTTTAACATCAGAGGTGAAGAAAACTTTTGAAATATTGCTTTAACGGAAGAAGGCAGAAAATTCTAGGCAATACGCTGCAGTGAACAATCAAGATTCAGAAGGATAGATTTTAGATAGATGATTTTATTCAAGAAAATAAGGCAATATGCCCATCTTAACAGATATAAGCGAAATATACCGTTCAATGGTGTCAAACAAAAATATAGTGGTCAAAGGGAGCTAACTCATACAGGTTCCAAACATAATGGAGGATGAGTTACTTCCCTTCCAATAAGTACTTAACTGTAACTATCCTAGGATGGAGTAAACAAAATATCCTTAAAATTCTATATTATTACCTCTACCATGACTACTCATCAGAATCGTCAGTTCAAGATGATTCTAATGAGCAGACACACGAACGAAATCGGTGGATACATAACAAATTTTACTATTTCAATAGTACCCTTATCCTTTATCTAAAATCCTGAATTCATAACTAGTACAAAACAAAACCTTACACACGCACACAAATATATATATCGACTGATTGAATTTGACCTCATTCCTATTATATTGTTTTATCTATTAGAGTAACAATTATATGCATCTGTATACATTAACATAAATACTAGGTAGGTTGAAATGATGGATATAAGAAATTCATGTGCAAATGGGAAACATGTTCTGCGGCAATACCAGTTAGATTTAGCCCCCCCTAGAGATTTGAAGGAAATCATTATTAGTGATATCAACTAGGTTACGTAGTTACATTGAGAACTGATAGCACTAACATATAAGCGTGCCGCATTGTGTGCAAGGCAATTCAAGGAAAGACAAGCGATGAACAACACAATAATGGCGCCAAATGCAGTTCAAAACTGTTCAAACCCTTGTAGCCCAATAGACCCTGCACTGTCTGTGTAAAACTGCAGGCTGTTGCTACCTAGCTATGACTTATCTGGAATATGACACACTGCATTAAATCATTTAAGAAGTGATACCCAGAGGTGAAGATCCTGCTTGATAAATGCTTTATCTGGAGTTTGTGATGGGATTTTTGTATACCTATCAATTGAGTCATAGAAATGCTGCAGAGTTGCTCTACTTGATCAGACCGCTCTACTAAACAAGAGGGCCATGGCGGCCCAGAAATAGCTCAACAGACAAGCAGGAAAAGAATTATGAGTTTCATCGTACTGATGATGCATATTTAATAGGGTTTCATAATCGGCCGAATTTATAATCGATCATCGGATATAATCGGACAGACCACTTCGATTAATCATAGATTATAAATTGAAATGAGAAATTTAGATTATGAGTATAAATTTAGTAACGAAAGTCTTAAAATTGACAATTTATTTTTTAATTGCACATCTGAAGATAAATACATACATTATTAATGTAGTAAAGTGTTTTCATACATTTTATATCAGAAACAATATAGCTATTGTACATAGAATATAATAAAAGAAAAATATTATTTCGATTAATCGATTATTTGATTTTGTAATCGGTTATCTATTGAATCAGCACATTCGATCAATCATCGGAAATAATCGATCATCGCTGAAACACTATGATGTTATGTGCCTAATATCAAAGCTGACTGTAATGTATACATATGTCTCAATAGAAAAAGGCGCCCCTGGGACTGGGTTAATATCTACCCAGGAACACAATCGATATATTTGTCGACGACTGACAACGCACATCATGCGGTCCCAAAAAGAAATCACCTGGAGCGATTGGGCTCTGGTGAGTGAAATTTGAAAGTTACCAACCGTAGATAGAAATTCATGTAAGCTATAACCTTCTCGTGAGCAACCATATCCACAAGCATTTCATGTAGCTCCTTGAGCCCATGTTAAGGGATGCGAATAAGCATATACACTGAATCCAGCGCTAAGCCTAAAATATCAGAGTAGTGCAACAATCAATAGATACTTCAATGGCGAAAGAAACTGAAAGTCCACTGCATACTAGGTAAATGTATGAACCAGGGCTTCAGAGTTATTGAAAAGAAAATTGATGTGTGTGCCAGAAAGGCATCAGTTCACCATTGCATTGTCATATGTTCGGTCACCTAAACCGGCTTGACCACAACCCACCACTAGGGGACAACTACAGACACCCAGATTCTAAAGACCCTGGCTGCACCAACACCAACTGCGCCAACTCAACATATTGACCTGACATTATCTTGTTGTTAAGAGTTTACGACACATAGAACCCAATCGATGAGTGGACGCTAGATGTTGGTGCAGGGTTTGGATCTAGGACCGAAGCTGTCACCTCACCTGGGCCTGCAAACAATTCAACACCAACGCATTACCTATGAAATGTCCAAGCTGACTAAATGGAGAGACCTCCAGCTGGGTGGATGGTTGGCCCTGGTTGGTCATCCTTGTGGAACGCTGCGTCTGACTGGCTCCTAGAGCTGGGTATCGCCCCTCGCAACTCAACTGGCTCCCCTTGAGCACCATTGCCTCCATTCAACAATCACCCGAGATGGACACTTGCTACGGGCTGAACGTCTTGGCTCATTGTGTGTGGACGATAAATAAAACAAAATTGCTTTAAATATCCATAAAATAAAATTATTTGGTTTGGTAATCAAATATGGTATCATGATCATACTGCCATTTGTGCCAGTGTGTGTGCGCCCCTTGCTAAGGGGGGGGGGGGGGGGGTAACTGATCAGAACACTGACAAGAGGCTGAAGATCAATAGCTTAACAGCATAGATTCACATTAAATGGTTAAAGCAATCGAAAGAGATCAAAATACATATATTATTTCTTTTAGCTTACATATATATTAAATTTATTTATCCATCATAAAATTGAACAGCTTAATATACATCCATGCTTGTCAATAAAATATCTAAAAGATATCTAGCTCAAGATCCGGTTTGAATAATGAGTAACTTGACCAACTCTCTCAGCGCGCATATTTTAGAATATTTACAGCACGCCTAACCAAAACAAGAGTGACGTAACGGGACAACATAAATGATACGGCTTATGCATCAGCGATCTAGAAGCTAAGAACGATATTAAACGTGTTTTCGCCCTAGACAATAGCATTTTAAAACAGGAATAATAAGAATTTATGGAAAAAACAATATGGCCCGTAACCGAACTCATCTGTATACAAGCAAAGTACACCGAAATGTATTGTTGTATTCGTGCCTATGCTACACTAATACAATGCTCTATTTTATACGACTTACCATCCGTAGATGGAGGGTCTCGTCTGTTATTCTATGGTTATTCTATATTCAGTAGCCTCGACGTCTGCTTCCCAATATGGCGGACTATCTTCTACATCCGGGGCTTGTCGCAGGACCCGGATGTTCGCTCAGTCTCCGGGAACCAGCCGATAGCCGGTTCCCGGCTATCACCACACTCCTCCCCACCTTATTTGAAAGGCAGGGCTCTGGCTGAACGGGCTCTGATCCCGCCCCTCATCACTGCTCCCATGGCGGGCTTTTGGTCCCGCCATGCCGTGCACCTCCCGCCTCCTGGACAAAGCGGGCTTGGGGTTGGGCTGCTTTGCTGGCTCCTCGGGACGTTCAGTGCTGGTCACTGGACGCAGCAGCCCCACTCTTCCTCGCTCCCGGACCCTTACAATTGCAAAGGAGGCTGCCTTTGAAGGTACAGCCTCTCCGCATTTGCACGGGTCAGGGCTAGCAGCTCCTGCCATGGTACCTCCACAACATCGGCCAACTCTGATGCCACCACACCCAGCAGGCTTGGGGTTACCCTCCGGTACCCTGCTGGCACAAAGTATGGGGCATCAGTCTCCAGTAGAAGGCGATGGCGATCCAAGGCCCTGACTGCCTCCCGCTGTGCGAAGCTGAGTCTTCGCACCTTGGTTGTCACTCCCACGTAGGTGTTGGGAAATGCCTCCAACCATGTCGCCAACACGCGGGCCGATCCCGTGAAGCAATGTAGGTGGATGAGCTGCTCCTTGTCCACCTTCGGATGAGCCTGAAGCTGGAACATCAGGCTCAGCATAGCCTCATCCGCCACAGGCCCGCAACTCCTGGTATGGAGCACCAAAATATGGCCAGGCTTCAGGAGTCCAAGAACCCTCTGAAGCTTGTAAATTTGCTCCACCCAGGAGTCAGCGGACTCCGTGCGGTCAAGGCCTACCTCCCCCAACACGCCAACCTCAGGCAATTCCAGCAGGCTACTCAGGGTCTCCAAATCCTCGTCGGACAGGTCCCTCTTTGGATGTGCTCCGACGGCTACCACGACCCCCTGCTGGCTCAACTCGATGACCTGTTCCCTGGATGGGTACGAGTCGGGGTCACAGAATACCCCGACCACTCTGTCCACTTGGACCTCGTAGGGCTCCCTCGCCACCTGGAAGCCGGCTATGTCCTCCAGCTTCCAGGACGCCCCCATGCCCAAGTCCCTGGCCATCCGATCTAGATGACAGTGACTGTCAAATGCCAATGGCAGCTTCGGCAGCAACTGTCTCTCCTCCTCCGCCAGCTGGAACATCCGGCGAAGGCTATCTCTTTGGTGCTCCTCCAACAGTGACATCAGGAGCATTACCACCCTCCAATGTACAAGGGCGGTAATCCTGTTGCCAGACTGCCGGATTTGCACCTCCTCTGGAGCTTCCACCTGCAAGGCTTTGCAGAGCTCCAACATGGCTGTCCTGGTGGCCTCATCTACCTCCAGATCCCTCATTCCGCCTGAGGTATCTAAATACCCCACCAGGTCCGTCAAGGAGGCTCTCTGACCCATCAACCAGCATGCTGCCAGTTTCAGGGCCCCTATCCTCCTGTTGGCGATATCCTCCCCTGATATTATGGGCTGGAATACCTCTGGCAGATGCACCCGGAAAGCGTGAGACCTGGTCATCTCCGCAGTGCATCCCCTCACCGGGCATGAGTCCTTCCTCCTCTTTGGAGCCTGGGTACTCCGCTGAGGTTCAGTAGCACTCCTACGCCGAGAACTAGGCTCCGGTGAACCCCCTGTCCTCGGGACAGGCTTGACTGGGCTCACCGGCTTGGGCGGCACAAGAGTCCGGGGAGGCGTTCCAGGGCACGCCTCTGCCAACAGTCTCTCCTCCTCGCTGATTGAGATGGGCCCAACGTCCATCTCCTCCTCTCCCTGGCGCAACAAAGGGCTGGCTCTACCAGTCCCCATGTCCACCTGGACCCTAGGCAGATCCGGATTAGTAGCCAGGCGCACGTCCCGACTCTGCTCCGGACCCCCCTTGGGACCTGACTGACGCCGCTGCGATACCAATGGATGCACATTCATGCTGATCCATTGGCGGCTGTGGAACTGCAGGACGTCCAGTTCCTTGGCAAGGTCCCTCAGCCAAGTGCCCTTGTCCTGGCTCCTGGCCAACCCAACCTGACCGAGAAGTGTCTCGGTGGCCTGAGCCGTATCAGGTGTAAAGCTGATCCTGAACGCCAAAGTCCTTGGGTTCATCAGCTTCCTCTTCCTGGTATTCGTCGCTATTTGCTGAATACCAGGACCCTTTGGGCGGGGAGTAGGCTGTTGTCCTGCTCCCCCTTTCTGGCTGGAGGAAGGCTGGGATCCTTCCTCCCTTCTCCGGTGCTGGCTGGAGGAAGGCTTGGGTCCTTCCTCCCGTCTCCGGTGCTGGCTGGAGGAAGGCTGGGGTCCTTCCTCCCGTCTCCGGTGCTGACTGGAGGAAGGCTTGGGTCCTTCCTCCTGTCCCCTTCCGGCGGCGGACCTCCCTGGAGAAGGCTCTCTCCTTCTCCGGTCCTCTCTCCTTCTCTCCGGAGAAGGCTCTCTCCTTCTCCGGTCCTCTCCCCTTCTCTCCGGAGAAGGCTTGTCCCTGGAGCGGGCACCATCCCTCCCATCACGGTTTGACATCTGCAACATACAAAGAACAGAAATTCAGTAAGTTTTTTAGGATTCAATTTGCAAAACCCTTACCCTGTTCTTACAGTCTGGACACCTATACTTGTCGATCTCCACTGCATCCGAAGGTGTAATGTCTACACAGGCCCCATGATACCATTCAGAGCAATGATCACACTGTATCATAAAACGCCCCTGCCAATGCTTACGACAAAGACAATAAACTCTATCGTCTCCCTGGGCGGTGGTAATTGTTTTGTCTGGATGACTTTGCCAGTGCTTAATCCACTGAGGAAGCACCCTATCACGGCAAAGCTTCAGCCTGTCATGGTTAACCACAAACACAGCATTTCTCATCTTAACCCTAAAGAGGAAATCTGATAATTTCGAAACAATAATTGCTGGTCCCTTCCACGGGGAGCACAGCTTCTTACATTTCCCTTTCAGGACTGCGGTATCCAACAAATACACTACATCCCCTACTTGATAGTTTTTAGTCAGCACTCTAAGATCATAATTCCTCTTCATTCTTTCAGAAGTGGCTTTCATGGTCCTACGTGCAGACTCATGCGCTCGCTGCAACTGCGCTGCGAGTTGGCCAGGATAGCACTCTGTGTCAGCTGGTGATTGATTAGGAATAGGAAACATTAAATCGGCAGGTGTGTTTACCTCCCTTCCTAACATAAGCATATTGGCAGTGTGGCCGGTCATCCGATTAACGGACGACCGGAGGGCACTGGCGATCTGCTGTAGATGCAAGTCCCACTGATTTTGAGATTTGCCAATAAAGCAACGGACAGCGTCCATCAAAGTACTATTATACCTTTCTACCTGACCGTTGGCAGAAGGCCTATAAGGAGTAGTGCGTGCCTTATGGATGTGTAGAACCGTACAAAGCTCTGAAAATAGCTTTGACTCAAAATTCCGTCCCTGATCTGAGAATATCTGGAACGGCATCCCGAACCTAGAGAAGAACTGGTCGACTGCGGCTCGAGCGGTTTCTTCTGCGGTCTGGTTCGGCAAAGGTATACACTCCACCCACTTGGTGAACTGATCGACCATCATCAGTACATACTCGTTACCTCGGGGCGTCCTGGGTAACGGCCCGAGGAAGTCAATATGCACCCTTTCCATTGGTGCCCCTGCCTGGTATTCAATGAGAGGACACCTACCATGCCTAGCTGATTTCTTGTTTTGATTACAAGATTCACAGCCCAACACATAGTTGGTGATATCTGCAGACATTCCATACCAAGCAAACTTTTCCTTCATTCTTTCCTTAGTCCTTTGGACACCTTGATGTCCTGACGAAGGGAGGTTATGATTGAAGAAAAGAGCCCTATCCCTAAGGTCCCTTGGCAAAACCAAGCGCTTATCCCCAGTTTCTGGCTCGTTCATATACAGAACCCCATCGATAAGTAGGAACTGGTCTTTATTTAACCAGTAGTACTTAGTCGCTGGGCTTGCTCTAAAAAGGCTTGACTGGCCTGGTTCCTTTTTAGTTTCCAGCCAAGTCAATATCTGGCATAGGTCGACATCCTCATGCTGGGACGAGACCACATCTTCGGTGGAAAAACCCCAACTTCGACTCTTGGAATTTCCACCTTGTGGGCCGTCAGACTTGCTATTCCCCTGTAGAGCTATCGGAGCTTTATCCGGTGAGGAGGCCACTGCGTCCTGTTTCTCATCAGAAACATGTTTCTTCGCAGTCTGTCTGGTGACTACATTCACACTTACAACCTCCTCTCCCGGCTCAAAATCCTGATCCCAAGGTATGTCTTCAACCACTTTTTCAAGTGAACATACCTCCTGCGGATCCACAGGCATCCCCGGACCCCAAGTCCCAAGGACCTTTGGTTCTACAACTGGTGCACTGAAGATCAACGCCTCTGGGAGTTGGTAACCAGTAGCTGTGTCCTCCGTCTTGCCACCGTTGCCAGTCTGGTATGAAATCTGTTCCGTCATTCTGCCCGTGCATGACATCCTGCAGGTCCCCATTGACTTCCAAGACTGTCCTACATTCCATGGCCAATGGAAAGGAGCCTGGTGTCTTAGTTGTCAATGCCACTGCGTCATCCACTTCTTCCAGGAAGGGTCCCCACTGTTTGTGGGCTTTCTCACAATACTTACACCCACCACAAGGCAGCTCCCCGAGCTGCACACCCGGCTGGTAAGCAGAGCACTGAACATCATTGAGTAACCGGGACAATGCATCTGCGTTACCATGGTCACGGCCCGCCCGGTACCTAAGTACCATATTATACTGAGATAGCTCTTCCATCCATCTCGCCAGCTGACCTTGTGGTTCGCGGAACTTCATCAACCATCTCAAGCTAGAGTGGTCGGTACGCACAACAAATGGTTTGCCTAGCAGATAGTGTCGAAACTGTCTAGTGAAACGCACCACTGCTAGCAACTCTTTGCGGGTTACACAATACCTGCGTTGCTCCTTGGTCAAAGCATAGCTTCCATATGCAATGACCTTTTCCTCCCCATCTTGCACCTGGGATAACACCGCTCCGATTGCAAAATCGGATGCGTCTGTATCCAACACAAATGGGTCCTTAGCATTTGGCAACGCAAGTACTGGTGGATTCACCAGTGCTTCTTTCAGCTCTTGAAAAGCACTGGCCTGCTCTTCAGACCATACAAAATTGTTCTTGCCTGTGACCGCATAGAGAGGAGTGGCAAGCTTAGAGAAGTCCTTAATGAACCCTCTATGGTAGTTTGCCAAACCCATAAATCTCTCTACCTGCTTGGAATTGGTTGGTTCGGGCCAATCCCGTACCACCTGGATGTCACCTTCTGTCATTTCCACAGAGTCCTGACCAACTTTTCTTCCAAGAAATTCTACTTCCCTCTGAAATAGGGAACACTTTCTTGGCTTTAATTTTAACCCAAAGTGACGAAATCGTTGAAGGGCCTCTTTCAAGTTAAACAGATGTTCTGCAAAACTGTTACCCAACACTATGATGTCGTCTAAGAAGGCCAGGACTGTTTTCCAAGTTAGACCTCTTAAGATCAGGTTCATGGCCCTGGCAAATGTGGCTGGAGCCCCACATAAGCCAAAACCCATCCGCACATGCTCAAACAAGCCGTATCTAGTGATAAAGGCTGTCTTCTTGCGGTCTTCCTCCCTGATCTTCAACTGCCAATACGCCGAGTTGGCGTCTAATTTGGAAAACCAGACACTGCCTGCTACAGTGTCTAAGCAGTCATCGATTAATGGCAATGGGTACACATCTTTGACTGTAACCTCGTTTAAGGCACGATAGTCAATGCACCACCTCACACTGCCATCCCTTTTCTTGATCAATACTGGAGCTGAAGCCCAATCAGAAATAGACTCCTGAATTACTCCAGGCTCCAGCATCTTCTTCAAATGCGCCTCTTCTTCTCCGACAAAGCAAGCAGGAGTCCTACGGATCCGCTGCTTAATCGGCTTGGCGTCACATGTCTCGATGGTATGCTCCACTGCTGTAAAGTGTCCCAGATCAAAATCGTCCTTAGCGAAGACATCTTGAAATTCAATAAGCAACTGAGCTAACTGAATTCTTTCATCTTCTTGAAGCTCAGTTAAAGCTTCAGTGTACAGTTGACGAAGATGAGCTGGTATAGCCCCTAGTGGATGCTCTACTGTCTCCGCTTCCCTTACTTCCTGAACCATCACGGGTTCAGGCTCTTCAGGGTTACCCAAGACAGTCTCAACAGGAAAGGCCAGTCCAATCTCTTTACCCTTTGCAACTAACCTATATCGGTCGCTTGGGTTTATTAGACAAATATATGGATCTGTCCCTCCCTCTCGTACAACTCTCGGCATAAGAAACTGAGAATTGCTCCTGGGCTCAATAACATAATCAGGCAGTGGCTGGCTAATCTTACACTTCACTTTAGCAACTGAGTGAGGCGGTATTACGCGTCTCTTGTTAACAGTTACTCTGGCCACGGTAGGATTATCCCCTACCGGCCCCACATTCAGTATAAGTTCCATGCCATCGAAAAGCAAAAGCCCCCTTCCCATGTCAAGAACGGCCTGCCCCCGATTTCTAAGAATGTCAAATCCCAAGAGCATTTCTTGTTCTATTGGAGCTACATATACTTCTTCTTGATACCATTGATGCCCTATCTTTAGCCTCAATGGTCCTACAACAAACCCCTGCATGGACATCTCCCTGCCTGCCGCCATTAAACTTACCCTCCTGATAACCGGAGGCTTGTGCTTCAATGACTGATAGACCTTATCTGAAATAATGGTCACCTGGGCAGCTGTGTCCACCACGGCCGTAACTGGTTTGTTGCCTACTTGCACTCCAACAGTAAACTGTGAGTCTGATGAGACTTGACACACAATCACAGGCCTTTCATCTACCTGTGACTGCTCGTTTCCCTGTAACGGCTTGCCTCCGTGATAAGGCAATGCGGAAACAGGAAACTTGGCGGCCATTCTAGACCTCCTGGGTAAGGTCTTTAATTTCTCTCGGGACGGCGAAAGGCCTGGTTCCCCGTCCCCTTGTCGTTTGACTTGCCCTTAAGCCTTGGACAATCTCGCTTGAAGTGACCCACCTGGCCACATTCATAACAAGCTGCCGACTTCCTTGAGGGTCTACGCTGCTGGCCCTGAAATGCCTTTGTCAGCCTTTCCTCCAAGTCGTTTAAGGCCTTCTGGAAGTCCTCTGCTGCGGAGGGGGCTGGGGTGCTAGCTGCCGCTTGGACAGCATACACCCGTTCCTCCTCATCCCGCCGTTTGGTGGGCTTAGCGGACTTAGAATGTATCTGTTGATACTTTCTCACAGTCTGTATAGCTTCCTGAACAGTCATCGTCCCATGCTGGCACATATAAACATGTTGACCAGCCTCCCGATCCAACAGTCCTTGGCAGAATCGGCTGAGAATTTGTTTTCTAACAAAATCCTCGGGACACTGTTTAAAAGCTCTACCCCCTAGAGTGAGCAGCCTGTCCGCCCAATCCTCTAGGGCTTCACCCTGATTCTGAGCTGCTTGCTGAAACCGCACCTGAGCAGCTTCAGCCAGCTCATGCTGACCATACCTAGCTGCTAGCTTTTCCAGCAGGCTAGAATAATTGAGCGACTCTCCCCGCTCACACAGCAGAACATGGTATTCTGCTGCCTTACCGGTCAGACACCATGTAAGTGCAGTTAAGCACTCCTCATCTGACCACGCTGCAGCCGACGCATATCGCTTGAACTTTAGGTAGAAAGCTTCCCAACTTCCCACCCCATTAAAGTTAAGCATTTTCGGCAAGGATCTAACAATATCCTGCTGCCGGCCAAATGACTGGGTCCTGCTTGGCATATACTGCATGTCTGGTGCAGTATAATCCACAGGAGGCTCAGAAAACCTCAACTTCCGCTTTGGCGTTGATGTCCAAATAGGAGCTGGGGTCTTCCCTCCTGCCAAGAAATCTGCTGGAGATTTCAAAACCATGGCAGGCTTATCCGGTTTCTCCTGAGATCCCTCTGTAGGACTCTTAGGACTTTGATTTTCCTGCAGCACTCGCTTTGCTGCATAAACTACAGACATTACTTCCGGCCAACTAGGACCGGGAGTCTTATCAGGAACCCCCTCTCCCCCTGAGTCTTCATCCTCTGTGTCTGGGTCTGACTGTGCCAGGGTTCTGTTAAGGCCAAAATCAATAATGGACATGGCCTCCTTTGTCAATTTCTTACGGGTCAGGGCTTCCAAAATTTCTGGGCTAATATTCCCAGAATTCTCCCTGACCGCAATAATAGACCTGGCTAACTTTGCCTTTATACCAGGTATCCTCAACAGCTCACTTTCCGATGCAAAATTAATTGCAACAGAGAATGGGGGTTGAGGCTGCACATCACAACTCATTTTAGTTGTGAAAGGAGTAAATCCCTCAGCCATCACGATAGCGTCTGGCTATTCTGCATACAGAGATGCTCCAGACACTCTATTATTCCCCGCTGTCTCGTCTACAGAGGAGTCACGTGACCGAAATGGCGCGAAATAGAAACTTAATTCTATTCCGGCCGTTTCAGGACTGAGCGCCCAAAAGCAAAAATATACGTGCAGTATTTAATGCATATACAAAGGAAGCCAAGTCAAAAACAGTGCAATATATCCTGAAACAAAGTATTTGTAAAGGATACCTAACTTGCCGCTTACCTTTCGGCTGAAATCCGAAGGGCTCGGTAGCGTTCACCAAAGAACGCGGATCCGGTCGTTAAAAACCGCTGCCACCAATGTTGTATTCGTGCCTATGCTACACTAATACAATGCTCTATTTTATACGACTTACCATCCGTAGATGGAGGGTCTCGTCTGTTATTCTATGGTTATTCTATATTCAGTAGCCTCGACGTCTGCTTCCCAATATGGCGGACTATCTTCTACATCCGGGGCTTGTCGCAGGACCCGGATGTTCGCTCAGTCTCCGGGAACCAGCCGATAGCCGGTTCCCGGCTATCACCACAGTATAAATAGCACGAAATCCACAAAAACATGGTGCAAACAATGTTCGTGCAAAGATAGATTGTAATTTTAACAACTGTAACGATGGTACCGTCGATTAGACCGAAGTATTTAAGTCGTCTACAGTGTGAATTTATGACACATCATCCCACTCACCATGATTAGTTGCAAATCAGAAGACAAAGGAACAAAGGAACTTGGGCGGTCTTTGACTATGTCGCTTCTATCAATGACAAATCGGTGTGCAGTATGCCGCTTCTATCACATACAAATTACAAAAATATGAAGAGCTCAAACTCCAATAACAAACGATTATTGTTGAACAATAATCGCATTTATAGCAACTTTTTCCTCCCTGCAACAATACAGGAATGGAACAACATCTCCGAAAATGAAAAACAATCTTCTACTCTAAACGCATTAAAAACGTCTTTGAATATCAATCTATTAACTGTTCCCAAACATTTTATTACGGTGTCAGAAAACAGCAGCTCCTGCACAAGAGGCTTCGTTTAAACTGCAGTTCCTTGAACCATGGCCTATTCTCAAAGAACATATCTGACACTGCTTTGTGTACATGCGGCCTCGTTGAGAACGCATCGCACTTCTTCTTAAGCTGTTTTCTTCGTTTTCTTTTTTGTTTCTTTTATTTATTTATTTTTTATTCTGAAGTATCTTTCTCAAACAGTTTTTGTATAAACTGATATATCCTGCTTAATTAATTTAATTAGTTGTTCTGTACAATTAATATAGTACAATAACGGGCAGTCATTTCTGCATAAAGCGAATGCAGTTGTTACGGTGATGGGGGAGAAACACATGTAGCAGTCTTGTTTTCGTTTCGATCCTTTTCTTTTCCTTTGTGTTATCATTACAATATTCATGTAAATATTTAAAAATAAAATACGTTTAAACCAATTATATACTGTGCTTCTGATCTCGATCCTAATTTTGTGATATGCTGTCATAATTGCAAACATGCATTGCATGAAGGAAGATCCATAATACATAGTTGGGATTATACTATATAGACCTACGGCGCATATTCAAATGGTAGCATTTGTTTTGTGTCTAAACCGTACAGTTTTTCGAAAGAAAATCGTGGCTAAACCGTACAAAAACATCGGGTCTAAACCGTACAGTGCAATTTTACCTCTAATGGCTAAACCGTACACTCAACATTATTTTCAAACGTCTCCAAAAGACAAAATGTAGATTTGTGCCACAAACTAGGTAACTCAGCGTTAATATCGGGCTCAGATACATACATCCATAGTGTTAGAAAATGTTTAGCGTAGTTGGTAAGCTTACAATGAGGCAAAATATGACCTCCTTCTCGATTCGATTTCTGACTTTCAGTTTCTGCAAAGTTTGCCGAAGATTTTGAGCCTTACACACAGACATGAGCCATAAAGGGGTACGCCGCTGTTGAAGGGCATTATAATTCTGTGTTATGGCACCAATTAAATGACTGAAAGAAAGATCTACATAGTTTAAACAGTGTAAAACTGTGATGCTTATCTTTCAGCCTCCGTTTTGTCCGCCATCTTAGAAAAGTCTAAACATTTGCGGCCGTACAGCTTGCACCACAGTGAAGTTCCACGTACACAATGTTGGAGTCAAACCCTCTGCGTTACTGATCCCTCCCCCCAGTTATTTCCCTTTTTAGCTCGACTATTCGAAGCATAAAGAGGGTTATATCTACTGATCTGGACGTCAGTGTCCGCATATGAACGATTTGAACTTGCTAGATGATTTTGAAGGACAAATCGTGAAGACCCTGATCCCATGAGTCCTCTGATCTGGGTCTACACTGTTTGGTAATGCCAGTGCATGCATGTTCCGCATTTGACAGATGAAGTTCATTGGTTTATGGAGAGCCTTTTCTAGGAGAATATAAAATAAAGCTTTACATAAAGTTTCGTACGGATCTGTAAACCACCACATATGTACTTGTTCTACCTGTATACATACATGGCGAACATAATTATGTTTATATTTGATATACATGTACAAACACAGAAACATAACTATTTCGTTTGCAAAAGTCTGCTACAATGTTCGTTTTTTAAATTGTCTCCCCTTTTTCTCTCAAAAACACGACCACAGTAACAAACAGGTTACAAGGCGTCTCGCCTGGATCTAAACCGTTTGCATGTGTATAACAGATAGGACATTGGCAGTGAAACACTTAAACAGAAATACTTTAACTCATTCTCTCCTAGGCTATTTTTAGACCCAACCTCTTTGAATGTATCTACCGAAAAGGAGCATTAACTAGAGGAAAGGAAAAATTTAGAATTTTGTAGTTTGAAACAATTGTGATAAATAGAGCATTTGCTCCTATAGGAGCAAATGCTCTATTTATCACAATGGTTTCATAAAGTAACTTCTATAGATGCGCACAAATGCGTCACTAGGGGATAATGTGTTAATTAAGCACACTTGTTCAAACATAGAAATATTAGCACATTTATTCAAACATTGAAAATCAAGCACACCTTTTTTTAAAAAATGCTTTTATTCTCCCCGTCATAGGTATGTGAGGATCGGGTACCATCCCTCATCATACCGTACAAAATATTTGGTTAGGTTAGTAGCATTGTGTCATAAACGGTAAGTATAATAGTTACATAAATTAACAAAACTGAAAAAGACTATTCTAACAATGCCATTTGAGAAAACAGTATAATTGATATTTATACAACCACATTTTTGAAGGGGAGTTTTATGCATTTGATAATACACACTATACACGTGTAAAAAACAACAACAACAAAAATCTAAATCCTAAAAGTGCTTGATGGGGTTCTCTCATTTCAATAATTTTTCGATTTCATGTTTACTTTTTCATATAAAAATGTCTATATCTATACAGGAAATTATGAAAATTGCCAAAGCCATTTTCAAGCACACTTATTCAAACGTAGAATTATTAAACTCTTATTCTAAACAATAAACACGCTATGTTAACTCGTTTGTCACGAAGCAATCTTAAATTGTTTTTACAAAATGTAACTCTGGGTCACTTTCTGCATAGTTTCTCCGCACACTTGATTGGTATTCCAAAACGTTATCTACAGCTGTCGACGAAAGCCTTTAAGGTCAAAGAATCAGCAGTCATGTTGGTGTCGCCAGGCCTGAAATGCTTAAACAGACAATTCTTCATTAACAAACGTGTTTTCATATATTGGCAAACAGTACATCCAGATCAGATGGCTCCTATAGCACTCCCTATCGACTGTGTTACAATGAGGGGTGCGCCTGCGAGAGGACATGTTACGGTATCGGCTCGATACTGTTACGGCGCCTGCCTATTTATTTTGCAAATATGCGAGAGAGAAGATTCATTTAACGTTCAGTAAGCTGTTTCTTTTCCCAAGTTTAAAATAAAGTAAAACGGTGTGCCTAAAATAAGCAATGACGGGTTATGACCAGTTATGACGGGTTATGACGGTTTGTGGCCAGTACTGGCGAGTAATAACGGCATATAAGGATCAATTTAGTTATATTGTAACCTTTTACATTGAAAATATTAAAAAAATCGAGTTTATACCTTATGTTTTTTTGTTTTTGATCGATAAATCCAATCCGGACATTAGCCCCCTCCCGATCCGGACATTAGCCCCTCCCTCCATCTGAAAGTAAAGATACTGTTTTTTCTCCCCTAGAGCATGTCTCCTGAAAATATTTCGCGGAATTGATGCTCTGTTACTATCTCACCTGTTGTTTAAAGAAATGGAAGTTTATTATTATTTAATCGTATTTTGTTGTTTTTTATTTGTAGATCGGCCTTCCGTCGTCTGAGGCGCCTGCCCCTATCCGAAAGTAAATATGCTGTAAAAACAATATAGGGCTTTGATTATAATATTGCTTATGCAAATCAGTTCTATAAATATTTTTTGATGATCTCTACGACCAAAAACCATATCCTATTCCATGTGTTTTAATAATATTGTTGTTGATAAAGTGTCGGTGGTGTGAAAATATCTCGGTAAAGACGGCTTGCCGGCTATCGCAACGCACCTGCTCGGCTATCGCATCGGACAATATTAAGACCTCTTACCTACAGTGGAATATCTATCTTAAGATAGATCACGTTGCATGAAATGCTGAAATTCACTATCCAAACATGGGGCTGGTAATAAATGTACATACATGTAATGTATATCATAAATTACCTTTGTGTGAGTATGTAATATTCCAAATAGAATGAAACACAAACTGCTTGTTGCACATTCTGTCATGGCTAACCCGAATCCAAGTCCACCTGTTCTAAGGTATTTCACTTACATAGTAGATCAATTAAAGTTTGTGTCAAACAATGTAATGTAGCAAACTGATAGAAACTGCGACAAACAGCTTATTTATCTGCAAAATAGGTGATAAATGACACAATGTACTTCAGGATACAAGGAAAGGAGACAGAACAGACAGGCGAATGTATGGAGACGTGTAGATCTATCTATATCTATAGTGGTTAGTAATTAATAGTACATTTTACAAGAAGTATAACTTCCAAGTTGATAATCTCAATTTAGAATATAAATTTAGTAGTTTGTATCCTATTTGTATTTAGTCAGTTACTTGAGAATTATTCAAGTAAATACGGTAAATAGTCTGGACTCAGTAGGACGCCAAGTATGTTGACGTCTCTGTAGGATCTAGCCTGTTTAGCATGCTGACATTGATATTGAAGAGGAAATGATCTGATATGCTTGAGAAGTGTAGATATAAGTTGATAAATCTGTTCATCCTGGTCCATATTATTTTACACTTACACAGTCTGGATTTAGACTAGATGAACCTTTTGTCTGCAAAAGTTGTCTGCACAAATTCCTATTATAAAGTGTCCGTTTATTTATTGTTATCAAAATTAAAAGTACAGAAAAAGAGCAGCGCAGATCTTTTAATTTGTAAACATGCCCATGTATATCATTATATAAATACACACACGTACGCGCGCAAGCATTCAAGGACGCACGCAAACTATTAGATTCTAGGGTTGTCTGTAGAGAGACAGACAGCCATAGGCGGAGACAGGTTGGAGAGAGGGATTGGAAGAGATAGATGGAGGGAGAGGGATAGAAAGATGGAGAGAAAGAGAAGAAGAAGAACGGAGAGAAATAGAGAGCGCGTTGGAGAGGGATACATGCACAGACAGAAAGAGAAAGGAAGAGAGAGAGAGAGAGGAGAGAGAGAGAGGGAGAGAGAGAGAGAGAGGACTCCCCTCTGATCAGGGTCTGCACAGGTTGCTTACAGAACTTAATAGATGTCTTTAGATTCTAAAATGGCTACAATGTTCCATTTCCAGTATTTCATTATAACTATTGTGTTCATGAATCCTCAAATAGGTAATGAATTTTGGATTTGACATAGAACAGACAATTTTTTGCATGTATTTCAGGTAACTGTGCATATTTTACCACTTATCCTGCTGAAAAATACTACTGAAGCTCTGATCTGTGGCATGTTTAGCTTACTTCCGATTCGTAAAAGGGTTTGACACTTTGGACCGAGTGACCAACAGCTGAGAAAATTGATGGGATACCGAGTTGTCTCATCTAAATCCAAGCTATATCGCCAATTCGCATTAGGTCCCACTTAGCAAGATAAAGGTCAATACACATTTGTTAAAAGACTTCCCACTGAGATTGATAGTTGAGCTGCAGTTCTCTTATCAAGGACTACCGTAGTGAAATATGGTATTGTTTAAACATGGTCGGTAACACTCCGGTGACTGACTGACTAACTGACCAATTAAACGAATGTAGGTAATAATGACTTAGGTAAAAATGTCACAGATATAAAAAAAAAAAATTAATAACAAATATTTTTTCAATTTATAAAAGGTTCCATTATTGTTTCAAAATATAATATTATGTATTGCAACATACTACAGATAAAAAACAACAACTCACAAGTAATGCAAAACAGAGTAGACCCAGATTAGAAGGCTCCTATAGGAGCCGTCTGATCAGGATTTGCTCTGTTTGTTACTCGAATTTGATAGATAGATCTTCAAAAGCTAGTATTATGTTCTAAATTTAAAAAAATAATGCAAATCAAGAGTCCACCTGTTGAGTTATTGACAATGGTTAATCGACGTCGCCAGCCTCAATTCCCATGTGGAATTTGTTCTGTTGAGTGTGAGGGTACTAACTGTCTCTGTTGCGAGGTGAGTAAATTATTTGATTACTTATATTAAGACGACTTTAAGCCATTACCTCATAGGCTATTTTTGGATCTAACCACTTTGAATAAATCTACAAAAAGGGAAATTACCTAGAGAAAATGATCTTTTGCAGAATTTTGTAGTTTTTAAACCATTGTGATAAATAGAGCATTTGCTCCTAATGGCAAATGCTCTACTTATCACAATGGTTTAAAAACGTGACTATTACAGAGGCGTAAAAAAGTTTTTTACCAGATACCTGTAAGATATACCCTTATCATTAACCTGCAAACTGACTTTTGTAGTGAAGTGAAAACGTTTATTCGGTAATGTATTCAATAATACTGAGTGAACGTCTATCAAAATGTGTTTGACTCTGCAAACATTATTTGAAATTAACCGTTGCTGGGCATGTTTGGGTTTGGTGAAATGTCAAATATTGTGGCGAAGGGAAGTAACTTGTACGAAATTGAAGGGAAAGGTAAAGGTGGGGTTCAAAAGTACAGGTATCCGTCTTTTACGTGGTAAAGGTAAAGTCAAATCAAAACACTTATTAAAAGACCAGTCATTCATTCATTAGGTTTGGTAAATGTAATATGCTAATAGCACACAATTATCAATGTTTATTATACCATGAATTGTATTACCACAAGAAGGATATTCCTTATAATTATTTACAAACAGAATAGATCCAGATCATACAGATTCTGAAACACAGCCTTCTGCTCAGGTTTTATCCTATTTTCTCAATGACAATTAATGAATATTCATTAGGTGAATATCATTGTATATAAAACACGCATAAGTTGTATAACCACAATTAACTAACACCTTTATAATTATTTTTCTTAACTTCAAAACAAGGTAGACCCAAATAAAAAATTTCATCTATCGGATCTAGATTTACCCTGTTTGCTCAATGGCAGGTTTAAAAAGATTCATTTAGTAAGGTAATTAACACACTCCTAGCAAAATAAACATTGTAGATAACAAGGAGGAGATTCCTTATAATTTAAAGCTATATGATCTGGCTCTACTCTGTTGTTTAATTAATGCTAGTATCTTTTTTTCATAGTGAGGGGCTTTGGTAAACCTTGACCATTTTGGTGAGGGTTTTTTGAATGAGGTGTTCTTGTAGTGAGGGGCTCCTGTAGTGCGTGGCTTTTGTATCAGAGGATTTTATATTGAGGGGATATTGTGATACACCCGAAAACTGTACAAACCTCGACCATTTAAAGCTTACCGTTTGGTTGGATCTTATTAGTTTCCATGTAGACGGAGTGTTAATGTAGCTGATTGATTAACAAAAAAAAGAGACATTAGTGCTCTGGCTAAAATGGCATTTTTCTCTGTTTGATGATTTTAATTATGTTATATTGGATTATTCAAACATTTTCCTTTCAATAAACATCCATTAGGCTAGATCGTAACCAAATTATAGCTCTCCCAAGTTCTGTAGACACTGACAATGAAGTCGTAATGTTTCGATATATGACGTTATGTAGGATGACAGTCAAAACAGTGAATTGAATTTATAAATTAAAGCTATTGGTTTAAACGGTAAAAATGATTGAATAGTTGATATACATGGGTGACGGTCCTTTTTTCAAACTGCCAGTGCGTCATTTGAAAACGTTTTATTCAGTGTAATCTGTCTTAGGCGATCATAATAAGGTATACTTATGTGGTCTCTAATGCAAGTGGTAGCTTAATGCAGATTAAAAGTAATGTAGAAAGCTCTTATAGGAGCTTTCTACATTACTTTTGCCCTGCATTAAGCAACCGCCTGTTTTTTAAGATTCATGTGTCAAATAAATGTAGCGTCTACTTTAGTACAAAAGTAGATTCGTCAAAGACAATATATAGAGAAATATTTTTTATGGTGAAATAAAATGGAAAAATCAAATACATGTATACAAATATTGAAGACTGCGATTTTTACAGACGAGAATTACAAAAGAAAGAAAGCCCATTTTTAAAGGTTGGTTATTTTTTCAAACATTCTTGATCCAAATCAGATCAGATCTGGATCAGCTGTTTGACACACGAATGCTATTTTATGATGAAATTTTTTGAAAATGCATAAAAAACAATTAACTAGCAAGCAAAAGGCTAATCCAATTTTAAAAGTGTGATTAACATTGGCGTAGTGCCTATATTTATAATATTTGATACTCTAAAAAGAACACTTCTATTACAAAAGCTCATAAACGAGAACGTTAGCTCTAAGAAATGATTTGCAATAAGAAATATACACAATGTAAGTGAAGGCATGTGTGAGATATCAAGGTAAAAACTCGCTATATTTTTATTCAAATATAGTGATAAAAAACGGAGACCCGAGCTCCGGTCTTATGTTTCATTAATGATATTTCATAATATATTAACCAAGACTTAGACTTAGATGGAATTTTAACTTTCGATGACCTTAAGCTATTTATGGTATTATTCGCGGACGACAGAATACTATTCAGCTACAATCTAGAAAACTTGCAATTAATGCTAGATATACAAAATTACTGCGATAAATGGGGGTTAAAAATTAACGAAACTAAAACAAAAGTACATTTAGTGATATTTGAAAGAGGAGACACAAAAGATACGAATTTTACATAAACAACATTACAAATAGTTACTTCATTTAAATATCTTGGAGTGTACTTCTTTAAATATGGTAACTGGCATATGACACAGAAACGAATAACACAACATGCGTCATTTTCGCTACATAATTTGTTCATTGTATTAAACCAGGTAGAATTTATAATTCACCTCCGAATGTGTAGACTATTTGATAGTCTAGTAGCACCTACATTAAATTATTGTGCTGAAGTATTCATAAAGATGTCGGAAATAAAATGCATGTTCTGTATATTCAATTCATTTCAGGTGTGCTTATATGGGTTTATTATTATCATTAACTGTCCCCAGCTGTTTTACCCATATACGAAATAAAGATATCATGAATATTTATTAGCCGGCTTGTTGACGCCAGGTCTATTAAAACGGAGCAGCTCCTGATCAGTCTTAATTGGGTCTACTCTGTTAGCATATGCGTGAAAAAAGGAAATGGTTGAAGTATACCGCCTCGGCCAGGCGTAAAGCAAACCCTGCTAAACAGGTAGTAATATTACAGAAGTGCGCTTCTATACAGATAATCCTAACCCTGCCCCTGCTGACACGGAGTATTCCCGATTCCATATTGTTCTTTCAGGCACATCGCGGAATGATCCGAATAATGCCTATATAGAGTAGCCGTATTCAATTAATGATCCTAATCCTGAGGTCTTAATAACTGTAGTAATTAAAGACGCCTCACCGATTTGTAGCAAAATTATGTAATTGGAAGCATGAAAGGCGTCTAGTCCCTCGGAGTCTGGTCATTGCCTATAAAGACATTTCAAAGCTCCTTCAGAAAGTGACACCCCCCCCCCCCATTATCGCATTTCTTTGGTGTAAATACTTTCATAATGTGGTATTAACGGTGATAGTCTCTTATAATTCGAAAATGAATGGCATTGTGCAATGGGTATTGTTTATATTTTGATGTATTGCTGTGATACTGTACAATGAAGATACTTAAATAATGATTCAATACATTCACCGTATCCAACTGTGTGGATTACTGATTATTGATTCCCTGGAGTGCTCCTGCAGTGTCCAGTCAGGGTCAATGACCATATGAGATAAAGGTGTGCAATTATACCTTGATCCAGGTAGATAGGCAAATTAAGTATATATTCTTTATTCGAGTCTCTTCATGGTAACAATAATACACAGTCATCACTATATCTTTAAAATAACCATGCCATTTATGATTGAATTATAAGAGACTATACATATATCACCATATCATTTCATAATTATTGCACTATATCTATACAAGAATTCAAAAGTATACAGATATTAAGAAGTCTATAGCCTCTGTTAATTCTACAAACAAGACATCTGCATAATCATGAGTACATCTATCTGCTTATATAAAAACTACTTACATTAGAAAGCATATGAAAACTGACTACAGAAAAACGGCCAAACAAGCCACGTTACAAAATGTTCCTAAAATACGATTATTACCTCAAATCAGATTTGAGATAAACTGATTAACAGAGACTTTATACATTAAATAAACAGCAAAGATTTAAACATTTGTTACAGACATCATTTACAATGAAATAGACCAATACTTTAATACCCGTGCCTAGTTTCACAATAAAATAAAATAAACTGATACACATATACCAGAGTAGAGAGCTCTCTACTATCCGAACTATCGACGACTACTTATTTAACCCTTTCCTTCACACAAATGGTATCCACGCATTTGCCAACATAGTACCGGTAGACCCAGAATAGAGGGCTCCTAAATGAGTCATCTGATCAGGGACTGCTCTGTATGCTAGTGGGACCCGAAATATTTGCAAATCTACTGTCTAAAATGGATACAAGAAGACAGAGTCCCGCAATTTTACATAACAGTGGGCCTTAGAGTAAAATACTTCGGACAATGGAGGAGCACAAGTCTTTCATCCTCTACAGTGTCCTCACAAAAAGGACATACCCTGTCTTCTACTGGCTGATTTGGGTATCTTCCTGTCTCTATTTTAAGTGGAACTACTACACACCTAAACTTTGCAAGTGAGGATCTGTGAGATGCAGACATATTCAATTCTGATCTTTCAATCATACATGTGTCGAATGGTAAGCTTATCTGCCACTTTGTTTGCAATATAATTATTTGGCTTTCACAGATCTGCAACAAGTATAAAATTCCTCAACTCCAAACTTTTTAAACATATTATTAACAGAGAAGCACTAATTTCTACATTAAGTGCTAGGCAGTACATAATGCCAGTTTTTGTGTGAAATAACCAATAAAAATACCTGTTTTTACGCATGAGCAGAGTAGAAGAGTAGACAGAGAAGCCGTTTGATCAGGGTCTAATATTATATAGATCTGATTCTACAGTTTTTGCCAAAGAAAATCGTCTTTTTTATAGAAATAACAATGTTTTACGCATAAGCAAACAGAGTAAACCCAGATAGAAAGTGATGATCAGGTTCTTCTCTGCTTGCTTTTGACACTATAGATCCGATTCTACAGGGGGGTTTTTTGTCAAAGCAAACACTTCTCTTTATAGAAATAGCAAACAAATTAGACCCAGATCAGACGACGCCTTTAGATCAGAGTCTGCTGTATTTTCTAATGGAGTTTGATATATATGTTTCTTTACTTTCTAAAATGTCTTCAATGTTCCACCTTCCATATTTCATTATAACTTATTTGTCCGTGACTATTCAGTAGGTAGTGTTTGCTTTTGACACGGTATAGATCAGATTCTAGTTTTTGTCAAAGCAAACACTTCTCTTCATATAGAATTAACTTATATTTATGCATAAACAAACAGAGTAGATCCAGATTAGACGACTCCTACAGAAGCCGTCTGATCAGTGTCTGCTCTGTTTGCTTTTGACACGATATAGATCTGATTCTACAGTTTTTGTCAAAGCAAATAGTGAAAGGGTAATAGATGCATGTTTAGAAATAAATCTAGGTCTAAAAGGTGTGAATACCCGATAATCAGTCAAAAATTATTAACTGACAATAATTTTGATAAACCAATAACAATATTTGTTTTCACAAACACATTCAAATAAATACAATTAATAGCAATAACAGAAGTCTTGATCAATCACCTGAATTTTAACTAAATGCAAATAATAAAGACTATTTTACACCACTCGCATAATAAAAATATTAAAATAATTATGATAATAATGCTACTAAAACCCCTTTTTTAAATCACATAAATTAACTGCAGAAACAAACATATCATTTTTTATAGAGAAATCAATGATAAATAACAAACTATCGTTTCATTTACTAAAGTACCTGTAGATATTTTATCAATAATTCTGCTGCATATTGGGATAACCTGATAATTGACCACTGATATCCAGCAGCTAAATTCTCAGCGTGGCACCATAAAGTACCCACAACACACAGCATGGGACTGATGGGTCAACATTCCTTCCGAAATTATTTTAACCCTTTACACGAAAGACGATTTGCAAAAAAAACACCAATAATTGCCAAATAAGTCCTTAATTATTTATCAATACGCTTTAAATTCACACGAACATTATAATTTACATGGTTCAATTTATGCCATGAAAAGTATCAGTTTATTTGAATAAGTATTTTGTAAGAAAAGGCTAGGTTTCATTTCAGTAATCTTCTTTTCGCCGTTTGACTTGGTGGCGAAAAGAAGACAGAGAAACCAATGATTGTTTATAAAGTCATTCTTTTCTTTTCATTACCAGTACGTTTTAAATTCACGACGTACATGGTATATTATTTTGTAAGTTAATTCAAGTTTGATTTCGGAAATCTTCTTTTCGCTATTGGACTCGGGGGCGAAATAAAAATTCGGAAACAATAAGTGCTTATAAAATCGTTTATTTGTTCACACCTTACATCGCATCATACAGTAGATATGGTATATTGTATACGCGTGAATAGTTCATGTTATTTGGATAACCAATACTCTTTTTTTTAAAATTGATACTGAATGCAATCAAATTGAAGTAAAATACAGTAAAACCCATTTAAACCGGACGTTCAGTTTAGAATAATTTTCGGTCTTAGAGACAGGTGGCTGCTCAAAGCTGGGTGAAAGTCATACAGAAAGCTCCTCCAAGTCATACAGAAAGCAACCACCAGCCTCAAAGTATCTAAATTCTTCTCTACTAGAATTCAGGTTCAGAAGGGTTTTGCTGTCACACAATATACTCAAACAAATAATATTTACATGCAATACAAAAACAAGTAATACAGAAAGATCTAACGAGAACTTTTAGTATACGCTCGCACTCCATGAATATTCATGCAAGAAATAATGTCTGCATTGTTACAATGGTACATGAACAGCAGAAATTTTGTTTTGCTATGACAAAAACTGTAGAATAAGAATCACATAATTTCATAAACAACCAGAGCTAACCCTGAACAGACAGCTCCTACAGGGACTGTCTAATCTGGATCTATTTTTTGCAAAGGCGTTAGTTAAAACGCATACACGAGCACAGCTGTGGAGTAAAGGGTTAATTATCTACCCATACATCGTAATTTGTTTCTAATGGAAAATGGATACATAAATACTTAGCCATGGCAGACTCATCATAATCATATTTATATTATTTCATAAGCTTAACAGAGCAGACCCTGATCTGTGGTTTCTCTGTTTACAACGGCGTTAAATGGCATATCTACAGTAAAACCTCTTCTGTAACCAAAACTTGTTTGCAAAGTCATTATAAATATTTACCATCTTGGTTATGCATAAGAGATGGTATATTTTTTAAGCATACAGAGTTCAGCTGAACAGAATAAGTATTTTGAAAGAGAGCTTATATTTGATTACCGATTGTGTTACACGCCCGGGTCTTCCCGCGGTAGAGCATCATAATGCTGCATGATTGTATATTCTTTAAATTTGTATAAATATGTAACTGCTTTGTAAACTGTTACACCTTAGTTCCATTTAATTCTGTTTTAATTAGCTCTTAGAAATGATAGTCTACTATAGATCACGATTGTGTTACACGCCCGGGTCTTCCCGCGGTAGAGCATCACAATACTGCATGATTGTGTATTCTTTAAATTTGTATAAATATGTAACTGCTTTGTAAACTGTCATACCTTAGTTCCATTAAATTCTGTTTTAATTAACTCTTAGAAATGAAACTCTATTATAGATCACGATTGTGTTACACGCCCGGGTCTTCCTGTGGTAGAGCATCAAAATGCTGCATGATTGTGTTTCTCTGTAAACTGTCCCACTGTATTTGTTTTATTCTTTGAATTTGTATAAATATGTAACTGCTTTTTAAACTGTCGCAACCTTATTTCCATTAAATTCTGTTTTAATTAGCTCTTAGAAATGAAAGTCTATTATATATCACGATCATGTTACACACCCGGGTCTTCCCGCGGTAGAGCATCAAAATGCTGCATATTTGTGTTTCTGCAAACTGTCCCACCTTTTAAATTCTGTTTTAATTAGCTCTTAGAAATTAAAGTCTATTATAGATCACGATTGTGTTATATACCCGGGTCTTCCCGCGGTAGAGCATCATAATGCTGCATGATTGTGTATTCTTTAAATTTGTATAAATATGTAACTGCTTTTTAAACTGTCGCAACCTTAGTTCCATTAAATTCTGTTTTAATTAGCTCTTAGAAATGAAAGTCTATTATAATCACGATCCTGTTACACGCCCGGGTCTACCCGCGGTAGAGCATCAAAATACTGCATTGCAATACAGAGCAAATGCTCTATTTATCACAGTGATTTCAGATCTTCACATTTCTAACCTTTCCTTTTCTCTAGAGCAGCACAATGCTGCATGATTACTGTAAACTGTCCCTTTTATAATTATTTTATATCAAAATACTAAATAGTTGCATGGATGGAGGGAGGGAGTGGTGAGATGGGTGGAAAGAGAGAGGAGACATCAGAGGACGAACAGAGCAATATTTAGCAATAGAGCTATTTATCACAATGGGATACAGTTTTGTTGGGTGAGAGGCGAAAGAAATGGGGAGATGAAGATAGAGAGGGATGGATGGTATGGGACAGGGGGACGGGGGACGGGGCAGGAGATGAAGAGAAGGGTGGGTGGTATGACAGAGGGGGTAGGGGAATGATTTCTTGAGAGGGGGGGGGGACAATACTATTTGACAGATATGGCTGGAGAGTGAGGAAAAGAGGGATGGTGAGATAGAGGGAGAAAGAACGAAGAGAGGAGTGATACAGAAAAGTTGGACTGAGATGGGAAGATAGGGTGAGATGTATGAAGGGCAAAGGAAAGAAAGATGGGAGCGAGGAGAGGATGCGGTGTGAGAAATGTAGAGGGGACTGGTGAGATGGAAGGAGAGAGGGTAGACAGAGAAATGGGCTTGGGGCTGGGGGAGGGGAAGGGGCAAGTGGGTGTAATAGTGAGGGATGGAGAAGGAGACAGAAAATGTGGACTGATGGAGAAATGCTGATAGAAGGAGAGACAGATAGAGGGGTGGTGAGAGCGGGAATAGCAACGTGAGGAAGATAGGGGAGGGTGTTAGGGGAGAGACTGGAAGAGTGATGAAAAAGAGTGAGATAGGGGGAAGAGTGTGAGGGTGAATGGCGTGATAGAGGCAGACAAGAGATGGAGAGAAAGAGGTGAGAAGGAAAGAGTTAAGATAGAAGGGACGGTGGATGGTGAGAGAGTGATAGAAGAGAGAAGAAGAGCGGGGGAGATAGGGGAAAGAATGTGGGGGAGAGACGGATGGATGTTGAGATAGAGGAAAGCTAGAGAATTGGTGACATGTTGCATGGGGAGAGAAGGGGTGGAGAGAAAGATAGAGTAGGTGTGAGATTGATGGTGAGATGGAGAGAGGAATGGGTGAAAGATTGAAGATGGTGAAAGAAGGAGGAGGGAAAAACACGAAAAACACCGAAGCGGCCAATCTATGCACTTTCCCCGACACATACTATGCAAGGCAAAAATAATACAAAAGGCCCAAAGTTCAAAGTCCACTTTTTTTGCATGGCCTCTAAAATAGGCTCTACTGTATTTTATAGATAAAACTGGATCTAAACAGTCATTAGTGGCATATATCAAACAAATTGCACGGGTTAATCATGTTTGAATAGGAACGCGAGCATCTAAAATCTGCTATGAATTTAGATGTTACATACAGAAGTTTATCTCATATTTGGTAGATTAATGAGTTGTTTGTCGCAGTTTCAATCAGTTTGCTACATTACATTGTTTGTCACTTTTTGATTTAATTGATCTACTATGAAAGTGAAATACCTTTAGAACAGGTGGACTTGAATTCAGGTTAGCCATGACAGAATGTGCAACAAGCAGTTTGTGTTTCATTCTATTAGGAATATTACATTCTCACACAAAGGTAATTTATGTCATACATTACATGTATGCACATTTATTACCAGCCCCATGTTTGGATAGTGAATTTCAGCATTTCATGCAACGTGATCTATCTTAAGATAGATATTCCACTGTAGGTAAGAGGTCTTAATATTGTCCGATGCGATAGCCGAGCAGGTGCGTTGCGATAGCCGGCAAGCCGTCCTTTACCGAGATATATTCACACGACCGACGCTTTATCAACAACAATATTATTAAAACACATGGAATAGGATATGGTTTTTGGTCGTAGAGATCATCAAAAAATATTTATAGAACTGATTTGCATAAGCAATATTATAATTAAAGACCTATATTGTTTTTACAGCATATTTACTTTCGGATAGGGACAAGGGCCTCGACGACGGAAGGCCGACCTACAAATAAAAAACAACAAAATACGATTAAATAATAATAATAAACTTCCATTTCTTTAAACAACAGGTGAGATAGTAACAGAGCATCAATTCCGCGAAATATTTTCAGGAGACATGCTCTAGGGGAGAAAAAAACAGTATCTTTACTTTCAGATGAAGGGAGGGGCTAATGTCCGGACCGGGAGGGGGCTAATGTCCGGATTGGATTTATCGATCAAAAAAAAAAAAAAAAAGGTATAAACTCGATTTTTTTTTTAATTTTCAATGTAAAAGGTTACAATATAACTAAATTGATCCTTATATGCCGTTATTACTCGCCAGTACTGGCCACAAACCGTCATAACCCGTCATAACCCGTCATAACTGGTCATAACCCGTCATTGCTTATTTTAGGCACACCAAAAGTAATAACTTGTTCAAAACATGAAGAATTTGCTCTGTTTTACATTTCGTTTCAATAAAGATGAAAAATCTTTAAACGATATGTACCGGTAATGCCTTATTTAGCACATAGCACCCGCATGTACACTTAATTTGCAGGTTTTAAATTGCTTTTGACGAGGTTATCCATACTATCACATCCGTGTACATGTTACGGCTTCTTCCCAATCAACTGACGCATGTTACGGTCTCTTATCTACAGCGTTACAGACTCTGCCAGCATGCCTTACGGCATTACATTTTGACTTTATTCTAACATAAGCCACGTGTTTGGTATGCAGTAAAATCCCTCTAAACTACACGTTAAATGTAGCATAAATATCGGTCTTGGAGACAGGTGGCAGCTTAATGCTAGGTGAAAGTCGTGCAGAAAGCTTCTCTAGGAGGTTTCTGCATGACATTCACCCTGCATTAAGCAGTCATCTGCCTGAAAGTATCTAAATTCTTCTCTATCAAAAGTCCGGTTTAGAAAGGGTTTACTGTACATCTACAGATAATACTCGAGAGATAAATTCTTAAATTCTGTCATTATTCAGGGAGACAATGGGGTCTACCGTGCTACCCCCACCCACCCCTCCAACTACCGGGAGGTGCACAGTAGACCCCACTGGCTCCCTGGGTACATATCTTTGGATCTATGCAAGACGTCGATTACATGGTAGTTACATTTTTACTGCCGGTGTTTTTCTAAAACAAATTGCAGGGGACATAACTATGAAAAACAATCGAACCAGATCACCCTGGCAACATGCACAACTACACTCATGCTGTGACATTTTATTCAAATCTGCCCAGCCGTTTGTGAGAAGAAGCGCAGACAAACTTTGCGACAGGCAGACAGTGAAGACAATTATACCATAAGCAAATAGAGCAGATCCTGATCAGACGTCTTCTACAGAAGTCTTCAGATCTGGGTCTGGCGTTTATATACTTTATATCAGGAAAAAGATTAGCTGACGAAAATATCAATTTTGCAATGGAGAATTGGCCAGTCGTGATTATTGTTAAGACATTTATATTTTATTATAGAACCATGTTGTAACTGTTAATAACCTTTTACCGGATGAATATTCATGTATGACTTATTTTAGTTATTGTATTAAAAGTACAAATATTTGCTATTGTAAACAAATACGAATCTATAACATTTCAGCCTCTGATCTGGATCCACTATGTATACAGAAGCACCAAATGTGTCATTATCAGGAAAAGGGCTAACATGTTCAACGCTGATGTTTTGGAATGGAATAGCCAATCATTGTTTAACCCTTTCAGTCATATAAACATCTTTTCACGCATTTGCAAACAGAGTAGACCCAGCGCAGGGTCTACTCTGTTTGCTATTAGAATTTGATAAATATATTTCTTTATTTTCTAACATTGCTACAAGGTTACGCCTTCTATATTTCAATATAACTATTTTGTCCATGAATATTCAGTACGTATTGAAAATTAGACTGAATATAAAACAGGGAACGGGTTAATAGAATCTATTCAGTTTGAAAGGTTTGCTAGGGAGATTTTAAATGACAAATAATGCAGATCCTGGTCAGAGAGCTCCTAGAGGAACCTTCTCATCTGCTTCTGCACTGCTATGGGATTTTGAAGAACAAACAATACAGACCCTGTTCAGAGAGCCCCTAGAGGAGCCTTCTCATCTGGGTCCACAGTGCTAGGGGATTCTGAATGACAAACAATACAGACCTTGGTCAGTGAACTCCTAATGGAACCTTCTTATCTATCTGCGTCTGCATTGCTAGTGGATTTTAGTAGTATAGGATGGGTTAAAATAGCGCCTAGCCACATAAATTAGCTGCCACATTTTTTAGTTTTGGTGTGTATCTCTCGACTGTCACCCGATTGTCATCGCTGAGCGTCTACAGGTAAATCGAGACAACCGGTGGTACATTAGAGCTAAAAGGTCCTATCTAAGAGTTCTGATTTAAACCTGCGCAGCGACAATCGTAGTAATTATTTTCGCCGAAAATTGGGAGGTTTTTGGTTTTTGCACCGACCTACATGTAAATGTATACATGAAGTTAAGCATACTCCAGCGCGATTCAACATCCAGCAATCGACTTCTCAGAACAAATACGTAGTCAATAGTTCATGTACATTTAAAAGTTAAACTTTCAACAGAATATTTATGCATTTCGTAGCTTATTACTTTGACAATACATTTAGTATAAAACAAAATAAAATATGAACAAATCCAACAAACTCTGGTTAACTTCGCCAGAAGAGGCTAATACTGAAGGGTTTTAACTCGCTATATTCACTCTACAACTTTCGAAATTTGTCCGTTCGTGCTATGAAATATCTCCTCCCATTGCTTATTATTTTCGATTAGTTTACCCTACCGCCACAACACAACTGCGTGTGGAAAAAAGAAAATAGTACATGTACATAGACTATCAGTATCTTATCTAGAGAGCTGGGAGAGGCATGTAGAAAACTTAACTAAGAATTTATTACTTCAAATCGCGACAGCGTTTCTGGTGAAAATGTACAGATATTTTATGTATGCAAACATTATTAAAACTACATTTCCTAGACATATACCGTGTACTGTCCAGTTTGTAAATAATTAAAAAAGAATACACCAAGTGAGTTATGGCATCCTAGCCACATAAATTAGTTACCACATTTTTTAGTTGTGGTGTGTATCTCTCGACTGTCACCCGATTGTCACCGCTAAGCGTCTACAGGTAAATCGAGACAACCGATGGTACATTAGAGCTAAAAGGTCCTATCTAAGAGTTCTGATTTAAACCTGCGCAGCGACAATCGTACTAATTATTTTCGCCGAAAATTGGGAGGTTTTTGTTTTTGCACCAACCTACATGCAAATGTATACATGAAGTTAAGCATACTCCAGCGCGATTCAACATCCAGCATTCGACTTCTCAGAACAAATACGTAGTCAATAGTTCATGTACATTTAAAAGTTAAACTTTCAAACAGAATATTTATGCATTTCGTAGCTTATTACTTTGACAATACATGTAGTATAAAACAAAATAGATTAAAAAAATCCAACAAACTCTGGTTAAAATCGCCAGAGGAGGCTAATACTGAAGGGTTTTAACTCGCTATATTCACTCTACAACTTTCGAATTTTGTCCGTTCGTGCTATGAAATATCTCCTCCCATTGCTTATTATTTTCGATTAGTTTACCCTACCGCCACAACACAACTGCGTGCGGAAAAAAGAAAATAGTACATGTACATAGACTATCAGTATCTTATCTAGAGAGCTGGGAGAGACATGTAGAAAACTAAGAATTTATTACTTCAAATCGCGACAGCGTTTCTGGTGAAAATGTACAGATATTTTATGTATGCAAACATTATTAAAACAACTACATTTCCTAGACATATACCGTGTACCATGTCCAGTTTGTAAATAACTAAAAGAGAATACACCAAGTGAGTTATGACATATCAGTTATATACCCCGAGGCGTAATACAAAGCAGTTTTGTTGACAAGCTGACCTCCACTTGTGTATCAATTTTCAAGTGTACTCTGAGCAATGTACAGTGTTACACATGCAATTCTACGTTTCGATCCTTAAAACAGTTTAAATGTTTATTTCTTAAACTGAAACATATTAGAAGCGGTAAATGCTGTGATTTGGTTAGAGCATCGGCCAGCCTCATAAATTAGCTACCACATTTTTTAGTTTTGGTGTGTATCTCTCGACTGTCACCCGATTGTCATCGCTAAGCGTCTACAGGTAAATAGAGACAACCTAGTGTACATTAAAGCTAAAAGGTCCTATCTAAGAGTTCTGATTTAAACCTGCGCAGCGACAATCGTACTAATTATTTTCGCCGAAAATTGGGAGGTTTTTGTTTTTGCACCAACCTTCATGCAAATGCATATGCAGTTAAGCATACTCCAGCGCGATTCAACATCCAGCGCGATTCAACATTTCTCAGAACAAATACGTAGTCAATAGTTCATGTACATTTAAAAGTTAGACTTTCAACAGAATATTTATGCATTTCGTAGCTTATTACTTTGACAATACATGTAGTATAAAAACAATACATTAAAAAAAATCCAACAAACTCTGGTTAACTTCGCCAGAGGAGGCTAATACTGAAGGGTTTTAACTCGCTATATTCACTCTACAACTTTCGAATTTTGTCCGCTGGTACTATGAAATATCTCCTCCCATTGTGTGAAATAAAGGAACGACACTCATTGACATCATGGATTATAGAAAATATCTTAAAAGTTTGTATTTCGATGCGAATGGTCCAGCTTCATTTACCTCTCCTGAAAAACTGTATAAAATTGTTTAAGAAACAAGGACAATATAGAATATCTCGGAAAAATATTAAACAGTGTACACCCTCCATAGAGACATAAAGAGAAAATTCACCAGGAGGAGGATAATAACATCGGGTGTTGATAAACTTGCCTATACAAAGAAAATCTTCAGTCAAACTATATTGAAATTTTATGGCATGAACTATTTCCAAAAAATAGTAAAAATTTTTAATCGGATTTATATACAGAAACCCCAATTCAAAGGTGTCCTGGAATGATGATTTCGATCTAAACATTGAAAATGTCCTCGGTGAACAAAAGGAAATACTTATTAAATGGTCATATTAAAAATCAATGGACTGAATACATGGCCTCGTTGAGATTTGTTCAACGTGAAATAAACCATCTAGGGTAGTTGAGGGAAAAAGTAGCACCCTCATTGATCACATATACTAAAATTGTCTCAATAACATCACATTTATTGATGTACCATGCATAGGCTTAAGTGACCATTTTCCAGTTTTTCTAACTAGAAAAATCAGACACAATGAAAACAAACACTCTCATTATACCATTTCTTATAGATCATTTAAAAACTTTGAAGACAATTTTACAAAAGATTTAGAGCAAGTGCCATGGGATGTCATTAAAGTATTTGATGATGTTGATGATTCTATTGACTCTTGGTATTCTTTATTTAATGAAGTTATTGATAAGCACCTTCCAATAAAAGGACACCGGGTTAAACGCCATACCCATCCAAAATGGCTAACATTTGAAATTATAGATGCAATAAAATTTCGCGACAAGCTTAAATCTCAAGGAAAAGAAGATGAAAATACAAAACAGCAAGAAATAATGTGTGCAAGTTAATTCGATTAGCCAAACAAAATAATTATGAAACACTCCTTGAACAATCCGGTAATAATCCGCAAAATGTATGGAAAGTTTTCAAAGAATTTGGAGCAGGGACGGGGGTAATACTAATAAAAACACTATCTTTTCAATAAGACACGAGGAAGAACAAGTTTATGACAACAAGGAAATTTCTAACATATTTAATACTTTGTTTCATATCTATTGCTAGCAATCTCAAAGAGCCACAGGACCCTACCTCTCATGAAAAAAACTTTTTGATTTCTGTAGAGAGAAATTTGCTACAACTGAAAACAATTGGTTTGAAATTCCAGGCAAAAGCGAGACCAACTTGAAGTTAAATCACTTAATATAAAGATGAATAATGATAAAAACTTAAAAATGGTTTCGTGTGATAAAATCCTCGGAGTTCAAGTAGATGAAAACTTGACATGGGCAGAACACATTAAGTCTGTTACCTTAAAATTGTCAAGAAACATTTGGCTATTATCACGAATAAGTAAATATCTATCTATTGATCACAGAATTGTTCTTTTATAAGAGCTACATTCAACCCCACATTGATTATTGCAACATTATGTGGTCTAGCTGTTCTCAAACCTGTCTTGCTAAGATTGAAAGACTCCTAAAAAGAGCATGTAAGGTTATTGTTGATTATGAATATGATGATATAAAGCAGTCCATGAATGATCTTCATATTTTGACTATTTATGAAAGGATTTTCTTACGCAAAGCTAAATTTATGTACAAAGTTTCAAAGAATACTTGTACTCCGTACATTAAAGAACTCTTTCAAAGGAGAAATAAAGAGGATGAAACAGTTCAATCTTTAAAGAACTACAACCCTAAATAATGATTTACTTCCTCAGCCGAAAACCGAAATGTACAGAGAAAGTCTTGCTTTTGCTGGACCGACTATTTGGAACTGTCTTCCACAACATATTACAATCTCTTCATCCCCGGAAGTTTTTCATAAAAGGTGCATTCATTGGATGAAGAATGATAGCAATAACTAATTTTGTCATAGCACAGTGTTTCTTCGTTTTGTAAAAACTAGCTACTTTTACTAACTCATGGTATATTTATTTTTTTTATGAATATATGCATTTGCTTATATGATTGTTTAGCATTTATATCCGTATTTTGTCCATATCGAATGTTACATGCAGGACTGCACTAAGCGCATATGAAAATCATATTCACAGAGTGCAATCCTGCACGCATCCCTCTGTTCGGGCGACTGTTTGTTATGTATGTGGTGTTTCCTGCATGACTACTTTTTGTACTTGTATGCCTGGATTAAGACGTTGGTCACATTATTCCATTCGAGTCTGTTGACAATATTTTAATCTAGCGGTGTGGTTCCCCCACGCAAATCTCTTTTCAAACACTTATCTGAACAAACTGCCATCAACACATTAGGACTTCTTCATCCCCGGAAGTATTTCATAAAGTCGTGTTTAGCATTTATATCTGTATTTTGTCCATATCGAATATTACATGCAGGACTGTTCTAAGTGCATATGAAAATCTATTCACCGAGTACAGTCTTGCACGCATCCCTCGACTTATTTCCCATACAAATCTCTTTTCGAACATGTAAATCTCTTTTCGAACACTTGTCTCAGCAAACTGCTACCTCTCATTCAGATTAATACTGGCATATTTTTGTTATTGGCAAGCGAGTTTGCGTGCTTGCAAGCATGTGCGTGTGTATGGATAGCATGTGGGTTTTGTTTGTTTGTAATCTAAACATGTTTACAAATGTTAACAATTTTACTGTGAATTAATTTATCTATACCGAACTGTTATTCATAACAATATTCTGATATATAAAGTCGCATACTTCTGATGAAGCAGCTCTCTAATCACATGTGTTAACATGGTCTTTGTTTTACTGCAGGTATAGTTAGGTTAATTCTACAGTAGATACAATGTGCATTTTCTGTAAATATCTGTACATTATAATATGTTTGAGAGTCACAAGGGAGATTAGTTGCTTGCCTGTACTAATTGTGTTACCCTCTTGAAATAATGTCTTTATTATTATTATTATTATTATTACAGTGGGGTGCAGATTTAGCAAGCGTATCAAATACATCCAAATATAACGACGGCATTAATTATTTGCTAGTGGTTACGGATATTTTTTCTAAATACCTATTTACGGAACCCTTGAAAACTAAGCGGGCAAAGGAAGTCACAGAAGCGTTTGAACGTATTTTACGTAAAGGACGTTGTCCTCAAATACTGCAAACGGACACAGGTGGAGAATTTAACAACAGATTGTTTAAAGAAGATGTGCGCAAAAACGGTATCACCTATCAAAACGAACATATATAGGTTTCTCCCGTTGAAAGGATTATTCGCAGTTTGCGAAACAAGATGCACAAAAATATTTCAGGCTAACAGAACTTACAGATATTTAGAAGATTTGCAAGCCTGAAACATTTTGTGCATCTTGTTTCGCAAACTGCGAATAATCCTTTCAACGGGAGAAACCTATATATGTTCGTTTTGATAGGTGATACCGTTTTTGCGCACATCTTCTTTAAACAATCTGTTGTTAAATTCTCCACCTGTGTCCGTTTGCAGTATTTGAGGACAACGTCCTTTACGTAAAATACGTTCAAACGCTTCTGTGACTTCCTTTGCCCGCTTAGTTTTCAAGGGTTCCGTAAATAGGTATTTAGAAAAAATATCCGTAACCACTAGCAAATAATTAATGCCGTCGTTATATTTGGATGTATTTGATACGCTTGCTAAATCTGCACCCCACTGTAATAATAATAATAATAATAATAAAGACATTATTTCAAGAGGGTAACACAATTAGTACAGGCAAGCAACTAATCTCCCTTGTGACTCTCAAACATATTATAATGTACAGATATTTACAGAAAATGCACATTGTATCTACTGTAGAATTAACCTAACTATACCTGCAGTAAAACAAAGACCATGTTAACACATGTGATTAGAGAGCTGCTTCATCAGAAGTATGCGACTTTATATATCAGAATATTGTTATGAATAACAGTTCGGTATAGATAAATTAATTCACAGTAAAATTGTTAACATTTGTAAACATGTTTAGATTACAAACAAACAAAACCCACATGCTATCCATACACACGCACATGCTTGCAAGCACGCAAACTCGCTTGCCAATAACAAAAATATGCCAGTATTAATCTGAATGAGAGGTGGCAGTTTGCTGAGACAAGTGTTCGAAAAGAGATTTACATGTTCGAAAAGAGATTTGTATGGGAAATAAGTCGAGGGATGCGTGCAAGACTGTACTCGGTGAATAGATTTTCATATGCACTTAGAACAGTCCTGCATGTAACATTCGATACGGACAAAATACAGATATAAATGCTAAACACGACTTTATGAAATACTTCCGGGGATGAAGAAGTCCTAATGTGTTGATGGCAGTTTGCTCAGATAAGTGTTTGAAAAGAGATTTGCGTGAGGGAACCACACCGCTAGATTAAAATATTGTCAACAGACTCGAATGGAATAATTTGACCAACGTCTTAATCCAGGCATACAAGTTGATGGATGCGTGCAAGATTGCACTCTGTGAATATGATTTTCATATGCGCTTAGTGCAGTCCTGCATGTAACATTCGATATGGACAAAATACGAATATAAATGCTAAACAATCAAATAAGCAAATGCATATATTCACAAACAAACAATATACCATGAGTTAATAAAAGTAGCTAATTTTTACAAAAGGAAGAAAAACTGTGCTATGACAAAATTAATTATTGCTATCATTCTTCATCCAATGAATGCACCTTTTATGAAAAACTTCCGGGGATGAAGGGATTCTAATATGTTATGGAAGACAGTTCCAAATAGTCGGTCCAGCAAAAGCAAGACTTTTTTTCTGTACATTTCGGTTTTCGGCTGAGGAGGTAAATAATTATTTAAGGTTGTAGATCTTAAAGATGGAACTGTTTCATCCTCTTTATTTCTCCTTTGAAAGAGTTCTTTAATGTACGGAGGACAAGTATTCTTTGAAACTTTGTACATAAATTTAGCTTTGCGTAAGAAAATCCTTTCATAAATAGTCAAAATATGAAGATCATTCATGGACTGCTTTATATCATCATATTCATAATCAACAATAACCTTACATGCTCTTTTTAGGAGTCTTTCAATCTTAGCAAGACAGGTTTGAGAACAGCTAGACCACATAATGTTGCAATAATCAATGTGGGGTTGAATGTAGCTCTTATAAAAGATAATTCTGTGATCAATAGATAGATATTTACTTATTTGTGATAATAGCCAAATGTTTCTTGACATGTTTAAGGTAACAGACTTAATGTGTTCTGCTCATGTCAAGTTTTCATCTACTTGAACTCCGAGGATTTTATCACACGAAACCATTTTTAAGTTTTTATCATTATTCATCTTTATATTAAGTGATTTAACTTCAAGTTGGTCTCGCTTTTGCCCGGATTTTAAACCAATTGTTTTCAGTTGTAGCAAATTTCTCTCTACAGAAATCAAAAAGTTTTTTCATGAGAGGTAGGGTCCTGTGGCTCTTTGAGATTGCTAGCAATAGATATGAAAAAAGTATTAAATATGTTAGAAATTTCCTTGTTGTCATAAACTTGTTCTTCCTCGTGTCTTATTGAAAAGATAGTGCTTTTATTAGTATTACCCCCGTCCCTGCTCCAAATTCTTTGAAAACTTTCCATACATTTTGCGGATTATTACCGGATTGTTCAAGGATTGTTTCATAATTATTTTGTTTGGCTAATCGAATTAACTTGCACACATCATTTCTTGCTGTTTTGTATTCATCTTCTTTTCCTTGAGATTTAAGCTTGTCGCGAAATTTTATTGCATCTATAATTTCAAATGTTAGCCATTTTGGATGAGTATGGCGTTTAACCCGGTGTTCTTTTATTGGAAGGTGCTTATCAATAACTTCATTAAATAAAGAATATCAAGAGTCAATAGAATCATCAACATCATCAAATACTTTAATGACATCCCATGGCACTTGCTCTAAATCTTTTGTAAAGTTGTCTTCATCAAAGTTTTTAAATGATCTATAAGAAATGGTATAATGAGAGTGTTTGCTTTCATTGTGTCTGATTTTTCTAGTTAGAAAAACTGGAAAATGGTCACTTAAGCCTATGCATGGTACATCAATAAATGTGATGTTATTGAGACAATTTTAGTATATGTGATCAATGAGGGTGCTACTTTTTCCCTCAACCACCCTAGATGGTTTATTTCACGTTGAACAAATCTCAACGAGGCCATGTATTCAGTCCATTGATTTTTAATATGACCATTTAATAAGTATTTCCTTTTGTTCACCGAGGACATTTTCAATGTGTAGATCGAAATCATCATTCCAGGACACCTTTGAATTGGGGTTTCTGTATATAAATCCGATTAAAAAGATTTACTATTTTTTTTGGAAATAGTTCAAGCCATAAAATTTCAATATAGTTTGACTGAAGATTTTCTTTGTATAGGCAAGTTTATCAACACCCGATGTTATTATCCTCCTCCTGGTGAATTTTCTCTTTATGTCTCTATGGAGGGTGTACACTGTTTAATATTTTTCCGAGATATTCTATATTGTCCTTGTTTCTTAAACAATTTTATACAGTTTTTCGGGAGAGGTAAATGAAGATGGACCATTCGCATCGAAATACAAACTTTTTAAGATATTTTCTATAATCCATGATGTCAATGAGTGTCGTTCCTTTATTTCACACATTTCCAACAAAACATCTTTAGATGAAGTATCAGGTCTAATACAAATATCTGGCAATGTAAGGAGATATTTCATAGCACCAGCGGACAAAATTTGAAAGTTGTAGAGTGAATACAGCGAGTTAAAACCCTTCAGTATTAGCCTCCTCTGGCGAAGTTAATCAGAGTTTGTTGGATTTTTTAATGTATTTTTTTATACTACATGTATTGTCAAAGTAATAAGCTACGAAATGCATAAATATTCTGTTGAAAGTCTAAATTTTAAAATGTACATGAACTATTGACTACGTATTTGTTCTGAGAATCAATTGCTGGATGTTGAATCGCGCTGGAGTATGCTTAACTTCATGTATACATTTACATGTAGGTCGGTGCAAAAACAAAAACCTCCCAATTTTCGGCGAAAATAATTAGTACGATTGTCACTGCGCAGGTTTAAATCAGAACTCTTAGATAGGACCTTTTAGCTTTAATGTACCCTAGGTTGTCTCTATTTACCTGTAGACGCTTAGCGGTGACAATCGGGTGACAGTCGAGAGATACACACCACCGCCAAAAAAATGTGGTAGCTAATTTATGTGGCTGTCCGATGCTCTAACCAAATCACAGCATTAATTGCATCTAATATGTTTCATTTTAAGAAATATATATTTAAACTGTTTTAAGGATCGAAACGTAGAATTGCATGCGTAACACTGTACATTGCTAAGAGTACACTTGAGAATTGATACACAGGTGGAGGTCAGCTTGTCAACAAAACTGCTTTGTATTACGCCTCGGGGTATATAACTGATACGCCATAACTCATTTGGTGTATTCTCTTTTAACATAAATTATTTACAAACTGGACATGGTACACGGTACATGTATATGTCTAGGAAATGTAGTTTTAATAATGTTTGCATACATACATATCTGTAAATTTTCACCAGAAACGCTGTCGCGATTTGAAGTAATAAATTCTTAGTTTTCTACATGCCTCTCCCGGCTCTCTAGACAAGATACTGACGGTCTATGTACGTGTACTTTTTTTTATTTTTCACACGCAGTTGTGTTGTGGCGGTAGGGTAAACTAATCGAAAATAATAAATTCTGTAGGGTGGTGATCCCCCGAAAGCGAAAATTGCAACACAAAAAGAGAAAATTGCAGACTCGGTTTTATTGAGTCTGTTCATGAGCATCAATGGGAGGAGATATTTCATAGCACGAACGGACAAAATTCGAAAGTTGTAGAGTGAATATAGCGAGTTAAAACCCTTCAGTATTAGCCTCCTCTGGCGATTTTAACCAGAGTTTGTTGTTGTTGTTTTTTGTTTTAATGTATTTTGTTTTATACTACATGTATTGTCAAAGTAATAAGCTACGAAATGCATAAATATTCTGTTGAAAGTTTAACTTTTAAATGTACATGAATTATTATCCTAAGTATTTGTTCTGAGAAGTCGATTGCTGGATGTTGAATCGCGCTGGAGTATGCTTAACTTCATGTATACATTTACATGTAGGTCGGTGCAAAAACCAAAAACCTCCCAATTTTCGGCGAAAATAATTACTACGATTGTCGCTGCGCAGGTTTAAATCAGAACTCTTAGATAGGACTTTTTAGCTCTAATGTACCATCGGTTGTCTCGATTTACCTGTAGACGCTCAGCGATGACAATCGGGTGACAGTCGAGAGATACACACCAAAACTAAAAAATGTGGCAGCTAATTTATGTGGCTGTCCGATGCTGTAACCAAATCACAGCATTTACTGCATCTAATATGTTTCATTTTAAGAAATATACATTTAAACTGTTTTAAGGATCGAAACGTAGAGTTGCATGTGTAACACTGTACATTGCTAAGAGTACACTTGAGAATTGATACACAAGTGGATGTCAGCTTGTCAACAAAACTGCTTTGTATTACGCCTCGGGGTATATAACTGATATGCCATAACTCATTTGGTGTATTCTCTTTTAACACAAATTATTTACAAACTGGACATGGTACACGGTACATGTATATGTCTAGGAAATGTAGTTGTTTTAATAATGTTTGCATACATACATATCTGTAAATTTTCACCAGAAACGCTGTCGCGATTTGAAGTAATAAATTCTTAGTTTTCTACGTGCCTCTCCCAGCTCTCTAGATAAGATACTGATAGTCTATGTACGTGTACTTTTTTCACACGCAGTTGTGTTGTGGCGGCAGGGTAAACTAATCGAAAATAATAAGCAATGGGAGGAGACATTTCATAGCACGAACGGACAAAATTCGAAAGTTACCACATGTGAATATAGCGAGTTAAAACCCTTCAGTATTAGCCTCCTCTGGCGAAGTTAACCAGAGTTTGTTGGATTTTTTAATCTATTTTGTTTTATACTACATGTATTGTCAAAGTAATAAGCTACGAAATGCGTAAATATTCTGTTGAAAGTCTAACTTTTAAATGTACATGAACTATTGACTACGTATTTGTTCTGAGAAGTCGAATGCTGGATGTTGAATCGCGCTGGAGTATGCTTAACTCCATGTATACATTTGCATGTAGGTCGGTGCAAAACCAAAAACCTCCCAATTTTCGGCGAAAATAATTAGTACGATTGTCGCTGCGCAGGTTTAAATCAGAACTCTTAGATAGGACCTTTTAGCTCTTAATGTACCATCGGTTGTCTCGATTTACCTGTAGACGCTTAGCGATGACAATCGGGTGACAGTCGAGAGATACACACCAAAACTAAAAAATGTGGCAGCTAATTTATGTGGCTGGGGACTATTTTAACTCACTATATACTACTGATTTTGAATGACAAACATTGCAGACCCTGATCAGAGGGCGCCTCTAGGACCACTCTGATTTGTCTATACACTGAGTTCATCAAAGGTTTAGTCAGATTTAATTTCTACAATAGCTATCAAGTGTTGGTATTAAGAACGGGATACGTGTTCCATAATTGCGTTTAATACAACTTTCAGTTTATTTTTTAACCACACTCAATATCTACATGTACGACATAAACTAGTGTAGTTTGAGTCTTCTATCAGGCCTAAAACATCGATTCCATACTCTCAAAAACACTTATTGTTTTCGATTAGAAACCGTAACTGTAAGTTTGGATGTAGAGCATGAACCGTAACACCCTCTGGCACACGCCGTAACAATGCAGTTTTGAAAAATGCATCCGATTTGCCTTATAATCAGTCAAAAGAGAGAAATTTGTTTTGAAATTGGTCTATAATTAGTTTTCGATTATGTTTGTACATAACATTAGTGTTTGAAACTGATATTCAAAAGACTATGCCATTTATTTTGCAATAGTCCTAACGATTCACATTATCCTCTATAAAAACGATGAAATCAGAAGAAAATCAAACGAAAAACTCCTCCGATAAATCAAATGCCAGTAATAAGACTAACACGTATTTAAAACTTGAAACAAATCTTACTTATTGTCTGATAATGTGTTTTTATTGCTCCGTCTCGCCCGGGGTGCTGAAAATATGGGCAGGCGCCTTAACACATTGGGCAGACGCCTTAACATTCTCTTTACTAAACCGTAACATGTCCTCTCGCAGGCGCACCCCTCATTGTAACACAGTCGATAGGGAGTGTATAGGAGCGGTCTAATCAGGACCTGCTCTGTTTGCTAATGGAGTTTGAAAGATCTGTTTCTTTACTTTCTAAAATTGCTACAATGTTCCACCTTCCATGTTTCATTATATATAACTCTTTTTGCATGAATTTTCAGTAGGTACTGAAATTATGAATAAATATAGAACAGGGGAAGGGTTAAAAGCATACAGGAACCACGAACATAAAAGGCTAAGATGAGTTACTGAATTGAAAATATATCATTTACACGGGATCATTACTGCACTAGCACCAGTGCCTGGCCTATGATAGTATACCGATTGTATTTCGAGTCTCTTTAAAGAAAGTCACTTTTACATCTGAATCCACCTGCTTTTGAAAATTAAATAAGCTCAAACTAGAATTGAAAACCGAAGGACATCACACAACACAGGCACGCAAGCACGTACCCACCCACCCACTCACACATATGAAAACTATGAATAGACCCAGTGAATACCACGGACTGGCCAAGTGAATATCGTAGACTGACCCAGTGAATACTGAGTCTTGACCCTGTGAATACTACGTCTTAACCATATGAACGCTACGAACGATTGACACTGTGAATACTGAGTATTGACTCTATGAACAGAGCGTTTTGACTATATGAGCACTACGAATTGACCATATGAACACTACGAACTGACTCTGTGAATACTGGGTATTAACCATGAACACTATATGAATACACTGTCTTGACTTCGAACACAACGTCTTGATCCTGTGAACATTATAGATTAACCCAACCAAGCTCTTACTATGGGATATGTATGTGTGTGAGTGAGTGAGTGAGTGAGTTGGGTTTAACGTCCGACCAACAGTATTTCAATTATTTGCAGACGGCAACCGCATGAGACAAGTTATAGTGCTGCCTCACTGAAATACTCCTGCCGCGGGCACATGGCAAGGGCACCCCACCCAGTCACATTATCCTGACACCGGGCCGGCCGACCAGTACACCTTTTAATGTCGAGCGTAGACAAGGGAGCTATACTAGTACCAACTTTTAACGAAGTTGGTCTGTCGCGGCCGGGGATCGAACCGTATGTATGTATGTACGTATGTATGTATGTACGTACGTACGTATGTACGTATGTATATGCGTATGTATGTACGGGCGTACGTACGTACATATGTACGAGTATGTACGTACGCACGTTTGTACGTATGTGCGTACGTATGTATGTATGTACGTATGTATGTACATTAAATGACCCTGTGGATTGACCCTGTGAACCTTACGTCTTGACCCAGTGAACACTACACACTGTAAAAACTACAGCTTGACTCGATGAACACTACAGCTTGACTCTGTGAACATAATGTCTTGACTATGAACATGTCTTGGCCATGTGAAAAGTAGAAAACAACTTCTTAACAATAAAAGCACTATATTAAACGACTCTATGAACACTACGTATTAACCGTGACCACTACGGATTGACCCTGTGTATATTCTATTCAATATAACAATGTTTTAACCCTTTCACCGCCAATGTTGCATTAATGCGCCACTACAAATAGTGCAGTCCCAGATCAGACACCGACTTTTCAAGGCGTCGTCTGAACAGGGACTTCACTTTTTGTCTCATTATCTATTTCTATATCTGTGCTTTATTCCTTTTGAATTTGCATTTTCCTTATTTTACCAAATGATTTAACAAAAGTGGTTTGCAGACGACAATTAGAAATTTGGCGCCGAAAGGGTTAAGCGATCTGGAATGATTATAAACCAAGAGGTTACTTAATGCAGGACAGTGATTTGACAAAGGTAATAATGAAATATCAGCTTTCTGTGTGACATTCTCACGCATTAAGTTACCACCTGCTTTAAGTTACCAGTGTTTTATACTCGTTTTTATACGCCCACCTAATAAAGGTGGTCGTATATTGTCGTGGCCCTGTCCGTCCGTCCGTCCGTCCGTTCGTTCGTTCGTACGTTCGTTCGTTCGTCCGTCAACATTTTGTTTGTCCGCTGTTTTCTGGGAAAACTATTTGACAGATATTAATGAAAATTCACACAAATGTTAAATGCATCAAGATCTGAAGCCGAGTCGATTCTGAGGTTCATTTGATTTTTCGTTTCAGAGTTATGGCCCTTGTCCTTAAAAAATATGCAAATAGTTTGTCCGCTGTTTTCTGGGAAAACTATTTGAGAGATATTAATGAAACTTCACACAAATGTTTAATGCATCAAGATCTGAAGCTGAGTCGATTCTGAGGTTCATTTGATTTGTCGTTTCGGAGTTATGGACCTTTTACTTAAAAAATGATGCAAATACATGCAAATAGTTTGTCCGCTGTTTTCTGGGAAAACTATTTGACAGATATTAATGAAACTTCACACAAATGTTTAATGCATCAAGATCTGAAGCTGAGTTGATTCTGAGGTTCATTTGATTTGTCGTTTCGGAGTTATGGCCCTTGTCCTTAAAAAATATGCAAATAGTTTGTCCGCTGTTTTCTGGGAAAACTATTTGAGAGATATTAATGAAACTTCACACAAATGTTTAATGCATCAAGGTCTGAAGCTGAGTCGATTCTGAGGATCATTTGATTTGTCGTTTCGGAGTTATTGCCCTTTTACTTAAAAAATAATGCGAATACATGCAAAAAGTTTGTCCGCTGTTTTCTGGGAAAACTATTTGAGAGATATTAATGAAACTTCACACAAATGTTTAATGCATCAAGATCTGAAACTGAATTGATTCTGAGGATCATTTGATTTTTCGTTTCGGAGTAGTGGCCCTTGTCCTTAAAAAATAATGCAAATAGTTTGTCCGCTGTTATCTGGGAAAACTATTTGAGATATTAATGAAACTTCACAAAAATGTTTAATGCATCAAGATCTGAAGCTGAGTCGATTTTGAGGTTTATTTGATTTTTCCTTTCGGAGTTATTGCTCTTTTACTTAAAAAAATGCAAATATATGCAAATAGTTTGTCCGCTGTTTTCTGGGAAAACTGTTTGAGAGATATTAATGAAACTTCATACACATGTTTAATGCATCAAGTCCTGAAGCTAAGTCGATTCTGAGGATCATTTGATTTGTTGTTTCGGAGTTACGGCCCTTGCACTTAAAAAAATAATGCAAATCTATGCAAATATGAGGATGGCCATAACTTTTTCATTTGAAATGATATTTACTTCAATTTTTTTATGTGGTTAAACCTTATTGTGAATTTTCACATATATTGCGGGGGTTTTGATATGTCATTTTATTCTAAAGTTATGGTCCTTGAACTTCGTGTGTTCGTTGCTTTGTTAGTCGGTCAACTTTTAGTTTGTCTTTTGTTTTCTGGGAAAACTATTAAAATGATATAAATGAAACTTAACACAAATGTTTTAAGCAACAAAATTTGAAGCTGAGTTTATTTCGAGGTTCATTCTGTTTGTCTTTACAGAGTTATGGCCGTTGCACTTTACAAAAATCTGCAAAAATGAGGATTAGCTGTAACCTTTTTTATTTAATAAGATATTCACTTCATTTTTTTAAAAAATAGTATCACCTTAATATGGAAATAAAGATCTGAAGCACAGATTAGAAAATGTCAACACTTATAAGGCATGTTGAATCAGAGAAGTTTGCAAGTGGGCGTATTATGTACCGTATGCGGTACTCTTGTTAACGGTTGCTTAAGACAGGTTTTCATATATCTGCTTTTTCATATTGTTTTCCGGACAATAACTCTTTATCTACTGGTTCAATTGATTTGAAACTTCACATATGGAACAAGTATGATGAGAGAAAGTGTCGTGCACAAGGGCCATAACTCTAGCATCAATCTTTTTTGAGTTATTCCCCTTTTTCATATTTGCTTGTCCGGACAATAACTCTTTATGTATCTAATGGTTCAATTGATTTGAAACTTCACATATGGAACAGGCATGATCAGAGGAAGTGTCATGCACAAGGACCATAACTCTAGCATCAATATTTTTGGAGTTATTCCCCTTTTTATATTGTTTTTCTTATGATTTTTACAAATACCATTCAGGTTGGTCATGTTTATACCATGGTCAACTTCAGCATGGGTGGGTGGGTCAGAGGAGTTTTTTTTAATCCAGCGGGGGACTCATGTATTGCAAAGCAATACAACATTAACTTTTCTCTTTTTGTATTTCTACTTTTGCTTTCGAAGGATCACCCATTTTCCACAGGGGTCTGGACCGCTTCATGTGGGTCTATATGTATTATATCATAACAAGGGTTCCAACTAGCAGGCCGTATAGCCGTGTACCACAAGTACAAATATGACTGTAACTCTTACAATTTAAATGATAATTTCGTCATTCTTTCGGCTATTGAAAGCCAATATATTTTGCTATCAAATAAATATAATCTTCTGACGGTAACGTATGCAGAATTATCAATCCAACAATGTTTTTCTCAAAATTTCACATGTTTTCTGGGTCATTGACAAACGTTCGTTCACCCCGGTTTCACTATATCACAACCATAACCTGGCGATTTTCAGTTCAAAAGATGGCGTGGTTCAATAAAACAACCCAATTATATCGCCAATCTCCATTTGTTTTGTCCTCAAAATAAGTAAGCAACTAGCAACAGCGGTCTTTCCGTCTGTCGTTCTGTTTCTATTTCGGATGGTGCCATTTTGCAACAAATTTGAATAGAGCAATTTCATTGGATGATCGAAGGAAAAGTTGGGAAAGCCGTGACGTCACGTACAATGGCTCCTTCCTCGACGATTTGAAGCTAACTGACAAAACTCACTAGTTTTACATCATTCTTTTGATGCTGGGGACTGAAAAATTGGAGGTGGGTGATAGAATTGATTCGTTTTATTGAACCACGCCATTTTTAAACTGCAAATTGCCAGGTTATTGCTGTGATATAGTGAAACCGGGGTGAACGAACGTTTGTCAATGACCCAAAAAAAACACGTGAAATTTTGAGAAAATCACTGTTGGATTGATACTTGTTCATAAGTTACCGTTATAAGATTATATTTATATGATAGAAAAATATATTGGCTTTCAATAGCCGAAAGAATTACGAAATTATCATTTAAATTGTAAGAGTTACAGTCATATTTATACTCGTGGTACACGGATATCCGTTCTGCTAGTTGGAACCCTTGTTATTATATACAGTGCTCCCTCCCTACAACGACCCTCTCAATAACGATTCCCTCCTTACAACAACGCATGTCACTGTTTCCGAAACAACAAGGCTCCAGAAACAACTTTTTTCCATCGTATTTTCTTTATGCCTCCAGCAAACCCTATGTTGTGACCACTCTTTACAATCGTCACTCTGTGACGATTCTAAAGAGTGCTCACAAAATAGGGTTTGATGGAGGCATAACGGTTTTAGTTCTCGAAATACACCTTATCTGGGGATCTGTAAACAAGCTAATTATGTTTGATTTTCCCTCCCTATAACAACTCCCTCTGAACAACACATACAATCTTCGTATCCTAAAGGGTGTCGTTGTAGAGAGGGAGCACTGTAGTACATATATAGACCCCCATGAAGCGGTCCAGACCCCTGTGGCCGTGACGGCCCATTTTCTGCAGTATTATATCTGCAGTGTGCCGACTTTTTATGCATGGTCTACGCGACAGTATATTGGCCGTGACGGCATATTTATTGCCGTACTACGGTACTATATCTACAGGGTCTCGACCTTTTGTGTGTGGTCTATCCTGCAGTATTGACCGTGACGTCCCATTTACTGTTGTATATGCATTGTCTACGCGACAATATTGGCCGTGACGTCCCATTTACTGCTGTATTATATCTGCAGGGTCCCGACCTTTTATGTATGGTCTATGCTACAGTATTGACCGTGACGTCCCATTTACTGTTGTATGTGCATGGTCTACGCGATAGCAATGGCCATGACGTCCCATTATTATATCTACAGGGTCCCGACCTTTTACGCATGGTCTATGCCACGGTATTGGCCGTGACGTGCCATTTACTGCCCTATTATATCTACCGGGACTCGACCTTTTATGTATGGTCTACGCGACAATATTGGACGTGATGACCTATTTACTGCCGTGTTGTATCTACAAGGTCCGGACCGTTTATGTATGGCCTACGCACCATTATATAGACCGTGACGTTCCGTTTACTGCTGTATTGTATCTACAGGGACCGACCTTTTATGTTTGGTCTACGCGACAGCATTGGCCGTGACGTCCCATTTTCTGCTGACGTCTTTCAACAGAGTCTCGACCTATTATTATATGACTTGTATGTTCTTTTCACCAGCGCGAGTCGTGACGGCACATTTAAATCTGATGCGAGTGTTCAACTTACATCTTGGTGGCGGAGCGTTTCGGACACCTGGAAAAGAAACAACATGTTTCAACATATACTAAATCAGGGTATCATATAGATGTGGACTTTATGTTCCAATACAATACATGTACATAACTCAATATTGTAAAAATCCGAAAAAAACAACATTTATATAAAACCAAACTTCAAAATGGGATAAAAGAATGACATTATTTGCCGATTTATGCAAGAAAAAATGACCATGATTATGTATTAAGTTAACGTTTTGTACAATCGAACGTTTTACCATGACAGAAACTATATACAGTAAAACCTCTCTATAACGGCCACTAAATTGTGTTAATTAGTTGGTATTTAGGACAGGTGGCTGCTTAAAGCAAGGTGAAAGTAAAACAGAACGCTCCTATAGGAGCGTTCTGTTTAACTTTCACCTTGCTTTAAGCAACCACCTGCCTTTAACACAAAATATTTGATGTAATTTAGTGGCCGTTATAGAGAGGTTTTACTGTAACTAGATCTATTTTGTTCCACAAATAAATAGAGCAGACCCTGGTCAGACGGCTCCTACGGAAATGTGTGATATATGTCTATTCGGTTTGTAAATGCGTCCAATGCTTCTAAATTGCGTGCAATGTCCTTTAAATAGATGTGTATTGAGGACTTACCCTTTACTGCTGTCAGCCTTTTCATATCTGAAAAATAATAAGGAAAATAGTAGAGTCTATAACAATTGTTAATTTTTTACGCATTTGCAAACAGAGCAGACCCAGATCAGACGGCTCCTTTAGGATCAGGGTCCGCTCTGTTTGCTTATGAAATAACGTGTGCGTGCGTGTGTGCATGCGTGTCTGTGTTTCTGTGTTTATATGCCATCAAAACATGTTCAAAACTAATGTTTCATGACGTAATTATTTCTTAAATGAAAATCTACTGTGTAAAGGGTTAAATGCAATGATATGTTTACATACATTTAATTGTTACCACATCGGTGCTTGACACTCGTCTTCATGATACATGAATTTGAATTTTGTTATTGATTATGATACATGAATCTGAATTGTGTGATTACATCCATGTAGTATCTATAGTAGCCGCTTATATTGGTCATTTATCATTTACCTGATAGAAACACCTTTTCACGCCTTTGTAAACAGAACAGACCCATATCAGAGGGAGCTGTAGGAGCCGTCTGATCTGGGGTCTGGTCTATTTGTTTATGAATGAAATAATATAGATATGATTATATGGTTTCTGACATGGCCACCATTCCTCTGTTTTTTTCATTTACCATTTTAAAAACTACACGTAATTGAATGAACATTCATATAGTTATGTTTTTCGTATAAATATTCACGAGGTGAGTATAAGCATACATACAATTGGCGCTATGGAGAACCAGCTGTCTAGGTTTTCTGGAAAAAAATACAATACTACAGTACAGCACCTCTAAGGCAACCATCCAAATGAGGTACATTGTATAAGTCTGGGCCTAGAGCCAGGTGGTAGCTTAATGCAGGATGAAAGTTATGCAGAAAGCTCCTGTAAGTTTTCTGTATTACTATCATTCTGCATTAGTCATAGCTTGTAACCCCGCGCAAATATTGAAATGCAAATAATCAAATGTATAAATGATTTACAGTAAAACCCATCTAAACATATCTGTTTTGGAAACAGGTAGCAGCTTAATGCAGGGTGAACGTCATACAGAAAGCTGCTCTAATGCCACCCTGCATTAAGCAGCCTGCTTAAAAGTATGTAAGTTCTTCTCTACTAGAATTCTAATTTAAGGGGGTGTCACACTAGAGCGTATGGCACGAACGTATGCGAAAAAATGCCGATACGCTCGCATACGCAGATATACGCTAGGAGTAGGTTCTAGGCATACGTCGTATACGTTTCAAGTATGCTGTTATACGTTGGTGTATGTTCTCATACGCAGAGGCCAAAAATAATTTTTGAACTTGTTCAAAAAAGTTCAACGTATACGAGCGTATGAATTATACATTTCGCAAACGCTCATCATACGCTAGGCACACGCTGAATACACTAGAGTGTCGGTAAAGTACGTTACTTATAGGTCAAATACACTTCACAAACAGTGGTATGAAGGCGACCAGTAAAGTTATTATATGCATAGCGTATCAGTAACGTGATGGTAACGTAAGTCTAACGAATGACTAATGTATTTAATGCATTTCTGGCTATTCATACGCTACACATGCGCTAAGCATACGTTATTCATATGCTCGCATACGCTACTTATACGCTACACTGACGCTGACATAAGTTGACACACGATCGTATACGTTTCTCGTGCGCTGCATATACGCCAGATATAGGGTACGCATACGCTATTCATGCGCTGCTAATACGTTCATCAAAGATAGTGGTGGAAAATTCGGGTTTATACGCCCAAAAGTTGTGCGTATGACCAGTTTTCAAACGCAGTCCATACGTTCCTCTCATAAATACGGTATAGTGTGACATGGCCATTAGAGAGGTTTTGTTGTACTGATGCTTATACGTATAGATTACGTTTTGAGTTATATATTGAGGTAGTTACCAACTGCACTAAATTAACTTTAACACTCGTATTATCATCGTCACCCTTGTCCGTGTCACCATCTTATTCGTCATATGCACCATTCCTCATATGTATTCATATTCTTTTTCAGTTCATCTTTTTCATATCGACTTTGTTTATACTGTCTTTTCATCCTCGTTTTAATCGCCATCATCACCACCATAATCATTATCAACAATAACAACAACATCAAACCCGTTTTCGTTATCATCATCACCACAACTAACCATCGATATCATCAAACCAGTACATAGTGGGTGTGAAATGCCTGCAAGAACGTTTGTTAACATTTGAGATGCTACCGACAGCCTTATGATGCGCTTTACAAACAGGTACAAGCTTCGTATGTGAAGGCAACTAAGTAAGCATCTCCCAAGGCTTTAACTTTTCCCCTCATGTAAATGCTTTTTCACGTTTATGCAAACAGAGCAGACCCAGATCAGACGGCTCCTATAGGAGCCGTCTGATCATGGTCTGCTCTGTTTGCTAATGGAAGTTGACAGATCCGTGTCTTTAGTTACTAAACTGGTTACAATGTTACACCTGCCATATTTTATTACAACTATTTTGTCGATGAATATTCAGTAGGTATTAAAAACTTTGACTTAATAAAGAATAGGGAAAGGGTTAGTTAGACAATAAAACTTCGATTTTGAAATTGATGCGTTGTACATTTTGAACATAACGCTATTCAGATTTGCTCAGAATAATGCTATAAGTTAGGAAGGTTTCTATACCTTGCTCTTGCTGTTCTCGGTAAGAAGACATACTTAATAAGGATATATGTGGTGATACAGAGGGTGCCGAAGATCAATGTCATAAGTACGGTAAACCAGACCACGTTCACACGGTCCTCGAAAAATGTCTTGTATCTATAGAATAAAACAAATAATCATACATAGGCTATTACAATCACTAATATAATTTCTTAATTCGCCGGAAAGTGGACATGATAATTAAATATATAGCTGAAGCTGAAACATATTCGTCACATGAATGAAATCATGTGACGAATACGTGTGAATTCTTCATATTGTTGCTTTCAATATGTTCGAAATGGAAAATTGACACATGTGCCAGAATCATACTAGAACATTGTTACGCGAAATCAAACTAGAACAGTGTTATAGCATCAAAATAGGAAACTGTTGTACGGAATTAAACTAGAACAGTGTTATGCGGTATCAAACTAGGACACTACTACGCGGAATCAAACAACATGTATGACACGGTCATACGGAGTCAAACTAGAAGCATACTTTTAAACGAAATCAAACTAGAACATTTTAAAGTAGAACACTGTTTCACGAAGTCAATCAAACTAGAACACTGTTATATTGAGTCAAACTAGAACATTTTATACGGAATCAAACTAGAACTTTGCTACACGAAATCAGTCAAACTTATACGTAGTCAAACTAGAACAATGTTATACGTAGTCAAACTGTTATACGGAATCAAACTGTTATACGGAACACTGTAATACGACATCAAACTATGACAGTGTTATATGGAATCAAACTACATATAAACACTGTTATACGGAATCAAACTACATATAAACACTGTTATACGGAATCAAACTACATATAAACACTGTTATACGGAATCAAACTACATATAAACACTGTTATACGGAATCAAACTAAATGTAGAACAACGTTGTACGGAATTATTGTCATTGAAACGCAAACAGAATCCAGATGTTCAATCTGCAATGGAAATCAACAACATTGTGGACTCCGTCAACCCAAGAATGGACTACTAACGTCACTGTCCAACGTGTCAAAACAATGTATAAATGTGTATCAATGAGATATACGAGTCACTATATAAAACCTGACGTAAGCTTAATGCATGACGAAATTGTTTCAGGAGTTTTCTGTGTTACAGTTCCATGTGCGTTTGACAGCTGCCTGTTTTATAGACCTTCCCATATTTTCTTACAAGGTATTCTACTGTACTTACTTGACTGTCGCTGTCGTGATCGGGGTGGTCGTGGTTGTAGTCGGTGGAGTGGTGGTAGTGGTAGTGGTGGTAGTGGTGCCCGTAGTGATGTGGACAAGAGATGAACCCACCTGTCCACCCTGATCAGTAGCGTGGACAGGTATAGAGAAAGTATTCAGAGGGCAGTTACACGTGGACATTTCCAGTTGGGTGGATATTTGTCCACTGGTGCTGTCGATCTACACAGAGTATCAAATGAGTCTCGCTATTAAAGCGAATACGTGATTAACGAATGACCATACTATCTCTGTAAAGTTGGATAACTTTCTAGCCAAAGTCCATTTATAGTACATGTATTTGGTTGGCCTAAATTTGACAATGTCTGCATTATGAAGCCGTCTTGTGTCAGCTTTGCATACTTGCTTAAAATATCAGCTTAAATTCCATATTTGCCTTGACCTTTAACCTCATAGAATAGAGTCAGATCTGAAGACTCTTGTAGGAGCCGTCTGACCAGGGTCTGCTCTGTTTGTTGTATCATCTAATTATAATACAGTAAAATCTCTATTATTCGAACACTAAAATACGTATCATTATCGATCTTTAAAACAGGTGGCAGCTTAATGCATGGTGAAAGTCGTGCAGAAAGCTCCTCTACGAGCTTTCTGCATTACTTTCACCATGCATTAAGCTGCCACCTGCATAAAGGGATCTAAAATCTTCTACACTAAAATTTCGAACAATCGAGCTTTTACTGTGTATCTGATATTACAGTGTCTGCCATTGCTATGCAGTCATTTATACCCATATACCATTATAACATATCTTAACAAATCAGTCATGATGCTATTATTTCTTACATAAATATTCATCAGGTAAAGTTTGCCTACCTTAAAATAATGGGTCGTGTATGCGGATTGGTCCATCGAATATGTGAAGTCTCCAAAGTTTCCCGAGTCGTTGTCCGTCGCCGTTACAGCGCCTATAGCAGTATCCATCGTGTCATACGGAGAAATGGTGAACTGGTAACTAACAAGGGAAAACACAGGGCTATAGTTGTTAACGTCATCTGGAAGAATCAATTAATGATACAATGAACGCGCAAAAGAAGTTTTCAACATTGGATTACGTTATTATGTACAAACAAAATGGAACAAAACTTGATGGTTAAAAGGGATAGGCTTTGAAAAACGTTCTGTCTTGTCATGTAAGCTTTACCCCATTCCCTCATAATGACACTTTTGACGCCTCTGTAAAGAACACCTTTTGAAACCAGTGTGATAAACATAGCATTTGCTCCTATAAGACAATTCTAACGGACACCTATAGATAGCCACGATGCGTACATTACATCTGGATTCAGCTACGCATACCAACCATCATACATTGATTATTTGTCACATGAATATTCATAAGGAAAGGGTTAAACATGCTAATAGGTCATTATGACAAGTTAAATTCCCAAGTAGACATGATAGTCTATCTGGTTCACATGCTAGAATGGCTGAAACATTAACATATTGAATGCATACATATGCGATAACATGATGTAGCGACAAAATAACACAGAAAAACAATATATAATGTCTTTTGACAAGATAACACTAATTTGGAGAAAACAGGAGATCTACAATAATTTAGACAATATATCTACCGCTTGAAATGTGATGACATAAGACATTTGCATCGTTCCAAACGATCGACTACAATATAATAAACTTGCCGATCAAAATTGTAAGAGTCGTGTTCACTGAATGGTAACCCCCATCTATGGCCGTGACGACACAAGCTATGCTGTCACTTAATCCTGCGTCAAGGCTGTAAACTGACGTGACCGTGATGTCACATGCAGGCGAAATGCTGAAGAAACTGTGAAATGAGAACGTCATGGTAGTGATAACAATACAAGATTTTGAAATTATCTGTAATGCTTAAAGGCTAACCCAGTCTTCCTTTTCAGTAAATAAATAATTGCATCTATAGACACTGACACTATCATTGATTTGAAGCAAGCCGAATCACCAAAAGCTGGTGTCGTCTTTACTAACTTAAAATAAACTCGTTCCGAAAGTAAAGTAAATCACACATAAATGTAAGATCATTGCCTTCCAGATAAAACTGCTGCTAAATGCGCAACTTCATTACCTTCCTGATCAAACTGCCGGTAATACATAAATGCATTACCATACAGGTAAAATATGTTATTAAACACATAACATAAATGGTTTCCAGATAAAACCTATAACCCCATTGCTTTCCAGATAAACCTATCGCTAAACTCTGTTGTGGCTTACTCCATTGTCTGCCTTCCAGATAACTCATATCGGTATTGTCTTCCAGATAAACTGACGCTAAACACATTACTTCATTGCCTTCCAGATAACACTACCGCCAAATATATAACTTCATTGTTTTCCAGATACATGTAAAATTGTCGCTAAACACACAAGCCTTCCAGATAACGCTATCCCTATATACATAGCTACATTGTATTCCAAATAAAACTGTCGCTAAACACATAACCTCATTGTATCCTGATAAAACTCGCTTAACACCTAACTTCGTCATTATTTTCCAAATACACAGCCACTTAATACATTACTCCATTGCCTTCTACATAAAACTGCTGCAAAACAGATACTTTCATTGCCTTCCTAATAAATTTCCAGATAAAACTGCTGCTAAACAGACAGTTCCAAGTTGCATTCCTAATATAACTGCCCCTAAATACACACCTTCACTGCCTTCCAGAAACAAACTGCTGCTACATGTATTTCCATTGCATTGCTAATAAAGCTGCCGCTAAACACGAAACTTTATTGTGTGAACACTTTCCCTAAAGGATATCTATACAAAAATCCATGACTTTTCAACAATGTATGAATTTTCATTCTGGGATATAGACACAGGAAGTTTTGGTATTGGCAGAGAATGAAGTTTCAGATCGGCATAAATTTGTAGGCAAATAGAGCAGACCCTGATCGGACGGCTCCTACAGGAGTTGTCTGATCTTGGTCTACTCTGTTTACAAATGCGTTACACACGTTTTTATTGAATATCAACTCTTTGCATGCTAAGTAATTTCCGTCTGCAACAATAGTCATCTGCTTCAATTCTCAAAATGAATTTCCTTGCATTGCTTTACATAAATGATATGCTCAAAGTGTCAAACAGTTTGAATCCTGGTGAGAGGCGTCATTATGCAGCGCCTTATCTGGATCCAAACTTGTTTTTCAACAGTAATCTCGGTTTCGCAGCTAGCTTGTGTAGAGAGGTTTTATTAATACAGAGAGACGAAAGAACTTTGAACGAGTACAAAATGCAATTTTTTAAACCAGTTCTAAGAATCTATAAGTGGTGTCATGTAAAGGGACATAGATTAAATGTATATTAAATTAAGCTTTCTTCAGGAATGGCCATTATTTTTCAAACCTTATGTTGTGGTACATGTACCCTTTACTCCATAAATACGTCTTTCTTCGCCTTTGCAAACAAAGTAGACCCAGACCAGATGACTCCTGTAGGAGCCGTCTGATCAGGGCCTGCTCCGTTTGCTTATGAAACAATATAGATAAAATCTACAGTTTCTACAATGGCCAAACATTCCGTGCCCATGAGTCATTATACAAATAGTCTAATTAACAATCATTGTGTCAGTATTTCTAACATACATAGTCATGGAGTAAGTGGTTAAAATCGTTCGGGTCGATTTTAAAGAGAGGTCACAATAGAGGGCTTGGTGGAGAAATAACGATTTTGATATTTGAGTATGCCTCTTATATATCTATGACTCTGATATCGTACAACTGAATGATGATTCTACATGGTCATAACACTATTCGAGACGGAACTTACTCATTGTTGCCAGGACAATCCATTAAACACGTGACAGTGTCACTGACGTCAGGGTCAGTCGTGGCGAACCCAGGGTCTTGAACAGTCGTACCGACAACCTAAGAATAGATGGTGGTATTTAAATGTGTGAACGCTACGTGTTTGTTGATCCTGATGAGACGCCAAGTTATTCGATCTGTGTCTCATCTATACCCAAACTATTTAAACGTCTTCACAAATTTGCCAATAGCATGCAAAGATTATTCAAAGGAATTTTTATTCAATTAACCCTTCACATGCTATTAGAGTACATATCTGCATTTGGGTTTGTACTACAGTAAAACCTCTCTATAACGGCCACTAATTTACATCAAGTATTTTGTGTTAAAGGCAGGTGGCTGCTTAAAGCAAGGTGAAAGTATAGGAGTGTTCTGTTTTACTTTCACCTTGCTTTAAGCAGCCACCAGCCCTAAATACCAACTAATTAACGCAATTTAGTGGCCGTTATAGAGAGGTTTTACTGTATTTGCCATGATAATTCAGTGGATACAACTGATTCATCTAATAAATATTCATAGTGGATGTATTCCTATTTGAATCTTCATCATGGGGATGATTAAGTATCTCCCTGCATAACCGGTCCACTATAGGACAACATGTTATACCTAGTCCTTGTCCGTATGACCATATATGTGTAAATTGATCACGTCATGAATATTCATCAATTTAATCCTTATGCTGTAAAATTTTAAAGGGGTATTTTGGTTTAGACAAAAACTGTAGGATCATATCTGTACAATTCCATATCAGATGCGTGCCTGTGTATACGCACATACGTGAAATGATGGACCCACGTTTCATCCATAGTCGCAAACCTCTGCAGAAAGTTAGCAGGGTCTGCCTATAAACGGTTCAGATTATGCGACAAAGTCCGCCTAGTGTGCTTCTGATCAACTGTCATTAGTCTTGGTACCCAACCGGCTGAGAGCTTTCTCATTGCAAGATCTTCCGTAAGAATGGAATGTATTTTTTTCTAGTGAAATGCCAACTGTACTGGCTATATATATCTCTATAACTCGCATGTCGGCTATAACAATATCATGGGCATTATTGACCATTTCTGGGGTTGCAACAGTGGCAGGCCTTCCAGGACGGGCGCCATCCTGAAGTATTTGCCTGCCACGCTTATATTCCACCACCCACCTTTTCACTGTGGCATATGAAGGGGCATCATTTCCTAGTGTTGCTACCATATCAGTATGCTAATCCTTTCATATTGAATCACTGCTCTTTCAGCGAGTTTGTCACTTTTGCAAAAGTCACTTGCTTTATTTACTTTAGAGTGCTACCTGGAGGATATCCCTGCTTAACTCCTTCAATACAGGGCTCTCAACTTATCAATTAGCTCTCGCAATTTACGTTTTAATCGATTAAATGACAATATGACTATTTATTAGCTGAAATTTTATAATGTAAACTTTTCAAGGAAATGTTTTGCTTTGACATAAACAGTAGAATCATATCTATATCATGCCATAAGCAAACAGAGCAGACACTGGTCAGAGCCGTCTGATCCGAGTCTTCTCTTTTTGCAAATGCGTAAAAGGCGTTTATATAAGGGAAAGGGTTAAACAAAGCAAAATGGTTTAAACAACGTTGGTATCGGGATACATTTTCTTCTGGTTGCCATGGCAAACAGAGTTCTTCGTGGACTTTGTTTAAAAAAATGCAATAGAAGCTCGCGATAACTATGTCTGTGGGTACAATTGGCCCAGGTGTTTCAGAAGCGTTGTTTTTTTAAGTGTATTGTTGATGACAGACGACGCATGGCAACGGATATATTATTATAGTTCACAAGGAGCAAGTACTATCAAAATAGATCAATTGAGCACTTCGTTCTCAATTGAACTAAAGCAGCTGAAATAAATGAGATGAAACAGGTGCGACACTTTCGGCACTTTTCAGTGTTTGACATTAGATCAAATGTTTGTAGAAAAACAATATGGTATACGTTGACTAAGTTTTGAGTAGGTGAAACTTTAATCAAAGACTAAATATCAAAACAAAATGTGCGCGTTAAATCCCTTATATATAATCATACCAATACTCGTGACACTTTGTTCTATATATCAGTCTTAGGCGAAATGTACAGGACCTTACTAAAAGTCGTAGGAATACATATCAGATTAGGATCTATTACAAATTAGTGCTAGAACAGAGATATGCAATTTATTTAATTAAAATGCTAATGCATGTATGTTTTCATTCTGTTTCATTGAATTATTTTCACGTTTAATTAGCGTGTTCTGTTGATGTTAGATTAGTTGTAATTAAACCTTTGTTAGTCTGGAGATAGTGGAATTCCACGATTTCCATCTATATACGAGTAAAAAGGTGAGTGGATAGTGAGAAGTGAAGAACATTGTGCAACACATTTGAGTTATAAATGTATACTAACCACTCTCTATCATCCTTATTTCTGAAAATGCAAAAGTGTGGACTCTTTACATTTTAAACTGTGTTCCAGTAAAAACAAGCGATGTTTTACGCAAGCATAAAATGGCAGCGTTAAACATGTTTAAGCAGGATAGAAGATAAAACAGAAAGCACTATTATTTAGTAATTTTGACCAAGAGAGACATGGGAGAACGACGAAAATGCTTTAATAAGATATCATTTTTGCTGAAAACGATATTATAGGATCTGTTCGCACTGTTTGCTAATGGAATTTGATAGATCTGTTTCTTTAGTTTCTAAAATGGCAACAATGTTACACCTTCCATATTTCAGTATAACTATTTTGTCCATGAATCTTCAGTAGGTATTGAAATTTGGAATAAACATAGAAGACGACAAGGGTTAAAGAAGGGAATGTGAACATTTGGAAACCAAGAAATACATAGTTCTCGTGATGTTTCAGGCACAGATAAGACCTTTTGACGGTCAATTTGAAAGGCGTAAGTTAAAGCATGCTTTGACACATCTTTTAAAGTGAATAGCTGCGATTAAAGGATCTTTTCTTATTTCTGATACAAAACTTTTCTGTTGATTTGCATTTTCAAAAGAAATGTTATGCAAGGACATACCAAGTTCTGACCAAAGACGATCAACTGACTTCTGAAATAAGCAACTGTTCCTCTAAACAGGTATGAGTGTTCCAGCTGCTATTGCTTTGGTTTTTAGCATTTATAATAACCTTTGCAAACAGCCTGTATCCAGATGAGTAACTTGGAACATCATCAGGGTCCAAACTGTGTCACTCTGACATTTGTTTTTATGAAAAGATATGGAAGAAAAATGTATTTTTAGAATTGCAGCAGACGACTATATTAGCAGACATTACTTGCTCAGTGCAGAAGGTATTTGGAGTACAGTATGATGGACAGCAAATGACCTGCATAATGTTAACAACACATCAAACATCAAAGAGTTCTTGGGCATTAGTGAGGCTAAGTGAGCACAGCGAAAAATATTGCAGCTGTAATTGTTCTTGAGTGTGCATCTAAAGACTAGCCTCGCAGTGAATCATGAACATTTTGAATTTCTGTCAAAGGTGGCTGCGGCTTTCGCCTCAGCCGATAATTCTAAATTGAAAAATATGGTTTGCCTAAAATGATTAAACATGGTTTACATTGTAACAAAATGCACACTTTTTCGCCCTGCTTTGAATTTCCAAAAATAGCCGTATTTGTTTTATATTGTAAGTAAATGCATCCCAGAAAATAAGCAGTTTAAGTTAAATAAGTTTAGTTTTAATGGAGGGGAAAAGGCACCAGTATTCAACTTTGAGCACCTTCAGAATAACGACTGTCTTTGAGAGTTCGCACATAACCAATGTCTTCTTATAATTCTGTTAATCCTTACAACGCTATTTTATTCAAATGAACTATTTAAAATTAAAAAAAATATCATATTTAAGGTGAATATTCAGGGATAATTTTTTTAAAAAAAACTGTAACTTGACAAACAGTTCAGTCCCTGATGAGGGGGCTCATTTGGGAACTCTCTCATCTGGATCTACACCGTTAGCCTGAATCCCGTCTTTACTCCCCTCCATGTCCAAATACTACTGACCCTTTCCGTCATTTAAATGTTTTTCACGCATTTTCAAACAGAGTAGACACAGAGCCGTCTGATCAGAGTCTGCGCTTTTTGCTAATGGGATTTGATAGATCTGTTTCTTTATTTTATAAAATGGCTACAATGTTACACCATCCAAATTTCATTATGTCTATTTTGTCCATGGATGTTCAGTAGGTACTGATATTTTGGAATAAACATAGAACAAGGAAGGGTTAATATTTGCTGTTTTATAATGTGTATGTACAGGATTATACACCTATTTGAGCTAAATACACTATTTTCTGTCTTGTTTTATTACTTCAGTTTTCTTTATTCACTTACACAATTTTAAGCCACGGCAAATTTATGTACACATGTTAGATAGTATGTGTTTAAATGTTTAGTATCTAGCCAGTAATTGTGTCCAAATACCTTCACGATTGCACCTCACATATTCTTTAAAAAATTATTCCTAGGGGAGAATGCGGAGATTGTCATGCCCTTAAGACGCATAGCCTTCCCTGATCAGGCAGCGTCTACAAAAGCTATCGCATCTGGGTCTATTTTGTTTGCAAATGCGTTAAAAGGCGTTAAGTACTATGAGGGGAAAAGTTAAAGACATAGTTTAGATCTAAATTGTATTCGTATGTTTTACCTTTATAATGTCCTTAAATAAGGACATGAGCAAACAGTGTAGACTAAGACCAATTGATCAATCTGATCTCAAAGTTCAAACAGTTTATGTCACTTTTCCCCAAAGGCCATACATGGTCACATACTCTTGCACGTGGCTGTATCATTGTGTATGGGGTCATACATGTTCACACACTGTTAGACATGGCTGTTTCATTGTGTATTGGGTCACACATGTTCACACACTGTTGAACATGACTGTATCATTGTGTATGGGGGCCACACATGTTCACACACTGTTGAACATGGCTGTACCATTGTGTATGGGGTCACACATGTTCACATACTGTTGAAAATGGCTGTATCATTGTGTATGGGGGCCACACATGTTCACACACTGTTGAACATGGCTGTATCATTGTGTATGGGGGCCACACATGTTCACACACTGTTGAACATGGCTGTATCATTGTGTATGGGGTCACACATGTTCACACACTGTTGAACACGGCTATACCATTGTGTATGGGGTCACACATGGTCACACGCGCTTGTATTTGGCTGTGTCATTGTGTATGGGATTTACATTTTGTTATAAGGTCTTCGTTTCTCTTTTTCTCTGTGTCAATTTCTTTTCAATGTTCCAATCTATATTCTTACTGTCACCTCGATGTTCAGGTAAAGAGCTCAAGAGTTGGAATAAATAATTGAACACTCAAATGATTAATAACTACGTATCTTAATTTAGACGAGAAAACACGTATCAACTTATGTATATCCAGAAATATGTGTAACTTTCCGTCGATGTCAATTTGCTCACCGCTCCGTCAGGCACACTTCGCAGTTACATGTATCTAGCCACTCAAAGCTCCGCCATACACAATCATCCTCCAACTCACACAACTCATTCATCTACAGATTCACCCTTCCGTCAGGCAAAATACTTAGTCATCCACCAACTCACCGCTTCGTCAGGCACACTACTCAGTCATCTACCCACTCACTGCTCCGTCACACACCACTCAGTCATCCACCAACTCACCGCTCCGTAAGACACACCGTTCAGTCATCTACTAACTCACCGCTTCGTCAGGCACACCACTCAGTCATCTACTAACTCACCGCTTCGTCAGACACACTACTCAGTCATCTACCCACTCACCGCTCCGTCAGACACACAACTCAGTCGTCTACCCACTCACCGCACCGTCAGGCACACTGGTGGCGTATGTACCACTGTTCCAGATCACGGCTTCGTTCACATCTCTGATAGACAGTGTCAGGGTGTTGGTAGCCGTCATGCTGGTGTTGTCGACCAGGTGAATGGTAAATACAAATAACGTGGCCGTCACTTGCTCGAAATCTATATCAGTCTGGGTGGTTACAACAGACTCGTTAACGTCTGAAAACACAGACAATGGCGATTTCATCGATATAAAGCTGATATGTAATAGCACTTAATCTGTTGAAAAATTAAATACGGCTTCTCTTTCTCTGAATATTAATTAAACAAAAAGATGTATCAAAATGTTTATCACTGAAGAAGATTATTTGTATGACAAACAGTGCAGATCCTGATCAAATGATTCCCTAAGGAGTCCTTTAATCTGGATCTACACTGTTTGCAAAGGTCTTATATACACGATTTTCCGTACATTAGGGGTTAATGGTGTTGCTCCCCTTCCCACTGATGTGATCACATTAACAATCTAATCCCATTCCGAAGGGACCCTATGATTAAGGTCTGCACAGGTTGCCATACCAATTAATGTCAAAGGTTGCCACTAGGGTGTGTATATTTGAAAGAACTCTCTGTCGTGAAAAATGGATGCGTTTTAAATTTTAATTTGGACGATTTTACCCAATAGTCAGAACGCCGTTTATTACAGATTCTTTACTAGCCTAATCTCAAGTGATGCCCTGCGTTCCTGTTGTGATCAGCGTTCCTGGACGTATAATCATTACTGTAACTATGTTTCGAATGATTTTTTAAAGAAACGTCTTAGCTCTCAAATATTCTAGCAAAGTCTGGTATCACAATTCGTCGGTTTCGACATCGGTATCAACAACTGCTTAAGAAAGTCCAGATGTGGATATAGAACATTGAGTGACAGTACAGTATAGTAGAACATTTATTGAACATAGGCGTCTTAAAACAGGTGGTTGCTTAATGCAGTGCAAAAGTAACACAGAAAGCTTACAATTACGGTAGTAGTTGTCTTAAAAGTAAGCTTACAAATACAGTAGAAGCTGTCTTAAGCGGTCATTCATTTACTGAACATATCCGTCTTAAAAAGCTGGTGGTTGCTTAATGCAGTGCAAAAGTAATGCAGAAAGCTCCAATAGGAGCTTTCTGCATTACGTTTGACCTGCATTAAGCTACCACCTGGCTTACAGGCCAACAATTAGACTTCTTTTTGAGACATAGACTAATTTTTGTTTCCCAAGGCACCAATGACAGGTCATATCAACAATAATAATATCCCCTATCATACATAATATTTTTAAGTCCTCAAAACGACCTTTTTTCGAAGAGTTTCTAGTAAAAACCTAGAGAGTTTTCTTACCCACAATAGGAGATTTACTTCACTTATCAACAATAAAGAAATACACTTACTTACAGATCCGAGGGAGAATAGTCTCGACCCTTCCGCCGGACTTGATACCCACCACACACTCAAGTCATTTCCAGCGTCGTCTTGAACTTCTATTGTGAAAACTTCACTTCCGATTGAAACATTCTCGTCTACAGTACGGTTGTTGGGCAAGTTGGTGAATGACGGTGCTGCCCATACACCTACAACTCACAGAAAGGAAATTTCTCACCATGTAATGGCAGTGAAGTGATATATCTCAGTCACATATTATACTGAATTCTTATAGAATCTATTTACAGTAGAACCAGTGCCAGATCATCAAAAAGAATTATGGGTCTGTAAGGTAGGTGGTAGCTTAATGCAGGTCAAAAGGCTCCAATGGGAGCTTTTTGCAATACATTTGCCCTACATTAAGCAATCGCCTGCCTTTTAATAGTCCTGTATACCGTAAATAAATGGCCGCTTAAGACGGAACCTACTGTAGACAGGATTTCCAGTCTGAACGTAAATACATGTAAATACATAAGAAGGCATGAACTGTACGATGTTAGTGTCGGGATAACTGTAACCAAGAAAATATTGTGTGATTCAACCGTCCAAAGTTCAACAAGAAGAGACATACTTACCTTTGAATTTTGCAAACAATGTTGACCAAAATCGGTGTACATTGCTCGTCTCAATACATATATAGACCCGATAGGAAATTTTTTCCGAGTCGTGTTTTTCTTGTTTTTCGGAGTGGTTTAATGTTCAAATAGATAGTTTTAGGCTAGTTTAACATACTTCGATCACATTTTTTATTTTTTTATTTTTTTATATTTTTTTTTTTTTTTTGGGGGGGGGGGGGGGGGGGTGTCCATGGGTGAGCCCAAGCATGCGTAGGGCACCTTTGGCTCGTCTGATACCGGACAACACGAATACTCATTATGTAAAGGGTCAAATCACGAGCTGAGGAACTCTGTGAAAGCGGTGTCTGCTTATAACTGGATTAAAATGAAGATAAGGGGATGGGCCTTTACTCCATGAATATTTTGGTAAGAAATAATGCACCAGAGCCAACGATTTTATTTTTGAATTTCAATTTCAATTTCCCATTGCAAGCAATGCAGATCCTAGTGAGAAGGATCCTACAGGAACTCACTCATCTGGGTCTACACTGTGTGTGGTAAAAAATCGTGCTTAGCACATTATGGGTTAACTCAGATCTGTTTATCACCAGTGCAAGGTTGGTGCTTATGGAAAATTAGTATGAAAGCATTACAAATTGTATATATGTTTTCTCTCTGTTGAGGGCCTCATGGAAGATTGGTCATAACCAAATGAGTACTCTCGTTAAATAAAGTCTTTATTATTATTATTATTATTAAATAATGACATAATGCATATGTATTAGCTGAACTGTTTTACTTCAATACAGGATTTTGTTTTACCTTAGCAGAAACTATAGAATCAGACCATAATCATACTGCCCCTACTGGAGCCGTGTGAGCTGGGATTATTCTGTCTATGGAGTAAAGGGTTAAGCCTTTCATGCTGAGTGGACTCTGTAGTTAAACACTGATGGGTCATTCCACTATGAATATCAAGCATTCAAACTGTAAACCCCATAGAAATCTTCAATTTTATTAGCTGTGGTCACCACAAAAAGTGTAGGAGCGACGACAAAGAAGATGAAATATTTTATGTATGTAAAAGATTCAATGAATGAATATTCATGCAGGAAATAATGCTATAATAATATTAATCAAGTCAATGTTTGTAATGGCATATGAATACAGGAAAGTGTGGCAATGACAGAAACTGTAGAACTAGAGCTATATTATTTCAAAAGCAAACATAGCCGACCCTGATCAGATGGGTCCTACGGGGACACTCTGATCTGGTTTAATTGTTTGCAAAGGCGTTAAAAGTAGTAAAGGGTTAACCCTCACAAATTAAATGCTGATTTTTCAAATGGACTATTCCAAAATTCAAACATGTCAAGCTTACGGTGAATATTTAGGGCTTTTTCTAAAGAAAAGTGTAATATGACAAACAGTGTAGATCCTGATGAGAGGGCTCCTCTATGAGCCCTCTCATCTGGGTCTACACTACTTGCAAAGGACATTAGTGACTCATTTCCCGTATTGTAATGGTTAAACAACCAAAGAGAACTTCGGATAAATTGCGTCTACAGACAGACGGGCTTTTGTTTTGATAAGGTGATTGGAGTATATACTTCAACTCTACTTAAGCCCAACTTAAGCCTTTCCCTAATGACCATTAATGCATAAATTGATCACTTCGCGAATATTCAATTACTTAATTATGTAAAATAATGTTAAACATTCAAAGAAATCTTTTGGCGTAGACAAGAAAACTTAAAGAATCAGATCTATACGGTAGTACATCTATAAGCAAACAGACCAGATCCCGATCACACAGCTCCTATAGGAGACGTCTAATCCGGGTCTGCTCTGTCTGTACAGGCGTGAAAAAGGCATGTGTATGAAATCGCGTGGGACCATATCTGTACCGATCTGTCAAACGATCTTGACCCTGATCAAATATCTAAACTGGGTCTATATGGTTTACAACAGGTTAACATAATTTACCATTTCGCGTGATAAAGTGGTATGCCTTTAGCATGTCTACTTCAATGGAAATGGACAAAAAGTCACACAATTGTTTCGCTAGTCCTTAATGTCATGACTTATTCAGTAGTAGCATTGAAAAAGAAAGGGTTGAGTGAAATAAAAATGTTATTTATTGGGTGGGGAGGGGAATAAGAGCCTTAACCATTTCCCCTTATACAGAGGTTGTTTTTTCACGCTATTGCAAACGGAGTAGACCCGGATCAGACAACTCAGGTAGGGGCCATCGGATCAGGGTCTGCTCTGTTTGCCTATGCAAACATAATAGATCTGACTCCACTCTTTCTACCAAAACATGTGTACATATTCAATTAAATAAAAAAAACGGCTAATAACTATTCATGGTGTCAATATTTCTAACATGAATATTAAACAGGGAAAAGGTTTAAACAATAACAAATTAGGAACAGTACTTACCAAATATTACATTGATAACAGTCATTAAAATGTGTGTATGGTAATATTCCATGTCTACGTGGAAGAAATACATTTAAACAACTAACGAGTTGTTTATTCGCTCACAATCTAGTGAATTATGATTAAATAGAATTTAACGTAAAACTTTGCAGCGAATGGATATTTAAACCAATTCCAATGTTCATTCATTGTCTAATAGGCATACAAATAGTTAAGAATAAAATAAAAAGTGTTTGATACATTGTTACAACATAGAAATACAAGATAGTTTGTCTCTGAATTGAGATCAACAAAAGAAAAAGAAAATTGACAGAAAAAAGACAGATTTGGTATCACGAAAGACCCAATAAAAGTTTCTTCAATTAAATCTTAACAAGTTTTCAATAAAAGTTAATTTACCTGATACAAGTAGCCAGTGTAGTATCCAAATCATGACTGTCCACTTAACTTACAACATAAGGTAAAAACGATCTTTATACGCGTTGAAATACAGTCATTTAAATCATTTAACCCTTTTAGTGCGGGAAACGAGTCACTAATGTCCTTTGCAAACAGTGTAGACTCAGATGAGAGGGCTCCTAGAGGAGCCCTCTCATCAGAGTCTGCACTGTTTGTCATGTTACACCTATCTTTAAAATATTCCTGCATATTCACAGTAAGCTTGGTCCCTTTTTGAATTTTTGGACAGTCTATTCGAAACTTCAGCGGTGAAGGGTTAATCCTATTGATTATGCTAATATTGAGCATGAGACAGTCGAATACAAACTGTTCATATCTAAATGAGACACTGTGTAAATCGGTATCTGATCCAGATCCAAACAATTTGACACTTTGATTGCGTGTTTGAAATGAAATATAAGAAAGGAGTTCTGAGAATTGATTTGGGAGACATTTTGTGACAACGAAAATGTGCTCTGTGCTAAATGGGAAAGGACATCAAGAAGCAGAGGCCGATAAATCAGCTTCCCCTTGTGTCTGAGCAAGATCTTCAATGCTTATCATTGATTCGCGTATGTGTTAACATTTTTATGCGACCCCCGTAAAATTAAATATGGACTGATCCAAGAGACAAGTTGGGTGAGTTTAATTTGAGACATGAGTAAGAACGGGTGGCATTAAAAGAATCTCCATCTAGCGATGTACCTTTTGCCTGCTAAGTGCGACCTGACTGGTGTTTACAGCTTGGATCCAGATGAGACGCCAAGTAAATCGACGTCTTATTAGGATCCAAGTTGTTTGGCATTCGCTCAATAGTTTCTCAATACAGTAAAACGTCTCTATAACGGCCACTAAATTATGTTAATTAGTTGGTATTTAGGGCAGGTGGCTGCTTAAAGCAAGGTGAAAGTAAAACAGAACGCTCCTATAGTTCTGTTTTATTTTCACCTTGCTTTAAGCAGCCACCTGCCTTTTAACACGAAATACTTGATGTAATTTAGTGGCCGTTATAGAAAGGTCTTACTGTAGCTTGAACGAATCGGCCGTAAGTGAAAACTATAACAGATCTGATTAAGCAGACGCCATTTTCATATCAGGCTAAGCGTTAAAGTAAATACACTCGATTTTATTGCGCATATTTGTCAGGGATAACTGTTATATGTATTCATGATAAAGATTAGTTTTTGCTTCGAAAACTTCCCTGTATTATGAGCGATCTAATAAATCGTCAATTAATGGCATGCTTATTAGCATGTAGTCTTTAGACAACGTTTCAACTTTGCGCCCTGCACGTGCATTTTAGATTCATTTACTCTCATTTTTGTGAATAGTAACCCTTTCCTTCATCTAAACGCATTTTCACCCATTTTCAAAAAGAGTAGAGCAAAATCAGACCGTTCCTGTAGGAGCCGTCTGATCAGGGTCTGCTCTGTTTGCTAATGGAAATTGATAGATCTGTTTCTTTAGTTTCTACAATGGCTGCAATGTTCCGCCTTATATGTTTCATTATAACTATTTTGTCCATGCATATTAAGTTATTATAATTTGTAATAGATATAGAACCAAGAAAGGGTTAAATGTTCGCATGCGGTGGTGGACTTCAGTCTGGTTCCATGCAGATGGGATGGCATATATGAATCAGACTCATCGGCTTTCTGGTTGTATTTTTTGAGAAATAGAAAATGTTTGCGTGTTAGAATCGACGCAGTTGAGCATTTCAGCAGGCAACAGTTTTAAAAGTTTTATAAAGATTACTTTTTAATAGATGATATTTATTTAAATTTCGGACCAATCAATAACTTGTCACTGTTTTGACACGAATTAAATAAAAAAAAAAGAATGTTAGATTGGCTTTATAAATTCGGTGTCGGTAAAAGCCATTATTTCCCAAATCCTTTTGAACTGTAAGTTGAGTAGATGTTAAAAACTCATAAATGTGCAAATATAATGGCATTGATTGAAAAACCCTTTATCGATGGCTCCTGTAAAATTGACAAATTGCATTTAATTAACCGTTTTCTTCATGTAAACCCTTTTTCATGCGTATGCAAACAGAGCAGATCCAGATCAGACGACTCCTATGGGAGCCATCTGATCAGGGTATCCTCTGTTTGCTTAAGAAGTATGACATACATGACTCTACGGATTCTAGCAATATGAAAATACGTTTAATTGCTACAGTAAACCTCTCTACAACGGCCACTAAATTGTGTTAATTAGTTAGTATTTATGGCAGGTGGCTGCTTAAAGCAAGGTGAAAGAAAAACAGAACGCTCCTATAGGAGCGTTCTGTTTTACTTTCACCTTGCATCAAGCAGCCACCTGCCTTTAACACAAAATACTTGATGTAATTTAGTGGCCGTTATAGAGGTTTTACTGTATTTTGTGTGATCACATTATATCCTCTATATAGTGACCACTGAATCAACCCTTCACTCCATGAATATTCATGTAAGAAATAATGGCATCATGAATATCAATTACTAATTATTTCATACCTGCATATAAAAACGACACGTTCTGGCCACGACAGACACTGTATAATCAGATCTAAATTATTCATATACGCAAACAGAGCAGACCTTGACCAGACAGTGTCTACAGGTTCCGTCTGATCTGGATCTACTCTGTTTGCAAATGTGTTCAAATGTGTATCGACAGTGTAAAGTGTTAATGGACATAGGCGTATTTAATCATTCCCTGTTAAATATTCGTGTTAGAGATAACGACATCATGAATAAATATTAATTAGCTGATTTTTTTTATAATGGCATATGTACACAGGATTTTTGGTATTGGTAGAAAAGGTAGTTGGTTATAATTTCATAAGCAAACAGAGCAGATCCCGATCTGGGTCTATTCTGTTTGCAAAGGTGAGAAAAGGCGTTTTATATGAAAGAGCGTGTTAAAGCAGATGGTTGTTTGATGCAGTATGAATATATGCAAAATGCCTCCATCGAGGGTTCAATGCAAAACGCTTTAACCAATTATCATTCATAAGCAAAAACAAAATGTTTTTTTTTTGTCTTCCTAAAACTGCCAATTCACTTTTCTTTCAGTTACTTAACGGTTTATAGTAGAGGTTACACTGGGTCATGGAAAAAGAGCTTTCTTGCGCTAATGAAGCCTTTTGCTTGTTTATTGAATTCCTGATAAAAGGAAAAGGAAAATGAACCAATATGTCACTTCAAAATAATTTATTTCTTCTTGACGGTTCATATTCAACATTATAACTCTGACGCAGTCAGATTCAACAATCAATCTTTGCCATCTTTATAAGATGGTGATTTTAATCGTTTACTCCATAGATATTTATGTAAGAAATTATGACGTCATGAATATTAATTAGCTTTATACTTATTAAGGCATATAAACACAGGACTGTTTTGGCCATGACATGCAGGATCAGGTCTATATTATGTCATAAGCAAACAGAGCAGACCCTGATCAAACGGCTCTTAACCTTTTCCCTGTTCTATGTTTATTCCAAATTTCAATACCTATTGAATATTCATTAATAAAATTGTTATAAAGAAATATGGAAGGTGGAACATTGTAGCCATTTTAGAACCTAAAGAAACAGATATATCAGATTCTAATAGCAAACAGAGCAGACCCTGATCAGACGGCTCCTATTAGGAGCCGTCTGATCTGGGTCTACTCTGTTTGCAAATGCGTGAAAATACGTTTATATGAGGGAAAGGGTTAAAGGAGCCATCTGACCTGTGTCTAATCTGTTTGCAAAGGCGTTAAAAGGTGTATAGTTCAACAAGATTCACCTGACGTTGTTGACCTCTATTATCATAATTTCAAACTACGCTGGGCTTCTATATATCTTCTAGTCTCCGTGAATTATTTATACACGAGTGCACTTGGTATATCCAGGTATACCAGATTAAAATACAGTATATCCTCTCTATAACGGTCAATAAATTGTGTTAATTAGTTGGTATTTCGGGCAGGTGGTTGCTTAAAGCAAGGTGAAAGTAAAACAGAATGCTCCTATTGGAGCATTATGTTTTACTTTCACCTTGCTTTAAGCAGGACTATATTATAAATCAAAATATGTGATGTGATTTAGTGACCATTATATAGAGAGGTTTTACTGTACCATTCACCATTGACAAATGTATCGCCAAGAATGTGCCTCAGATGGATTATATCGTGTCTCCCGTGCATTTTATTATGTACGATGTGCTGGCGAGTATTGATATAAACTGCTTCATCTCACTTTAATCTATTCTTGCATATTGGACTATATCTATGGAATAAAGGGTTAAAGACTTGTTACATTCTTCAATCACCAGTCCATACACAAGTTGCTTCCTAAATGTCCCAGTATAGACCTTGTGTGTTGCTAGGCAACAATCATCAAGATGCAAGTTTTTCTGCCAGCGGTTCTTTCTGTTCTGTAAGAGCTCGAGATGAGTGAATGTAAACTGCATACAAAACCCCCTGAAAGAAATAACATATAAGCATGAAATATCCTAATTATCTAAAGTGTTCTTGCTGGCTAACTTAGGCAAAAAAATGCAGACCCAGATGCAGACCAAGATCAAACTAGATTGAATACCCATGTTCAGCTGCCTTGATCGCAAATCAAACTAGTGACCTAGTTTCTTACCCCATGTGACCAATTTCCGATCTTTTATCAAGACAATCATTCTTACCAAGTTTTATAGAGATTTGACAAAAAATGTGACCACTAGAGTGTTCACAAGCTTTTTCTTCTGTTTGGTCTAGTGACCTAGTGTTTGACCCCACATGACCCACTTTCAAACTCATCCGAGATTTTATCAAAACAATCATTCTGGTAAAATTTCATGAAGATTCAGCAATTAATGCGACCTCTAGAGTGTTCAAAAGGTTTTTCTACTATTTGACCTAGTGACATAGTTTTTCACCCTACATAACCCACTTTCAAACTCTTTCGAGATTTTATTAAAACAATCATTCTGACCACGTTTCATGAAGATTGAGCTGAATATGTGACATCTAGAGTGTTCACAAGATTTTCCTACACTATTTGAACGTGTGACCTAGTTTTTCACCCAACATGACCCACTTTCAAACTCTTCCAGGATTTTATTAGAATAATAATTCTGAGCAAGTTTCATGAAGATTGGGCTGAAAATGTGACCTCTAGAGAGTTCACAAGGTTTTTCTACTACAGTCAAACCTGTTTTTAGAGACATAGTTTGGGAGAAAGCCAAAAGTGTCGTATCTCACAGGGTGTCTTTGAATTCAGGTTGAAAATTTCATGGGCCAAAACCAACCGCTCCAGGGTCTATGTCGTTTTGATCAACATCCTTCGCGAAAACTGATGACATTTCAAATTTATATCTAGGTATTACTTTTTTAGGGTTTGAAACTATTTTATAATGTTACTTCTTTAGTGTCCTTATCATTAGTTCTAATAATAAAAAGTAAGTTTGTGCACAAAACAAATTCATGAAAATCAGGAAGCCTCGTAGTTTTTCGAAGCGTTTCGGCCCATTGCCACAACGAGGCCAAGCACAGCTGTCTTTGACAGGGAAGCAGAGGCACATTTCTATATGTCTGTATCTTAATTATGAGAATACAATTTATGTTATAATGAAATAAACCTTTTGAAGTGGTGTGGTTAACTTCTTGTCAAGTTATGAAACAAAATTGGCAAGTAAATCACTAGAATAGCCAATTACGACATTATGACCGATTTCCGGTATAAATAAATGGATGATTAAAGCGCAGTCCATTATCAAAATTTTATGGTTGGGTGGCTAGCTATAAAAACACTAACAGTAGTGAGACTAACAGACCAACTGGACCAGATAATCCCTTATCACCTTGGGCATTAATCCTTTGACACGTTAATGAGGGCAATTAGGTACAAACACAATGATACAGTGAAAGATCATTGTCGCTAAAAACAATGTCGTTTGCCGAGTTGGGAGTACAAATTTAGTGTCGTATGTCGCATCTGCCAGTGTGTCGCTATATACAGTTGAAATATAGAGGAAAATACATCGGGAGGAAGGAAATACTGTCGCATCTGACAGGATGTCGCTAAAAACAATGTGTCGCTAGGACAGGTTTGACTGTATTTGACCTAGTGACCTAGTTGTTAGCCCCATATGACCCACTTTCAAACTCATCCGAGATTTTATCAAGACAATCATTCTGACCAAGTTTCATGAAGTCTGTACTAAAATTGTGACCACTAGAGTACTCACTGTGCCAGGTTGTGCCATTGACAGACAGACAGACAGACAGACCAACTGACTCCTATATACCCCCTCTCAAACTTAGGTTGCGGGCCCGGGCCCAGGTATAATTATTTGACCTTGGCCTTAATAAATCCCCCCTAAAAATGTTCGTCTCCATAAGTTGCACATGCATGCCAACTTTAAAGTACATGTATGTATGTGCAATGGCGGCAAAATTATTGCCAACGTTAAAGTTGGGGACAAACCAATCAACAGGCAGACAGAGCAAAACAATATGCCTCCCAGGGCATAATAAAAATGCAGAATGAAAATGGGGCCCAAAATGCTTTCCAAAACACTGTCAGAGTTTTATAAGCGAAAAAAATCAAAAATATTAAAATGCATTCTCAACACTGCCAGAAAAAGACCTGGCATTCAAGTCAATCCTGACCATACAACATCCTTTACTGCTATACCTGTTTTTCTGCAGCTCTCACAAAGCCAGAGTTTGCTGTCACTGTCACTGCCTTGAGACTGTCACCCGTACCAAAGATAATCTGAAAATGTTCAATGATAAACCCTTTACTTGATATAAAGTTTATTATAATAAATGTCTTATCACGCCAATGTAGACAGAGCAGACCCAGATAAGACCATCCCTATAGGAGTCATCTGAGCCATCATGTACATGTACCATTATAAAAGTTCAACTATAAATATTCATGACGGCATTATTTTTTACATGAATATTCATCTGGTACAGGGTTTATTTTACGTTCCATATGGCCAATGTGTGCAAGTCTTTACAGTTTTGGTTTTGATGAGATGCTAAGTAATTCCTTTAGGTCCAAAATGATAAACAATCTGACATGGAAGAAGAATGAAACCGACAATATTTCAGGTCCTCTTTACCAACCTGTTGGCCATGCACAGTGCAGAACCAGACCAGCCAACATGGTTTACGCATTCTTACTTGGGTCCATGCTTATAAAACTTTTTAGTTGAGTCTGAGTTCGTTCTCAAGCTTTTAATTGGTCAGATTGGAGTTCTCAAGCTTTTAATTGGTCAGATTTGAGCCAAAGGCTCAAATCTGACCAATCAAAAACTTGAGAACGAACTCAGACTCAACTAAAAGTTTTATAAGCATGGCTACAGAACATTATTCAAGGTTTCATGACTTTATAATGAAGCATGGACAGAAAATAGTGTTGGCAAAAAAGGAGGATCTGTATGAACATATCCATCAACTCCCATAAGGAGAGCTGTCTGATCTGGGTCTACTCTATTTACAAAGACATCATGTTTACAGGTGGGAATGTGTTAAAATCCGGCATCTGATCAGGTATAGCATGGCTCATTTGCAGGTATAAATAGGCAAACAAAAGATAATGAACAAAATGTCATATATACTATTAAACAGGCACTAGCCCCACTCACCTTACCAACATTTTTCTATATTTCCTAAACCTGTCATTGGCTATACTGAATGACAGAAAAATAGATTTAACCCTTTCCCTGTTCAGTATTCATGTAAGCAATAACGAAATCATGAATATTTATTAGCTGAACTCTTATAATTCAAAGTTTTCAAGGAATTTGTTTTGCTTTCACAAAAGTTGTAGAGTCAGATCTAAAGCATGTCTAAAGCAAGCAGAGTAGACCCTGATCAGACGGCTCGTCTGATCTGAGTCTACTCTGTTTGCAAAAGCGTGAAAAGGTGATTATATTAAGGATAGGGTTAACAAATCATATTCTTATCTGAAAGAACCATTTGCACTATAATTATTCCTTTATCTAAGTTTCATTAATACTGGATTTTATAATTAACTCTTTCCTTCATGTAAACGCCTTTTCACCTCTTGGCAAACAGAGTAGACCTAACTCTGTCTGCAAGGGCATGAAAAAGTGTTCACATGAAGGAAAGGGTTAAAAAAAATGGAAGAATGTAAAATTTTTAGTAGAACAGAATTTAAACAGATAGCATTTTTTAACCCTTTCCAGGACTCAATCCTGTGTATAAACGTTTCCTTTGCAAACAGAGTATACTCAGATCAGACAGCTCCTGTAGGAGCTGTCTGATCAGGGTATGTTCTGTTTGCTTTTGAAATTATAAAATATCTTGACTCTACAGTTTCTACCAATACAAAAATAAAACTGTGTATATATGTCAAATATTTAAAATATCAACTAATAAATATTCACAATGTCATTATTTATTACACGAATATTCAACAGGGAAAGAGATAAAGCAAGAAGGAGTTAGATACTGTAAAATTGATACAGTAGGCTTATCTTCTATTTATTTCAAACAAATTTCTACAGCGACTAACAGTCTAACTTAATTGGACCATTATGGTATTCACCATCCGAGTCATTGTCAAAGTTTACCCAAAGAGTGTAGCTGAGCCAAACAATACAAAAACCACAATTCAGGCTTGCAAGCATTGTAGATCCAGATCTGATTACGTTTGACACTGTTTTTCACACAAGTCAGAAAAGCAGAATAATTTATGATAGGTGATAGACTATGTTTAACCCTTTTCTCCATAAATACGCCTTTCTATGCCTCTGTAAAAGTCACCTCTTGAAACCATTGTGATAACAGCAAATGCTCTATTTATCACAATGCTTTCAAACTGCAAAATTCTGAAATATTCCTTTTCTCTAATTAATGCTCCTTTTCGGTAGATTTATTCAAAGTGGTTGGATCTAAAAATAGCATATGAGGGAATGGGTTAACTTGATTTGACATCATTTTTAAACCCTGTGCTGATCTTATCCTATGTTGTTTGTAAATGCTTCTAAAGCCTAGAGATTGGTTTTCAAATAGTGGAGCTCATATACATTAGATTTGCAATCAACATTCAACATATTTACCTTTGACCTTGCTTTGATTTTCCCCGTGTTCATTAGAGTTGTCGTTCGATAGGACGGGTTGTCAGGGGTGACTCGGAGCCTCTCCAGCAGAGCAGCCGCTCGCTTCCGTTCATTTTCTCCACCCAGTATATCCAGTATTGACTTAAAGCTCTCAATGGCAGTTTCACAAGAAAATAGCTCTTTACCTGAAATTGAAGTAGACTTTGTCGTTAACTCTTCCATAATTACAAAGTAATTGCTGTTTGAAATGAGTATACGACAGAACACATGTACCTGCTGAAAGCATGACTAAAAGGTTTGATGTATGACAGACAGGCACACAAACTGTCATCTTGCTAAAGTTCAAGTATGTCTTGTGAGGAATTTCATATTTAAAGCAGATTCGCCAATGTTGCTATCAAAATAAAACTAAATCCAACTAAAACCCCTCTAATGCGACCACCAAAATGAGGTATAATTTTGTGTCTTAGAGGCCGGTGGTAGCTTAATGCAGAACGAAAGTAATGTGGAAAGCTCCTAGAGCTTTCTGTATTACTTTTGTCCTGCATTAAGCAACCACCTGCTTATAACGACACCCATGTTTATTCATTAAGTGGTCGCATTAGAGGAGTTCCACTGTATATGTCAAATAGATTGTATCTTGTTGACTCTTTACTCCATAACCTTTTCCCTCATAGAAATGCCTTTACAAATAGAGTAGAACCATCTGTTCTGGGTCTACTCTGTTTGCAAAGGCCTGAAAATGTGTTTATATGAAGGGTCAGATTAATGAATAAGTAAGTAAGAAATAATGTCTTTGTAAATATCAATTAGCTAAATATTTTATAGACATATGAAAACGAAATTTTTAGCCTTGTCAGAAATTGTAGAGTTAAATGCATATTATTCCACAAGCAAACTGATCATGATCAGACAGTTCAAACAAGACCTGTCAGATCTTGGTCAACTCTATTTGCAAATGATACATAATTATGCATCTTTATTGTCAGAGCAAAAGGATAAGCAATATCTTAATATGCTTTTCCCATATTAACCCTTTACACCATGAATGTTTATGTTAGAAATAATGATATCATGAATATTGGTTAGATTAATCTATAATGGCCAATGAACAGAGAAAAAGTTGGCCATGTCAGAAATTATGGAATCAGACCTATATAATTCCATAAACAAACAGAGCAGACCCTGATCAGACAGGAGCTGTCTGCAAGAGCTGTCTGATCTGGGTCTACTCTGCTTGCAAATGCATATAAAATGGTAAATATGGAGTAAAGGGTTAACCCTTCGCTTGCTATTCACCTCAATATACCTACCTTAAATAGTGAAGACCCAGATGAGACAGCTCCTGCAGGAGCTGTCTCATCAGGCTGCACTATTTACAAGTTGATTGTGCAACCAGTGCACTCCACAGCAGTGATTGCACAGCTACATACTTGTACACAGTGAAGATACAGTGTATATGTAATTATACAACAGGGCATGGGTAAAGAACGAGAAATGTATTTTAAGCAAGAGAAGGGTTAAAACTCTACTATAATCACCTTCAAGGAAGGAATCCAAGTCTGGCTTTACAGGGTTTGCTCTTTCATCTTCGGCTTGATGAGACAGGACTGCCTCCTTGAACCGGAAATGGCAACAACCATTTGACACATTAGAAACAAGTGTAACTAAAGCTGTGACGTCAAGGTTCACTCTCGTTATAGAGTCCACTGAATTTCTTGGACAAGATCTGAAAGCACTAATGAAACCAGAAAAGTCTGGTATTGGAAGAAGTAACTCACTAAATATGAACCTACTAATGTCACAGTTTCTGTCTGATTCGTCTGGTAGTGACAACTTTGTTTCATCTGATAGTGACGGATTTGTTTCAGCTTTATGTTGGTCTCCCCTTCTATCACAGTTATGATTAGACTGAGCACAGTCAGTTTTCTGTAGGGGTTCAGAGTTCAGGATAAGTGAAGTGTCATCCTCTGATGTCTCATTCACTCTGTTTGTCAGATCAGTTCCAGTTGTGATACCAGCACCAGCAGTTTGGTTCAGTGCAGAACAGTTTGTTGGATTCAATGTTATTGATGACAACTTGCTTTCACAAAGGTCATCACAGTTGCCATCAAGTAAAATGTTCTCATCACCCTTTCTTCCAAGCCCATCTTTACTTTTTACTATATCAAATTCTTGTTCATTCTCAGCAAGCCTTTCATCTAAATCAGCAGTAACTTCTACCTTATTCCCGACTATACTTACTCCAAGTTTTTCAAGATGTTCTGCCATGGGATTAGTAACACCATTGTAGAATAGGAAAACAAGTTTAGGTTCATTAAAATTGACTGGGTGCTCCCTGGAGCTGAGTAGATAGTCATTGGCCTGTACTATAAGGTCTTTCTCCCCATAATTTCCTTGCCCTATGTGAGATAAAAGATGTATCATAAAACAGAAGAAACTAAAAATCATCCTGCAAGCAATGTACATGTAAACATTTACTCAATAAAATCTCTAAAGCGACCACCAAAACAGACGTCTTACTGCAACATAGAGGTATGTGGTAGCTTAATGAATGATGAAAGGAGCTTTCTGCATGACTTACGTGCTGCATTCAAAACCACCTCCTTTAAAAGACGCCAATATCTATTCATTAAATGGTCACTTTAGAGGAGTTCTACTGTATATTATCAGTATCATGGGAAAAACACACAAATATTTGTAAACAATATAGACCCATGTATTACTTATGGGCGTAATGTAATGTAATGTGTTGGAATTCCTATGTGTTGTCCAATAACGGTCTACATTGTTAGTAAATCATCAGAGCCAACAGTGGAGGTTATAAGATGCATTAACGTAGAAACAAAACAGCTGATCTGAGTCCACACTGTTTGCAATGTCTAACATTCCATTTCCACTTAACCCATTACCTCATAGGCTATTTTTAGATACAACCTCTTTGAACAAATCTACCGAAAAGGAGCATTAACTAGAGAAAAGGAAAATTTTAGATTTTTTTAGTTTGAAACCATTGTGATAAATAGAGCATTTGCTCCTATAGGAGCAAATGCTCTATTTATCACAATGGTTTCACAAAGTGACTGGGTTAACAAAACTCATAAAAGTTATTTACTGGTATCCTAATTTGTATTAAGTACACTTAAAGTTTTCACAGATAAATTAAGGCAAATAGTACAGACAGACCAAGATCTAACAGTTCCTGAATAAGCCATTTGATCAGGGTCTACACTAATTGCTTCTATGTCAGTCAAAGTTATGGCTATCAAAATTTTGCCAAATTAACTAATTCAGCTTTACAAACCCATGAAGAGGGAGGCTGGGTGTCCAAAAAACCCTCTAATCAGGACATCGAAATTAGTATCAATGTCAGTCTGTAAGACAGGTGGCAGCTTAATGCAGGGTGAAAGTCATGCAGAAAGCTCCCAAAGGAGCTTTCTGCATGACTTTCTTCCTGCATTAAGCAGCCACCTGATTAAAAAGATCTGAATTCTTCTTCACCAAAGTTACAGTTAAGAGGGTTTTACTGCAGGAGCCGTATGATCTGACCCCACTCTGTTTGCAAAGGCATAGAAAGGTGTATTTATGCGAAAAAACGGGTTAAAATGGTCTCAACTAAGACAGTTCTAAAAAGTGGTCACAACACAGGATTTGATGGAGAAATAATCAGATAAGCATTGGAAGGACACCCCTTTAACTTGTGCTCCAATACCCTTTTATTGCTGTTCAATATTCATGTAAGAAATAATGACATTGCGATTTATTAGCTGATTTTTAAAATGGCATATATACACAGGAATTGTTGGTATTAGATATAAACTGTAGAGTGAGATCCCAGGCTCAAGCTGGAGTTCTTAATTAGGGAGAAGTCTAGTGATATTGAGGGAGAAATTTGGTCCTGATTTTGTATCTCCCAATATGTTCTATAAAATAAAACTTCTCCCTGAGCTCAAAACAGGGAGAAGTCAGCAGGGTTACGGAGACTATTTCTCCCAAATAACCCTCTTGCTTGAGCCATGGAGATTATAATTTCATAAGCAAACAGGGCAGTCCCTGATCAGATGGCTCCTATAGGAGGTGTCTGATCTGGGTCTACTCTTTTTGCAAAGACATGAAAAAGTGTCTATATGAAGGAAAAGGGTAAGTATGACAGTCATAATTAAATAATTGAGAGAAAATTCATTGTAAGGTCAAATGTTCCATCTTGTGTATCGGTAAGGGTGTTACCAACCTTGGAATAAATAAATGTGTGCATTGCTTGTTATAAACATTAACCTTTTCCTCTATAAGCTATTTTTAGACCCAACCTCTTTGAATGAATCTACCGAAAAGGAGCATTTACTAGAGAAAAGAAAATTGTTAGAATTGTCCAGTATTGAAACCATTGACAAACAGAGCATTTGCTCCTATGGAGCAAATGCTCTATTTGTCACAATGGTTTCAAGAAGTGACTATTACAGAGATGTAGAAAGACGTATCTATGGAGGAAAGCGTTAATACATTTGGAGAATAACAATAATTGTCTGTTTACCTGACCAAACAAAATGCAGCGCTTGAGCTTTTCTTGCAACCACTTTGGCCCAGATGTGTCCTTGACCTGCCACCACATCTACATGCAGTGCTTCAGTTCTCCCTGGGCATTGAAAGGCCTGTAACACGTTGGAGACATCTGGAAGATGTTCTGCTGCGTGAATCACACCGATGTAATGGCTGAGATTGCTGCTCCGTAGATGGCTACTATCACACCCTCCTCGTTGTCTTGATAACTGTAAAAAATACTACAGTAAAACCTCTCTATAACGACCACTAAATTACATCAAGTATTTTGTGTTAAAGGCAGGTGGCTGCTTAGAGCAAGGTGAAAGTAAAACAGAACGCTCCTATAGGAGCATTCTGTTTTACTTTCACCTTGCTTTAAGCAACCATCTGCCCTAAATACCAACTAATTAACACAATTTAGTGGCCGTTATAGAGAGGTTTTATGGTACATATACAATCTAAAGCCAGACACATGCAAGAACTACTCAGTGTCAGTAAAATATAACTAGGTACAAATGTATGTATTCATTCAGCTGCAATTTGCTATAAACTTTGTAACAAGGATTTGGGATAAGATAACCTTTTACTCCATGAATGTTTGTGTAAAAATTGATGACATTATGAATATTAATTACATTAATTGCTATACATGTAATAGCACATGGACAAAGGAAGTTTTGGCCACTGCAAGGACTTGTAGAATCATATCTATATTATTTCATCAGCAATCAGAACAGAATCCTACAGGAGCCGTCTGTGAAAGTTTGAAACATATCTGAAAAAGTGTTGCAACAGTTTGACCCATAAGAAGACCCACATACATACAATGACAATGTTGGCCCGTTGTTGGGACATATCTAGTAGGAGATAATATAAGCATGCATCACTGGAAGACAGATGCATTGCATCAATACTCACAGATTTGAGATACTTCAGCTCTGCTAAACATTTCCTTTCCAGTTTTTGTATCCCTATTATATGTTGAAGAGTGTGACACTTACAGATGAGAAACTCGGCACAGTCAATATATCTAAAAAAGAAGCAAGTAAAATTAACCCTTAGCAATGTACCAACAGAAAAACATCTATTCATGCAAAATTTGCAGAAAAAATGCTCATACAGTGAATTTTTCAGAATTTTTGTTTACCTGGTAACTTTAAAAACTGACATTAGTAATTATCCCTACATATTTAACCACAAAAACAAGCAAATAGTGTAGACCCAAATCAACTGCTGCTTGGTTTTGATCAAGGGCTTCACTAGTTGCTATTCCACTGTCATATAGTTATCCAAACACTGGAGAGGAGAGACGGAGTGACCTAATATTTCAGGTTTTTAACATTAACCCTTTCCCTGTTGTATATTCATGTAAGAAATTATAACATCATAATATTTATTGGCTGATTTTTTTATAATAGCATACATGTAAGTACACATGATGTTTTGGTATTAGTAGAAAACATACAGTGAGATCTGTTATTATAACTTCATAAGCAAACAGAGCAGATCCTGATCAAATGGCCCCTACAGGAGTCGTATGATATGGGTTTACTCTGGATTTGGAACAAACATAGAACAGGGAAAGGGTTAAACAATCAAACAAGACTCTGTCTATTATGAATATTAACTTGTTCCCTGTTCTATATTTATTCAAAATTTCAATACCTACTGAATATTCATGAGCAAAATAGTTATAATGAAATATGGAAGCTGGAACTTTGTAGCCATTTTAGGAACTTAAGAAATGGATCTATCAAATTCCATTAGCAAACAGAATATACTTATAGGAACCGTCTGATCTGAGTCTACTCTGTTTGCATATGTGTGCAAAGATGTTTATATGAAGGAAAGAGTTAATTATATCTTGGATTGAAAATTAAAAATTGTAGAGAATCAGATCTGTAACACATAGCAAACAGAGCAGACCTTTACTAGACAGATCCTACAGGGGCTGTCCGGTCTGGGTCTACTATGTTTATAATGGCATAAAATGGTAAAGGGCTAACCCTTTTCTTCATATAAATGCTTTTTCAAACCTCTGCAAACAGAGTAGACACAGATCAGATGGGGTCTATAATTATGTGCATGAACTATTCAACCCTTTTAAGATTTACCTAATGAATATTCATGGTAGACTCCACAGACCACCTGATATGAACATTAACCCTTTACACCATGAATATTCATGTAAGAAATCATGAATATTAATTAGATTAAAATTTACACTAGTACATGGATACAGGAACGTTTGGCCACGGTAGAAACTGTAGAATCACATCTACATTATGTCTTAAGCAAAACATTCAGGCAAATGTATGTACATTTTGTATGAACAATCTGAGTGTGAAACAACAGATTCCAACAAAAATCCCAGAAACTTGGCATCTGATCTGGCGATCCAAACTTTTTGCAAAAAACATCACAGATTTACCTATTACTCATTTGAAGGTAGTGTCTAAAGGTTTAATGTTTATTTTTTCAAGGTTTGCTGATACCATCTCTCTTATGCTAACTTTCAAACTTTAAGCATCTCCCTAACCATATCATACCCAAAAATTACCATGTTTAAATCATGTTTAAAGTGTTCATTTCAATGCATAAGTTCATTTTATGAACATGGTTATTTTCCTTGATTGATGATGTCACTGTTTAATATCCCGATACAATTCGCCATTAAACAGAAACAGTTGGCATACAATAGTGTCCAATGAAAAATAATTATTGTGATGCGTATGGATGTAGTTCTAGATATGGAAGACATCAAGAAACTTTTTGTAGAGTTCCACATTGTTAAACACTTTACTTATTAGAAACGCCTTTTGTCTCCTTTTTAATCAGGTAGACCCAGATCAGATGGGTCCTGTTAGCTTATTATATAGATCTAATTCTAGTTTCTGCCATAGCTAAATCATCCTGTATTCGTACGGATGGACTGATGTACAGACGTACGAACAGACAAGAGTAAAACTTAATGTCCCGGTCGCCTAAAGGCGTGGGCATAAAAATCCATCAATAAAATCTTCATGACATCAGTCTCATTATTTCTAACATGAGATGAAGGGTTAATATAGCAGAAAGTTTGTTGATGTCGATTAAAGCAAGGAGAAACTGGGAACAGGTTCAAACTCATCAACTAAACTACTTGTACAAAAAGTATTTAACCCTTTATTCCATGAATAAATCTTTTAACGATTTGGAAAACATAGTAGATTAAGATCAAACAGCTCCTGTAGGAGCCATCTGATCAGGGTCTACTCTGTCTGCTTATGGAATAATAAAGATCTGGCTCTACACTTTCTGCCATGGACAAAATTTCATAGTGTCATGATTTCTTACATAAATATAAATGGAGTAAATGGATAAGTAAATAATCTGTTAATATTTACCTCTGTAACAGAGTGTTAGTACTATTGTTCTCTGTCAACAATGCCATTTCTTCATCCTCAGGGTTTGCAGATGCCATATGTTCTGAAATATACAAAATGCCCAGCCCCTTACTTCTGGGAAAAGACTAACAATGAATAAAATAACTAAAACTCTGTGTATTATAACCCTTGAATAAATACAATTACAGGCGATACATATGTAGCATAATGCATACTGAAAGCAATGCAGACAGCTCTCATTCTGTATTAACCAACAACTTGTACAAAATGCAAGAAGCTATGTTTACAAAATGTGTTGCCCTCAATAGTGTTTATTAGAAATAACATGGTACATGACACTCCCAGGGTAAGGTACAGTATACTGTATTAGTAAGTGAGATTAATTTTAAATTAATTTAAATATATACACTTTCAAATTTTGACGCCTTTGCAACCTGAGTAGACCCAGCTCTGACAGCTCCTGTAGGTGTCCCCTGATCAGGGTTTGCCGTTACAGCTAACTGAATTATACAGATCTGATTCTGCAGTTTTTGCTATACCAAAACACCCTTTGTTCATATACCATTTATATAAATGTTCAAAACATGCAAAATTTGTATGACAAATAAGTTTGACAGACTGCGACCTTCATTTTTTTCAATACCATAATCTTCATGTAAACGGTCTTATATCACCAAAAAGAAAATCTGAATATCAAAAATATAGAAAATGTCTTGCTTCAAAAACTCCGAAAAAGGTTAAGCAATATGATGAGTGAATAGTTATGAAATAATGGTTCAACTATTGTTAAAATCCTCAAAGTAGGCTGGGGAAGTGATTATCCCCCATATTGAATTACTATCCTAAGTCTGTTAGGCCAACAGAGATATTTGTTTAAGCTCATTCCTAATGAATATTTATGCATGAATTTATCACATTATGAATATTCATTAACTTACTTTTTTTTATAATGAAACATTTTCAAGGGATCCAAATTTTGTCATCTGACAGGCAAATAGAGCAGACCCTGATTACACAGCTCCTGCAGCATGTACACGAGCTGTCTGATCTGTGTTTACTCTTTTTGCAAAGGTGTTAAAAGGCATTTATTTGACTATGAGGGAAAGTGTTAATTATTTGCACCATATTATAACCACAGGGGGGCATTTCGTGGGTCTACATGGTCTAAAAAGTCAAACAAATTGATTGGGTCGATTTAGTGTTATATTATATACAAGGGGTCTAACTACCCATTCGCAGATTTCACGACCGATTCGAAATAATGCCAGGTTTTGGGCTATCAAGATAAAAGACCCACTAATGTTTGGTACGAACGTGAAGCTGGGACCATGTACTTTTCAAATAATATAACACTAAATCGACCCAATCAATTGTTTTGACTTTTTAGACCATGTAGACCCACGAAACGGCCCCCTGTGATTATAACCACATCTAACTCTTTTCAAACACAGCAGAGGAAGCTCATACAGAAGTTCATGAGCTGTCTAATCAGGCTTATATGTTAAACCCTTTACTTCATATAAACACCTTTTCATGCATAAATTTGCAAACAGAGAGAACCCAGATCAGACAGCTCCTCTATGATCAGGGTCCGCTCTGTTTGCTAACAGATTTTGACACGAAGTTACTTCGTGATTTTGACAGGTCTAATGTACAGTCGGCGGAGCGATCCTTCGGACTGAAAGTAGACTATAACTAGGTACTTTTTTTCTTAACCTTCTAAAATGGCTATTAAACCCCACTTTCCATATTTCATTATAACTATTTTGTCCATGAACAGAATATTCAGTAGGTATTGAAATTTGTAATAAACATAGAACAGGGAAAGAGTTATGGTTGTATTCCATTTTCTATGAGAATTTTTTTCCTTGTTAAGTTCTTAAATGCTATATTTATTCAGCATTAATGAAGTGTAGGCAGGGTTAACATAGAGTCAGAGTTCATTCTCTAGCATCTTAAACCTCTTAAAAGTCAGTCTCAACTTAAGACTGTAGCTATCAATGTTTCAATCTCAAATTTTGAGAGCAAGAATTATCGCTATAAGATATAAAAGTTTTTCCATTTACTAAACTCCTTTACCAATGACTAATTCTGAGGAGAAGAGTATGTTTAACGTATTACATGACACGATATTGCCGTTACAGTGTAGAAACGGACGTCGCGTGCAAGTCACGAATTCCAATGTTTACGTATTGTGTATTGCGTAAAGCGTTTGAAAACCTGGGATCAGTAGAGGTATCAGTAAAACGCGGACAAGACCGGACCCCAATATGTAGCGACCGCAATATATGAATTAATCATTGCCGTGTTGAAGAAATAATGACATCATGAATATTTATCAAATTAATTTTATAATGACATCTGTACACATAAATTTTTGATATTGGTAGAAACTGTAGACTCATGTCTATCTTGATTTAATGAACAGAGTAGATCCAGATCAGACGACCTCTACAGGAGCCGTCTGATTTAGGTCTACTCTGTTTGCATGGAAAAGCATTTTTATGAAGGAAAGGGTTATTTAAAACGTCTTACCCATATTCTGAAGTTACATATTCAGTCATCCATTTAAAATGATTTTACAAAATGCTATAAACATAAAGTCATTGCACATACCCACACACACTTAGTGCATGTTGTATACAGTGGTATTTAGAGCATGTTGAACAATATGGTGTTTAGTGCATGTTGTATACTGTAACTGTTGTATTTAGTGATTGCATACTGTGGTATTATAAGAGCATGTATACTGTAGTATTAAGAGCATGCTGTACAATATGATAGTTGGAGCAGGGTGTATACTGTGGTACTTAATTAATGCATGTTAAATTGTACAATGTGGTGTCTAGTAGATGTTGTAAACTGTGGTTATTACTGCATGCTATATACTGTGGTATTTAGTGCATGCTATATGAAATTTGTAGAGCATGTTGTTTACTGTGGTATTTAGAGCTTGTACAAATTGGTATTTAACCCATTGTTGCATACTGTGATACTTAGTGCATGTTGTAAACTGTACGTGGTACGTACGTATTTAGTGCATGTTGTACAATATGGTATTTAGTGCATCTTGTGTACTGTGGTATTTAGTCCAGTATTAAATTAAATGCATGTTGTATTATGTGGTACATAGTGCATATTGTACAATGTGGTATTAGTACATGTTATATACTGAGGCATCAGTGCATGTTGTATGTTGTGGTGTTAAGTGCATGTTGTATACTATGGTTTAAGTGCATGTTATATACTGTGGTATTTAGTGGTGATCTTGGAGACTTGTGAATGTTGTTTATTGTGGTAATCTGGGTTTTGTTTACTGAGGTACTTTGGCAAAACCTTGGTAACTTTGTGTGTTGTTTACTGTGGTACTCTGTGTTTTGTTTACTGTGGTACTATGGCAAAACCTTGGTAACTTTGTGTGTTGTTTACTGTGGTACTATGGCAAAACCATGGTAACTTAAAATTGTGAATGTTGTTTATTGTGGAACTTTGGAACATTTCAAAGTGAAGGAAGAAACAACAAGAGCACTGCATGCAGGTGCCAATGCTCATCTGAAATACATTTCTCATGTCTATAAAGGGGTATAATGTTGTAGAAATATCTTTCAAAGGTATGGCCCTTGGTCAGATTATACCCCTTGTGACAGTGAACAAGTTTCATAACAATGCATGAATAGTAAAGAAGTAATAACCAATGTTAAAGTTTCTGGATGACAATAGCTCGTATTTATTTCTTTGAAAAAAATGTGTTTGTGAAACACTATGCTCCCTATATGACCTTTGACCTTAATGTATAACCTTGACCTTGATAAGTCACCTCTAAAATGTTTTCCTTCATAAGTTGCACATGCATGCCAAGTTTGAAGTATTATGTTGAATGACAACAAAATTATCACCAATCTAAATTTGACCTGTAATTTGACCTTGACGTATGACATTGACATTAATAATTCACCCCTAAAAATGTTCACCTCCATAAGATGCCCATGCATGCCAAGTTAGAAGTATGTATGTTGAATGACGACAAAATTATCACCAATAAAAAATGTTCGCCTCCAGAAGTTGCATATGCATGCCAAGTTTGAAGTATGTATGTGCAATGGCTACAAAATTATTGCCAACGTTAAAGTTGGACACAAACCAAAACTGTACAAATATTTCTATTTTATTATTTCATAAGCAAACAGAGCAGGCCCTAGTCAAATGACTTCTATTGAGTGTAAACATGTTTCTATCAGATAAAGGATTAAAAGAACATTTTTCTTACACTTCTTTAAACCAAACAATGTCTAAGTTTACTTTGCAAGTACGATAGCTCACCTGGATCCACACTGTTTGCAAAGGTCATCACAAACTGATACACAGAATTGAATACATGTATGTTGAATGCTACGATAGTTATATCAGATCTTGATTAAAGATCATGCTACTTTAAATAAACTCAGTGTTTTCTTTTGAATTGATACTTATACGTACTGGTATACATGTATTCTTATTCTGGCAAATATAATGTGCTTTTCATATCTTTATCTGTTCAAAATAGGCTAACAATACTTTGTTGTAAAACAAAAAATTATCAGTATCAACGAAAATGGTGTACATTATATCACAGGGGCATTTTTTTATCCAAGCTGAAATTGAAAATGTTCATAAGAATAATTAAACATAACCAACATCATGTTTTATGATTTTATTGAAAATATGCATTTATTGTAGAGACACTATCACTTTAACCCTTTCCCTGTTCTATGTTTATTCCAAATTCCAATACCTATTGAATATTCATTAACAAAATAATAATAAAAAAATATGGAAGGTGAATCATTGTAGATATTTCAGAAAGCAAAGAAACAGATCTATCAAATTCTATTAGCAAACGGAGCAGACCCTGATCAAACGGCTCCTCTAGGAGCTGTCTGATCTGGGTCTACTCAGTTTGCAAATGCGTGAAAACACGTTTATATGAGGGAAAGGGTTAAGAAGTACTGTCTAATAACAGGTTATACATTGTTTTCTCTTTGACAGACTCATGTATAACTACCTGACCAACAAGTGCCATGTACCATTTGAACATGATGTGTTTGTGTCAATGTGAAACACTATACCCCCAGCAGGTGCTTTGACCTATGATTTTGACTCTTTACCTCGAGCTTTTATTTCACCTTAAGTTAAAAACTCTGAAAGCCCTTTCCCTCATTCAACACTTTTTCACGCCTTTGCAAACAGAGTAGACCAAGATAAAATGGCTCTTGTAGGAGCTGTCTGATCAATGAGTGCTCTGTTTGCTTATGAAATTATAATAAATCTCTGACTACAGTTTCTACCAATACCGAAACATCCTGTGTAAATACATGTATGCCATTACAAAATTTCAGCTGATAAATACTCATGATTCCATTATTTCTTGTATGAATATGCAACAGGGAAAGGGATAATCTGTACAAATACATTTATCAGCCAATATCACAAATCACTCCTCATAAGTACATATATACAGTTATATGTATTTTAATTGTTGGGATTATGTTGGCTATGTCAGATGTTTTACCACTAACATTAAATTTAATACCATCAGTCGAACATTTATATTTTTACTTGGAGTAGCAGTGAAGAGCATTAATTTCGTACAACACAATAAAGTCTGTTTTCCAAAATGATCACGTCAAATTACAGCTGCACTCTATCACATGCTCTTGTCCATCCTCTGTAGCATATTAAGATTTATTTGTGCTCTGTCCAACTTCACCTCCAGCTTTCAACCATTGGTAATCTGTCAGTACCATCTAAGTGTGTGTGTGTGTCGCGAGGTTACTGCAGACTCAGATTACCAGCCATTTAAGAGGTAGTAGATGGTTTACTGAAGCGTGAGCTAATCCATGGCCAACAAGAACTCCAGCAGCTATAGATAGCATGTTAAGTGAGGGACATAAAACTGAAAAACAAGACACATACAGATTGTTAGGGATTGTATGAAATTAATATGTGAGCTTCAAATGCCTTAACCCTTTACATCATATAAACAGCGAAGACCAAGATCAAATACATTTAGCGTCTGTAGGATCTGAACTGGGTCTACTGTCTGCAAAGGTTTGAAAAAAGGCGTTTATATCAGATGAAGGGTCAAAATTACTCAAACTGTGAGAAAAGATCTTACATATGACATACTAAGTCATATACAAGGGCATTTGAAACATGCAGACAATACAGATCCTTCTTAATGAACTCTTTCACTGCCAATGGCATATCTGCGATTACCTATGTGAACAATTCGGATCAAGATGAGATGTACAGTAACTCAGCATCTCATCAGAGCCAAAACTGTCTGAAACTGTTATAATGTACTTTGAAAGGAAAGAGAAAGAACCCTTAAACAATGAAACGTTTGCAGACAACATGCATTTACATGTATGTGGAAGTGAAAAAGTTACAGATCCTTTGGGTTTTGTAAAAAAAAATGTGACTTAAATAAGAGTCTACATTTTTAGTCAGGCTTTTAGTCAGCCTAGATCCTAAAATACTACAAATTATGATGAGTGTCACCGTATATCCTGATCAGGAAGAAATTCAGGGTCTACAAAGCCTCTAATGACACAGTTCAATTGTTTGTAAAGTAAGCCAACATTTGTGTAGCCTAGCTTGATTTCATATGATCTGTTCTCACACAGGGACCAAAGTGACAAAAAGTGTGGCCCTGATCAGACACATTTCAAACTCTGATCTGCAGCTGATCTGGGTGTGCACTGTCTATTATGCTCATCTGACATGGATCTTTTGTCACCATTAACCTCTTAACTCACATCTCATAGACTATTTTTAGACCCAATATCTCTGAATAAATCTACCGAAAAGGAGCATTAACTATAGAAAAGAAGAATTTTAAAATTGTGTAGTTTTGAAACCATTGTGATAAATAGAGCATTTCGAGGGCTTGGTGCAAAACTATTCTAACTCCTTCACTTTGTGAAGGAGTTAGAATAGTTTTGCACCAAGCCCTCGATTTGCTCCTTTATGTATTTATCACAATGATTTCATAAAATGACTTTACAAAGGGACAATAAGGCATCAGTAAGAAAGAATGGATTAATTACCTCTGATAGCTTGGATGTTGGCCCCAACAGTGAACAGGAGGCTGAGCCACACATAAATCCCACTGTACTGACCACCCCAGAGCAGCGCTGGCAGCACCAAAATCTTAGCAAAGTTAGACAACAACACACCACAGGTGAAATCATACACACTGAAACAATACATATAAAATGAAATAATGATAATTCAGATATTTTACCAAGAACAGAAAAAAGCCATAAAAATCTCAAATCACTATATTTGAAAGTCAGTTATCAGTGTGATCTGTGATTATTCTCAATAATGTTTCCAATAATTCGAATCCTGATGATATACCCAGCTACACAGTATTTTCATATGATCTGAATCATGTGCAAAGATCATCGGAAAAACATCCAAAGCGATATCTTAGATTTGATGCTTCATAGACCTAGCATCTGATATAAAGGTTCTACACTGGTGTATAAATTCAAGCTGGTGTACATGTATATGTATTCCAGCTGAATAAAGTTTTCTAGAAGCTGATTTACATTAGTGTCAAACAGTGTAGACCCTGATCATATGCAATGTATTCAACATGACAGCTGGTCTGGGTCTATACTGTTTGCACAGCCATAAGATGTATTTTTTCATGGAGCAGCTCATTTACTGGAGGACTGTTGTACACACCTGGGCCAGTTCATTTCCTTCTGTATGAATTTCCATATCCAGATCCAGACTAGCATACCAAACAGCAAGGCCAAGAGTTCTGTAACAAAACTATAACATCTCAGACATAGTAATTCTCTCATTAGAGTTTTATATCGAAACTTTCTGACAAGGACATTCTCAGCAGTTCTGTAACAATTGTCAGATGTGGACAAAGAGTTCTGTAATACATGTCAGACACAGACATTCTCAGTAGTTCTGTAACAATTGTCAGATGTGGACAAAGAGTTCTGTAATACATGGCAGACACAGACATTCTCAGTAGTTCTGTAACAATTGTCAGATGTGGACAAAGAGTTCTGTAATACATGTCAGACACAGACATTCTTAGTAGAGTTCTGTTACCCATTTCCAAAATTTAAAGTTGAATGCCGGAAACATGAACTGGCATTTTCAAACAGTATTTCTAGGAACTCTCTGATCTGGTTCTACGCTGTGTGTCATTAAAAACCCTCTAGCAAGTTTAACCCTTTCCCTGGTTCTAGTTTATTTCAAATTTCAATACCTACTGAATATTCATTAACAAAATAGCTATAAAGAAACATGGAAGGTGGAACATTGTAGACATTTTAGAAACCGAAGAAACAGATATATCAAATTCTACTAGCAAACAGAGCAGACCCTGATCAGGCGGCTCCTCTAGGAGCCGTCTGATCTGGGTCTACTCTGTTTGCAAATGCGTGAAAACATGTTTATATGAGGGAAAGGGTTAAGCCTTTCATAATGCATGGATTCTATAGTTAAAACACTGATAGGCTTTCCCACTCTGAAAATTTAGCATTGAAAGGGCTAATGTTTACCCTTACATTCATACTGAGTGGACTCTTAACCCTTTCCTCCATGAATATTCATGTAAGAAATAATGACATCCTGAATATTAATTAGATTAACTTGTTATAATAGCACATTGACACAGATATTTTGGTCATGGCAGAAAATGTAGAATCATATCTATATTATATCATAAGTAAACAGAGCAGACCCTGATCAGATGGCTTCTATAGGAGCCGTCTGATCTGGGTCTACTCTGTTTGCAAAGGCATAGAAACGCGTATTCATGGAGTAAAGGGTAAGTGAAACAATGATGGGCCATTCCATATCTGAAAATTTAACTTTTTACGGTTAACCCTTCCCTTGCTATTCGCGTCAATATACCTACCTGTAAATAGTGAAGACCCAGATGAGACAGCTCCTGCAGGAGCTGTCTCATCAGGGTCTGCACTATTTACAAGTTGTTTGTGCAACCAGTGCACTCCATAGCAGTGATTGCACAGCGAAATATGTGTACACAGTGAAGATATATGTAATTATACAACAGGGCATGGGTAAAGAAGGAGAAATGTATTTTAAAATTCAGCAAGAGAAGGGTTAATTATTACCAAAGACAGCTACAAGGAAGTTCCAGTATAGGTCCGCCTCCAAGGCTGAGTAGATGACATAATCAGGCATGGTATCTACTGTCCCTTCAACTGGCTTCTGCTGTAACAACTTGGTAAATGCTTCACATAGCAGCAATAAGAGACCAAACTTCCAGGGAGACTGCAAGACAATAGGGTCAATGTTTTCATAAAAAAAGACTTGTACATGTACACTGATGCCTAGTTAAATCCAAATACCAGTAAGGTCCAGTATACCTCCTCTTGTGACACAACTAAAATCTTATACATGTATTACCAAATAAACATCTGATGATCCTATATATTTATGGTTTAATCCTTTCCCCTAAAAAAATGCTTTTTCTCGATTTTGCAAAAACAGTAGACTCTGATTAGAAGGCTCCTATATGGTCATGTTTGCTTATACATGTAAACTATAATAGATCTAACTACAGTTTCTTCCAATACAATATGCTATTACAAAAATTCAGCTTATAAATGTTCATGATGTCATTATTTGAACTGGGAAATGTTTAACTTGTCCTCACACATGACAATTATTCAATGTGAAGGAAAGTTACTTCAATATGCTATCTAGATGGAAGGCCTGTATGACTTAATCTTTATATAATGATGAACAGAGGTAGTTTCAATCACCCAATATGGAACACAGATTTAAACATACAGGTTGTGTCAAGGAAAAAGTGATGAAGATCAATTAACCTTTTACTTAATATAAACGCCTTTTCACACCCTTATACGTACAGAGTAAACCCAGATCAGAGTGTTCCTGTACGTCCTGTCTGATCAGGGTCTTCTCAGTTTGCTTATGAAATTATAATAGATCAGACTTTATAGATCAGCGGCTGGAATGACAATATGGCATCTTATAAAGACTTACTACTAACCCGTATGTTGCTGTTCACTAGGATATGACGGAAAGCTTGCCGTTTAAGCAGCAGCACATCCAGGCTGATAATAACTAGGTCATACTCTACATATTTATCGACAGACTTCCCACAATTTTCCTGAAATGCAAAGTAAAATACTTAAAATATGGGTAGCATAAAAAAACATGAAAAGAGTTTAAATAATCCTTTCAACGCTGAATTTTCAGAGTGGAATAGCCCATCAATGTTTAAAAGCAGAATCCATTCAGTATCAAAGACTTAAATTTATTCGGGAATTATAAATTACAAACAGCGCAGACCCTGATCAGAGCTCCTCTAGGAACCCTCTGATCTAGATCTACATTGTTTGTAAATGCCACTACACTTGTTTCCTGTGTTCAATGGGTTAACCCTTTCACTGGCACGACCACGTTTGGTCTTCTGTAAAATGTGTTGCAGACTTCAATTTCAATTTTTCCTCATATTTGTTTCAACAAACATAATCACAGTAACAAACAGTTTGGATCCTGATGAGATACTTAGTTACTTGGCCTCTCATCTGGATCCAACCTGTTTACCAATGAAAGAGATAATCTTTAATATGCTCAACAAAAAAATAAAAAATTCTTTCACAAATATTTTTAGAACAAGATTTATTCTTTTTTTTTTTAAATTTAAATGATTAATGTATCATTTGAAAGAATAACCTTTTTAGTTTAACTAATTTTATATTTTCACTATCTCATACTTTATTCTAGATCTCTATATGATGGTAAGTTTTGACCGAGTGGAAATTTGCAAAGCACGATTCATGCTTTGTAAATTTTCCACTTGCATGGGCAATACTTAAATTAGCATTAGAATTCATACTGCATGAAATGCTTAAACTGCTTGATAAAGATTTATTTTTATAACAGACAATATAATAATTATTACGATTTATATTATTAGAGAGTAATTAAACATATATAACATTTTGTTTTATATTATGAGAGAAAACTTCAACTTGTAACCTTTATTTGTTCAAAAACTGTTTAAACCAACATTATTTTTGTTAGATATTGTTGGACATATTTGGCAGCGTTTTGGATTGGGGACATTTATTAGACTGTGAACAATATTGAATTTAAATAATGATTCTGAACCTAAATCTTGCTACATTTTACTCTAACAAATGGACCCCATTAGAAATAGGCTTTTATAGCTTAATTTGACCCTTTCCCTGTTCTATATTTATTCAAATTTTCGATACCTGCTAAATATCCATTGACAAAATATCTATTATGAAATACGGGAGGTGCAAAATTGTAGTCATTTCAGAAAGTAAAGATATATCAAACAGAGCAGACCCTGATCAGATGACTCCTATAGGAGACGTCTGATCTGGGTCTACTCTGTTTGCAAATGCGTAAAAACACATTTATATGAGGGAAAGGGTTAATTGGTTATCGATAGGCCATAAGCATTTATTACTTAAGCACATGCACAATGTTAAATTGTTAAAGGTATGCATGCATAAGGCTTAAGGTGCCACAGTATGTTAGAAACACAAAAAAATCATTTTTCATATTTTTGCATTAATGAATAGACACTAGTCTCTTTTATCCATTGCATTAACGAAATACCATAAAATATACCACAAAAGCCGTATAAACCCCTTTTACTTTATTACCATCAATCTTTTCTCTGACTTAGCCAGTCAGCCATTTACGAGGAAGGCTTATCAGGGGCACCTAGGGGGGACCTGATAATTAGGGCACATACGTGATAAAGCAATAGGCGGCTATTTATCTGCATTTCCCTCTAGGTAGCCTCAAACTATGTAGGCCACATGACTAATTAAGCTCTCTGATGGGTGATTTATGGGAAACCGGCAATAAAATCAGCTTTTTTAATTGATCGGTTGGAAGAAAAGGGGGGGGGGGGGGGGGGGGGAGCTTAGTGGAAAATATCACACATATTATAAGCTCTCCATTGGATATAAATTTGATTGAAAGCTATAGACAATTAGAAGATTACGCAACACAATGGGGATCTTTCTATTCCTTTTCATGTTTTTGACAGATGCAAATTTAAAGAAGTCGGCTTTTTCAAACAATCATAACTTCTGTAATTTGTTTCCGTATTATATGCGGTTTGCAGCATATCAAAGAGCATTGTTTTAGACAGGGATCTGTGTCACAGTTTTTTTTATATCTTGCTTCGATTGTCTAAAATCAAACGAAACGTAGCGGGAGGCAGAATTTTAGGGGTCTTAAAACTAAAATATTGCGTAACTCCCAAACAAAAATCTGTGACATGGTTCCCTGGACATGCTAATGATTCACATTTTAGGCAATTACTGTTTAGTCCAAAAGGTAATCTTGTAATTGCTGTTTGAAAAAATTCAAACTGGCACATTTAAATAGATTTCAAATGTCGGTTTTGATAGGATTATCGGTGTTTCTGATACATAATCAAATACATTAAAATAACTAACCAACTAGGCTCAGAAAAAATGCCTCTAGGTAGTTTTAAATATGATTTTTCAATATCTGGGGCTAAACTATCTCGCCACCTTAAGCTGACCATTAATAATTAGAGCAAAATAGTTTAAAAGCTATTATAAACTCGTATTTATAAATCATTACTAGTTATATTTTATTAATTGTGATTTTCATGTGTTTGTATATATGCTGGATGTCCTTAAAATAAATGTCAATAAATAAATAAATAGATCTATAACAAAACTGTGACGTTTTGACTTGGGGCGTTTCGTCTGTAAATGATAAAAATATGGCGTCACCGTTTGCAAACTTACGCAAAGTGGAATCTTGATTATTCCTCCCTTGTATCGGTTGTAGAGTGTTTTTGTGCCGAATCCACAATTTATGCAAATAAATGCACCAGAGCTGCTGCAAACGTCATTACCAGAAGATGTCAAGTGCATTTTGTACGGCCTATCTTCCCAGTCGTTAATGTGATTCGTTATTTTTACAAATTTGTGAGGGGTATCACGAATCACCGAATCGGACCGGATCGGACCGGATCGGACCGAATCGGACAGGATCGGACCGAATCGGACCATATTTTCTGACATAAATATGTGTTTAGTTTGTTTTTAATTTATTTAGTTTGAAATTCCCTTTTTTAACATTATTTTCCATCCATCCACCGACTCCCTGGACACCTCGATATCCAACCTCCAACGCAGTAGTCTCCCCTAATCGCTCGCACGTGACCCACAACATATAGACTGACACACTGACTGATAGATAAGTCAAGTCAACAACAAGTAATTGTCTAATTTGTGATAATAGCTCATCAGCACGTAAACTTTAGGTCTTTGGCAGAAATGATTATTAATTCATATTCTATATCATTAGCAATGACCCTGATCAGACGGTTCCTGTATGAGCCGTCTGATCTGGGTCTTTTCTGTTTGCAGTGGCGTGTGTAAGGAGTTAATGATTAAATAGGGTTAAATAGAGTCGGAAATATTACTTTTCCCTGACTTGACATGTTCTATAGACAATTATACAGAAAGTCATCCAGACAGATGTAAGAGAAAGGAGACGTAGGGTTTATGTACGCAGACAGAGACCTTGTTTTCGTCAACTCACCGCTCCGTCAAACTTAATTTATATAATATGTGCTTTCATCAAACTTAACTTATACAGCATTGAGACAATAAATAAAGTTTGACGAAACCACTACCTGTTTGGTACTATAAAGTAAGTTTGACAAATCGGCAAATTGAAGAAACCACTGTCATTTATCATCTGACAATCATGTATATGTATTTACCTTAAGGTTATCACATTAAACACGAACTCAATATTGGTTCTTTATTCTTTATTCGATCATATCATATCATAATATAGAATCGTTATATATATATACATATGTATCAAAGGCAACTAAAACGAGAATATCACATCACACAACAAGCATAAAACAATACAACAGGTGTTGTTAATTTCACTATGAATGATAAGTACGCATTAACCCTTTCCCTATTCCCTGTTCTATGTTCATTCCAAATTCCAATACCTACTGAATATGCATGGGCAAAATATTTATATTTAAATATGGAAGGCGAAACAGTGTACCCATTTTAGAAACTAAAGAAAAAAATATTTCAAATTCAGTTAGCAAATAGAACAGACTGATCAGACGGCTCGAAGTGGAGCCGTATGATCAGGGTCTTCTCTGTTTGCAAATGCGTGAAAATACGTTTATATGAGGGAAAGCGTTAGGCTTTATTTGCTTAGATTATATAAATAGTTTCTGTTAATACATTATTATTTCTAAGAGATAAAGATAATAAAATATGGTTACAGCGGGAGAATTTCACAGGTTTGGTCTTCATGTTTTCTGCTTTTTCGTCGTCGTCGTCGTCCGTTCTGTCACTTTTCGTTTGACCTGTCCAATTTTTTTCCCCAGTGTTCGCGGTCCAAGTATATTTGCAGTGCCGTCAGTCGATGTCACAATTCGGCGTTGAACAGGCAGTCGCCGTCTCCTGTTGTGTGTACGGGGAACCCGGTGTATCCGTCCACGTACTTTTCTAATACATCAGCAGCAACTAGATCCATGTTGGCAGGTGTTGTCGGTCTGGTAGTAGGCAGGGTAGTAGTATCACTGCCGTTGAATAACAGCTCCCGCTGCACTGCTGCCCTCAACGTGTCGATGTTCTTGGTTTTTGCAGCCTGAAGAATAAATAAATAAATAAATAAAAAAGGAACAAATGAAAGAAAGAATGAATGATGCATTGAATGTATGTATGTATATATGACAATATTGGTACAAGCGTGTTTTCGCGCATTTGCAAACAGAGTAGACCCAGATCAGACGGCTCGTAGAGGAACCGTCTGATCAGGGTCTACTCTGTTTGTCAATATAATTTGATATAAAACATTTGCTAACACAATAGAGTAGACCCAGATCAGACGACTTCTATATGAATAGTCTGATCGGGTATGCTCTGCAACATACACGCGAACAATGGAGACATTGCTCAGTATGGTTTTAAATATTTGTGACAATCCAATTAATGGCATGCGCGTGTACGCTTTTTTGATAATCCAATTAGACACGCGTTCGATGTGTAAGTTGAATATACATGAGGTATGGTTTATCTTCGTATTTAGATACATTTGCACACGTTCAAAAGTACATCTTTCATATAACCATGTCAATCATATAAAACTGTATTCATGCATTTACAAACAGAGCATACCCTGATCCGAAATATTCTATAGAAAAAGTGTGATCTGGGACTACAGTTTTTGCAAAATATGAAAAATACCGCCACACGTATACAGTAGCAATTATTGTTCATCTTTAACTATAATGGGATTAACTATAATGCATTGAATGAATGAAATGTATGTATGTATGTATGTATGTATGTATGTATGTATGTATGTATGTATGTATGTATGTATGTATGTATGTATGTATGTATGTATGTATGTATGTATGTATGTATGTATGTATGTATGTATGTATGTATGTATGTATGTATGTATGTATGTATGTATGTATGTATGTATGTATGTATGTATGTATGTATGTATGTATGTATGTATGTATGTATGTATGTATGTATGTATATATGGCAAAATTAGTACAAGCGTGATTTCGCGTGTTTGCAAACAGAGTAGACCCAGATCAGACGGCTCGTAGAGGAACCGTCTGATCAGGGTCTACTCTGTTTGCCAATATAATTTGATATGAAACATTTGCAAAAAGAATAGAGTAGACCCAGATCAGACGACTCCTATAGGAATAGTCTGATCGGGTATGCACTCGAACATACACGCGAACAATGGAGACATTGCTCAGTATGGTTTTAAATATTTGTGACAATCCAATTAATGGCATGCGCGTGTACGCTTTTTTTTTGATAATCCAATAGACACACGTTCGATGTGTAAGTTGAATATACATGAGGTATGGTTTATCTTCGTATTTAGATACATTTGCACACGTTCAAAAGTACATATCTTTCATATAACCATGTCAATCATATAAAACTGTATTCATGCATTTGCAAACAGAGCATACCCTGATCAGAAATATCCTATAGAAACCGTATGCTCTAGGTCTACACTGTTTGTAAAGTCTGAAAAATACCGCCACGCGTATACAGTAGCATTTAGTGTTCATCTTTAACTATAAAGGGATTAACTATAATGACATTGCATACGCTGCTCAGGAGGATTTCGGTAGGTGTGACAATCCGATTATTGACATATGACACGCTTCTAAAGTACACATATTTCATATATGTTGTAAAATGATGATATTGAGTGATTCGATTTTTCCGAACTAGAAATAACAATTTCCCTTCTATAAACTTGTATTCTTGCATTTGCAAAACTTAGTAGGAGTCGTATGATCAGGATCTGCACCGTGTGCTAAAGGAATAATCAAATTTGAAATATATGTTATTGCCGGTCAACGTTCAGGAAGCAAACAGAACACGGGGCCCATATTTTCAACATTGCAAACAAAGGAGAACCAGACCAGAATCACCAGATCTTACAGGATAAGCTCCGTTTGCTATGAAATATTATGCATTCTGCTAATGTAAGGAATTGTTTATCTTGGTATGTAGACATAGTTGCTACGAATATAAAGTAACGTTCGAAAGTACATATATTTAATATGTTGATCTGGGTCTACACTGTTTGCAAAGTCTGAAAAATACCGCCACGCGTATACAGTAGCATTTAGTGTTCATCTTTAACTATAAAGGGATTAACTATAATGACATTGCATACGCTGCTCAGGAGGATTTCGGTAGGTGTGACAATCAAATTATTGGCAGGCGCGCATATTTTTTTGGTGATATGTTGTAAAAGGATGATATTGAGTGTATTCGATTTTTCCGATTTTTCCGAGTAGGAGTTCTATGATCAGGATTCTGCTAACGTAAATAATCATGGTTTAAAGAGTTAACATCTGATTAATGAGCATGACACATATTACAGCAGACCAGAATACCGCTCTTCAAAAACACCGAAAAATAATGCATAACATATCAATCAATGTTTGTCGGTAGCAATCTGGCCCTATTAACCCTTTACAACATAAACACATTTTCAAACAGAATAGACCCGGATCAGACGGTTCCTATATTATTTAAGAAGCGTTTTCCTCATATAAAGGTGTTTTCACGCATTTACAAACAGAGTAGACCAAGATCAGACGGCTCCTAGAGGAGTCGTCTGATCAGGGTCTGCTCTGTTTGCTAGTAGAATTTGATAGATTAGTTTCTTTGCTGTCTAAAATATTCCATCTTCCATGTTTCCTTATACCAATTTTGTTAATGAATATTCAGTAGGTAATGAAATTTGGCCGACATATAGAACAGGGAAAGGGTTAAAGATCTCTTACATAACATTTATCAAATGCACGTGCCATCAGTGGGTGCAAACAGGCCCATCGATAATGCGTGTCGGTAATTTCATGACTTGTCTAATGACCAACTCGCCTACAATTATATAGCGATTTGTAGGGTGTCAATAACATAACAAAACTTGTTTCCATGTAGTGATGATCAAATTTGTTGATATAGGAGCCGTGTGATCTGGATCTACTATGCTAACGGTAGCAGTCTACAAAAACTGTATAGGAGCCGTCTGATCTGAGTTTGCTATATTTGTGCAATCTTAAAAATATTGGGGTGAAATATTGAAAATATTATTGATTTTTGTCATATGATCTGTGTACTATCTACACATAGTGCTTCGGAGGCGGAACTATTGACATACGCAGATCGATCAATGCTGTATTCAATCTAAACTAAACCAAATATTAAGTATATAACCCCTAAGATTAACCATTTCCTTCACATAAAAGTGTTTTCACGCATCTGCAAATAGAATAGACCCAGATCAGACGGCTTCTATAATAGGAGCATTCTGATCAGGATCTGCTCTATTCACTTATTAGGCGAATTCACTAGCACCCGTTCATTCTTTGCCATACTTTAACCCTTTCCCTCACAGAAACATCTGATCAGGGTCTGCTCTATATATAAATCAAGTTATATGGAAAATTTCAGGAAAAACTATTATGATACTATGAAAAGTTATTGATATTAAATACACAATGCTTTTAACCTTAAAGCGTCACCACGACCTTTAACCTGGCGAACGCAGTTGCTAGTTTGTGACACGTGCCAAATACACGTATTATAAACGAAGCCAAAGTGTTGCATAACCCTTTCTCTCATATAAACATCTGATCAGGGTCTGCTCTGTTTGCTAAATGGAATTTTAAAGATATGTTATTTTTAGTTTCTAAAATGACTACAATGTTTCAAACTCCATATGTCGTTATACATGTAAAATATTGAAAACTTTCTGTCATTTCTCATTTCACTTTTGTTTACACCTATGGATATTTTTCACATACAATTTCAGAAAATCATGTGTATTATGTAAAGTGTTCTATAGACGGTAAAGCAATGAAATATGTATCTAGTACTTACTTCTTGCAGCCGATGGATTCCGATCAAATAGTCCAGCTGATTCCCGTCAATGGTTCTGCAGGACTTACATATATAATCCAACTTAGGTCCTAAATTGGACCATTTGGTCAGCTCATCTTTTGATACTGACTCACACTTGCTGTGAAACCACTGGTCACACATTGCACAGAACAAACAGTCAGACACACAGTTCTTTGCACACATTCCACAAGGAAACTTTCCTTTGCGTACAACCATCTTTCACAATATCCGTAGTAATTAAACAAAACACTGGTACAAGATATTAGCAATATGATATCTATCTATGAATGTAATGATAATCGAAGAATGAGTGTGCATGGGGCACTTAATTTTATAGTAAATATTTGGGTCAATTACTCTGATCCGGAATAAACAAACCTCTAAAATTAATGCAATTAAGACAAACACAATCACACGTTTATTGTATAACATTATTAAATAATTAAAGTTAGAACAACAAATAAAGTGTTTGATTGGTGTTTGTCTGAAATTCGAAATACAAACAGTAATTAGCAACAGTTGTTGCCAATCAAACGTTTGATGTTATATAACAATTATCGACTTAAAAAGGGAATTCTTGTTTGATTGGTAATTTGTCTATAATTTTGTCTTTATCTCAAAATACAAGTCGTAATTACAAATTTTACATACACCGTCATATGTTATTAAAAAAAAACAGCTTTTGTTCATGAAGATAAAGATGCTTTGTATGTCGGGGCATATGAACTTGCAATACTCTACTTCAAAGACACCTTTTAATTGTTTCGGAGGAAAGTAAAAATACAAGGAAAATACATGGAAATGGTTAAAGGTCTGTAATTGGTTCGGAGGTCTGTAAAAACAACTAAACAAATTATCCAGCTTTTTTTTTATTATAAGAAACAACTTTATATATTACATTTGGCATAAAAACAGGTAATTTGTCAGATAGAGGTCAGATTCTGCAACTACCATGTCCGATTCTATAAATATCAGGTCCGATTCGGTAATTATTAGGTCCGATTCGGTAATTATTAGGTCCGATTCGGTCCGATTCGGTCAGATCCGGTCCGATTCGGTGATTCGTGACACCGATTTGTGAGAACTACTAAACTGTTGACTTCCGCCTACTTTCAGTTTAGATGATGCTGTCTACATTCAAGGCGATGAAAAATGAGTTTGCAAGCGATCTGGATATTTCCTACGTCCTGGATTGATGACGGGTCGGTACATAACGTATTTTCGAGGTACGTAGAGCTGTAGTCTCTTTATCTTGATACACGAAGTCTGTCGGTCAGTGCGCCCGTCCTAATGCAGTAGCTTGCAGCGTTTTGGCCATTGAGTCGGTGAAAATTAGCAAGTTTCACTTGTATAACCCATGTGATAAATGCACCATATGTGAGCTACAGTAGGAAAGCTCTATGGGCATGATTATCAGCATGTGAAGTTGTGCATCTGGAGCTTAAAAGGCTGCTTTTGATGTGGATTTATCCAGTTTTTGGCCGAGTTGGAAATGGGGACATTTGTGTACAATGGACACATCTTTAGTTAACCCTTTCCCTGTTCTATGTTTATTACACATTTCATTACCTACTGAATATTCATGTACAAAACAGTTTTAATGAAATATAGAAGGTGATACATTGCAGCCATTTTAGAAAGTAAAGAAACAGATCTATCAAATTCTATTAGCAAACAGAGCCTGATCAGATGGCTCCTCTAGGAGCCATCTGATCTTGGTCTACTCTGTTTGCAAATGCGTGAAAACACGTTTATATGAGGGAAAGGGTTAAAAGAATGGGGATAAAGGGTTAATAAAAATGCTAACACACCAGGCAGTATTTACATCTGTGAGGAAAATGTTAATTCTTTTCTGGGTTTGGGCATCTTCCTTCAGTGATCAGTTGCTGGAACATCTGATGAATGCTGTAACAGGGCTGAGTTTAGTCGGGTACTAGTCTAGTGGAAAATCAAAAAGTCTCGGATGCTGTGGCTCGATAGCTCAATGTGTAGAGTGCTGGCATGGTAAGCCAGAGGCCCTGGGTTTGAGTCCAGATCTGGCCATGATCTTTTCTCCACTTAATTGTCCTGTTACAGTTGGGTGCTAAGCCCAACAGAAATCCGGACTGTGTACATTCTGATTTCTCGTGAGTTACGGTGAGTTCCTCAGTTAAAAAGGGGGAGTAGTGTAAAGGGGTTGAGATGAGTCGGGAATAGGTAACTGGTGGAAAATGAATAAGTCGCGGATCATGTGGCTCGGTAGCTCGGTTAGAGTACTGGCATAGTAAGCCAGAGGCCCTGGGTTCGAGTCTCGGTCAGGCCACAATCTTTTTCACCAATTGTCCTGTTACAATGCAGTAGTTTTATTGATTTCGTCATTTGGTATACTATCCACAATTGGATGATTGACAAGGACTAGGTGATTCACAGTTACTTCATTCCGCTACTACATTTATTTTACATATTGATCATTTGTATGCATCATTTAAGGGATTAATGTAAAGCATGTTGATAAAGTGATGAAACGAAATGAGTTCTGTCATGGATGTCTAACCCTTTGCAAACATGACTTGCAAAACAGTGTAGACCCAGATTAGGTTCTGCTCTGTTTGCATATGGTTTAATATAGATCTGATTCTAAGTTTCTGCCTGCATGAGCCAAAATGACACGTGTTCATATATACCATTATAAAAAATTATCTAATCAATATTAATGATGTCATTATTTCTTACATGAACAATCAACAGGGAAAGGGTTAATAGTCAAAGCTAGTTGATCATCACTATTACTATGGAACATTTGATTTCTGGTTTCACTCTGGCAGATCACTCTGGAGACTGTGAAAGCTGTAAAATTATTGCACAAGATGTAGTAATTTAACTATTTAGACTATCTGCAAAGAAAATACATCTGCAGATTTGACTGCCAAGACTATCTGCAAAGAAAATACGTCTGCAGATTTGACAGCCAGTTATCTGTGATAAAAAAAGTAAGTAAAAAATACCAGTGAGTCTCATTACAAAAGTGTCATCTATAGAGAAACATTGATAAGTACTTGATTTATATGAGTCATGTGCTTGGCTCTGTTTAGCATTTTACACATACATGTACAGTTGAACTTCGATATCTCAAACTTCAGGGGACCATAAAAATTAGTTCTAGATAACAGAGATTCGAGTTATCTGATTTCTAACCTGAACAATTTCTCATGTTCACAGCTTAATTCAGGTCAAAAGTTTTTTACCTGCATTAAACTGTCACATGTGTTTCTAGATGTATGTAGTGATACATTTTAGAACAATTCTGTATTGTAAATTTTGGAAGGACCGAAATTTTAGTTCGAGTTATCCCGAAGTTCAACTTATCCAAGTTCAAGATATCAAAGTTCAACTGTAATTGAACTAGTTTTCTGCGACATTCATATCATAATTATCTTTGCAGGTTTTTCCGAACCTATATTCAAAAAGCTAAACAGATTGAAAAGGACAACTATGTTCCAATTCTATCTAACCAGGAGTTTGTTAGAAAGGTGCTGGTTGAACTGGGCCACACCAAGGAAGGACTGTCAAAGGTAAAACAAACTAATTTAATAGGATGTAAGTGTGTCATGTGTTTCAAATAAATTGTTATAAATTATTACAGTTAAAACTTTTCAAAATTAAGCAATTAATCAGAAACAGTCTTATTTTCGATTTTTAGGGGAGATAGACATTTAACCCTTTCCTTCATATACATTGTAAACGCCTTTTCACCCAGAAGAGAAGACCCAGATCAGACAGCTCCTATAGGAGCCATCTGATCTGGGTCTACTCTGTTTGCTTAGGAAATTATAATAGATCCGACTCTTTGGTTTCTGCGAATATCAGCAAATTTTGTATACATAAGCCATTAAAAAAAATAAGCTAATAAATATTCATGACATTATTATTTATTACATGAATATTGAACAGGGAAAGGTTAATTTATGATGCAAGTTATCCCTTTTGTCTGGTGAATATTCAGTAAGAAATAAATCGATGCATACTGTGGTTCTCTTTGATATTATCTTAATTTTTATAATGGCATCATGAACAAGTAACATTTTTTAACGTGAACATGTAGAATCATGTGTGTATTATTTTCTAAATAAACCGAACAGATCCTGATCAAACGGCTCCTGTAGGAGCCATCTGATCTGAGTCAATTTTAACAATCAACTATATGTGTGCCAACCTAATTTTGTCTCATTTTCTGTTTACTGTAGTATACTCCACAACGTGACAGCTGTAAGAGAGTTGACCAGAAACCAGTGTATGAGTTAGAGACAAGCCAGGGTAAATTGTGGCCGCTTGTTATCATAGAGCAGGTAGGAGAAGGAGTTAACCCTTTAATGTTCTTGTAAGAAATATTGACTATGAATATTAATGAGCTAAATATTTTTAATGGCATTATGAATGAAGGAATGGACTTTTCGACCATGACAGAAACTGTAGAATCAGATCTATATTGTACATGTATATTATTTCAAGTGCAAACAGAGCGGATCTTTATCAGACAGCTGCTACAGGGTCTAGTGAGTTGCAACTGCTTAAAAATGTGTCTCTATTGGGTAAAGGGATAAAGTAGTTGGAAAGAAATCTCTACCAGATGTTTACATCAATATGTATATGAAGATGCTACATGTAAACTATTGATTCTGAATTAAGACATAAAACATTTCCAGTTAGTGAGTGTTTCAGTGCTTGGTGTTCGCATAAGCGAATCATTACTCTATGCATATTTCTCCTAAACAGCAATTATGCACAATGGAAAACTGATATTGTCTATGCCAGTGCACTAAAATACGAATTTAACCCTTTCCTTAATAGAAACACCTTTCAAGCTTTGTCAAACAGAGTAGATCCAGATCAGATAGTTCCTATAGAAGCTGTGTGATATGGGTCTACTCTGTTTGCTTATGAAAATAATAAAATTGTCTCTGCAGTTTATACCAATACCAAAAAATCCTGAATACATATCCCATTACATGTATAAAAATTCAGCTAATAAATATTCAAGATATCATTATTTCTGACATTAATATTCAACAGCGAAAAGGTAAACACTATTAGTTATACAGTTCTTTCCCAGGGTACATGACGATTTATTCCCGGCTGAGGAAAATCATGTTGCCCGAGCCGTTAGGCGAGGGTTACCGGTACATGATTTTACCAGCCGGGAATAAATCGTCATGTACCCTGGGAAAGAACTGTATAACGAATTTATTATACTGCAAAGTTTTACGTTTCGGGTAATTTATATAAATCCATTTTGGCATGTTGAAGCACTAAACACGCTAATTCCCCTAAAAGCGCCCCAATAAAAAAGTATCCGAAGTGGTATGTATTGTATTTCATCGGCGTTCGTGTTATTATAGATGGCTGGACGATATAATAACTCCTCTGAAAACTGTTTTATTGGTAATTTCAAACAATGATGTTTTTTTAATTCATTTCTGCATTTTTTTCTTTATGTATTAATAGTTGTCTATTATGAATTTTGCTATTGTTTAGCCGAGTCGAGAAGTCGGTATTTTGGTTTCTGACCATAATATGTGGGGCCTGCCATGGGGCATGTCTATGTACCCTGTCAGCTCACAGGGTACATGGACTCATGTACACAGCTAGTTAACCAATCAGAAGTGAGGATTTTACTTTGCAGTATAATAAAGTTCATTCTTTGCATGAATCTCTAACAACTTGCTCTAGAAGTGTAAATGAAGACCTTGTGAAAAAGCAACATATTTCATTATATGTAGACTAACATTTTTCACAAAATTGTATTGTTTGCGATTTGAACCGGGACAGAATCCAATCCAATCTGTACCTGCATGCTCTGACAGGACATTGCCTGACTTATCAGCAACATTCACTCAGTACTTAACCATTTCCCTCATACAAATGGTAAATGTCATGCCTTTGCAAACACAGTAGACACAGATCAGACGATGCATGTAGGAGCCGCCTAATCAGGGTCCACTCTGTTTGCTTATGACATCTATAATAAATCTGACTAGAGTTTTTACCAATACCAAAACACCCTATGTACATATGCAATTATAAAAAAAATTCAGTTAAAAAATATTGATGGTGTCATTGTTTCTTACATGAATATTCAACAGAGAAAGGGTTAAAACACATCCAATAGAGTTAGCTCTCTGGCTTGTATTCTCTTAATCTTTAGTACTCTAATAGTGGAATTGTTTGCAACCTTTACAAACAATAATGCTCATGATGAGATGCTTAGGAACGTGGCACCTTATCAAGATCCAAACTGTTTGACATTTTGACACTGTACATGTATATTGCAAAGAACGATATTTGTAGACGGTAATTCGAAGGTTTGGTGCAAAACTATTGTAACTCCTTCACAAAGTGAAGGAGTTACAATAGTTTTGCACCAAACCCTCGAATTGATTAGATTGCAATACATGTGGTATAAGGGTTAGTAACTTGTAGCTCCACCATATAGATCTTTACCGTTTCCCTGTTCTGTATTTATTCTAAATTTCAATACCTTATGAATATTCATTAACAAAATAGTTATAAAGAAATATGGAAGGTGCAACATTGTAGACATTTTAGAAGGCAAAGAAATTGATCTATCAAATTCTGTTAGCAAACAGGGTAGACCCTGATCAGATGGCTCCTCTAGGAGCCGTCTGATCTGGGTCTACTCTGTTTGCAAATGTGTGAAAACACTTTTATATGAGGGAAAGGGTTAACTGTTTCCCTCATGCAAATGCTTTTCCATGCCTTTTCAAACAGAGTAGACCAACATCAGATGGCTCCTGTTGGAGCTGTCTGATCAAGGTTTGCTCTGTTCACTTTTGAAATGATAAAGATTACATTCTACAGTTTCTCTCAATACCAAAATGCCTGTGTTCATATGCCATTATAAAAATTCAGCTAATAAGTATTTATGATGTCATTATTTATCATGGAAAGGGTTAAACAAAGGTATTTGATTTGGTTACAGAATATATTATTATACCTCAATTTCATTTACAATGTTAATTTCCCATAGGCCACCGTGACATAGACATACTGTCAGGCCCAGCGGGAAAAAATTACTGTCGGAAAAATACTGTCTCCCGCTACCATAGGAACGGAACATCTAGATCAGTTAGCGCTTATTAAATTGTGTACGTGACGTCATCCGATTACGTCATATATTAGCATCATTTAACGCTTGCAATTTGATCAACAAACGTCATTACGGCAACTGATTTGTTTTTGTTTATATATCTGAGAAATGTCGCGTTATTCGACTATTTCGGAGCAGACTCTGTCATGATTGGACAGTGAAAAGGGCTCCGCCAGTACTTATATAACGTGTTATGAATAGAAATGTGAAGCTGTTCCGCGATTTTTAAGCACCGAGTAGCTCTATAACTTTGTTTAAGACTGTTTATTGTTGTCATTGAATAAATATTTTTGCTGACGAAATTGATTGTGCTGTTCGGTATAATAAAATAAATATCACATCTTATGGAGAGAGAAAGCACGTATTGTCAACCCTCGGTATGGTAATGTCCGCCTCGGCTAACGCCTCGGTGGACATAACCAACCTCGGGTTGACAGTACGTGCTGTCTCTCTCCATAGGATGTGATATTTATATACTGTACTATACATGTATTATCTATTGATATTTGTTTCATGATCTTTCTACAGCATGGTTTTCTGTTGTGTTGCTTGCCATTTGTACAACAAGGTGCTCACACCAGACCGCTTCTCATGAACATGTGAGTAATATGCAGGTTGTGAAACATCAATTTTAACCCTTTTCTTGTTTTCTGTTTATTTCAATACCTACTGAATATTCATGGATAAAATAGTTATAATGAAATATGGAAGGTGGATCATTGTGGTCATTTTAGAAACTAAAGAAACAAATCTATCAAATTCCATTAGCAAAAAGAGCAGACCCTGATCAGACGACTCCTATGGAAGCCATCTGATTAGGGTCTACTCTGTTTACAGATGCATGAAAAAAAAATTATATGAAGGAAGGGTTAACCTTTAGCACACTATAGGTCTGCTTGTAAAAGTACCAACAGTTTGGATCTAGATGAGAGGCTAACTTACTCTGTATGTCATCAGGATAAAAACTGTTTGACATTAGATGTCAACCGTTTCATTCATACAAACACGTACTCACGCCTTTGAAAACAGAGTTGATCCAGATCAGATAGATTCTGTAGGAGCTGTCAGATCAGAGTCTGCTCTGTTTGCTTATGAAATTATAATAGATCTGACTCTACAGTTTGTACCAATACAATTTGCATTATTTAACAAAAAATCAATCTGTGAAGAATCCCAATAAATGAGGTCTATTGTTAGTCTGTTAGACATGAATTTAATTATTTATTTAGCTCTGTCCTTCATTTAAAGGCCTTTTCACGTATTTGCAAAAAAGAGTATACCTGGATCAGACGGCTCCTATAGGAGCCGTCTTATCAGGGACTGCTCTGTTTGCTTATGGTATAATATAGATATGATTCTACAGTTTCTGTCATGCCCAAAACATCCCTTGTCCATGTGCTACTATAACAATCATATTTAATTAATATTCATGATGTCATTATTACTTACATGAATATTCATGGAGTAAAGCATTAATTATTTATTTAATTATGGTTTGCTGTATGTTTATTTTTATTTTTAGACCTGGTGTTACCCTTGGGTTCACGCTAATGTGTGCTCTGGCTGACTACCTAAGGAGCACGCCCCAGTCTGAGGTAGGGATTTGCGGTAAACGATTCTTGTACAAGCTGGAACTTCCAATAGCTGGCATTCTAAAAAGTGTTCAAGTAGATGTAATATATTCAGTTAACCATTTGGACAGTAAATGTTATTTTGCATTTCTGGATCACAGAATTTATCACAAATCTGCCAGTATGTTTAACTTCTTCAATATTCATGTCAGAAGTAATGTTATCATGAATATTTATTACTGGATTTTTTATAATGGCATAATTATGTACACAGGAGTTTTTGGCTATTATAGAAACTGTAGAGTGAGATCTGTTACAATCTGACTATTAAATTTCTACAAATATCAAAACATCCTGTATACATATGCCATCATAAAAATTCAGTTAATACATGTAGATATTCATGATGTACTTATTTCTTTAACAAGAACAGGGAAAGTGTTAAAAGGTGTTATCTTGAGGGAAGGGTTAGACATACTTACACTTAGAGTACTTCAGAATTCCCTTTTACCCCCTGATTTTACCCCCTTTTTATATGTAGCTTTCAGATAAGACAAAAGACCTTTATGCATTGCTGACACAAGCAGCTCCATTTGGCAATCTGCTGGATACCACTGTAGACTCTGTAATTGCCAAAGTGAGCAACAAGCCATGTCCAACACCAAAAACACAAAAGGTCAGTTTAGACGAGCAGAAATACATGTATGGTTGAAGAAACAATTTTGTAAAAGGACATTATTTGTTTAACAGTTAATATAGGTTAATATAGCTATATCTTATATAAAACATGTTTTATCTACCAGTATAAGTATTTTGCATGCAATATGAATATTAACTAATTTATTTTTTGTGTTTTGTATTTCATTGCAAAAAGTAGAGAATCAGTTCTGTAACATATCAGCAAACAGAGCAGACTTTGATCAGACAACTCCTTGCAGGAGTCTTATCTGTTTTAAAGTGGAATAGAGTCCGATTTGTAGACCAGAGCAATTACCCGCGGGTACCTGAGTTGATATAGAAGTTGCTATACAAGTGATACTCTCAATTATTATGTCTCCCCCATTTATGGGGAGATATATTGTTTTTGCCAGAGTTGTCTGTCTGTCCGTCCGTCCATCTGTCCGTCTGTCTGTCTGTCTGTCCGTCACAAACTTGTGTCGCGCGTATCTCTGAAACCAGTTGGGCTAGAGTCACCAAACTTCACAGGAATGTTCACCAGCATGAGTTGTTGTGCACTTGGGGTTTATGAATTGTCTCCCCCTGATAATTTTGGAGTTATTGCCCCTGATGACTTAAAATTAGAAAAACTTTGTGTCGCGCGTATCTCTGAAACAGCTGGTACTAGAGTCACCAAACTTCACAGGAATGTTCACCAGCATGAGTTGTTGTGCACCTATGGTTTTTGAATTGTCTCCCCCTGATAATTCTTGAGTTATTGCCCCTGATATGAATACTTAAATTTATACAAACTTTGTGTCGCGCGTATCTCTGAAACCAGTAGGGCTAGAGTCACCAAACTTCACAGGATTGTTCACAAGCATGAGTTGTTTTGCTCTTGGGTTTTTAGCTCACCTGAGCAAAGCTCAGGGTGAGCTTTTGGGAGACTTGAATGTCTGGCGTCCGTCGTCCGTCGTCCGTCGTCCGTCGTGCGTCGTGCGTCGTCCGTCGTCAACAATTTGCTTGTGAACACTCTAGTGGTCACAATTGTAGTCCAATCTTCATGAAACTTGGTCAGAATGAATGTCTTGATAAAATCTCGGACGAGTTCGAAAGTGGGTCAAGTTGGATTAAAAACTAGGTCACTAGGTCAAATAGTAGGAAAACCTTGTGAACCCTCTAGAGGGCACATTTTTAGCCCAATTTTCATGAAACTTGGTCAGAATGATGGTCTTGATAAAATCTCGGAGGAGTTTGAAAAGTGGGTTATGTGTGGTAAAAAACTAGGTCACTAGGTCAAACAGTAGAAAAACCTTGTGAACACTCTAGTGGTCACAATTTTAGTCCAATCTTCATGAAACTTGGTCAGAATACATGTCTTGATAAAATCTCGGACGAGTTCGAAAGTGGGTCAAGTGGGGTTAAAAACTAGGTCACTAGGTCAAACAGTAGAAAAACCTTGTGAACACTCTGGTGGTCACAATTTTATTCCAATCTTCATGAAACTTGGTCAGAATGAATGTCTTGATAAAATCTCAGATGAGTTCGAAAGTGGGTCAAGTGGGATTAAAAACTAGGTCACTAGGTCAAACAGTAGAAAAACCTTGTGAACACTCTAGTGGTCACATTATTTGTCCAATCTTCATGAAACTTAGTGATAATGATTGGCTTGATAAAATCTCAAACAGGTTTGAAAGTGGGTTATGTGGGGTTAAAAACTAGGTCACTAGGTCAAATAGTAGTAAAACCTTGTGAACACTGTAGAGGTCACATTTATAGCCAAATCTTCATGAAAATTGGCCAGAATGATTGTCCTAATAAAATCTTGGACATGTTTGAAAGTGGGTTATGTGAGGTCAAAAAGTAGGTCACTGGGTCATATCTTAGAAAAATCTAGTTTACACTCCAGTGGCCACATTTTTAGCCCAGTCTTCCTCAAACTTGCTCAGAGTGTTTGTCTTGGTGATACCAAGGTTGAGTGTGATCATGGGTTGGGTGGGAATAAAAAGTAGGTCACTAGGTCAAATCTTAGAAAAATTACTCTAGAGGGCACATTTTAAGCCCAATCTTGATAAAATCAATATACTAAATCTTTGAAAATCTTGTTCTGTAGAACTACTGCTCATGATCCACTATCAACATTGTTCAAATATTGTCCCTAAGGTCTACCCATGGGCTACCCAGCAAAAAAATTAAATCTATGGTAATCAGGTGAGCGATTAAGGGCCATCTTGGCCCTCTTGTTTAATTGTCTCCCCCTGTTAACTTTGGAGTTACTGCCCCTGATGACTTAAAATTAGACAAACTTTAATTAGTGTCGTGCATATCTCTGAAACCACTAGGGCTAGAGTCACCAAACTTTACAGGAATGTCGACCAGCATGAGTTGTTGTACAACTGGGATTTTTGGATTGTCTTCCCTTGATAACTTTGGAGTTATTGCCCCTGATATGATTACTTAAAATTAGAGAAACATTGTGTCATGCATATCTTTAAAACCAGTAGGGCTAGAGTCACCAAACTTCACAGGAATGTTCACCAGCATGAGTTGTTGTGCACCTGGGTTTTTAGCTCACCTGAGCCAAAGGCTCAGGATGAGCTATTGTGACCGCTATTTGTCCGGCGTCCGGCGTCCGGCGTCCGGTGTCCGGTGTCCGGCGTCCGGCGTCCGTCGTCCGTCCACATTTTCAAACGACATCTCCTCTGAAACTGCTGACTCGATTTTAACCAAATTTTGTCAGAAGCATCAGTGGCTAGGGGGAACGAAACGTTGTTAACATTATGACCCCCGGGCCAAAAATGGCCCCGCCCCAGGGCTTATCAGTTTTTCATAGGAAAATCTTTAAAAATCTTCTTCTCTGAAACTGTAAGGCCTAGACCTTTGATATTTGGCATGTAGCATGATCTAATGGTCCTCTACAAAAATTGTTCAAATTATGACCCCTGGGCCAAAAATGGCCCCGCCCCAGGGCGTATCAGTTTTTCATAGGAAAATCTTTAACATTCTTCTTCTCTAAAACTGTAAGGCCTAGATCTTTGATATTTGGCATGTAGCATGATCCAATGGTCCTCTACAAAGATTGTTCAAATTATGACCCCCGGGCCAAAAATGGCCCTGCCCCAGGGCTTATCAGTTTTTCATAGGAAAATCTTTAAAAATCTTCTTCTCTGAAACTGTAAGTCCTAGACCTTTGATATTTGGCATGTAGCATGATCTAATGGTCCTCTACAAAGATTGTTCAAATTATGACCCACGGGCCAAAAATGGCCCCGCCCAAGGGCTTATCAGTTTTTCATAGAAAAATCTTTAACATTCTTCTTCTCTGAAACTGTAAGGCCTAGACCTTTGATATTTGGCATGTAGCATGATCTTATGGTCCTCTACAAAGATTGTTCAAATTATGACCCCCATGCCAAAAAATGGCCCCGCCTAAGGGCTTATCAGTTTTTCATAGGAAAATCTTTAAAAATCTTCTTCTCTGAAACTGTAAATCCTAGACCTTTGATTTTTGGCATGTAGCATGATCTAATGGTCCTCTACAAAGATTGTTCAAATTATGACCCCCAGGCCAAAAATGGCCCCGCCCAAGGGCTTATCAGTTTTTCATAGGAAAATCTTTAACATTCTTCTTCTCTGAAACTGTAAGGCCTAGATCTTTGATATTTGGCATGTAGCATGATCTAATGGTCCTCTACAAAGATTGTTCAAATTATGACCCCCGGGCCAAAAATGGCCCCGCCCAAGGGCTTATCAGTTTTTCATAGGAAAATCTTTAAAAATCTTCTTCTCTGAAACTGTAAGTCCTAGACCTTTGATATTTGGCATGTAGCATGATCTTATGGTCCTCTATACAAAGATTGTTCAAATTATGACCCCCGGGCCAAAAATGGCCCCGCCCAAAGGCTTATCAGTTTTTCATAGGAAAATCTTTAACATTCTTCTTCGCTGAAACTGTAAAGCCTAGACCTTTGATATTTGACATGTAGCATGGTCCTCTACAAAGATTGTTCAACTTACGACCATGACCTCTGGGCGAAACTTGGCCCTTGCTTATCAGTTTTTCATGGGAAAAATATATTATTTTTCTCTGAAGCCATAAGGCTTAGACCTTTAATTAATGGCATACTGCTTTGCCTTGTGGTTCTCTACCAAGGTTGTACAAATGATGGCCCCGCCCCTGGTGTATCTCAGGTGAGCGCTTCAGGGCCTCATGGCCCTCTTGTTTTAATTGTCTCCCCCTGATAATTCTTGAGTTACTGCCCCTGATATGTTAACTTAAAATTAGAGAAACTTTGTGCTGCACGTATCTCTGAAACCAGTAGGGCTAGAGTCACCAAACTTCACAAGAATGTTCACCAGCATGAGTTGTTGTGCACCTGGCTTTTTTTAATTGTCTCCCCCTGATAATTCTTGAGTTACTGCCCCTGATATGTTAACTTAAAATTAGAGAAACTTTGTGCTGCACGTATCTCTGAAACCAGTAGGGCTAGAGTCACCAAACTTCACAAGAATGTTCACCAGCATGAGTTGTTGTGCATCTGGGGGTTTTAATTGTCTCCCCCTGATAACTTTGGAGTTACTGCCCCTTATGACTTAAATAAGAGAAACTTTACTTTGTGTCACATGTATCTCTGAAACCACTAGTACTAGAGTCACCAAACTTCACAAGAATGTTGACTAGCATGTGTTTTTGTGTACCTGGGGCTTTTGAATTGTCTCCCCCAGACAATGTTGGAGTTATTGCCCCTGATGACTTAAACATTAGACCCTGATAAGTTTGGAGTTACAGACATTACACTTGTGTATTGGAAAGAGGATGGGAGGGGGAGACATCTGTTTTTGTGACAAAAACAAACCTCTAGTTATAAAAAATGAACCAGAAGTCAAGCAATGTTGAACATCCATCTCACTCATTGGTCTAATAATTCCATTGCCGTTATTGTTTCATGTTTACCTTTCACTGTCTCTTAAACACATTGGTATACATTAACACTACTCAATAAGGACCACAATGAAAATAACAGATATACATTCTCTTTTTTGTTTCATTCTTGATATTGATGTGACTGACATGGTTCATAACACAAATATGGCTCTATTACTATTTTTTATACTATTATAATTGTAGTATATGTATGTGTTGTTAACTATTGTCTTGTTGCTCAATATTGAAATAAATATGACATTCTATGCTTTTGCAAATAGAGTAGACCCAGATCAGACGACTCTGCTATGTTTGTTTATGAAATAATTTAGATATGACTCTACAGTTTCTGCCAAGGCCAATATTATCTCTGTTACACATGCCATTATCAAAATGAATTTAATTAATATTCATAACATCCTTATTTCTGAATATTCATGGAGTGAAGGGTAAACTATTGCAGCAGTTCATAATAAAAATGAGATGGACACACCACATTCCACAGCAACAGTCAGATATACATTTCAATGACTTTCATTTCTGTTACTCCTCCAATAAATGAATATTCTTGTCAGAAATAATGTATACCGTATATGAATATTAATTATCTTAATTTTATAGTTAAAATTATAGTAGCATATTAAAAAGACAATTTTTAGCTATGGCAGAAACTGAAGAATCATATCTATATTATGTCATAAACAAACAGAGCAGACCCTGATCAGACAGCTCCTACAGAAGCCATCTGATCTGGGTCTACTCTGTTTGCAAAGGCATAGAAAGGCATATTTATTGAATAAAGAGTTAATTCTGTAGACACTGTCATCAAATTTATTACAACCTGTGCCAACAGTTTAGATCCAGATGAGATGCAGAGTAACTCGACTTCTGATCAGGATATAAACTGGTTGTATTGTTTAGGAGAAATGAAAAAAACAACTTTGATAATTGCAGCAGACAACAAGTTTTACAGATGAATATAACTTAACACATTCCTCCATAGGCTATTTTTTTATCCAACCAATTTTAATAAATCTACCCAAAAGGAGCATTAACTACAGAAAAGGAAATTTTTAGAATTTTGTAGTTTGAAACCATTGTGATAAACAGAGCATTTGCTCCTATAGGAGCAAATGCTCTATTTATCACAATGGTTTCAACAGGTGTCTTTTACAGAGGGTAGAAAGGCATACTTATGGAGGAAAGGGTTGATATGCAAAGAGTTAACCCTTATACCATGAATATTCACAAAAGAAATGATGACATTATGAATATTGATTATATTAATTTTAAAATGGCATATTAATAACACATTTGTTTTTGCTGAAGCAGAAACTGTAGTCATATCTATAATATATTATAAGAAAACAGAGCAGACCCTGATCAGACTGCTCTATAAGAGCCATCTAATCTGGGTCTTCTGAGTTTGCAAAGGTGTAGAAAGGCGTATTTATGGAGCAAATGGTTAAACAGAGTTTAGGCACTGTGCATGGTTATAATGGTGGGCAGAAATTTTCTTTGGGTACTGGAAGTGTCCTTGTTTTTTACAGCAACCAGCTTGGAAGCCCAGCTTATACAAAGGGAAGAACCAAATGTATATCGGTATAACAGAGTACATAAGAGCCGTCCAGGTAATAATACTGTACAGTAAAACCTCTCAATAATGACCACTAAATTGTGTTAATTAGTTGGTATTTAGGGCAGGTGGCTGCTTAAAGCATGGTAAAAGTAAAACAGAACGCTCCTATAGGAGCGTTCTGTTTTACTTTCACCTTGCTTTAAGCAGATACCTGCCTTTAACACAAAATACTTGATGTAATTTAGTGGACATTATAGAGAGGTTTTACCTTTTTTGTGTAACCTTTGAAACTTTTACTTGATAGAAATAATGTATCTACAGATATTAATTAACTTGAATAATGGCATATGAATAAGAAAAGTTTTGAATCTGGTAAAAATTGTAGAATCATATCTATATAGTTTCAAGGTAAAGGACTAATATTTTGACCATGTGTTTGAATGAAGTGTGTACTCTGAATACTGAAGCAGATTGTAATAATTCTCTCTGCTAAACCTTTAGGATGCTTAGCAGTTTCTTGTCGCCAGAATTCTAACGTTCAATAAAGAGTATAAAAATCAATCAGTGTCAAACAGAGTGTATCCTGATTAGACATAGCATTACATCTGATCCAAACTGCACAAATTCGACGGTAGCATGCTTAACCCTTCCATATATAAGCCTTTCTACGCCTCAGTAATAGTCAATTCTTGAAACCATTGTGATAAATAGAGCATTTGCTCTTATGGAGCAAATGCTCTATTTATCACAATGGTTTCAATACTACACAATTCTAACATTTTCCTTTCCTCTTATAAATGCTCCTTTTGGGTAGATTCATTCAAAGAGGTTGGGTCTTAAAATAGCCTATGGAGGAAAGGGTTAAGGTGTAACAATGTTGTTGATAAACACTTTCCATCAAAAATAAATATTTATTCACACCTTTGCAAACAGAATAGACCCAGATCAGACAGCTTCTGTACAAGCTATTTGAACAGGTCTGCTCTGTTTCATTTATGTGGAATTATATAGATCTGATCCAACAGTTTTTGTCAAAGCATCAACTTCCCAAGTGAAAATGTTACATTATAAAACAATAAGTTAATGAATATTCATGATGTGATCAAATATTAATGAGGAAAGGGTTAAATATCTACATTCTCATCATCTCATGTTCTCATTTTTTTATGCTCTTTGGTAACATTATGATTTTAGTTATATATATTAACCCTTTACTCTATAAAATTAAATACGCCTTTCTAGGCCTTTGCAAACAAAGTAGACCCAGATCAGATGGCTTCTGTAGGAGCCATCTTACCAGGGTCTGCTCTGTTTGTTTATGACATAATAATAAATATAGATCAACTCTACAGTTGTGTACATATGCCATTATAGAAATTGTTCTAATTAATATTTATATTGTCATTATTTCTCACATGAATATTCATGGAGTAAAGGGTTAATTGTTTCATGTTGCTGAATGTACATTTTACAAAGTTTTACACATTTATTTTATTGCATTCTTTGAATTTGTAAGGTTGACAGTCCCAAAGAAGCAATTTTGAAATGAGTGATGTCATTAGAACAAGTTGCACTCAGCCTATTGCAAACGGTGTAGACCTAGATCCACTGCTGCATTGGAGAAACTGCATCTGAACAGATCATTAACCCATAAATACGCCTTTCTACGCCTCTGTAATAACCAGTTCTTGAAACCATTGTGATAAGAGCATTTGCTCCTATAAGAGCAAATGCTCTATTTATCACAATGGTTTCAAACTACAAAATTCTAAAATTTTACTTTTCTCTAGTAAATACTCCTTTTGGGTAGATTCATTCAAAGAGGTTGGGTCTAAAAATAGCCTATGGAGGAAAGGGTTAAGATGTGCTGGTATCACTCACTGGAAGTTATGGTACAAACCCTGTCCAAATTAACAAATGCCTCTTTTTGTGGTGTCTTAGCTCAGATGTATTTCATTTGTAATAAATGGTCTTGTTTCTATTTGTAGTATGACAAAGAGAATATTGATGATGTTTGGGATGTTTATGGCACAGTTTCCTGTAAAGCAGAGCTTGAAGGCACCATGCCAACAGTTACCATGACAATATCACATACAGCGGAAGGGGAGAGTACTCCATTGGACCACTTGCTTATTCACCCATGTGTTCAAAGTGCTGATGCTTACTTACAAGATGAAAGTGAGTGGTTCCTACTGAATATAAGTATTTACTAGAAAAAAGGAAAATTTTAGAATTTTGAAGTTTTGTGATAATGGTTTTGCTCTATTTATCACAATTGTTTCAAAAGTGACTTTTACAAAGGTGTCAACACACATTAATGGGTTAAGCAAACAGAGCAGACCATGATCAGACAGCTCCTATAGGAACCGTCTGATCTAAGTCTGCTGCTTGCAAAGGCATTAAAAGGCATATGGAGTATGGGTTAAGTATTCCAATCAGTAGCGTCCTTACAAGAAAAACAATAATTAGTCCAATAGATAGGATCCCAAAAAGTTGAGTAACAGCAACCTGGATGATTACCAATTATAGACATTTTAGGAAAGTTAAGAGGAGTATATCCCCATGATAATTTCCTAATCATTTCATGTCTCCAGTGAGATGTCAAAACCATTGCAGTCTGGATTAACCCATTACCTCATAGACTATTTTTAGATCCAACCTCTTTGAATAAATCTACTGTAAAGAAGAGAATTTACTAGAAAAAAGGAATGTTTTAGAATTGTGTAGTTTTTAAACCAATGTGATAAATAAAGCATTTGTTCTGTTTATCACAATGGTTTCAAAAAGTGACTTTTCATATGTCGTCATGGGTAAAGTACACATCTCTGTATACATGTAAATTGTATAATCGTTACTATTGTTCATAATGCAGGTCATGACAGAGCCATTCCTCGAAGGGTACGATTCACTCCACCACTACAGATGATAACCCTGTGTCACTATACAGTGTGTAGGACAAACACCCTGCCAATTACTGGTAGCTTTGAGATGTTTGTAAGTACACCTTCACCACCATGAATAGAAATGATTTATGTCCAGTCGATATTGTCACAGGTCTTTCTTCTTTCATTTAGAGGAAAACATTTTAACCCTGCCTTTCATATAAACACCTCTTTACGCCTTTGCAAACAGACTAGACCCGGATCAGACAGCTCCTATACAAGCTGTCTGATCAAGGTCTTATCTGTTTGCTTATGGTAAAATATAGATCTGATTCTACAGTTTCTGCCAGAGCCAAAATATCCTGTGTTCATATGCCATTATAAAAATTAAACTAATTAATATTATTGATGTCATTATTTCTTATGGTGAAAATTCACCAGGGAAACCATTAATATTTGAAGTTTTGCAGAAGTACATCATACATCATAAATTGGATATTTTTATTTGACACATGTTTTTACATGCTAAAAGGCAACTTGTAAATACCCATTTATGTTCTGTATGTAAATCGTGAAATACAGGTGCTATGGACTTATCCTTAACCCTTTCCCGCATACAACTCAACTCTGAAATGTTTTATTCATAACTTTATGATACCATCAATTATTATTTTGATACTTTTTCTTTATTATAGTAAAACCTGTCTTTAGTGACCATTAAAATAAGGTCTGACACTGGTCGCATTCCCTCATATTGACACCTTTTGACTCCCTTTGTAAATATCACTTTTTGAAACCATTGCAATAAATTGAGCATTTGCAGTATTCTGCTGTATCACTGATCTACCCAACCTTTATTTCTAGGTTGAAGAGCTTCGAGCAAAAGTCAATGTACGATTACGACTGAATGAAAACATAAAAAACCAATTTGAATACTGTGAGCTGCAAATTCCATTTAAAAACAGGTGAGTATTGAACCTTCCTTAACCATTTACTCCATGAATATTTATATAAGAAATAATGGCATCGTGAATATTAATTAGCTGCATGTTTAGCTCGTCTGTTTCAAAGAAAAGTCCAGCTATTGTGATCACTGGGTCGTAGTCGTTGTCGTTGTCGTCGGCGTGCAAAAACTTTAATGTAGCTCATTACTTGAAAAGTATATTAAAAAAAGGTATCAGCATGAAACTAAATAGGTTAGTAGATCTCATTGAGGGAAAGGCCCCTACATAAGAACCTTTACTCTTGATTTCAAAATTTTGGAGTTCTGGCCCTTTGTCGTTTTCAAAAAAAGTTAATTTAGCTGGACAAGTACCAAATCAAACGAGCGTTGGCGCCGCACACGGTTCTTGTTATAATTTAAATTTTCCAGGGGAAATATTTACTTTGACAAAATTTTGTAGAATTAGATTCAAAATTTTGTAGAATTATATTTAAATCATGTCATATTCAAATGTTGCAGACTCTAGTCAGACAGCTCCTACTGGAATTATCTAATTTGGGTTTACTGTGTTTGCAAAGATGTGAAAAAGTGTTTATATGAGGGAAAGGCTTAATACACAATACAACTTTTAAAGATCCAATTCTCATTTAATAGGCACCAAACTTTGATTTACTTCTGTTATTGACTATTAACCATTTCCCTGTTGAATATTCATTAAGAAATAATGACATCATGAATACCGGTATTTATTAGATGAATTTTTATGATGGTATATATATACAAAGGAGTTTTTGGTATTGGTAAAAACTGTAGTCAGATGTATTATAATTTCATAAGCAAACAGAGCAGACCCTGATCAGAAGCTCCTATAGGAGCCATCTGATCTGGATCTACTCTCTTTGCAAATGTGTGAATAGGCTTTTATATGAGGGAAATGGTTAAAAGTCCAGAAAGTCTTTCTGTAATCCAAATACAGTAAACTCCACTTATAATGATATTCTGGGGACCTTTTAATACCTCTCTACAGTGACCAATTAACACCAGAGTAAAACTTCTTTGCAGTGACCAATTAATACTAGAACCCTGTCTACAGTGACAAATTAAGCATAGTGACCAATTAACACTAGAGTAAAACCTTGCTACAGTGACCAATTAACAGTAGAGTAAAACACCACTATGGTGACCAATTAACATTAGAATCCTCTCTACAGTGACCAATTAACACTAGAGTAAAACCTCTCTACAGTGACAAATTAGACTAGAGTTAAACCTCTAAACAGTGACCAATTAACACTAGAAATCTCTCTACAGTGACCAATTAACACAAGTAAAACCTCTACAGTGACCAATTAACACAGAGTAATTTTTTTTACAGTGACCAATTAGTACTAGAACCCTGTCTACAGTGATCAATTAACCATATAACCCTCTCTATAATGACCAATTAACACTCAAGTAAATCCTTGCTATGGTGACCAATTAATTCTAGAGTAAAACTTCTCTACAGTGGCCAATTAACATTAATAGAATCATCTCTACAGCAACCAATTAACACTAGAGAAAAAACCTCTCTACAGTGACAAATTAACACTAGAGTAAAACCTCTATGTGGTGACCAATTAACACTAGAACCCTCTCTCTCAGCAGTGACCAAATAACATTAGTAAAACCTCTAAAATGACCAATTAACACTTTAGTAAAATTTCTCTACAGTGGCCAATTAACCCTAGAATAAAACCTGTCTTCAGTGACCAATTAACCAACAGAAGTCTTTGGAGTTGAAATATAAACATTAATAAGTTTTACAATGATAAAAAAGAAAAAAACAAAATATATAAACGAGATTTGAGGCAAATAAAATATTTCAGCATTTGAAGGGTAGCAGTTTAATGTAGAATGGTTCTGATGTATCACTGATCTACCCAACCTTTACTTCATAATTATTCTACGAGATGTTGAAACTTTATGAACATTCATTCACTTATTTTTTTAATTGCACATGAATAATGGGAAATACTGCAATGGCAGATAGGGTAGACTCTTATCTATAGCATTAATTAAGCAATCTCTAAACTCCTACAGGAGCTGTCTGATCTGGGTCTACTCTATTTGCAAAGGTATATATATATATATGTATATATAAATGGAGCAAAGGGTTATATAATTATGATGGTTTAGGATTTTTTACCGATTTCCCTTTCTTGAGATGAAAGTGTTAACCCTTTCCTGTATATAAACATTTTTCATGCCTTTGCAAATAGAGTAGACCCAGATCAGATGGCTCAATGATACAAATCTGATTCTACATTTTTATTAAAGCAAAAAAAATATCCCTTGAAAATTTTCCATTGTAAATAAATAAATATTCATGATGTCAATATTTCTTACATGTGTATTGAACAGGTAAAGGGTTAAACAATATTTTGTTCGTCTAAGTTAGTGATTTATCTGTGGCTTCATTCCGTAACTCCATAAATATACATTTCTTTGCCTTTGCAAACTGAACATACCCAGATCAGACAGCTCCTGTAGGAGGTCTACTCTTTTTACTTTTGGGATTATATAGAGCTGAATGTACAGTTTCTACCAATACCAAACTATCCTGTGTATATATGGCATTACAAAAATTCAGCTAATAAATATTCATATCATTATTTCTTCCATGAATATTCAACAGGGAAAGGGTTAATAAATACTTATTTAATGGACAAGTTCTTCTCTTACAGGGGTCCACTCACCATCCAGGAGTCTTCACAAACCCATGGTACAACAGTTCTCTCCCCTGACAAAAGCATCATGGTTTGGAATATAGGTCAGCGATTCCCTGCTAAATCATCTGAAATCAATATGTCTGCTGTTCTACAGCTGGGTGACAGCCCCGAGACAAGGACTGGTTCCTTCACAAATACTCAACCTGCCAAGACTGGATCTCTAGAGGACCAGTTCTGTTCTGGACAGAATTCCTATGCCAAGGTATGTGTTCAAAACTTCCTGAACTTACCCAGACTAATTTTGATTTTTGATTTTTACCAGTATCACTCTTATAGATACATGTAGAGCCATCCACCCATGTTGTTAGCCCCCCTCCCCTCACACACAAGTTGGGAGGCATATACAGTAGCCTTGCTCTTGTCCGTCTTCCTTCCATCTGTCCATACATATGTCCCAGAAATCTTGTATGTCCAACTCCTCATACATCAATCGGAGTATAAAGAAGGGACCTTTTCTATTAGAGTTATATGACTTTGAAATGTTCTTCAGTATATAACAAACGGTGAAACGTGCTTGATTTAGAGACAGTATCGCCTGTGGGAACATCTGTGTCCTATGGACACAAATTTCTAGTTATCATGTAAATGATTTCCATTGATAATGCCAAAAGGTTGTGTTCAGATCTATGAAACCTAAAGACAATTTTCTTTGTATCCATCAGTTACAGCTGTGTATATAAAAGTGTTATACATGTATTTCAGTTATTCTTCAAGATCAGTGACTATACCCAGTCTGGCTGCTACATTGACCCCAAGTCAATACAAGTCTCTCCTGCAATGAAATACAAACTCATACCAAGTAAGATCTTCACGAGCTTCCTTATTGTACATGTACAGTTTGTATGTTTAACCCTTGACTTGATGAATGTTCCTATTTATACATTAGCAAACAATATAAACCCAGATCAGACTGCTACTGCTCTGTTTCCTTTTGGAATAATGTACAGTTAAACCTCTCTATAACGACCTCTAAATTATATCAAGTATTTTGTGTTAAAGGCAGGTGGCTGCTTAAAGCAAGGTGAAAGTGAAACAGAACGATCCTATAGGAGCGTTCTGTTTTACTTTCACCTTGCTTTAAGCAGCCACCTGTCCTAAATACCAACTAATTAACACAATTTAGTAGTCATTATAGAGAGGTTTTACTATACATTGTAGATCTGATTCTACAATTCTGTCATGGACAATATTTTCCATGTACAAATTCAGCCTTCTGATATTCTTAGTCATTATTTCTTACATGCATTTTTACATGAGTCAACACCATAATCTTATGCATAAATAGAAACATTTTCAAGAAATGCTCCATTATTCTTCCACCAAACCCCATGTTGTGACCACTCTATAGAATCGTCTCTTCTCTAAAGAGTGGTAACAACATAGGGTTTGGTGGAGAAATGACGAGTTTAGTATTTGAATACGCACCTTTATCTGTTGGCTTGGTTGTTTTTCAAAGAAATTTAGAATGTATCATAGATTTGTGTTATTAAACTTATTTCCATCAGACAGCAAAATCTTCAACATTGATCATATTTCTGAAGTCTTTACAGCAACTGGCCCCATCAAGTATCACTCACTGTTACACTATCTGAAGAGTTACAACTGGTCCCATCAAGTATCACTCACTGTTACACTATCTGAAGAGTTACAACTGGTCCCATCAAGTATCACTCACTGTTACACTATCTGAAGAGTTACAACTGGCCCCATCAAGTATCACTCACTGTTACACTATCTGAAGAGTTACAACTGGTCCCATCAAGTATCACTCACTGTTACACTATCTGAAGAGTTACAACTGGTCCCATCAAGTATCACTCACTGTTACACTGTCTGAAGAGTTACAACTGGTCCCATCAAGTATCACTCACTGTTACACTATCTGAAGAGTTACAACTGGTCCCATCAAGTATCACTCACTGTTACACTATCTGAAGAGTTACAACTGGTCCCATCAAGTATCACTCACTGTTACACTATCTGAAGAGTTACAACTGGTCCCATCAAGTATCACTCACTGTTACACTATCTGAAGAGTTACAACTGGTCCCATCAAGTATCACTCACTGTTACACTATCTGAAGAGTTACATTCAGATGAAAAGTCATAACCCTTTAGTCCTTAACCCTTTCCCTCATATAAACGTGAGTTCACGCATTTGCAAACAGAGCAGACCCACATCAGACGGCTCCTAGAGGAGCTGTCTGATCAGGGTCTGCTCTGTTTGCTAATTGAATTTTATAGAACTGTTTCTTGACTTTCTAAAATGGCTACAGTGTTCTACCTTCATATTTCATTATAACTATTTTGTCCATGAATATTCAGTAGGTATTGAAATATGGAATACACATAGAACAGGGTTAACTCTTTACCTAATGAATATTCATGTAAGAAATAACATTTTTACCCTTTCCCCGTTCCATATTTATTCAAAATTTGAACACAAACTGAATGTTCATGGACAAAATAGTTATAATGAAATACGGAAGGTGGAACATTATAGCCATTTTAGAAACTAAAGAATCGGATCTACCAAATTCAACTAGCAAACAGAGAAGACCCTGATCAGATGGCTCCTTTAAGAGCCATGTCATCAAAAACACAATCAGGACATACAGATTGAACCCTGATGAGATACGGATTTACTCAGCATCACGTCTGGATCTAAACTGTTTGCATAGTGAATCATAGATTTGATGCTAGTGTGCAAAGAGTAAAAAAGCATATTATTAATGGGGTCTCATGATGTAGACTGTTTCCAAATATTACAACAAATTCATTCATATCAGAAGTACATGTATAACCCTTTCCATCATTGAAATGCCTTTTCACTCCTATTATAGGAGCTGCCTGATCTGGGTCTGCTCTGTTTGCTAATAGAATTAGATAGATCTGTTTCTAGTTTCTAAAATGGCTACAGTGTTCTATCTTCCTTATTTCATTATACACTGTAATAATTTTGTTCATGAATCCAAAAAGCTTCACAATTGGATCATTGTTTTATATAGGTTCAGAGCAATAGATAAAAGTTTGTGTTCAAATACAGGTACTAAAATCGTCACTTCTCCACCAAACCCTATGTTGTGACCACTTTATAGAACTATCTCTAAAGAATGATCACAGTATATTTTTGTGGGAGAAATAAGGGAGCATTATTCTTGAATATGTTTTAATTTGCACATATTATCTGGGCCTCTGGAGAATTAGAGAATATTTCATTGCAGTTTGATGTAGATGCCATTTTCTACCAATGAAAATTTGCTCTGCAGGCAAACATTTAACTTTACCCGATAGAGACACCTTTTTGAGCATTTTCTAATAGAATAATATAGATATGATTCTGAAGTCTCTGTCACAGGCAACACTTTCCTTGTTAACCCTTTCCTCCATAAATATGCCTTTCAGAATCTACGCCTCTGTAAAAGTCACTTTATGAAACCATTGTGATAAATAGAGCATTTGCTCCTATGGGAGCAAATGCTCTATTTATCACAATGGTTTCAAACTACAAAATTCTATTTTTTCATTTTCTCTAGTTAATGCTCCTTTTCGGGAGATTAATTCAAAGAGCTTGGGTCTAAAAATAGCCTATGGAGGAAAGGGTTAATAGGCAATTATAAAACTTCAGTTCATGAATATTCTTGAAGTAATAAATTCTTAAATTGATATTCAAGGGGTAAAGGTTAAAGAATTCAGCTTCACCTGCTGTTTCGTTTATTTCAGTTCGGGAGTTTTTGTCAGCAGAGTACAAGTTGTGGAATTCTCATGGGGACTCTCTGGTGTCAGCAGTGCCTAGATGCCTGTATCCTCCAGAGGAAGAAGTCAAGGGCCTAGTGCAAAATTGACTTTCTAAAAATGAATACGGTAAAAAACCCTCTAAACCAGACGTCCAGTTTAGTATAAATATCGGTCTTGGGGACAGGTGGCAGCTTAATGCAGGGTGAGAGTGATGCAGAAAGCTCCTCTAGGAGCTTTTTGCATGACTTCCATCCTGCATTAAACTACATTAAGCATTAAGCAGCCTTGATAACCCTGCATTAAGCAGCCACCTGCCTGAAAGCATCTAAATTATTTCTACTAGAATTGTGGTTTAGAGGGGGTTTACTGTATATGATAACATATTTACTCTAAATATTCACTCTCAGTCTCCTGGTTTGTAAAGCTGAATAAGTCAGTTCAGCACCATTTTGCTAACTTTAAATGAAATGGGGTAGCAAATATTGAAAACCCTGATAAAATTACATGTACTGCTTTAGGAACAGTTTGATCTGGGTCTACACTATTTGCCTTAATTTTGTGGTCGAATATTTGGTGAAAATAGGGTAACCTTTGCAAACAGTTTGATTTAGATGAGACACTAAGTAAATCAGCATCTTTTCAGGATACAAAATATTTGACATTCACATTTATCAAAGACCTATGAGTTATCTTAGGTCTTTGCATTTATGAAATGAAAAACTAAAGCTTGTGTAATTCTTTATTAACCCTTTCCTCCATAAATACGCCTTTCTACGCCTGTAAAAATCACCTGTTGAAACCATTGTGATAAATAGAGCATTTGCTCCTATAGGAGCAAATGCTCTATTTATCACAATGGTTTCAAACTACAAAATTCTAAAAAAATCCTTTTCTCTAGTTAATGCTCCTTTTTGGTAGATTTATTCAAAGAGGTTGAATCTAAAAATAGCCTATGAGGGAATGGGTTAAAGTTATCCTCTTCCCTGTTGAATATCATGATGTCAATATTTCCGACATAAATATTCAACAGGGAATGGATTAATTTAGAAAAGTAATGCTTACTTTTGTTGAAGAGGCAGTATAATTTGGAGATAATTACAGTAGTAAATACAACTGAAACAAGCAGTTACTTCCCTTGAATACTATGTCATTAAAGGTTATTACCGGGTATATGAAGCTGTAGTGTTGATATTTGATCATTCTAATGAATTTTGATTGTTTGTGTTGTTTTGAATTCTATGACATGTAGACATGAATAAAGTATAGATTTTTATGATATAGTTTGTGTTTTCATTCCACTTACCATGCATTTATTGAAAGAATATAGTGTAAAGGTCCACTTTACATTTTTGCATGCATTCTGGCATACATGCATGTACTGCCGAGATTTTAACTTAAGCTAATGCACATGTTCATACATGTACAGGATTTGAGTTGACCTCTCAATAAGTCGATCTTTAAGCCACATTTAACCATGTACATCATGGGTATGGTTACAGTGTGTACTCACTAGCACTAGAGTTATGGCATGTGAGAGTTATAGCCCTTGTCACAGATCATTCAACAGCTGCTCAGTAGTTGTAAGTGGGGACAATTATTGTCATATGGACATATGACTTCTAGTTGAAGATCAAAGTTACTTAGTGCTGAAGAATTAATTGTGATGTGATGAAATGGTTGAAGTGGTCATGACATTTTAATTTCTAAAGTCTGGTTTTTAGATCCCATGACCCACCACTTATTCAACAAACCCAAAAGATTTATACATATCTAAGAGGAGGTCACCTACAGATCATTCCTGTGAAATTTGGTAAGAATTCAGTTGATTGGTTTAGATGGAGATGTCGTTTAACCTTTTACTTCATGAACATTCTTGTTAGAAATGATGACATCATGAATATTTATTTGATTAATTTTTAAAATTGCATATTAACACATGAAAGTTTTACCGAAGCAGAAACTAGAATCGGATCTAAATTATTCCATCAGCAAAAACAGTCTGATCTGGGTCTACTCTGTTTGCAAAGACGTTTAAAGGCGTTTTTATGGAGTAAAATCTATTTTCAGCTCCATTGACCTACTTGTGCAATGGACAAGAAGGATTATATAAGTTTGATAGAGGATTACCTGAAGATTTTATTTGGGAAATTTGTTGGAAATTCATTCAATAGTTTAGGAGGAGATGTCATTTAAAAAAATTGTTTATTAAAATCTGTTTCAGCTTTATGACCTAATTATGCAGCAGACCGGAATGATTTATATAAATCTTATAAAGGGTCATTGCGGATTAGTTCCTATGAAATTTCCTATGAAATTTGGTGGAAATCCATTCAGCAGTTTAATAGATGTCCTTTATAAAGAGCATGTCATTTAAAATCTATTTTAAGCTCTAGTGACCTACTTATGAAGAAATTAAAATGATTTATACAAATCTGATAGAGGGTGAACAACAGATCATTCCACTGACATTTGGTGAGAATCCAGTCTATATAATTATGCTTTAACCCTTTCCCTCATATAAACGTGTTTTTACGCATTTGCAAACAGAGTAAACCCAGATCAGATTGACCCTATAGGAGCCGTCTGATCAGGGTCTGCTCTGTTTGCTAATGGAAATGGACAGCTCTGTTCCTTTACTTTCTAAAATGGCTACAATGTTCCACCTTCCATATTTCATTATAACTATTTTGTCCATGAATATTCATTTGGTATTGAAATTTTGTCTAAATATAGAAAGGGAGAGGGTTAAGAGATGTTTGTTAAATTATTAGTTAAAATCAATTTTTTTCTCTTGTGAACTTATTATGCAGTGGATCAGATAAAGGGTTCATTCCTGTGAAACTTTGTGAAAATCCAGTCTGCAGTTTAGGAGGTGATGTTGTTTAAACAAATTGTTGATGACGCACAGCACACAATGGAAGACAAGATATAGGGCGATCCCAATAGCTCACTTTGTGCCAGGTGAGCTAAAACCAAACATGACAAGACTTGAAGCAGGCACATTTATGGATGAAAGTTACTTGTGTTGTGGTTCTGACTACTTGATCATCTATGCAACACATTCAGAAGAATGCATATCAAGCAATACAATTGACGTGCAAGTTCAATAAATATCTGTGCTAAAACTGTCAAGCTGTCAGCAGAAATTGTCAATAGTGGTCTTTTCTTTGTGAATAGAGATACAACTTGGATGAAAGATGTGTTGGATGAATTATTTGCACAGCTAAGCTAAAATGTATTTCAACCTTTTTGATTGATTTATTTTTCCACTGAACTGAATTAAAACTTGGGGTTGGGCTGGGGAAGGGGTTCTAGAAATCTCTATTGTAGCTATCTGCTCCAGATTCTTTATTAAAAACATCTGATCTTGAGATCAGAATGCAAACTACCTCTAATTTGCTAAAGATTAAATCAATGAGATCTACTTTTTAAGAAAGCGTGCTGAAGTTTTATGTTATTGGCATTGTTATAACCTGTACAAAACTGTTTGGATCCAGATGAGACACAAAGTAAGAGCCTCTTATCTGGTAAAAAACTGTTTTGAAAGGTTTTCTCTGTTCTATACTTATTCCAAATTTCAATACCTACTGAATATTCATGGACAGAATAGGTATAACAAAATATAGAAGGTGGAACATTGTAGCCATCTATCAAATTCCATTTGCAAACTAAGCAGATCCAGATCAGACGGCTCCTATAGAAGCCATCTGATCTGGGTCTACTCTGTTTGCAGATTCATGAAAAGGTGTTTATATGAAAGAAAGGGTAAACTCTTTGCACACAAGTGGACTGATAACAGTTTGGATCTGGATAAAACTCTGCATCTCATCAGCATCCAAAATGTTTGACATAAATGAACTTTAGAAATTGTAACAGACAACATTCACTTGCCATGCAAAGAAACCAGAAATTATTTGAGAAGCTGAGCCAGGCTTCAGTATTTGTTGCTAGTTTATACAGCATGCTAAAGGTTAACCCTTTAATCCATGAATATTCATGTCAGAAATAATGTCATCATGAATATTAATGAGTTATTTTTATAATGGCATTGGGACACAATGGCCGAAAGTGTGAAATCATAAGCAAACGGAGCAGACCCTGATCAGAAGGCTTTGATCAGACCCAAATCTGTGCCTATTCTGTTTGCAAAGGCATTGAAAGTAACAGTTTAAACACTACAATGTAAGCCTTTGCAAAGATGTCAAAACTCTCAAGTATATTTTCAAAGAACAATGGCCCAGTGTTAAACAGTTTGGATCCTGATGAGACAAGTTACTTGTTTGGATCCAAACTGTTTGCAAAGGTTATCAAAATTGGTACATTGTGTTAAAAGAGTAACCCTTTGAATACAGATATGCATGCACTGGCATTTGCAAACAGTGTAGACCAAGATCAGAAAGCTCTTTAGAAGACTCTGCACTGTTTGTCATTCAATATCCTCTAGCAAATATAAGCCTTTCATACTGAGTGCACTAGTTAACCCATTCCCTCATATTGACGCCTTTTGACGCAAAAATTGAAACCATTGTGATAAATAGAGCATTTGCTCCAAATGCTCTATTTATCACGATAGTTTCAAATTACAAACTTCTTAAATTTTCCTTTTCTCTAGTTAATGCTCCTTTTCGGTAGATTTATTCAAAGTGGTTGGATCTAAAAATAGCCTATGAGGTATGGGTTAAAACACTGACGGTCAATGCCACTCTAAAATTTCAGTGTTGAAAGAGTTAAGCTAGCAAAAAAAAAATCTTTTAAAATTCAATAATGATACATGTATTAAAGAGCGGAGTGGATGACAAACATACTGAAGGATACAAGCTCACTATGGGTTTTAGAAATGGGATAATTGATAATAATGCTGTGCTAATGACTTTGATGAGTTATTTCAGTTCCTTTTTTACCCTTTGCCTGTGCAAAATTTATATTTATATTCATTTAACCCTTTCCTCCATAGGCTATTTTTGGACTCAACCTCTTTGAATGAATCTACCCAAAAGGAGCATTTCCTAAAAAAAGTAAAATTTTAGAATTTTGTATTTTGAAACCATTGTGATAAATAGAGCATTTGCTGCTACAGGAGCAAATGCTCTATTTATCACAATGGTTTAAAGAAGTGGTTATTACAGAGGCATAGAAAGGCGTATTTATGGAGGAAAGGGTTAAGAATCAGATCTATAATATACACAGGATCTATTGGTATTGGAAGAAACTGCAGAGACAGATCTACATGTAGTATAATTTCATAAGCAAACAAAGCAGACCCTTATTAGACTACTCCTACAGACGCCATCTGATCTGGGTCTACTGTGTTGCAAAGGGGTGAAAAGACATATCAATGAAGAAAAGGGAAAACGATTTATTGCAACTGTTAGATGAACAAGTAATATCTGGTTTTGTACTAGAAACTTAAGGGACAAAGAACTGCAAATGGGTGAAAACCGAGACCTTGTCTAGAGCAGAGATTTTCAAGTGAATATCAAGATTGTGGAAGTGATAAACAGGGAAATTTTAAGAGTATTACATTTTCTACACAATTTGACATCTCCAAAAGACACAGCTCATACACTTGCGATTATAGTTCTACCTAATTAAGCAAAGTAGAAATTGGATATGCCATTGCTGTATCGCTTTACAAATTATGTTGTAAAGCAATCAACTCAACAGGTAACAGTGGAAAGGAAGTAAGCAGAAGCTGGTGTGAATGGTACAGTATACAGTAAAACCCCTTTAATCGGAATTTTAATTAACACTTTACTCCATGAATATTCATGTAAGAAATAATGACCTTATTCAGTGGCTGTTTGTTCTGTATGTGGTGTTTCCTGCATGACACATTTTTGTACTTTTATGAATATGAATCAGATTAATTTTTATAAGGACATGGACACATGAATCTTTAGTGATGGCAGAAACTGTTAAATCCTATCTCTTTATTATATCATAAGCAAACAGAGCAGACCCTGATCAGAAGCTCCTATAGGAGCCATCTGATCTGGATCTACTCTCTTTGCAAAGGTGTAAAAATGCATATTTATGTCGTAAGGGGTTAAGCAGCAATTAGGTCTTTTCAGACAGGTGATTGCTTAATGCAGGGTGAAAGTCATGCAGAAAGCTTATTTGGGCATGACTTTCATCCTTTATTCAGCTGTTGCTTGTCTTGTAAGCTGGCATTGATACCAATCTGAATGTCCAATTTAGTGGGGTTTTGCTGTACATATCCCTGAATATTGTGTAACCAATACTTTTAATAGCAGAATGACGATGGAAAATACAAAGTCGAGCTATTGGAAAACACAAGGTCAAGCTAATGGAAAGTGATTAACATGGAAAGATGAGTTTAATATGTCGACCGATACTATATCTGTGTGAGGCCATCTACAGACTGGTATGTGTACTGTTATACAGGACATTATAAAATGACCATATAAAGTGTGGTACCTACAGAGACAAGGCAAAAACCTCGTTGTTCAGTTTGTAAGGCCAGGATTAAATAATGGACAAGTGATTCCTGTGTATGTAATGGAAAAAAGGGATCAACTCTGCAATATCAGTTGGAAGTACCGGTTATCTTGTGAACAAATTATGTATACTTCTTATTCACAATATATTTTCAAAAACACATCAGTTTGTATTTGTTGTGTGTTTTTGCAATATTTAACTTTCTGATAAAGAACTAACTGAACTTTGAATATGGAAATCTCCAGAGCGAAGAATGGTTCTACCATGTTGTTTTTTACATTGATAGTTTACAGTTGTTTCAATTTTGCCATGCCTCGATGCAACAAATACAAAGATTGCAAGACATGTACAACACATCGGACATGGACTGGTGGACCTTGTAGATGGTGTCCTTTAGATCATGCATGCCATGCAAACTGGTCACCCAAGAACCCATGCTTGAAAAGACAAAATTTAAAGGCGCCATCTCTGTGTGTACCCACTACAACAAACAGTGTATATAGTCCATATGATGCTTACAAGCTGGCAATATTTTCAGCCATTGCATACTCCGATGAGCCAGACAAATGCCTTGAAGCACTATTTAGTGATGATGATTTTGTAACAGAATCCATTGTATCAGTTGATTGTGATGGCATTTTGTTTAATTATAAGAAATGCGTGGCATTTATAGTGGTCTCAGATGACAGGAAGGAGATTATAGTATCCTATCGTGGAACCCGAGGATACAAACAAATCCTTGATGAGATTCTAAGCATTATAAGTGTGCCAAAAGTGAGGTCAACAGTTGGGGGCAAAACACAGCATTATTTTGAAAAGGTATATCACAGACTATACAGTGGTGTTAAATCAGTTTTAAACAAATTGTTACAAACGCACCCAGGGTATAGTATCAGTTTAACAGGCCATTCTCTAGGGGGTGCTGTAGCGTCTATTACAAGTGCTGCCCTAATAAAGGACAATATCACAACATCTGAAAATCTTTTCTTGTATACATTTGGTATGCCAAGAGTGGGAAATAAAATATATGCCGAATCCCATGACAAGCTGGTACAAAACAGCTGGCGAGTTGTACGAAAGGGAGATCGCGTCACAGGCCTTCCAAGGTGTATTCTTGCACCATGCACCATTTTCAATGGACCCTATCATCATGGGAAGAAAGTTCTGTATGACGGACATTTTATGTCTGTGAAGTCTAATTTTACTATTTGCCATGGAAGTGATGATTCTAACTCTAAATGTAAAAAGAGACGCAGTAAACGTGGTGTTGTGGGTGACCTACTGGATACACATAAGCATTACTTTGGAATTCCAATTGGAACATACTGCCGCGATTATATCCTGAAGAATACTTCATCAAACTAGCAATCAATGCCTATTGGACTATACTGTTGGGATTATACTCTGAAAAGCACTTCATCAAACTAGCAATGGATGACTATTAGAACACACTGTTGAGATTATATCCTGAAGAACACTTCTTCAAACTAGCAATCAATGCCTAGTGAAACATACATTTTGGATGATATCCTGAAGAACACTTCATCATACTAGCAATGGAAGACTTTTAGAACATACTGTTGGGATTATATCCTGAAGAACACTTCATCAAACTAGCAATCAAAGACTATTGGGGAACATACTGATGGGGAAAATACCTGGAAGAAGACTTCATCAAACTAGCAATTAATGACTATTAGAACATACTGTCAAGATTATACCTGGTAGAACACTTCATCAAACCAGCCATAAAGAGCACTATTACTGTGAATTGTGTAACTGTTATGTGAAGAATGGCACTTGAGTATTGCAAACAGTGTAGACCTAGATCAACCATACAGTTTAACTCTTTCCATGCTGAGTAAATTAGTTCCATCTGCAAAAATTGGTTCTCAGTTACAATTCTCAAAAACAGTTTTCTTTTATTCTCATTAAATTAAGAGTGTCAAATAGTTTGGAACCTGACGAGACACTGAGTTACTCCATGTCTCATCTGGATCCACACTGCTTGCATAGGTAATTGTGTATTATCTGCAAAGCGTTTTCTTCTGCACTTCTGGAAATACCTTTTTCTTTTATTTCTTATCAAAACTGCAATCAAAGTCTCAAACAGTTTGGATCCTGATGAGACATCCAGTTAATTGACATCTCATATAAATCCAACATAATTGCTCAAATGTACTATTAAGTTTTAACCCTTTCCCTCTTGAATATTCTTGTAAGAAATAATGACATCTTATTGTATGCTGAATATTGATAATGACTTGTGAATACAGGATGTTTTGGTAATGGTAGGTCAGGGTCAAATCTGTTATAATTTCGATGGGTCCTACAGTAAACACTTTGGTAATGGACAAAAGACAGCTGATGATGAGCGACACACAGGGCAAATTCCAATCAAATGACATGTTGAAAACTAGTGATCACTTTGGTACATTTGTACTACATTGTTTCCAAATATTTGAATGTGCTCTTAAACACTCTCCCTCATATGAACATCCTTCCATGCCTTTGCAAACAGAGTAGACCCAGACTAGACAGCTCCTGTAGGAGCCATCTGATCTGGGTCTGCTCTGTTTGCATGCAAACTTATAATAGATCTGACTCACTAAAACATCCTGTGTTCATGCACCATTATCAATATTCAACTGATAAATATCTATGATGTCAGGATTTCTTACATGTATATTGAACAGGGAAAGAGTTAATGATTCACTATATATCATCCTGAATTCCCTTATACAATGTACATGTATTTAACCCTTTCCTCCATCAATACGCCTTTCTACGCCTCTGTAATAACAACTTCTTGAAACCATTGTAATAAATAGAGCATTTGCTCCTAGAGGAGCAAATGCTCTATTTATCACAATGGTTTCAAACTACAAAATTCTAAAATTTTACTTTCCTCTAGTAAATGCTCCTTTTGGATAGATTCATTCAAAGAGGTTGGGTCTAAAAATAGCCTATGGAGGAAAGGGTTAAGAAAATAATTGTAAAGTTGTAACTTCTCCCTAAGCCTGAATTAGGGGGAAGTGATATACTATTCCAAAATCTTTTTTTTATATTAAGCCCTTTCCTCCATAACCACACTTATCTACACCATTGCAAACAGAGTAGACCCATACCAGACAGCTCCTTTTTGAGCCATCTGATCTGTGTCTGCTCTGTTTGCTTATGCTATAATACAGATCTATATGATTTTACAGTTTCTGCCAAGGCCAAAAATACCCATGTCAATGTGATATAATAACAATTAGTCAGCTAGACTTTAGAATCTGTGAGGTTAGGATTAGGGTTATGCTTAGGATAAGGATTAGGATCAGTGTTAGAGTTATGGTGAAGGTTAGGGTCAGTGGTATACAATAAGGTGCGGACAGATTCTAAATGTGCTCCCAATTAGTTTAATTAGTATGCATGATGTCATTATTTTGTGCCTGAATATTCATAGAGTAAAGGGCTAAATGTGTTTTTATATTTATGTATCTTGAATAAAAAAAAATTCCATAAAGGGAATTGATTCTGTATATATTTTTTACCTCTACCTCAAATTGTTTTACCTATTGAGCCTTTGAATAAAACAGACGAGAAAAATCTATGTTTTTACACATTCAAAATCACTAGAAGATGTCGATTTTTTTAATGCGTACAAATGTAGAGTATTGTTGTCTATTTTATTCTTTGAAATAGGCCCAGTAGTGTGGAAATACTAGAGTATGTGCTAATTACATATATACATTGTACTTATCATACATCTACCTGCATTTTATTTATTACATAAATATACACAGATCCCTTTCCCTCATATATCCCTTTCCTTCATATAAATACTTTTTCAAACCCTTGCAAATAGAGTAGACCTAGATCAGACAGCTCCTGTAGGAGCTGTCTTATCAGGGTCTGCTCTGTTTACTTATGAATTTATTATAGATCTGACTCTACAGTTTATACCAATACCCAAACATCTCACTTACATATGCCATTATAATAAATAGTCATCATTTCTTACACGAGTATTCAACAGGGAAGGGATATGTACTAATACATGTACATGTAATAAGTTGCAGACTTCTTTTCTTATGAATTACTCTTTGCTATATATACACATGTCTTTTGTCTGATAGAACTTTAGCCATTTACTCCATATATATACACATTTCAAACCTTTGTAAACAGAGTTGACCCAGATCAGACAACTCCTGTTGGAGCTTTCTGACCAGGGTCTGCCTTGTTTACTTAAATAATGATATAGATCTGTACTGCATTATCTGCAAATGACAAAAATGTCATTCTTCCCTGTTCCATGACAAAAACTGAAATAAATTCTTATATGACTATTCATGAAGTACTCAATAAGTATGCCTTTTTACGCCTTTACTCCCTATAGGAGCCGTCTGATCAGGGTCTGCTTTGTTTGCTAATAAAATCTGAATATTCATGGAGTAAATTGCTAAGCATGTAGGAAACTTAAAAGGGCATCAGACCATGAACTACAGTTTAACTTTTTGTATGCTAGCAATGAAACCATGGTTACCTATGCAAACAGTTTGGATCCAGATGAGATGCAGCACAATGCGGTGTCTCATGAGGATCCAAACTGTTTGATGCTTTGACTATATTTTTGCAAAGAAGTGGGAGAATTTTCATTTTAAGAATTGAAGCAGACAACAATTGCTGCAGACAAAAAACTACTTTAATAGCGTACAAAGACAATGACAAAACATCAAGAATTTAAAGCAGGTTACTGCTAGATGTAGAATGAAAGTAATGCAGGAAGCTACTTTCTGCATTACCTTCATCCTGCATAATGTCAGTATATGTACCTGTGTCTAAGACTGACAAGTACATATCTTATTACTTGATGCAGTCAAGAGACTTTACTGTACTTCATTCATGATTTGTCATCTACAATGACATCTCTCCAACCTTTTACTCCATAAATACACCTTTGTAAACAGAATAGACCCAGATCAAATGGCTCCTGTAGGAGCCATCTGATCAGGGTCTGCTCTGTTTTCCCATGAAATAATATAGATATGATTCTTCAGCTTCCGCCATAGCTAAAACTTCCTGTGTCCATGTACTATTATAATAATCTAAATAATATTCATGATTTCACGATTTCTTACATGAATATTTGTGGAGTAAAGGGTTAACACTTCACATGCTATATGACTAAGGTCTACATAAGTTGTTGTGTATTGCAGTTCAAAAGTTCAGTTTTGTTTCTCTTCAAAAATGCAGTCAAACAGTTTGGATCCTCATGAAACACTAAGTTGCTGTTTGCATGTACTGCTAACTTGCAAAAGGGTTAAATGACAATTTTACAATATTAACTCATTCTCTCCTAGACTATTTTAGACCCAATCTCTTTGAATTAATCTACCAAAAAAGGAGCATTAACTATAGAAAAGGAGAATTTTAGAATTGTATAGTTTTGAAACCATTGTGATAAATAGAGCATTTGCTCCATAGGAGCAAATGCTCTATTTATCTCAATGGTTTCAATAAATGAGTTTTACACAGACACAATAGGAGAGAATGGGTTAACTGCATCTAAAATATTGGAAAACCAAAGATCTTGAAATCATTGCATGACAAAAATAACATAAAACTTGATCTGAGATATGGTTGCTGTAGAGCAGGATTTATTGTAAATCACATTCTTTATGAAAACAACCATTCAACAACCTTGTAAATATCCTACACAAATGCCGCCTTTATAAGGCTAGCAGTACATTGTATTTGGTCCAATGAATAAAAATCACCACATACATGTAGTTGGTAATTTCTCCAGTCCAAATAGTTTGTGAATTCATAAAAAAATAATAGCATATCAGAAAAAATGAGACTTTATTTCTGTGATCACAGTCATTAATCCCTTTCCTCCAATTTTCCATCTTCCATATTTCGTTATAATCATTTTATCTATCAATATTCAGTAGGTATTAAAATTTGGAATGAACACAGAACAGGGAAAGGGCTAATCCTTTGTTCAATAAATATGAGTTTCTAATGCCATTGCAAACAGAGAATATAAGAGAGTAGGTAAGTAGCTCCTATAGGACCCATCTAATCTCGATCTACTCTGTTATGGAATAATATAGATCTGATTCTACAACTTCTGCCATGGATAAAAATTTGTTTTCATAAACCCATTAAAACAATTTATCTAATTAATATTCATGATCTCATTATTTCTTACATGAATATTCAATATTTCAGTATTTAACTTGACAAACAGTGTAGACACTGAACCAATATTGTCTCCAAGACAGTGGCGTGTCTTGGTCTACACAGTGGCTTGTCTTGGTCAACACAGGAACTCCCCTATCCTTGAATGATGTATCTCAATTACAATATACATAAGTTATAACTGTCATAAGTCTACAATCAACCATTGTCTGCCTTCTTGTTGAACATTCCACGATAAGCCTCTTTCAGTTGCTTATCTTGTTCCCGAAGTCCATCTTGACAAAGTTTCAGCTGCTTGGCAAGCAAGGCCTTGAATTTTTTATCTGAAAAAGATAAGATTTTTATAGAAAAGTGATTATGATCATTACAAGAAAATCTTAAGTATTGCTACTAATTGTGACCAACTGAGTTTTATCCTTTACTCCACAGATAGGCTTTTTCATGCCTTTGCAAACAGAGTAGACCCAGGTCAGACGGCTCCAGTAGGAGCCTTCTGATCTTTCTGCTTATGAAATACCACTTATATACGAGGGGCGTTCACTAAAGATTTCCCCTGACCTACTTCCGGTTTAGGTAGGAAGTTGAAATTGTACACGGACATTAGAATATATGTCTATATGTCACATGGTAATTTGCAGTTCTCGTAGATCTGGTTCTACAGTGTCTGCCAGGGTCAAAATGCCTATTGTCATACATTATAATAATTCAGCCAATTAATATTTATGATGTCATTATTTGAATATTCATGGAGAAAAGGATTAAACACTTATCCTGCAACATATTTATAATGGCACATGAATACAGGAGTTTTTGGCCATGGTAGAACTAGAAAGTAGAAACTGTAGAAACTTATATCATAAGCAAACAGCGCAGACCCTGATCAAATGGCTGCTACATGAGCCTTCTGATCTGGGTTTACTCTGTTTGTAAAGGCAAAGGGTTAATCATGCAATTTCATGATTTTAAAAACACCAATCAAATAAAAAGACATAAAACTAGATTCAATACACTCAATGTACAGTCGGCTGAGCGGTCATTCGGATTGAAAGTAGACTATAACTACTTAACTAGGTACTGTACTTTTAACACTCAACCAGTGTGGAAATCCACAAATTTACTACTTGTCCATGGACAAGTCAGATGAAAAGTTCTACATTCTGCTCATAAAGAACAATTGTCCATTAAAATCAAGCCTTGGTTCAAATTACTGATGTAGCAAATATGTACCTAATTAAATCTGTAATCACAAGTATCACCTTAGTCCTACCATGTAATATCTATGAGGTCATATCTGAGATGAGGTCACTGGACACAGCAAGAATAAATTTTAAACTTAGTTTTTAAGATCTATGTTATGCAAAATAACCATCTGAAATTTCACTTGTCCTCAGAATAGCAGAAAATGAAGATTCACTTGTCCGTCTGTGTAATTCAAAGGTCAGACAATTAGGCAAAGGATTTCCACACCTCTGAGTAATATACCCATTATCATCCTATTATAACCCTTTCCCTCATATAAACGTGTTTTCACGCATTTGCAAACAGAGTAGACCCAGATCAGACGGTTCCTAGAGGAGCCTTCTGATCTGGGTCTGCTCTGTTTGCTAATAAACTATAATAGATCTGTTTCTTTATTTTCTAAAATGTTCCACCTTCCATATTTCTTTATAACTATTTTGTTAATTAATATTCAATAGGTATTGAAATTTGGTCTAAATACAGAACAGGGAAAGGGATAAACAGCTTGTGCTTGCAAAGTTTTCTGTATTCATTCTAGCACGAAAGTTACAGTAGAACCTGTCTTAAGTGACCTTATATTAATTGCACACAGGAATCTTGAAAAGCAGGTGGTTGCTTAATACAGGGCAAAAGTAATGCAGAAAGCTCCTAAGGGAGCTTTTTGCATTTCTTTTGGCCTGTATTAAGCTACCATCTGCCTTACAGACCCATAATTAGGCCTCCTTTTGATGGCCGCTTAATACATGTTCTACTGTACTACTTTCTTAGACAATATATTGCCTCCTTTTGACTCTAATATGTTACAAGAGTAACAAGAGCACCGCAAGCGGGTGCCAACGCTCGTCTGTCGTCATTGTCAAGATGAACATGCATACTAAAAATGAAGGTTGTAAATGAAAAATTGAAGAAGTTATGGTCAATGTTAAGATTTCGGATGACAACGACGACGCGAACACCGGAGTTACGACAATAGCTCATGATTTCTTCGAAACAGACAAGCTAAAAATGGTAGACTTTCTCTATAATCAGAAATTTAACCCTTTCCTCTACAGGCTATTTTTAGACCCAACCTCTTTGAATGAATCTACCCAAAAGGAGCATTTATTAGAGAAAAGTAAGATTTTAGAATTTTGTAGTTTGAAACCATTGTGATAAATAGAGCATTTGCTCCTATAGGAGCAAATGCTCTACTTATCACAATGGTTTCAAGAAGTGGTTATTACAGAGGCGCAGAAAGGCGTATTTATGGAGGAAAGGGTTAAACATTTCACTTGTACCTTAGTTTGTTTTTGACAAACTGCTTTAGACAGTGCATGAAAAGAATGACAGATTGACTGCACTTCTTGTTTACCTCTTCCACTGCCAAATCTGTGATCAAGATCTATCTACCTACGAAGTTTCATGTTGATAACTATTATAGTTTTTGTATTATGCTCTGGACAAAATTTAAGTATGAAAAATAACAAAGGGCAATAACTCCTGAATTATGCAAAAGCGAGTGATGGTTCTTGTGCACTGCACTTCTCCTCATCAAGATCAATCTACCTATGAAGTTTCATGTTGATATCTATTACAGTTTTTGTGGTATGCTCCAGACAAAGTTATGACAGACAGAGAAATGGACGAACAGACAAACGGACGGACAAAGAGGCCCCCATTTGGGGAGCATAAAAAAATTAAATTTGAAGCAAAGAACAAATTTTGCAAATGACAATACTTGGAAGTGAAAGCATTATTTCAAGCTTCAAAAGACTAAGTGCCACACTGAGTGAAAACAGGTTACTGAAATACTTCAGATCATGGTTAACCCTTTACATCATATAAATGCTTTTTCATGCCTTTTTGCAAAAAAAGTTGACATGGATCAGACAGCTCTTATAGGGGCCTTCTGATCAGGGTCTGCTTTGTTTGCTCATAGAATAATATAGATCTGATTCTTCAGTTTTTGCCACTGTAAAAATTAACATTTGAATGGTTATTATTTCTTACATAAATATTGAACAGGGAAAAGGTTAATCACTCCAATCAAAAGCTAGGGCTAGATAAAGAGTTTACACTGACTGTATAAGTAGCAGACAGAACGCTTCAGCTGCTAGTGATGATAGTGCTCATACAGATCAGATGCTGCAGTCCAATGCAGTGACCAAACGGGGTCAACATTACCTGTATTTGCATTTTCGAATTTTTTATATTTCATGTACATGTAGTGGAATTCAAATAAAGACTTTCAAAATCAGATTGGGAAATGAGTCACTTATGCCCTTGGCAAACAATGTACTCAGATGAGAGAGCTCCTAGAGGAGCCCTGTCATCAAGGTCTGCACTGTTTGTCATGTCACACTTTTCAAAAAACCCAAATCCCTGAATATTCACAGTAAGCTTAAGTTTGAATATTGGAATTTCAGCATTGAAAGGGTTAATATGTCAATAATCATACCATATCATGATGTTTCATGCCGTTGCATACAGAGTAGACCAAGATCAGATGGCTCCTGTAGGAGCTGTCTGATCAGAGTCTGCTCCGTTTGCTAATGAAATTATAATAGATCGGACTCTACAGTTTTTACCAAAACCAAAACATCCTGTGTACACCATATATGCCGTTACAGAAATTCAGCTAATAAATATTTATAGTGACATTTCTTATATGAATATTCAACAGGGAAAAAGGTTACTCTGGAAAAATTAACTAAAGTTTTACCTTCTGTATCTTTTGCAATTGCAGCAGCTTGATTGAATGACTCAATGGCAGCCTCAAATTTCTTAAGATTATAGTAAGCCAGCCCTCGCCTGTAATAGCCCTTGATGTTTTGTGGGGCTAGTTCTAATACTTTCTCGCAGTATTCCAACACTTTTTGATAGTTTGGACTTTCTTGTTGCAAGATACAAGCTGAAAACATAAAAAAAATCTGTAAATATAAACTATGGTAACATCTCCATAAAACAACAACTAGATTTCTAATTGTCAGTCTTTAAACCATTCCCTCACGAATGTTTATGCATGAATTGATCACTTCATTAAAATTCATTAACTTAATATTGATTAGGTCAAAAGGGAATTGTTGGCTTAGACAAAAACTTGACTACTGTCGAGGAAGGGCCCCGCCCGCGTAGGAGCTATTGCATACGCCTGCATATTGTAAGCCTGATTTTCCTAATGCAGAACTGCAGCAGCATAATTAAATATGCATGTAGTTAGCTTAACTAGGTACTCTTTAATAATAAGCACATAGTGAGCAAGTATGATATAAATCGGACCAATATTCCAGAAGATATTTCACAGAAATAATAAGCCAACCAGATTGTATTACAAAATGTATTATCAATAAATATGTGCAGAATATGCCAACCACAAAACCCATATGAGGTAATTGGATATTAAGTACACTGAGCAAGTTTGGTGAAAACTGGACCATTCCTTGAGGAGATATTGCACAGAAACCAATCAGCTAATCAGAGTGAAGCAGCCTAAGTGAAAATGCCTGTAATTTAAATCCAGAAATGGTGACAAAGCCACCTGATGCTCGCCTGTTTAAAAGTTAAGTCTAAAACGTGTCATATTGAACAAAAAAATCATTCAATTTCCAATTTAAACCTAACTGCATCAATATCAGAACCAAAATGCAACCAAATACCAATTTTCAGCAACTTAGAAAGATTATTAAACAAGAAAGATACATACCAAGTATGGAAGCCCTAGGTCTATTGGTTCCAATGTAATAGGCAGTTAATGATTTTTGCAAAAGTAGGTTAAAGGTGAAGGTCAGGTCATACCAAGTATAGAAGCCCTTTGCCCTTCTTGACCAATGTTATAGGCATTTAAAAAAAAATTGAAAAAGTAGGTCAAAGGTCAAAGTCAAGGTCACATGGTAAAAACATTGATATGGTTAGAAAGTCTTAAGACAGGAAAGATACATACCAAGTATGGAAGCCCTAGGCCTATTGGTTCCAATGTTATATTCATTTAAAGACTTGCAAAAGTAGGTCAAAGGTTAAAGTCAAGGTCAGAAGGGCAAATATGTTGGCATGGTCATACCAAGTATGGAAGCCCTAGGTCTATCGGTTCCAATGTTATAGGCACTTAAAAATTTTAACAAAAGTAGGTCAAAGGTCAAGGTCATATGGTAAAAAACATTGGTATGTTTGAAAAACTTATTAGACAGAAAAGATGCATACCAAGTATGGCAGTATATGTATATGCATTTAAAGACGTATTGCAAAAGTAGGTCAAGGTCAGAAAGGCAAACATGTTGACATGGTCATACAAAGTATGGAAGCCCTAGGCCTATTGGTTGCGATGCTATAGGCATTTGACATTTTTTGCAAAGGTAGGTCAAAGGTCAAGGTCAAATGGTAAAACCAATGGTATGGTTGGAAAAGTCTTAAGACAAGAAAGTGGCATTACAAGTATAGAAGTCCTTGGCCTACTGGTTCATATTTTATAGGCATTTAAAGAATTTTGCAAAAGTAGGTCAAAGGTCAAAGCAACCTGGCAGAAACAATGATATTATTGGAAAGGTCTGAACACAAAAAAGTTGTATACCAAATATGGAAGCCCTTGGTCCATTGGTTCAAATGTTATAGTCATTTAAAGATTTTTGCAAAAGTAGGTAGAAGGTAAAGGTCGAGGTCAGAAGAGCAAAAAATGTTGGCATGTTCATACATAGTATGGAAGCCCTAGGCATATTGGTTCCAATAATATAGACATTTTAATATTTTTGCAAAAGTAGGTCAAAGGTCAAGGTTAAGGTCAGAAGGACAAACAATGATATTGTTGGAAAAGTCTTGACACTAGAAAGGTGCATACCAAGTATGGAAGCCCTATGTCCATATGTTCAAATGTTATAGGCATTTAAAGACTTTTTCAAAAGTAGGTCAAAGGTCAAGGTCAGAAGGGCAAACAATGATATTGTTGGAAAAGTCTTGACACAAGAAAGGTAAAACCCTAGGTCCATTTGTTAAAATGTTATAGGCATTTAAAGATTTTTGCAAAAGTAGGTCAAATGTAAAGGTCAAAGTCAGAAGGGCAAAAATATCAGCATGGTCATACAAAGTATGGAAGCCCTAGGCCTATTGGTTCCAATAATATAGGCATATCAAATACACTGAGCAAGTTTAGTGAAAATTGGACCATTCCTTGAGATATTGCACAGGTACCAATCATATAATCAAATTGCAGCAGCCTAAGTGAAAATGCCCGAAATTTTCCTAAAAATGCGTGGAAATTGCCAAGCACAGAACCCATGCAAGGTATTTGGATATCAAGTACACTGAGCAAGTTTGGTGAAAATGGGACAATTCCTTTCAGGAGGAGATATTGCATGGAAACCAATTGGCTAATCAGATCGCAGCAGCCTAAGTTAAAATGCCCGTAATTTACAAAAAAAATGTGCAGAAATTGCAGAACACAGAACCCATGCGAGGTACTTAGATATCAAGTACACTGAGCAAGTTTGGTGAAAATTGGACCATTCCTTAATGAGATATTGTGCAGAAACCAGTAACGGACGGACAGACAGACGGACGAGCTGATTACTATAGGGCACCTGCATTTTCATGCGGGTCCCTTATAATGAAAAAAAACATGAATATTCATTGGGTGAATTTTTGTAATGGCACAAGAACACAGGAAATGTTTGCCATGGCAGAAACTGTACAATCAAATGATCAGACAGCTCCAACTCTGTTTGCAAAGAGTAAATAGCTAATACAGGACAAACATCCTCAATCTGCTTTACTTTTATTCAACATTAACCCTTTCATTTTATTTTTTTAACCCTTTCCTCCATAGGCAATTTTTAGATCCAACCTCTTTGGATGCATCTACAGAAAAGGAGCATTAACTAGAGAAAAGGTTTTTTTTAGGATTTTGTCATTTGAAACCGTTGTGATAAATAGAACATTTGCTAGATATTCATCACAATGGTTTCAACAGGTGACTTTTAAAGAGGCGTATATATGGAGGATTAAAAAGAGAAATACAATTATAGTTCCAACCTAGTAATAATTGAAGCAGCCTATTATCTCAGATTTATGACAATCAGCAAGGGTTACAAGAAATTAATTGTTAACAGCTCATGCACCTCCTAAGTTGTTGTAACAGTCTGACATAAGTTTGACAACTTCAGTTTGCATTTCTGGGGGCACATTCGTTGAGTATCCCAATTCATTCATGTCTTCTTCTGACATTAAGGCGCTAATGCCTGAACTTTTAGACTGTCCTATTGCTTTCAGCTGCAACAGTGCTCTGTGGTACTTTCCAATAGCACGTTTATAATCCTTGGACTTGTGGCATTCATTTCCCTCAGACTTGTAAGTCCTGGCCATTTCTATTTTCTCTGTATCAGGAATTGGCTTAGGATTTCGAACGGCCATAATCAACGTCTAAAACCAGGAAAATTCTTCAAAATTTGGAAAAACACTAATTAAACTCATGCGGTCGAACTATGATAGTCGTAATATTTTGGCTTGTTTGTTTTGATTTCTGGAAATAAAAACCCATTTTGACTCTGTTTAGTCATGGAGAAAACATATTATTTGGAGCAGTTAGTGCACACGATATATATAAAAAATAAATCCAGAAATATCTTTAATTTTTCATCTGTTTAATCAAGAATACATATTAACGAATATCATTATGTATGAAAAATCGAGTTATAAATAATATTAGAACATGTTCTACCTTTTGCAACATCAAACGAACATTTTATTTTACGACATAAAACCGGTAACGGAAATTGGTCTTTTAATAAGAAAACATGGCAGAAGCAATGAGAGCAACGGTGGCGACACTTTTAAAGGGAATTGACAGGTAAGGAGATTTATTTTCAACTTCAATCGAAGTTCCACAAGAACATATTCACCTCTTCTTTATTATTAGATACAGAACTGAATCATTTGCGCTGGGACTGATGATCAAAAATAAGCAGCTGTTTTCGCAGGGAATCTGGTCGTACGATTCTGCAATTGGTTACCAGTCGTTTTGCTCCCCTGGATGTTTCGCACCTGGTCGTTTCGCTCCCAATACGGATCCAGGTCGTTTCACCCCCATACCCTAGTCGTCCCCTCCCCCAATACAAAAATTATATTTATGAAATTAAATGTCCGAAACTTAATCTCAGAAAAGTCCCATTTTGAATAGTGTCAGAATTCTAGAATCATACAAGTAATATGCAAGTTAATTATTGTAAATTTTGAACACAACCGTAAAGACAATACAAATTAGGAGCAAAATCAACCTTTATTATGCTTTTTTTTAGATTAAATGGAACCATATTTTCATCAAAGAGCATTTTACCAGCAATGTTTATTTATGTATGCGTGCAGAACATTATATTAGACATATTCATAGTTTTAAATAGAAACATTTTTCCGCAAAAGTAAATCCCTAATAAAAATTTGAGCTAGCTAGAAAGTGTGAATAATAAAGATTTACATATCTAATTTATGTCAATTCTAAAGAAAAATATAATCACGAGGTGATAACCTTAATCAGCTATCATATATTAAACACCATTAAACAACAGCAGGGGGCAGTTAAAGGATTATCAGCATAGTAGCAGACACACTCTATGTTTGTTTAACGCATGGCTGATGCGGTATACTTTACCTTTAAGTTTAACCCTTCCCTTAAAGCGTACAATAGAGCACACATGCCCTCCCCCCAAACTGTTTGTAGATATATAATGTTTTTGAAAAACAGACTAAAGGTTAAATTAATAGTGTTAAAAGACAAAAAAAAAAATATGCAAACCAGATTAGATTACTCCTGTAGGAACTATAGGATTCCTTGTTTATCACACGTTTGCGGACGATTTTATTGATTGAATTAATTGAAGGTATGCATGCGATAGGAAATGGTAATTGATATCAGAATCATGGTATTGATGTTTAGCAAACAGGGTAGACCCAGACCAGATGCTAGCTTATAAAAACTCTCACCAAATTAACTCAAATAAGAACATTCTCAATAAATTCCATTAAATAGTTCACATATTAAAACTAGCCTAGGCTAATATATTATATATAGTGGGCGAAACGACCAAAGGAGCGAAACAACCAGGTATAAACGTGTTGGGGCGAAACGTCCAGTGCGCGAACTGGTTATTGGGCGAAGCGTCTGGTCACCCTGCAGTTAGTCTCATCAATGAGCTGGTAAGAGAATAGAGATTACTGGTATGTTGGTTTTGTGACAGTCAGTTGGCATATTACAGACTCATGGCTATAGGTACATGTACATGTACAGAGAATGTTTTGGTATTTGTAGAATTTGCAGAGTTTGTGAGCCAACAGAGCAGACCCTGATCAGACAGCTCTCACAGGAGCAATCTGATCTGGATCTACTCAGTTTGCATAGCTGTAAAAATGTATATATATGGAGTAATGGGTTGAACCAACTTCAGTCACACAAGCAATGAGAGTAACGGTGGCGACACATTTAGTAATACCAAGTAAGTAAATGCTTGGACTGGGACTGATGATCCAAAATAAGCAGTTGTTATTAGTCTGTTAGGTTCTGCAATCAGTCTCACCAGTTTGCTGTTTGAGTTGTTGTTGTTTTTGTGACAACTCTCATGATCAACACATCAGTCTGTTAGGTTCTGCAATCCGCTGTTTATAGATGTTATTTTTATGACAATTCTCATGGCTATATATGTAGGTACAGTATAACCTCGATTTGTTGATTTTCTAGGGACCATGTCTAAAAGATCGACTTATCAAGAGGTAGACTCAAACCAGGTACATGTATAAACATGTACATGATTTTCGGATTCAATCTAGGAAGTGCATGTATGACTGAGCGTATGTAAAAATGTCAAGGGGAACTCTGCATGATATTCTTTCTATAAATTCGAGGCAAGTGGAATGAAAACATAAGACTTTGACACGTGGCATAAATCTATACTATTAAAAGCAAAATACACAAATAGACAATTGAAATGCTAAGGAAACATCAAATATCAAAACTGTACGATGTTCATTGATAGCACACATCAACTTCTGGTTTTGTTTCTGGACGATTGTCTGTAGCAATGTGCAAAACGTATTCTTTCAGCATAAACAGCCATAATTAAACACTTGTTATGCTGATTCACTGGCCCTATTCTGACCCAACTCATTAATCCCTTTTAGTTTACACCATAAATACACATTTCAACGCCTTTGAAAACAGGTTAAGATTTTGTATGTTGTTATTTTTTACAGGTATAATCCAGAAAATCTAGGCACCCTGGAGAGATATGTTGACATGCAAGTTCGAGAAAACACATATGACCTAGAAGCAAATCTTGGTGTATTGAAATTGTAAGTACAAATGTACCAGTAACGTGTATCACAAGAAAAGATATTTTGACTTAAAAAAATAATTGCAAACAGTATAGACCTGAGGACCAACTACAGTTTCACAAATGTGGCATCTAATCAGGAGTGTTATGATAAAACAATTGCACCTATATAATATTAGCTGGCTGAATGAATAACAGAAGATATTAAGCCTATACTGCATTAATATTCATGTAAGAAAAAATAACATCATGAATATTAATTAGATTAATTTTAATAATGGCACCTACATTGTACCAATTACAAAACATTCTATGTCCATATGCTGTTATAAAATTAAGCTAATAAATATTTTTATCTTACCTCCTACTTAATTCTAGTCATGCCATTGATCAATTGAGGTCACAAGAAAACCACATAGATCCCTTATGGGGTTACTAAAATCATTAAAAATCCTTATGATGGATTTACAAGAGTTAATTCCCTTGCTTGACAGCCAGAATGCTTTTCTCTTATTTATAATAATCATTTATGTTTATCCTTACAGTTTTAAAAAATGCATACATATAATTTATGCTTTAATTGGAGTTGAAATATAAACATTAATTAGTTTTACAATGATAAAAAATAAAAAATAAAATATATAAACGAGATTTGAGGCAAATAAAGAATATTTACTTTAATTTTATTAAAGGGAGGTAATTTATTCTGGTATTATTGTAATATCAAGTTCGCAGAGTTAATTCCCCTGTTTCCACACGGAAAGCCATACATGTAGGCCTATGATGCAAACATGCGTGTAAATACTTGAAATTAAAGGTAGTCGGTAAGATAAAATCGTTATGCAGTGCTTAGTGTCCCTAATATGGACTATACACTGCCAGTAAATATTAATATGGGACACTAAGCACTGCATAACTAATAGTGTTGTCATTACTTCTTACATGAATATTCATCAGGGAATGGATTAGGACTATGATAAACATTCTGTGTAAGTTGGTAAACATTCAGTGTAAGTTGATAAACATTCTGTGTAAGTTGATAAACATTCTGTGTAAGTTGGTAAACATTCTGTGTAAGTTCATGATTGACTGATTTTTATTTCAGGTATCAATTCAATCCAGGTTATTACCAGACCAATGTGACCGCCCAGATATTGCTGAAAGCTCTCACCAACCTGCCTCATACAGACTTCACCCTGTGTAAATGCCTCATAGATACAGTCAGAGTATCCTTTCTCTCATAGTCATTATGGTCATATGTTGCACTACAATGTTGATCACAAGATTGTGAACCTTTTTATGCTTGTTTCTGTAAAAGTGGACATATAAACCATGTACTTACCATACCAACTTTAACCCATGCCCTCATAGACTATTTTTAGATCCAATCTGTTTGAATAAATCTACCGAAAAGGAGTATTTACTTGAGAAAAGGAAACAAATAGATTTGTGTAGTATTGAAACCATTGTGATAAATAGAGCATGTACTCCTATGGAGCACATGCTCTATTTATCACAATGGTCTCAAAATATGACTTTTACAGAGGCATAGAATATATGATATCAATGAATCACATGACTATTGACTGTAATTTATATAGATATTCTGTTCTATTTTTAGCTCACCAGAGCACAAAGTGCTCAGGGTGAGTTTTTGTGATCGCCCGTTGGCGTGTGTCATTCGTCGTCCGTCGTCAACAATTTTAACCTTTAAATATCTTCTCTGAATCTACAGGGTTCTCAACTTTTGGCACATAGCATCATATTCAGGTCCTCTACAAAAGTTATATAAATTATGCCCCTGGGGTCGAAATTGGCCCGCCCCAGGGGTGCCTTGTTTTCAATAGAAATATATAGTAAAACTTTGAAAATCTTCTTCTCTGAAACTGGAAGGTTCTTAGCTTTCATATTTGGCACATGAAAATCTTCTTCTCTGAAACTGGAAGGTTCAAAGCTTTCATATTTGGCACATAGCATCATGTTCAGGTCCTCTACAAAATTTGTATAAATTATGCCCCTGGGGTCAAAATTGGCCCCGCCCCAGGGGTAGCCAGTTTTCAATAGAAACATATAGTGCAAACTTTGGAAATCTTCTCCTCTGAAACTGGAAGGTTCTCAGCTTCCTTATTTGGCACATAGCATCATGTTCAGGTCCTCTACAAAAGTTTTATAAATTATGCTCCTTGGGTCAAAATTGGCCCGCTCCAGGGGTAGCCAGTTTTCAATAGAATTTTGAAAATCTTCTCCTCTGAAACTGGCAGGTTCTCAGCTTCCATATTTGGCACATAGCATCATGTTCAGGTGCTCTACAAAAGTTATATAAATTATGCCCCTGGGATCAAAATTGGCCCCGCCCCAGGGGTAGTCAGTTTTCAATAGAAACATATACATGTAGTGAAAACTTTGAAAATCTTCTACTCTGAAACTGGAAGGTTCTCAGCTTCCTTATTTGGCACATAGCATCATGTTCAGGTGCTCTACAAAAGTGATATAAATTATACCCCTGGGGTCAAAATTGGCCCCGCCCCAGGGATAGCCAGTTTTCAATAGAAACATATAGTGAAAACTTTTAAAATCTTCTCCTCTGAATCTAGCCAGTTTTCAATAGAATTTTGAAAATCTTCTTCTCTGAAACTGGCAGGATCTCAGCTTTCATATTTGGCACATAGCATCATGTTCAGGTCCTCTACAAAAGTTATATAAATTATGCCCCATTGGGTCAAAATTTGCCCTGCCCTGCCCCAGGGCGGGCTAGTTTTCAATAGAAACATATAGTGAAAACTTTGAAAATCTTCTCCTCTGATTGTCTGGTGAGCAATGCCAGGGCCATTCTGGCCCTCTTGTTTAATCTATCAGTAACTGCTACCAAAAAACAAAACAGAAACTAGAACTAAAAAATTCAAGCAACTGGTTCCATATTTCCTGCTTAGTTTAGCGGATGATGTGTCTCGACTATTTTCTATCCTCGTCTGATATCAACTTTGAATGCCGACTTAGTTGTTAGTTGCCAGTTTTGTTTACTGTACCTCATTTGCATAAAGTGGACAACTAGGGATTTGCATGATAAATCCTGTTCATTTCTTAATAAAGTATCACGGCTTGTTTGCTAGTGTTTAATACCGTCTGTTGACAAAAAATCGATCTGTTCAATTTTTCTCAAGGAAAACTGATGCTAAAAGATAATGGGACTGTAATGCCTTTGCAAACAGAGTAGACCCAAATTAGACGACTCCTATAGGAGCTGTCTGATCAGGGTCTGCTCAGTTTGCTTATGGATTTATATGGATCTGATTCTGTAGATATTACCAGGGTCAATACTTTTTTTTTATTTGCCAATTTATAAGATAATTAATATTCATACATACATTATTTCTCACATGAATATTCATGAAGTAAAGGGTTCAAGCATCGCAACTTGTTTGCTAGTGTTTACTCCATGAATACTTCTTTCTATGCCTTTGCAAACAGAGTAGACCCAGATCAGGCGGCTCATATAGGAGCCATCTGATCAGGGTCCGCTCTGTTTGCTTAAGATATAATATAGATAAGATTCTACAGTTTCTACCATGACCAAAACTTCCTGTGTCCATGTGCTATTATAACAATTAATCTAATTAATATTCGTGATATCATTATTTCTTACAGAAATATTCATGGACTAAAGGGTTAAAAACCATCTTTTGACAAAAAATCAATATTTTCAATTTTTCACAAGGAAAACTGATGCTAATATGTAATGGGACATTAATGCCTTTGCAAACAGAGTAGGCCCAGATTAGACTGCTCCTATAGGAACCGTCTGATCCGAGTCTGCTCTGTTTGCTTATGGATTTATACAGATCCGATTCTGTAGATATAACCAGGGCCAAACGTTTTATTTTCATTTACCAATAAAATAATAAATATTCATGCATACATTATTTCTTACATGAATATTTATGGAGTAAAGGGTCAAAGGGCTTTTGCTGGAACCCTTATGTAAGGGTTAGTATTACATGTATTAGTGTTTTATCATGTATATACATGTGCTACCATGGACAGTTCTTCAAACACTCCTTTCCAAATCTACAGACAGATTCATGTCAACCCTTTACCTAATGAACGTTCATGTAAAAAAAATGACATTATGAATATTGATAAGTCAAATCTTATTACAGCATATATAACCCTTTCCTCCATAGGCTATTTTTTAGATCCAACCATTTTGAATAAATCTACCGAAAAGGAGCATTAACTAGAGAAAAGGATTTTTTTTAGAATTTTGTAGTTTCTCTATCACAATGGTTTCAAAAAGTGACTTTTACAGAGGCGCAGAAAGGCGTATTTATGGAGGAAAGGGTTAACAATGGAATGTATGACTGTGACAGACACTGTAGAATCAGATATGCCGGTATATTGTTTCAAAAGTAAACTGAACAGACACTGATCAGAATCTGTTTGCAAAGGCTTGAAAAGGTGTTTATATGAGGAAAGGGTTAAAGTTGAACATCATCAGTAATGGACCTTAACCCAGTAACAGCAAACTGAGGAGCCAGTGGTCAATGTGATGAAGTTGGCAGACATGCTGGAGACATGCAAATTCCAGGACTTCTGGGTAAGTTGGTAGCTGGTAAATGCAGGTGCTGATTACATGTATTAGATAACCCTTTATTCCATGGATATGCATGCAAGGAATAATGACATCATGCAAATAAATTAAATGAATTTTCATAATGGCACTATGAATAAGGGAATTTTTATTATGAAAAAACCTGTAGAATCAGATCTAAATTATTTCATATTAAAGCAGAGCTGACCTTGATCTGATGGCTTCTACAGGAGCCATCTGAACTGGGTCTGCTCCATTCGCAAAGACATAAAAAGGCATATTTGATGAGTAAAGGGTTAACCCTTTCCCTCATATAAACGTGTTTTCATGCATCTGCAAACAGAGTAGACCCAGATCAGACGGCTCCTATAGGAGCCTTCTGTTCAGGGTCTGCTGTTTGCTAATGGAATAAGATAGACCCTTTTTATACGCCCACCTAATAAAGGTGGTTGTATATTGGCGTGGCCCTGTCCGTCCGTCCGTCCGTTCGTTCGTTCGTCCGTCAACATTTTGTTTGTCCGCAGTTTTCTCGGAAAACTGTTGGACAGATATTAATGAAATTTCATACAAATGTTAAATGCATGAAGATCTGAAGCTGAGTTGATTCTGAGGTTCATTTGATTTTTCGTTTCAGAGTTATGGCCCTTGTCATTAAATACATGCAAATAGTTTGTCGTTTTTCGGAGTTATGGCCCTTGTACTTAAAAGATAATGCAAATACATGCAAATAGTTTGTCCGCTGTTTTCTGGGAAAACTATTTGACAGATATTAATGAAACTTCACACAAATCTTTAATGCATCAAGATCTGAAGCTGAGTTGATTCTGAGGATCATTTGATTTTTCGTTTCAGAGTTATGGCCCTTGTCCTTAAAAAATAATGCAAATACATGCAAATAGTTTGTCCGCTGTTTTCTGGGAAAACTATTTGAGAGATATTAATGAAACTTGACACAAATGTTAAGTGCATCAAGATCTGAAGCTGAATCGATTCTGAGTTTCATTTGATTTGTTGTTTCAGAGTTATGGCCCTTGCACTTAAAATAATAATGCAAATCTATGCAAATATGAGGATAGCCATAACTTTTTCATTTGAAATGATATTTACTTCAATTTTTAGCTCACCTGGCACAAAGTGCCAGGTGAGGTATTGTGAGGGGGCAGTGTCTGGCGTCCGTCGTCGTGCGTCGTGAGTCGTGCGTCGTGCGTATGTGCGTCGTGCGTCGTCAACAATTTTCTTAAACATCTTCTTCTCTGAAACCACAAAGCCTAGAGCTTTGATATTTGGTATGTGGAATCATCTAATGGTGCTCTACAAAGATTGTTAAAATTATGTCCCCCAGACCAAAAATGGCCCCGCCCTGGGGCTTATCAGTTTTTCATAGGAAAATCTTTAAAAATCTTCTCCTCTGAAACCGTAAGGCCTAGACCTTTTATATTTGGTATGTAGCATCATCTAATGGTCCTCCACAAAGATTGTTCAAATTATGACCGCCGGGCCAAAAATGGCCCCGCCCCGGGGCTTATCAGTTTTTCATAGGAAAATCTTTAAAAATCTTCTTCTCTGAAACCGTAAGGCCTAGACCTTTGGTATTAAGTATGTAGCATCATCTAATGGTCCTCTACAAAGATTGTTCAAATTATGACCCCTGGACCAAAAATGGCCCCGCCCCCGGGCTTATCAGATTTTCATAGGAAAATCTTTAAAAATCTTCTTCTCTAAAACCGTAAGGCCTAGACATTTGATATTTGGTATGTAGCATCATCTAATGGTCCTCTACAAAGATTGTTCAAATTATGACCGCCGTGCCAAAAATGGCCCCGCCCCTGGGCTTATCAGTTTTTCATAGGAAAATCTTTAAAAATCTTCTTCTCTCAAACCGTAAGGCCTAGACCTTTGGTATTTAGTATGTAGCATCATCTAATGGTCCTCTACAAAGATTATTCAAATTATGACCCCCGGACTAAAAATGGCCCTGCCCCGGGGCTTATCAGTTTTTCATAGGAAAATCTTTAAAAATCTTCTTCTCTGAAACCGTAAGGCCTAGACCATTGATATTTGGTATGTAGCATCATCTATTGGTCCTCTACAAAGATTGTTCAAACTATGACCCCCGGACAAAAAATGGCCCTGCCCCGAGGCTTTGAAAATCTTCTCCTAAACTGTAAGGCCTAGACCTTTGAAATTAAGTATGTATTATCATCTGATGGTTTTCTACCAAGATTGTTCAAATTATGACCCCTGGACCAAAATGGCCCCGCCCCTGGCTTATCAGTTTTTCATAGGAAAATCTTTAAAATCTCCTTCTGTGAAATTGTAAGGCCCGGAACTTTGAAACTTATATGAAGCATCATCTAGTGTTCCTTTATTTAGATTGTTAAAATTTGAAACTCAAGGCCTAAAATTATGGCCCTTGGTTTCATATTGGCCCCAATCTGAAGCTTACTTATTTTTACATAGAAATACAGTGTATGCATATGTCTATAGTAACCAGGTGAGCGATTTAGGGCCATCATGGCCCTCTTGTTTTTATATGGTTAAACCTTAATATGAATTTTCACATATATTACGGGGTTTTTGATGAGTCATTTTATTTTTAAGTTATGGTCCTTGAACTTTGTGTTCGTTGCTTTGTTTGTCGGTCAACTTTTAGTTTGTCTGTTGTCTTCTGGGAAAACTATTAAAATGATATAAATGAAACTTAACACAAATGTTTTAAGCAACAAAATCTGAAGCTGAGTTTATTTTGAGGTTCATTCAGTTTTGAGTTATGGCCATTGCACTTTACAAATATCTGCAAATATGAGGATTAGCTGTAACTTTTGTATTTAATTAGATATTCACTTCATTTTTTTTAAAAATAGTATCACAGTAATATGGAAATCAAGATCTGAAGCACAGATTAGAAAATGTCAACACTTATAAGGCTTGTTGAATCAGAGAAAGTTTACAAGTGGGCGTATTATGTACCGTATGCGGTACTCTTGTTTTACTTTCTATAATGACTACAATGTTCCACCTTCCATATTTCATTATAACTATTTTGCCTATGAATATTCAGTAGGTATTAAAATTTGAAATAAACATAGAACAGAGAAAGGGTTAACTCTTATCCTGCTGAGAGTATGATATCTGCCCAGACTCTGGCTTGGAGCAATGTTGACTTGTATCTAATTCATTCAAGATTTTGTAACAACAATAGACCGAGTGTCAAACAGCTTTGATACAAAATGGTGAAACAGAACTGTATCATGTACAGCTTGTATAGTAATTACCCAAAATGCCAACTTAACCCTTTCATCCATAAATACGCTTCTTGAAGCCATTGTGATAAATAGAGCATTTGCTCCAGTAGGAGCAAATGCTCTATTTATCACAATGGTTTCAAACTACAAAATTCTAAAAAAAAATCCTTTTCTCTAGTTAATGCTCCTTTTCGGTAGATTTATTCAAAGAGGTTGGATCTAAAAATAGCCTATGAGGGAATGGGTTAATGCAGTTTTAGCTTCAATCAACAATGTGTGACATGTTCATCCTTCTGAGTATTAGTTTATTGAATAGTCCAGGGTTGTGGGGAATGTGGGAAAATAAACACAAATTTACAAGATGCTTACACCTCTGTATGAAAAAGTACCTTTAGGTTTTCCAAACTTCAGTTTTTGTCTGATTTGGGTCTTGACACTTAACGTTTTACTCCATAGACATGCCTTTCTACGCCTCTGTAATAGTCACTTCCTGAAATCATTGGGATAAATAGAGCATTTGCTCCTATAGGAGCAAATGCTCTATTTATCACAATGGTTTCAAACTTAAATTCTAAAAAAATCCTTTTCTCTAGTAATTGCTCCTTTTGGGTAGATTCATTCAAAGAGGTTGGGTCTAAAAATAGCCTATGGAGGAAAGGGTTAATTGTTAATTTTCTTTATATGACTCATTTATAATGTACCAGAGCAATAGATAAAGGTGCAAATTCAAACACAAAAGTCCTCATTTCTCCACCAAACCCTATGTTGTGACCACTCATTAGAATAGTCTCTTTTAGACAATTTCTACAGAGTGGTCACAACATAGGGTTTGGTGGAGAAATGAAGGAACTATTGTTGAAAATATGTTAACCCTTTCCTCCATGAATATTTATGTATGAACAAATGACACTATGAATACTAATTAGATGTATTCTTCTAATGGCATATGAACACAGACAGTTTGGGTCATTGTAGAATCTGTAGAATCATATCTGTATTATGTCATCTGCAAACAGAGCAGAACCTGATCAGACGGCTCCTATAGGAGCTGTCTGATCTGGGCCTACTCTGTTTGCAAGAGCGTAGAAAGGGGTATTTATGGATTAAAAGGGTTAATTTACACACCTTATCTGGGCCTTCTGTCAGATGTACTTGTGTATATGAAACTTGCTCTTTTTTTTCAGATAAAACTGACAACAGAGCCAGATCTAACGCTGGGAGTCAAAGGCTTTGAGGACTCAATCAGAAAATGTAAGACTAGCATTTTATTGGATTTGAAAGGAAATTCACTGATTACAAATAGAAATATTGAACACATCAGTTTTCCTGCCAGAAGTAGCACAGCTCTGATAATGTCCAAGCTTTAGATAAGATGCCAACTGATCTATCAAAATCTTTCATTTCTCAGTCAAACTCTATCTTGCTGGTACTGTAAAACCTCTCTATATCGACCACTAAATTACATCAAGTATTTTGTGTTAAAGGCAGGCGGCTGCTTAAAGCAAGGTGAAAGTAAAACAGAACGCTCCTATAGGAACATTCTGTTTTACTTTCACCTTGCTTTAAGCAACCACCTGCCCTAAATACCAACTGATTAACACAATTTAGTTGCCGTTATGGAGAGGTCTTACTGTATGTTCTCTGACATTAGAAACGCCTTTGGAAGTAACTGAAGGAATCTTTTGCAGAGAAAATATTTTACTTGGATTTTAAATGTGCCTTATCTACAGCTCTGTGATTTCTTTTCATCTTTTTCAAAAATACAGTTAGTGTGTAAAACTCAGTAAGCTGCCTTATAGTTACACAGAGTCTCATCTAGATCCAAACTGGTTTGCAATGGTTATCTAGTATTCATATGTACTTTAGAAAGAGATAACGACTGATTTATAATTGTCAGAAGAAACAGCTTGTAGTAATAATATTTTTTCTTATACGAATATTCAAAAGGAAAGGGTTAAATCTTGATACTCAGATATTAAAGACTATTTGTATGGAAAGTTTCTTTTGAAATGTTGAACAAAAATATAATGTTAACCCTTCTCTTGCTGAATTTTAAAATACATTTCTCCTTCTTTACCCATGCCCTGTTGTATAATTACATATATCTTCACTGTGTACAAGCATTTCGCTGTGCAATCACTGCTGTGGAGTGCACTGGTTGCACAATCAACTTGTAAATAGTGCAGACCCTGATGAGACAACTCCTGCAGGAGCTGTCTCATCTGGGTCTTCACTATTTACAGGTAGATACATTGACGTGAATAGCAAGCGAAGGGTTAACAGTCAGCTAGTATGTTTTTCATTTATTGTTTTGTTAGTGTTGTAGTTTCAGTGATTTTCAGAAATGCATAATGGTTCAGTATTGTTTCACAAATTCTTCTGCAGTTGTGTGCCATGTTGTTGGTGCCACATACCAGACCATACCATTTGAACACCTCACAGAGCTGCTTGGAGGAATACCAGGTAGTATACAACAAGCACATTATTCATGATCCAATGCTTTCCATGGAAATATTCAGAATAATAAATGTTTCTGGATTAGTGAATTAATATTTATGTGCAGTTATCCATTTACCTCATGAATATTAATGTAAGAAATAATAACATCATAAAAAATATTAATAAGCTGAATTTTGCAGTGGCATATGGACAGGTAATGGACACAAGGGGAAATTTTGGCCATGGCAGAAACTGTAGAAACTGATCTACATAATTCGATAAGCAAACAATGCAGACTCTGATCATACTGCTGTTACAGGAAGGGTCCTTCGGTACCCAGCCTTGATCATACTGCTGTTACAGGAAGGGTCCTTCGGTACCCAGCCTTACGAGTTTTCTGGATTTTTAGCTCATCTGAGGACAAAGTACTCAAGATAAACTTTTTGGATGATCCTGTGTTGGTCATCTTACGATGGGCAGTGTGCATTGTCAGGATATTTTATTTAACCCTTTACTCCATAAATACTCCTTTCTATGCCTTTGCAATCAGGGTCTGCTGTTTGCTTATGATATAGTATAAATGATTCTACAGCTTCTGCCATTGCCAATAAATAAGGTGTCCATTTGCTATAATAACAAATTAATCTAATTGATATTCATGACGTCATTATTATCTCCTGCCAAAGGCAGAGGGATATTGTTTTGGGTTCGGACGTCCCTCTTTCCGTCCGTCCATCCAGTTTCCGTCCGATGTTATATCTCTGTAAAGGATTGACATAATTCAATATAACTCGACATGAATATTTGTTATCAATGGGACATCGTTCCCATGTATTACTTTTCCAGATCGCTTGTGGCATTTAGGAGTTATTGCCCTTTTATATGCAAAAATGTCATTTTTTTCCGTCCGATGCCATATCTCTGTTAAGGATTGACAGAATTCAGTGAAACTCGACATGAATATTTGTTATCACTGGGGCATCGTTCCCATGTATTACTTTTCCAGATTGCTTGTGGCATTTAGGAGTTATTGCCCTTTTATACGCAAAAATGACATTTTTTTCTGTCCAATGTTATATCTGTAACGGATTGACAGAATTCAATATAACGCAACATGAATATTTGTTAAACATGGGTAGTTTAGTTTGTTCAATTTGAAACTTATTGAAATTATATTTAGTATACATAATAACCACAAATAGATGATGTGCAAGATGCAATGTTCACATGTTTAGCACCAGGCATTGCAGAATTATACCCCCTTGAACACTAAGTATTTTTTGTCATTTTGGCATGAAATATGGATTGCAAAATTATCTCCCTTTGAACTTTAAGTATATTTTTGTCATTTGGGCATGTAACATGGGTAGTTGGATCAGCCCTTAGATTTGCGATTTAGACTTCCAAGGGGATGGGCAATGGGGAGGGGTGTTATTCATCACCTTTAGTTCTAGCTCCTATTATCCTGCTACTCAAGAGTCGCCTTTTCTGAGTTATTCTAATGAGTAGCAGCAAAATAGTGTTTGGCTAAGAAATAAGAGATTTTAACCCTTGCCTCCATAAATACGCCTTTCTACACCTCTGTAAAAATCACCTATTGAAACCATTGTGATAAATAGAGCATTTGCTCCTATAGGAGCAAATGCTATATTTATCACAATGGTTTCAAACTACACAATTCTAAAATTTTCCTTTTCTCTAGTTAATGCTCCTTTTCGGTAGATTTATTCAAAGAGTTTGGGTCTAAAAATAGCCTATGAAAGAATGGGTTAATAGATCAGTACACATCTGATATACAGCCCTGTTTTAACCTGTTAGTATACTATCATTGATGAGTCTCCTACGTATTAATTTACAGATTCACAAGTACGACAGTGGATTAGTAAATATGGATGGCAGGTGGAGAAAGATGGAGATGTGTTCATTACCAACCAGGAAGAGAACATTAAAACAAAAAATATCACCGAGAAAATCACATTTGACAGTAAGTGTTCAGTAGTAATTTTATGTGACTTTTTTATCTAGAAGTTGAGGTCATTGAATGTACAAGAGAAAAATGTCCTTGTGAGTTAGTATTTGAAATGGCTAGTATAATGGAGAAAAGCTTTTTACATTTAACTTAATTTCAAAACATTGTTAAATATAATAATGCTCTTTACATTCCATCAAACAAATTGCTTTATTTACAAAACATGCTTTAAATACCAGGAAATACAGCAGGTTTCCGTTAAAATGGGTTGGAAACGCATTCTTCTTGCTACAAAATATTGACTTAAGATGCCTAAATTAAAACATTTTCAGGAATAACTTTATTTCTCCACCAAACTCTATGTTGTGACCACTCTTTAGAATCGTCTCTTCCAGACGATTCTAAAGAGTGTTCACAACATAAGGTTTTGTGGATAAATGACAATTTTAGTACTCTAGTATGCATGTTTATCTGTTTATTTTGTTTACCTTCAGGTGTTGCAGCTATAATGTCTTCACATCGGTAGTGGCTGATCCTAGACTGAAACTGGAAGTCCTTTATCTGTACCATCTTAATGCATCTTATGCTACTGAACTTTATACGTGAAAGTGTACAACTAAATATATGAAACTGTGAATGGTTTTAGCTGCAGTTCTCTCTTGTGTGACAATACGTCTTCATTCAGTCATATGATTAAAGGCAAACACATTAAAAAATTGTTTTTGTTATCTGTAGCCTTTGACAAGTTCAAAACAATTGCTTTAGCCATGGCGTAATCTTATATGTTGTACAAAAAGTGAGTCAAACTTGGTCATTACTTCTTCATCTGTAGACACAGCCTCACCTAATTTCATAAGCTTGTTCAATATCACAATGGGCACAAATTTTGAATACGTCATTGACAGACAGCTTCTTTGTTAGCTTTCAAAGCTCTTTCCCAAACATTTAGTGACTTGGAAGGACAAACTGGCAACAAACACCATAAGACGTTGCTGTGCAAGGCATGGTTTTAGGAGGTTGACATTTAGGTATCACATCTCTGTTATCGGTTTGTCTATTAATGTGTCTGTAAAGATTTTATCACATTCCTCTTGGCAGATGATACATGTTTTATTCAAACACTCTGGTGTCGTCTGTCAGATCAGATTTTACAGTTATTTGCCCTTGACATTAGGCTTTCTTATATGTCTTGTATTATGTCTTGTCAGATCAGTTCTTCCTGTGTTCTAAGAAGATAGGTTGGAGTTTCTGCATCTCTGTTTCTGGATTCGTACCCCACGATTATTCATTTAAAAACAAATAAGATAATTTTCTATAACGGCATTAATGAGCACAATGAGAATCATATCATATTTGATCTGGGTCTACTCTGTTTACAAGGGTGTACTTTATGGAGCTAAACCTTTGGAACCTTTCATCATGTGTCTAAATTCAGACAAAAATTTACTAATAAATCATTGTAATCATCAACTAAATTTACATACAAAGTTGTGCAACAATCATGATTGAGATGAGGGTCCATTCCAATCTTCTTACGGGGCCTCCATGGCCGAGTGGTTATGGTCTTCAACTAACAATTGCTTAGCCCCTCACAGCTGTGGGTTCGAATCCCGGTCTGGGCATTTGGATTTTTCATGTGAGGAAGCCTTCCAGCTGGCTTGCAGTAGGTCAGTGGTTCTACTTGGATGTTCTGTGCACGAAACAATACAATTTGTAGAACCTCTGAAACAGAAGAACCTCTGGGGTCATTCTCCACCTGTAATTTGCTGGACGTCATGATATGACTGAAATACTTTTAAAACAATGTAAAACCTGATAAAAACCAAACCAATCTTCTTGCAAAAACTTTGGGATTGACCATGAATAATCCTGAAGGAAGCTGGAGATAAACATCCCCATCATGGAAGCTTCAGGCAAACATCCCCATCACAGAATTACAGAACAAAGCCACCCTGGTGCCTTATTAGTATGTTGTGAAAGATGAAAAAAAAATCAACACGCTTCTTTTCTTAATTAATCCTTTTTATACGCCCACCTAGTAAAGGTGGTCGTATATTGGCGTGGCCCTGTCCGTCCGTTCGTTCGTTCGTCCGTCAACATTTTGTTTGTCCGCAGTTTTCTCGGAAAACTATTTGACAGATATTAATGAAACTTCACACAAATGTTTAATGCATCAAGATCTGAAGCTGAGTTGATTCTGAGGTTCATTTGATTTTTCGTTTTAGAGTTGTGACCCTTGTCCTTAAAAAATAATGCAAATACATGCAAATAGTTTGTCCGCTGTTTTCTGGATAAACTATTTGAGAGATATTAATGAAACTTCACACAAATGTTTAATGCATCAAGATCTGAAGCCGAGTCAATTCTGAAGTTCATTTGATTTGTCGTTTCGGAGTTATGACCCTTGTACTTAAACAATAATGCAAATAGTTTGTCCGCTGTTTTCTGGGAAAACTATTTGAGGGATATTAATGAAACTTCACACAAATGTTTAATGCATCAAGATCTGAAGCTGAGTTGATTCTGAGGATCATTTGATTTTTCGTTTCAGAGTTATGGACCTTGTCCTTAAAAAATAATGCAAATACATGCAAATAGTTTTTCCGCTGTTTTCTGGGAAAACTATTTGAGAGATATTAATGAAACTTCACACAAATGTTTAATGCATCAAGATCTGAAGCTGAGTTGATTCTGAGGATCATTTGATTTTTGGTTTCAGAGTTATGGCCCTTGTCCTTAAAAAATAATGCAAATACATGCAAATAGTTTGTCCGCTGTTTTCTGGGAAAACTATTTGAGAGATATTAATGAAACTTCACACAAATGTTTAATGCATCAAGATCTGAAGCCGGGTCGATTCTGTGGTTCATTTGATTTGTCGTTTCGGAGTTATGGCCCTTGTACTTAAAAAATAATGCAAATACATGCAAATAGTTTGTCCACTGTTTTCTGGGAAATATATTTGAGAGATATTAATGAAACTTCACACAGATGTTTAATGCATCAAGATCTGAAGTTGAGTTGATTCTGTGGATCATTTGATTTTTCGTTTCAGAGTTATGGCCCTTGTCCTTAAAAAATACATGCAAATAGTTTGTCCGCTGTTTTCTGGGAAAACTATTCGACAGATATTAATGAAACTTCACACAGATGTTTAATGCATCAAGATCTGAAGCTGAGTCGATTCTAAGGTTCATTTGATTTGTCGTTTCAGGGTTATGGCCCTTTTATTGCAAATAGGTCAAAATGAACTCACAAGACACAAGCTAAGATTAAATACCCGATTTAATTTGAGAAGTGGATTACATGGAAAGTCATTGTGGCGGATTGGTCGCGTTCGCTGGCGGAAAACCCCATGTAGACCTATGCATTGTGCTAGCTGCAACTAACTCGTCTCATAACCGTTGAAGATCAAAACAGGCGTGGCAGCCACCACGCACTCCCTTCAACCCAAACAGCCATTGGGGGAGGAAGACCATGATCTTCAAACCCAACCTACACCACTCACACAGTACAAACTTGTGAGAGGGTTTAGAAGCCAAGCCACCCACCGAACAGTACATACATATTCAGCAGAATGGTCGACTCAAGCATGTGTATCGGTCGCAAGCTAGCACAAATCCCAAACTATATAGTGCAGCAGACAAAAACATTCATGAATAACTGGGCTTCCACGGAATTTTCCGCAGCAAACGGAACAATGGATCACGAGCTGAGTCGAAAAACCAAGCAATCCAAATTCAACCAATACAAATCCCGGGAAGGGAGTATGCGTGTATTGGTGTCGGATCCATGGAAGCAAGGGTCTCGATAAGAAACAGATCTGAAAGAAGAAAAATACGAGCAGAATCATAAGTATAAACATATACATGTACATGTCTTTCCACTAATCAAATCAGGGCGGGAGGGTGGGATTTCAACTATTCCCGAAAAAGCATGGTTGCAACGTGATCCACTGAAATTGATAAGACCCGGATCAAAGTACCGGCTCCGCGTGAGAACCGGCACACCGTGAGAATAACCAACCGAAGCAGTTCATTTCTTCCTGCAATAAATTGGACTATTTGTTAGGAATAGTCTGTATTATTGCAAATAGGTCATAATGAACTCACAAGACACAAGCTAAGATTAAATACCCGATTTAATTTGAGAAGTGGATTACATGGAAAGTCAGTGTGGCGGATTGGTCGCGTTCGCTGGCGGAAAACCCCATGTAGACCTATGCATTGTGCTAGCTGCAACTAACTCGTCTCATAACCGTTGAAGATCAAAACAGGCGTGGCAGCCACCACGCACTCCCTACAACCCCAACAGCCATTGGGGGAGGAAGACCATGATCTTCAAACCCAACCTACACCACTCACACAGTACAAACTTGTGAGAGGGTTTAGAAGCCAAGCCACCCACCGAACAGTACATACATATTCAGCAGAATGGTCGACTCAAGCATGTGTATCGGTCGCAAGCTAGCACAAATCCCAAACTATATAGTGCAGTAGTCAAAAACATTCATGAATAACTGGGCTTCCACGGAATTTTCCGCCACACGAACTTGTTCGCCCAATTACTTAATAAATAATGCAAATATATGCATATAGTTTGTCCGCTGTTTTCTGGGAAAACTGTTTAAAAGATATTAATGAAACTTCACACACATGTTTAATGCATCAAGACCTGAAGCTAAGTCAATTCTGAGGTTCATTTGTTTTGTTGTTTCGGAGTTATAGCCCATGCACTTAAAAGAAATAATGCAAATCTATGCAAATATGAGGATGGCCATAACTTTTTCATTTGAAATGATATTTACTTCATTTTTTTTATATGGTTAAACCTTAATATGAATTTTCACATATATTGCGGGGTTTTGATAAGTCATTTATTCTAAAGTTATGGTCCTTGAACTTTGTGTGTTCGCTGCTTTGTTTGTCTGTCAACTTTTAGTTTGTCTGTTGTTTTCTGGGAAAACTATTTAAATGATATAAATGAAACTTAACACAAATGTTTTAAGCAACAAAATCTGAAGCTGAGTTTATTTTGAGGTTCATTCAGTTTGTCTTTACAGAGTTATGGCCGTTGCACTTTACAAAAATCTGCAAATATGAGGATTAGCTGTAACTTTTTTATTTAATAAGATATTCACTTCAATGTTTTTAAAAATAGTATCACCTTAATATGGAAATCAAGATCTGAAGCACAGATTAGAAAATGTCAACACTTATAAGGCATGTTGAATCGGAGAAAGTTTGCAAGTGGGCGTATTATGTACCGTATGCGGTACTCTTGTTATAAATGCCTTTTCAGAAAATCCATGTGCTCATATAAATTATTCAGATTAATATTTATGAAGTCATAAATTTTTGTATAAATATTCATGAGGCAAAGGATTAATCCCTTTAACCCTTTCAATTCCTCCATAAATACGCCTTTCAACGCCTCGGTAAAAGTCACGTTTTGAAACCATTGTGATAAATAGAGCATTTGCTCCTAAGGAGCAAATGCTGTATTTATCACAATGGTTTCAGAACTACAAAATTCTAAAATTTTCTCTAGTTAATGCTCCTTTTCTGTAGATTTATTCAAAGAGGTTGGATCTAAAAATAGCCTATGAGGTAATGGGTTAATCCAATCTGTAACTTTTCTCTTACTGGTAAATGCCATTTAACTGATCATCCATTGTGTATACAATTTACACATTCAGAATGGAAATCAACATCTAGCATATGCAATTAACCATTTACCTGTTCAATATTCATGTAATAGATAATGACATCATGAATATTAATAAGCCAAGTTTTTATAATGGAACATGAGCACAGGAATGTTTTACTCCGGTAGAAAGTAGAAACTATAGAATCGAATCTGTATATAATTCCATAAGCAAACATCAAACCCTAATCAGACAGCTCCTACAGGAGCTTTTTATATGGGTCTGATTGCAAAGGCCTAAAAAGGCAATTATAAGAGAGAAAAGGTTAACTTCGGTCACTCTGATCATCAGAAAATAGCCATAGCATTTGCAAATTTTTTCCATCAAGCTGCAATTGTTTTCTCATTTGGCAATCTACTATGGAAGTCCTGGGAATTCCCAATATGTGGTATGAAAAGAAGATACATAAGCCATTTTACAACAAATTTTATTTCAACCACAAAGAACAACATATTTAAGATGTATATGAATAAAACCTTCAAATTATCACCAGAGAATAACAATGTGTGAAGATAAGAGATGCATGTTTACAGAGAGATCTCGGAAGATAAATACTGTACTCAAAATGTATGCTACAAATTTTGCTACCTTTCACAACTTTCTACCTAATCACTTAATTAACTCATTCTCCCCTAGGCTATTTTTAGACCAAACCTCTTTGAATAAATCTACCGAAAAGGAGCATTAGAAAAGGGGAAAGAAAAAAGAAAATTGTAGTTTGAAACCATTGTGATAAATAAAGCATTTGCTCCTATAGGTTTCAACAGGTGATTTTTACAGAGGTGCCAAAATGTGTCACTAGGAGGGAATGTGTTAAGACGTAGTGCTATGAAGAAGTTTTTGTAATGGCATATGTACACAGGATTGTTTGGTATTGGTAGGTAGGAACTGTAGAGTCAGATTTGTCATAATTTCATAAGCAAACGAGCAGTACCTGACCTGATCAGTACCTCTGTTTTCAAAGGTGTGAATAAGTTTTTATATGAAGGATTTTATGAAGTATATTTTTTAGTTCAATCCACAAACAACTTTCTCTTGCTATGAAATATTTCGTCACCTCTAAATCTTGCCTGTATTTTTTTCATGTATTATCCTTTACCTGATAGGACCACCTTTTCACGCCTTTGCATACAGAGTAGACCCAGATAAGATGGCTCCTGCAGGAGCTGTCTAAATAGAGTCTCCTCCATTTGCTCATGGAGTTATAAAGATCTGATTCTACATTTTCTGCCAAATTATAACAATTGTATATTCATATTCATACTTGAATATTCATCAAGTAAGGGGTTAAGAAATAAATAACAGAGTAACAAACAACCTGAATCCTGATCATATAAGTAGTACCAAGTATCTGATCTGGATTCAAACTATTTGAAAGTGCCAATCATGTCATGATTACCAAGATTGTTAACCCATTCCTTCAAACAGATAACTTTTGACTTCTCTGTAAAAGTCACTTTTTGAAAATCATTGCAAAAAATACATGTAGAGCATTTTGCTCCATAGGAGCAAATGCTCTATTTATCAAAACTACACAATTCTATAACTGTTCTTTTTTTCTGGTAAATGCTCCTTATCAGTAGATTTTTTTCAAAGAGGTTTGATCTAAAAATGGTCTATCAGGGAATGGGTTAAAATTGTACCAATAATGATTTAGGCAATATAGTATCATTTGTAGTGAAGAAAGTAGTTCAAGAATTTCTACAAGCTCAAGAATTATGTCACACAACCATTCAAGGTGCATTATGGACTGCTGCAAAATGGGTTGGCATATTGCAGTAAGCGATGATGCAAGAAAATGCAGTTTGGTGTAATAGTCACCAGCTGTTGATCCGTAATGACAGGTAGGTATTTGTAATCAATAGTCAACATGAAAATTGTTAAATGTTCATATTAGCCTGTTCTGTAGGCATTAATACAGGCAGTAAAAACAATACAAGATAAGCTCCTACAGGAGGATGGAAAACCTACAAAAACGTGTTTGAGAATGAAAGTCGAGTCTAAAAACATGTACTTAGAATTGCTTAACCCTTTCCCTGTTTATTTCAAATTGCAATACCTACTGAATGTTTATAGACAAAATAGTTCTAATGAAATATCGAAGGTGGAACATTGTACCCAATTTAGAAAACTAAAGAAACAGATCTTTCAAATTCTGTTAGAAAACAGAGCAGACCCTGATCAGACGACTCCTCTAGGAGTCGTCTGATCTGGGCCTACTCTGTTTGCAAATGTGTGAAAACATGTTTACATGTATATGAGGGAAAGGGTTAAGCACATCAAAATATGACTGCATGTTAGAGGTGAATATAGTACAGATTGGATCCAGATGTAATGTACAGTAACCCAGTATCTCATTAGGATCCAAACTGTTGACAGTATCTTTGAAGAAAAGTAAAACAAAAATATTAGCTTTCAGAATTGCAGCAAACATTTTTTTTATTTTGCAGACAATTTCTTTGGCATGTTAAATGCTAATACAGTAATTCCTGTCACAGGCACAACAGCTCTTTCTCAATAGCATAAGAAACACATGTATGATTTTACTCTGCCATTATGCTATTATATTTACATCTCAAGTCTTCTAATGCAAAGCTAGTGACAAATCCTGGCTGGCATCTGCAAACAGCATGGATCCAGATGAGGTGTCAAGAAACTTGGCCTCTCATCAGAATCCAAGATATTTGACACATGGTCAATAGATGCTAAAAAGTTATTGCATCGGAAGTTGGTAAGTTCAGCAAGTCGGAGACGGAGCAGACAATTTTTTAAGCATCCCAAGGGTCGGGTATAAAGGCACAATGATGGACATGATTACAGAACAGCCAAAATGAAAATACACTTACATTTTATAGGCATATTTATAAGCTTTCTACAAAACAAGGTGTTTCTGGAGTTGTTTGCGTATCATAGTGTACACTGAGAACAGCTGCACTGTCAGAAACACATCATTTTGTTTACTGTTTTCCAGTGAAGATAAAATATTGTAGATGTTAGTGAGTGTAGAACAGTGAAGATCCTGATCATACCTGATGGTCTCTGTTTACGCTACACAACTCCGAAAACACATTGTCTTGTGAGGTTCATTTTTACCTTACAGGAATCACCTCTCACACCTTATATTACATTACATGAAATACGAGAGTGTCTGACAGTTTTAATCCTAATTAACCCATTCCCTAATAGGCAAGTTTTAGAAGCTACCGAAAAAGACTATTTACTAGCAAAAAGGTATATTTTAGAATTGTGTAGTTTTGAAACCATTGTGATAAATTGAACGTTTTTTGCACCTATGGAACAAATGTTCTATTTGTCACAAATGGTTTCAAAAAGTGACTTTTACAGAGGTGTCAATATGAGGAAATGGGTTAAATGCAGTTATCTGGCATCTCAACACCTAAGTGCATAGGATATACGTTATCATGAATTCAACAAGCTCCTGAGATATGCCATTCTGCAAGGTGAATTACATAATATCCAACTGTACAAGAACAACTGGATCAATTATAAGTACATGTACATGACGTATTATGTATAAAAGTTTCTCCAAAATTCACTATTGATTTAACCCTGTACCCCATCAATATGCTATTCCATGCAATTGCAACCAGAGTAGACCCAGATCAGACAGCTCCTGTAGGAGCCATCAGATCAGGGTCTGTTCTGTTTACTAATGATATAAAATATTCTTGTGTTCATGTGCCATAATAAACAAGAGCTGTCCGCAGACAGCGCGCTCCACTTTCTTTAGTGCTGGATAGTGTACTGGAAGTCTAAGTCAGAAAGGGCAGATAACTATAGCAAAATTAATTTTAGGGTGACCTGCCCTTGTGGAATGGGTCCCCCTTGTAATAGTTAACATGCATACCAAATTTGAACCAAATATCTTGGACAGTTTCTGAGACATGGACCTGAACATAAAACTTAACCAACAATGAAAATTCTAAGTCGAAAAAGGGGCATAACTATGGCAATATTAATTTTAGGGTTACCTACCCTTGTGAAATGGGTTCCCCTTGTGATAGTAAACATACATACCAAATATGATCCAAATATCTTTGATGGTTTCTGAGAAAAGGACCTTAACAAAAAGGTTAACCAACGCCGACGCCGACGAGAGGGTCATGACAATAGCTCCACTTTTTGAAAAAGTGGAGCTAAAAATGACCTAATTAATTAATATGTATGATGTCATTATTTCTTACATGAATTTGGTTATTTTTAGACCCATTTCCTCATAGGCAATTTTAGACCTTTTTTTTAAAAAATAAATACATGTATACTGAAAAAGAGCAGTTATTACAGTTTTGAAACCATTGTGATTAATAAAGCATTTGCTATAGAGCAAATGCTCTGTTTATCACAATGGTTTAAAAAAGTGACTTTTATGGAGGTGTCAAAAGGAATGGCATAACTTTGCAATAGAGAATACTCAGATCAGACCGCTCCTTTAGAAGCCACATGATCAGAGTCTACTCTGTCTGCTTATGGAATTATATAGCTCTCATCCTATAGTACATGTACAGTAGAACCCCTCTAATGCGACCACTTAATGAATAAACATGGGTGTCTTAATAAGCAGGTGGTTGCTTAATGCAAGGCATAAGTAATGCAGAAAGCTCCTCTAGGAGCTTTCTGCATTACTTTTGTCCTGCATTAAGCTACCACCTGCATCTATCACCTAGAATTATACCTCTTTTAGGTAGTCGCATTAGCGGGGTTTTAATGTATTTGTAAAAGCAAGAAATTCCCTCGAAAACTTGATATTGTAAAGAAATTAAAGTTAATGAATATTCATGATTGGACCAATTCATACATTAATGTTTAACATGTGGGGAAAGGGTTAAAGAAACTAATGGAGAAGCAAATAATGTAGACCTGGATCAGACTACTGAAGAAGCAGTTTGATCTAGGTCGTCCCAATTTAGCGTGGGCTATCTGTCCAACTGTATTGGATACATGTAATTATAGTAATGTACAGTAATACAACTAAAACTACATTGCACAGCACATAACATTGAAGCAATAGCAAGATGATATATATGTCACAGTAGTAGAAAATACAATTCAGGACATTTGACGATTGTGCAAGGATAGATCGGGAGTATGTCCTAGGTCAGTTTGCATTTGTGATACATGTACATGTATGTCTAAGGGCAATCAGCAATCCTACTGTTTTCAGATTTTTAGGACAAACAGTGATTCTACTAGTAAAATCTACAACCCTATTACAAGAGTTTCTGCTTAGATAAAAATATATCGGAAAAATTTATAAATCATTTGAATTCATTTCACAACTTATAATGATTATAAATAACTTGAAGCTTATATTGACTCAAGCTGTTTGTTATAGAGACAAACTATTCCAAATGCGTTTTGTGCATTCATTTTAAAATCCAAATCCACATGTTTCAAGAAAAGTCTACACCATTGATCAAATAGAATAACAAGGTACTACGAGGAGTGTTCAAATATGAATGCAACCAGGCCGATATCTCGCATTTAACCACGATTTGCATGAAATAGGTACATGTATCATATAGAGGAATGTGTAAGCTCTCCTTTGATACACTACATGTTTTAATCCGTTTAGTCTAGCTTTGACAATAGCTCAATAAACACTGTCAACTCGTTTACACTAAAGCTAAATACATGTAGTTGGGAATAGGTCTCCTTTCACTGACCAAATACGGTCCTATATCAAGAACCGCTGTATTCTTGGTATGCTGGCGAAAGACACATTCAATCAAATATGCAATGTTTATGGGAACAATTAACTTTCTTTTTCATCTGTCACAGGGTGGTGTGAGAAATTTAAAAGTGGCATAGATTCAGTGAAAGATGCGCCTCATGCATGCCGTCCGAAAGCTGCAAATTCACCAAATACATTGTATAGTTATAAAAGTAAAAGATTTGAATGCAACTGCTGCAAGATTTACAACTAGGCATATAGCTAAATGCGTTGGTATCTCAGTAGGAGCTGCTCATACAATTCTCAGACGTGATTTAAAAATGAGAAGGATAAGTTTCCTCACCCTCCTTTTTTGAGAGATCTTGCCCCTCGTTACTTTTTCCTATTTCCGAGGCTTAAAAGACACCTAGCTGGAAGATAATATCAAACACACAAAATCTCCGTTCAGCTATTTATCAGTGTCTATACAGTATTTCTCTAAAACACATTTAGAAATTGGATTAAAAGACTGAAACTTTGTGTATCCCATGGTGGTAAATATTTTGAAGGACTGAGATAATTATTTTGCCATTGTTTGTTAAGCACCTTGGAAAATTGACTCAGTTGCATTCATATTTGAACACCCCTCGTATCAAAACTAAGAAGTACACCGAGTTTATAAGCATCACATTTAATTCTCTTTTAGTTACATGTATAGTAACTCTTTGCACGCTAGCAGCAAAACTATGATTACCTACACAAACAGTTTGGGTCAAGATGAGATGCGGCATAATGAAGCATCTCATCAGGATCAAAACTATTTGACACTTTGACCATATTTTTGCAAGAAAATGAGAGAAATTTTATTTTTTTAATTGAAGCAGACGGCGATTGTTGCAGACGAAAAATTACTTAGTGTGCAAAAGTTGATCATAATGACAGAACAAAGTCATTTTACTATGTCCTAAGCTTGTTAATGCTTTAGAGAGAAAATGTTTAGCAATGGAAATAAAAATCAGCAACTGAGATTTATTAGAAATAAAAATCTGATTAGTAAATACCAGCTGTTGTACAGGAGTGCAAAACTACAATCTCATGACGATGTTTGTACACAGTTTGGATCCAGATGAAACACCAAGTTGAAGTAACTCATAGATTCATTACAGTCCAAACTGTTTGCCACTCTCATTGTTATTTTGGAAAGAAAATAAAGACAACATTGCTTTCAAAATAGAAGAAGAGGACAAGTTTGCAAATTGATACATATATTATAGAATATAATCTTCTCACGCTATTTACAAATAGTGTAGACCAATATGAGACAGCTCCTTGAAGAGCTGTCTCATATGGGTCTGCACTATTTGCCACTATAATTCAGTGGCTACAATTGATCTGAGTTTAGAATGATTCAACAAATTAATAATCATAGTGGATGGATTTGCATTTGTATATTCAGCATGACAGGGGGTATGCCCTAACTTTATTTTTTCACTGTGAATCATTGGAAAAACATGACTAGATACTAATTTGATTTTACATATAAAATCACAATTTTGGTTGTAAAATGTAAGGAACTATGCTACGGACTAGTGCAGAATAAATAGCACCATAATTGGTATCTAACAGGTGAAACTTCCTAGCATTTCAACAATAGCATGACATTTTGTGAAATGTGCTGCTCTCTGGGAAAGTGGGTCTTATTGCATTGCAATCAGTGTAGACACAATCACTATGACTCTGGGGTCGGATCTGGTCAGGGTCTGTATTGTTTGTCACCAATCAGAATTTGTAGTAATTTGTTCCATACAGCATGAAACTTGCCAGTTACCTCATTGTAGATGTGCTTCTGATCTGGATCTAAACTGTCTGAAATGCAATAATACCCCTATTCTTAGAGAGAGCATCTCAATTTTAGAAGGACCAAATTCTTAGTTCGAGTTATCCCAAAGTTCGAGTTATCCCAGTTCAAAATATCAAAGTTCAACTGTATATCTTTAATAGGGGACCACCAGAGGATTATTGCTGTCAAGTTTGGTCATATTCCAATCAGTGATTTAGTAGAAGATGTCCTTTTTAAAAGAAAATGTTACCAGAACCATTTATTCAAATATGATAGACGATCACCTGCTGATCATTCCTGTGAAATTGAATGAAAATCCAGTCTGTGATTTAGGAGATGTCATTCAAAGAATTTGTTGATGATGGATGACACAACCCAGGACACAAGGCGATTCCAATAGCTCATCTTGGCACTTTGTGCCAGGTGAGTTAAGAAAATTATATGTATGGAATAAATATACAATGCAAAATTTCCAACAAAAATCATGTCTATAAAAACTTGATCACAATTTCATGGGAAAAGATTAATATTTCACAGGTAACTGCATATTAATCCATTCAAAGATTAATATTTCACAGGTAACTGCATAATAATCCATTCAATGCTGAACTTTCAGAGTGGAATCAGTGTTTAAATATAGAATCCACTAGGTATAAAGAAGCCCTCTGATCTGGATCTACACTGTTTCCAAATGCCAGTGCAGTTGTGTCCCACATTCAAAGGGTCAATTTCACAGGAACAGCCCAGTCAACAGAAACGAGTGTACAATTACAGTAAAACCTTTTTATAACGACCACTAAATTACATCAAGTATTTTGTGTTAAAGGCAGGTGGTTGCTTAAAGCAAGGTGAAAGTAAAACAGAACACTCCTATAGGAGCGTTCTGTTTTACTTTCACCTTGCTTTAAGCAGCCACCTGCCCTAAATACCAACTAATTAACACAAATTAGTGGCTGTTATAGAGAGGTTCTACTGTATATTATGTTTGATAGGTTTTACAATCAAACAAATCAGTCAAGATATATTCAATGTAGATAGCAGAATGGAACACAAAGAATGCATGTATCAAGCTGGTTTCTATCAAAATCAAATATTACAGATTTGAGGGGAAAAAAGTATTGTTCCCGTATCATAAGAGTTGTAATACTTATTTGAACAATTCACCATCGCTTGATTTATGTAAAATGCCTGTAAAAGCATAAAATCCTTACAGATAAATTAAAAATATATATTCCTATGATAAAAATTTGAATGTGAGATACTATAAAACATTTACCTAAATATACAAACATATAAAACAATACCATCACATAAATGCATACCATTTCTCTAAATATTACACTTAACCAATCAATTACTTAATCATTAATTCTAAAATTAATTACAATATTCCTTCCCTCTGTACAGACCTTTCTACTCCGTACCTATATACAGACCCTTCTGCTCTTTGTCTATATACAGACCCTTCTTAGTTCTATTCTTTGTCTATATACAGTCCATTATATTTGTTACCTATATACAGACTCTATTACAAATTTACCTATATAGAGACCATTCTGTTATTTGCCTTGTCTCTTCTATCCCCATTGCCTATACACAGACCCTTCTATTCCCTGCCTATATACATAGAGTCCATTCTATTCATTGCATATATATGACCCCTTTTATTCTTTACCAATATATTGCCCCTTGTATTCTTTACCTATATAGAGACTGTTCTATTCTTTCCCTATATACAGACCAGTCTATTCTTTTTTTGACCATATAGTCCCTTTACTTCAAGTCAAGTCAAGTCCGGTAATATTTAAAGTCAGAGGTTTACAATAACAGTACTTAACCCTTTCCCTGTTCTTTGTTTAGTCCACATTTCAATACCTACTGAATATTCATGGAAAAAAGGTTATAATGAAATATGGAAGGTGGAGCACTGTAGCCATTTTAGAAAGTAAAGGAACAGATCTATCAAATTCCATTAGCAAGCAGAGCAGACCCTGATCAGATGGCTCCTCTAGGAGCCATCTGATCTGGGTCTACTCTGTTTGCAAATGTGTGAAAACACGTTTATATGAGGGAAAGGGTTAACACTCAATGTAAATTTTCAAGCACAGAAGATTCATGAGACAAACTGTGCAGATCCTGATCTGCTGAGGGCTAAAAGATAATCAAGTTCATGAGCCAACTGATTAGAATGTAACAGATCATTTAACTTTATTGTACAGGCATGTGTTGTCTGTCCATCGTTCTGTCTGCATTCATGTCACACTTTTAACCCCTTAGCATTTTTTAGCAGTGTTTGTTTGCTAAAACTGATGTTCTGTAGAAATTGTTCAGGTCAAAGTTTCCGCCATTCTTTCAGATAACATAATTACAGTAGCATGGTCTCACCATCTATCGAACCTCTTAACCTTTGACCAGGAATAGAAAACGTTTACTGTGAATATTGAAGAAAAAAATAAATCAGCAGTTCAAAATAATCTTTTATACATACCTTGAAACAATTAAGTAATTTTATTCTCATCTATTAATCCCCAAACAATCCAGTGTTCTGCACCACCCGCATAAAAAAACAAAAATGGCTGCCAGAAAAATATCACCTGCTTATCGAACCTTTATTTTAGAAATTGTTTACTGTAACATAACACTCATAATCATGTGATTTCATCATGGGCACGCGACCTTTGCATAAGCTGAAGAGGTCAGAGCTGTCAAACATTTTTAATATGGTACACTTTTCAATTTATGTTGATATTCTATAACGTATTAAGAGTTTTCTCATGTTTAGCATAGTTGAAGGAAAAATGAACTGTATTGACCTGTTTATGACGTATATTTCGTTTTTAAAGCTACGAGGCGTTGTTTACAGACAAAGCAACGGTACTCATGATTTTATGACGTAGTATGCACTTGTACATGCGTAAAAACACAAAAAAATGAAAGGTTCGATAAACAGGTGAGGTTCGAGAGAAGGTGAGTCTACAATAAAGTTTCAGTTAGGATTTCTAATGAGATAACAAGTTGAGCAAGACCTTCAGAAAGGTTAAAGAGACCAAAACCATCTTTAATAACAATAGGACCAATATCCACTTTCTAAAAGGCATTATTTAAGACTTGACCCTTTACCTCATACAGACACATTTTGGCATCTTTGCAAACAGAATAGACCCTACAGGAGCTGTCTGATCCGGGTTTGCTCTATTTGCTTTTGGAATTATGTAAATCTGATCCTACAGTTTCTGCCATGGCCAAAAATTCCCTTCTTCATTTGCCAGTTGAAAAGTATGTTTATTAATACTTAAAGTCACTAATGCTTATATGAATATTCATGTAAGAAACCATAAATGGCTATTAGCTGTCAGAGCTTTTATAAATAACTGTGAACAGCTGAATTTGGCCTTGGCGGAAACTGACAGATCAAAAATATTTTACTCCATAAGCAAACAGAACAAACACTGACCTGGGTCTCTCTTCTTTGCAAAATGCATAAATATGTGTTTTAACCCCTCCCCTCATAGGCTATTTTTAGATACAACCTCTTTGAATAAATCTACCGAAAAGGAGCATTAACTAGAGAAAAGGAAAATTTTAGAATTTTGTAGTTTGAAATCATTGTGATAAATAGAGGAGCAAAAGCTCTATTTATCACAATGGTTTCACAAAGTGACTTTTACATAGTCGTCAAAAGTCGCCAATATGAGGGAATGGGTTAATCAAATAAAGAGTTAAAAAAATCTCCTAGAATATCTCAATTGTAAGTTCACGGAGAAACATGACGGGGAGTTGACACCGACATGACTTGTATGTACCTATACCGTATGGTTGAAAATAGTAGAAGCATGTTGCTGGGAAAAACAAACATGTATAATGTGTTCTGCCATGAACAATCAAATTGGTCCTAATTCATATACAGGTAGATAGATACTGCTAAGCCTAATACCAGAATAGTGGGGTTGTGCTTCTTTTAAAACTTAAAATGAGGTGGGGTTTTTAATGAACAAATCAAATTTGTCCATATTTATATATAGGCTGATAGATACTTGCATAGCAGCAGTAGGGATGTGATTATTTTAAACCTTAAAATGAGGTGTGGTTTTTTTCATGAGCAAATTCAATTGGTCCATATTCATATACAGGTAGATACTTGCATATCAGAGCAGTAGGATTGCGATTCTTTTAAAAACTTAAAATGATGTGGGGGGGTTTTCATGAGCAAATACAATTGGTCCATACTCATATACAGGTAGATACATGTACTTGCTTTTCAAGGCAGTGGGATTGTGATCTTTTAAAACTTAAAATGAGGTGCTGGTTGGGTTTTTTTCACGATTAAATCAAAGTTGTCCATATTCATATACAGGCAGATAGATACTTGCATATGGCAATGAACAAATCAAATTGGTCTATGTTCATTTATAGCGGATAAATACTTACATATATTGGAGCAGTGGGGTGGTGGTTCTTTCACAGTTCAATGGCAAGAATATATTGTACATAACATTTACAAATGAAACAGTTCACACTTACTGAAAGCATGATCTAGTGTATGCCTAAAACAAGTAAAACGTGACAAAATTTCATTAACCCATTATTTAATGAAAATTAATATAATTGACTCTCCACCCATTAAGTTAATTTAACTCTGGAAAAACAATCAAGGAAATTTATTGCCATGGAAAACAGTTGAGAATAAAGTCTGTAACAAATTAAAGAACTCTTGTGAGCACTGTGACTCACATACCCCATGCTGCCACATTGTCAGAGAAAACAAGATATGTTTGTGAAACACTATGCCCCTGGCCAATTTGACCTCTGCCCCTGGATGATGAACTTGACCTTGACATGTCCCCCTCAAAATGTGCAGCTTCATAAGACACACATGCATGCCAGATATCAAGTCTCTATCTCTCCTGGTTCAAAAGTTATGGCCAATGTTAAAGTCGGTGATTTGACCTACATATTTGACCTCTGACCTTGAAGGATGATGTTGACGTGTCACTCCTCAAAATGTGTGGCTTTATGAGATACATATGCATGCCAAAAATCAAGTCTCTATCTGTACTGAGTCAAAAGTTATGACCAATGTTAAAGTTGGTGACAAACAAACAGACAGGGCAAAAACAATATTCCCCCGGATCGGATCCGGGGGGGGGGGGGGGGATATAAAAGAGTGTATAAACTATATACCCGAGCAATTTCATTGTGTGGGGTATAAGATGCAAACAGAGAAGACCTACAAATGTAGATCATACAGCTCCTGTAGCTGTCTGATTCAGGTCTACTCTGTTTTCAAAGTTATGATAAAGTCAGATTATCAAGTACGGTAAGGGTTATTACTTACTGAAAATTAATAAAACGAGGACTGTATATCATTTTTTACAATTCTTGAAAAGACTTATTTAATACATTGAACTAAACTGTGAACACTCATAATATGATCCTCTATCTCTGTGCAGTGTGTAAAGTACAAGAACAAACATAAAATCAGGGGGTAGGAGGGTCATGTCTGCTGCTTCTCTTTACCCATTCCCTCATGGACCATTTTTGGACCCAACCTCTTTGAATAAATCTACTGAAAAGGAGTATTTACTAGAAAATAAAATAGAATTTTAGAATGGTGTAGTTATGAAAACATTGTGATGAACAGAGTGTATGCTCCTATGAAGCAAATGTTCTATTTATCACATTGGTTTCAAAAAGTGGCTTTCACAAAGTGGCTTTCACAAAGGCTTCAATATGAGGGAATGGGTTAACACATTTCCTCATAGGCTATTTCAAGACACAACTTCTTCAGACTCAACTTCTTTGTATAAATCTACTGAAAAGGAGCATTTACCATTGTGTATTTTTGACACCAATGTGATAAAAAGAGCATCTGCTCAAAAGCAACTTGTACAGTGGCTTCAATATTGAGGGAATGGGTTAATTATGATTTTAAATATAAATGCAGTATCACATCTACTCAAAATAGGCAAAAATATGTAGTGATGTACCTCTAATCTGGGGTAAAAAGACTCCCAAACCATACCAGCTGTAAATAATTTCTGGAACCATTATCATTCTCTATAAAAAAAAACTGCATACAAATATAGATATTAATTACGTATTCTCTTAAAATATATTTGTAAACTTTGAATGAATTTAATGCATCATAATTAACCCTTTAATTGCATTTGCAAACAGAGTAGACCCAGATCAGATAGCTCCTATTAGGAGCCGTCTGATCAGGGTCTGCTCTGTTTGCTAATGGAATTTGATAGATCTGTTTCTTTAGTTTCTAAAATGGCTGCAATGTTCCACCTTTCATATTTTCAATATAAATATTTGTCAATGAATATTCAGTTGTTATTGAATTTTGGAATAAATATAGAACAGGGAATGAGTTAGGATGCCAATAAAAGGATAATCAAGAATGGTAGTGTAGATATCGATAAAGATATACATACACAAACTTTATGTGTGGACTATGAATGTGCTCGAGTATAAAAAAACATGAGTAAAAACCGGTGGATAAAACGAGGTTGTACATCATAAAAATACATGGACAAGCTAATTATGTCCTGCACTGGAATGTAGCCATTGTCCTGGCAATATCAGCTATGGTCAAGAATTACGTGTCAAGGTCAAGAATTCCTCTCGGGTTTTGGGGTCTTCTCGGAAGACTCCCAGCATTGTGCTTGTTACAGTCCGACTGTTGAGTTTCTGAACGCCCCTCATCACCATACACATGTGCCTATAAAAAGTAGAAATTGAACACAAGATGAAGGCTTTATGAACAATTCTGATTTAACCCATTACTCAATATTGAAGTAAAAAATAATGACATCATGAATAATTTTATTTTAGTAATGGCACAGGGGCATTGGGAATTAGCATTTGTAGAAACTGCAGAATCATATGTATATTATTTCATAAGGAAACAGAGCAGACCCTGATCAGATAGCTCCTATAGGAGCTGTCTGGTCTGAGTCTACTCTGTTTGCAAAAGGCATATTTATGGAGTAAATGGTTTACATATACTTCTAGACTACTCATTCAGTATGAGAAACTCTCTGGTTTTACACTGTTAATTGTTCATCATCTTTATGAGTAACAAAAAGTGCTGACCATGATCAGGTCCAAGGTTATAGAATATTTTGCTTGAGTCTGAGATCATTCTCAAGCATCTGATTGGTCAGATTCTGAGCTTGCTCAGAATCTGACCAATCAGATACTTGAGAATGATCTGACTAATCAGATAGTTGAGAATGATCTCAGACTCAGACTCAGAGGTTTTATAACCTTGGACCCAGACACTGTGTCTGAGATATGGCGGCTGGTAAAGTTCTGCACTATTTGCAATGCAATAAGGCCCTTTTTCCCAGAGAAAAGCTCCTAGCTACAGGAAGGTGAATGAAATGGCCACATTATTAGAACCTATATTAATCCTTATGCTGTTTGCATCTTGGCTGACATTTCCAAACAGCTTGTCATATCCAGATGAGATGCTGAATAACTCGGTGTCTCACCAGGATCAAAGCAGTTTGAAACTTGGTCAATAGTTTTTTAAAATGTTTGATAGAATTGGAATTCAGTGAAAATTTCATCAAATAGAGATAGGGCAGACATAATTGTTTCAGCACGAAAAGGGTTAACAATTTCCCTGTTCTGTATTCATATTAGATATAACAACATCAGGAATATTAATTAGCTGAATTTTTATAAGGTAAACTTTTTAAGGAAACTTTTCGCTTTGACAAAAACTGTAGAATCAAATCTATATCACATCAAAAGCAAACAGAGCAGACCCTGATCAGACAAGCATTTGTTTATTATACTCTAATGAAGTCTTATGGATGAAACATGTCAGTTAGAAAGTAATTTTTTTTAAAACATCTGAAGTTAGTTCTTCATTTTATCTACATGTATTATGATGTGTATAAATATTTATAAATACTGTTAATTAATTGACTTCCTAAAATTATATGCTCTTTTCTTTCATTGCTATTGAAAAACATGATAAGAGTGTTTTGATCCCAATGAACATCTGTATCCATGCTTATAAAACTTTTAGTGTAGGCCGGATCCGTTCTCAAGTTTTTCATTGGTCAGATTTGAGCCTTTGACTCAAATCTGACCAATCAAAAGCTTGAGAACTCAAATCTTCAACAGGGAAAGAGTAAATGCAGACTGCCAAGGGAAGTGACTCAGTACTTACGTGGCTTCTACCACCACCCCAACTCCTGCAGGCTGGATGGCTTCTGTTATTGCTACAGCTATCTGCTTTGTTAGCCTTTCTTGCACTGAAATTAAACAGCGTAGCATAATGAAAATCGGCCGGTATCTGAATTATTATTCAGTTCAAAACAATAATTGATTGAAATAAACCTTTACCTGATAGAGGCACCTTTTCAGACTCAGAAGTTTTATAGGAGCAAATGATCTATTTATCACAATGGTTTCAAACTACAAAATTCTAAAACATATCCTTTTCTCTAGTTAATGTTCCATTTCAGTAAATTTATACAAAGAGGTTATATCTAAAAATAGCCTATGAGGTAATGGGTTAAGGAGCTTGTGGTAGACTGTAGTGTTATTCCTTCTCTACCATGAATATTCATGTAAGAAATAATGATATCATGGATGTCAATTAGATTAATATGTTTTAATAGCACATGGACACAGGAACTTTTGGCCAGGGTAGAAACTGTAGAATCATACTTACTGTATATCATATCATAAGCAAACAGAACAGAGCCTGATCAGACAGCTCATATAGGAGCATAGACTGGAGTAAAGGGTTAAAGGAAATTTATCGAAGAAGACAAGGATATTGCAATAGTTAATAATTCTGCTGTTACAGAAGGTGTCAGGAAAGTTGTGCTATATATTGCATTGGAACCATGTTTCAATAACTCACCTTGTAATCTCCTACTGAAAATTTCTACAATTCTGAAAAGGAAAAAAACCATAATCAGTTGATATTGTCAATCAATAACTCTATGCAAATGAACAATGAATTTGTGATTTGTGACCTATGTAAACAGTGTGGATCCAGACAAGTCACTATATATCCGTATGTATGTATACCCCAAAATCTTATGGAAAGAACTCCCCAGACTTTTGTTTGGAAACAATTACAGCTGCAATCATTTTGAAGAGAATTATGACCCTTTGGTGTTATTTTGATGGTTCCAAACTCTTTGAGTTTGAAACTATCTTAGTCAGAGGGTCAATTTCATGCCTTTTACTCATTTGTAAATGAACTATTCTGCTGTATCAAGGAGCACTCATTATTAATGACTATCAATTCCATAAAAATGAAATATTGGTAGAATATGAATCCGGAGAGAGTTGAGACAGGAAGAGGGGATTGCAATTATGACAAGTACAGTGGAAAAGACAACTGATATCTTTTTTGAGTGTATGAATATATTGTTTACAACTAAGTTCATTCATGAATCTAGAGTCCATAAACTAGAACACGGCTGTTTGGGGATATTTTCTGTTTTTAGAATGTATTATAATGAACTATTCTCAAGGGGAAAACACTCCAATTCAGGGAATTATGATTTTAGTAGTGACTACATTGTCGCAATTTTCAGAACGATGCAGCGAAGGGAGATCACTGTGGGGAGTTTGTATGCTACCATGCTAAGATAAGATTGCACATGATCGCGCCGATTCTTTCCCTGTTCTTAAAATAGGGTAAGATCGAAGGGTAAACCCTTGATCTAAACTTGCAGCATCCGAAGCTAGAAAACAAAAGAAACTGAGCTATCTATGTGGCCTGAAAGTAATCCAGATATCTGCTGAAATGTTTTCAGAGAGATGGGAAACATGAAGATGGAAGATACTTAGTTGTTTTCTCAAGCGGTCTGGTGGTTTTTCAATTTGTAGAGTATCGGTGACGTTAAGTAATTAGACATTCTATTTATAGTACAAGGTTGGATTCGGCCTTCCCCACGAAACCTTCATGATTTCTACAATTTTTCTCGTGTTTTTAAACAAAGGATGTCCAGTTCCTTTCATAAGAGTTCTTGAAAAAACGTGTTAGTCATAGTTAATCGTTATCTACTTTCTATGTGTTTTGAGACTTTGAATGGGTGACTATCTACAGTTCTTTTTCCAAATGTTGGAAGCCAATTAACCAGGATCTGCTCTGTTTGCTTTTGATATAATATAGCTATGATTCTACAGTTTCTGCCATGACCAAACATTCATGTGTCCATGTGTTATTATAACAATTAGTACATGTATAATTAATATTCATGATGTCATTATTTCTTACATAAGTATTCATGGAGTAAAGGGTTAAATGTTATAGTAGCCATGGGCACAGGAAATTTTTACCATGGCAGAAAATGTAGAATCATATCTATATTATATCATAAGCAAAAATAGTAGAAACTGGGTCTACTCTGTTTGCAAAGGTGTAAAAGGGCGTATTTATGGACTAAAGCATTAAAAAGAAAGAAATTCAAGCTGTGATAAAAAAAATTTACAGAATTATGACCCTTTGTGTGTTTGATAATACAAAATCTTGTGTGTCCAATTTCTCTGAAATTTTTGATAGGATTTGTTTAACCCATTCCCTCATATTGACGACTTTTGATGACTCTGTAAAAATCACTTTGTGAAACAATTGTGATAGGAGAAAATGCTCTATTTATCACAAGGGTTTCAAACTACAAAACTCTAAAAAAAAATCCATTTCTCTTATTAATAGTCCTTTTTGGTAGATTTATTCAAAGTGGCTGTATCTAAAAATAGCCTATGAGGTAATGGGTTAAAACTACATTGATGTGTAGATGTTGACAAACTTATGACACTTTGTGGTCACAAGACAGATTTACACACCATTAGAGAGAATGGCAAAGTGATGCATCCATGACCTATGGATATGGTTCTAGTTACTGTATAACCCTTTACTCCATAAATACGCCTATCTAAGCCTTAGCAAACAGAGTAGACCAAGATCAGATGGCTCCTATAGGAGACCAGTGTCTGCTCTGTTTGCTTATGACATAACACAGATATGATTCTACAGTTTCTGCCTAGGCCACAATTTCCTGTGTCCATGTGCTATTATAACAAATTCATCTAATTAATATTTATGAGGTCATTCTGAATTTGTGATAATATTTTGCATGCTAGTAATGGATTCTCCTGCCAATTTTTACCTATGCAAACAGTTTAGATCCAGATCTGGCACCACAATATGTGATGCCTGATCTGAGACCAACACTGTTTGTCACACAGGCTCAATTTCTGAAAATCAAAAAGAAAAAAGAAAATAATGCTTTTGCAGATGACAAATTCAGTCACGATTGAACAGCAGACGATACCTGAGCAGACAAAATACATTTATTACTTAACATGCAAAGATTTAATGATTTTCAAATGTCAAACACTAAAACCCTAGTTAGAAAGTCCCATGAGGAGTGCTCTGATCTGGGGATACATGTTATTTAACCCGTACAACGCTGAATTGACTATTCAAATGGACTATTCCAAAATTCAAACAGGTCAAGCTTATTGTGAATACTTAGGAACTTTTCTAGAGAAGTGTAACATGACAAACAATGCAGACCCTGATGAGCCCTCTCATCTGGGTCTACACTGTTTGCAAATGACATTAGTGACTTGTGTCTGTGACTTGCTTCTTCTAACATTCTCTTTGTAATATCAACTCTTTGCACACTAGTGGCAAAACAGTTGGGATCCAAATGAAATTAATAAAAAAAAAGTTTGCCCTTTCATCAGAATCAAAACTATTTGACAAGCAAATGATGTCACCTTGAATAAAAGATTGAGAAAATCCACTTAACCTTTTCCTCCATAAATACGCCTTTCTACGCCTCTGTAATAACCACTTCTTGAAACCATTATGATAAATAGAGCATTTGCTCCTATAGGAGCAAATGCTCTATTTATCACAATGGTTTCAAACTACAAAATTCTAAAATTTTACTTTTCTCTATTCTCGTAAATGCTTCTTTTGGGTAGATTCATTCGAAGAGGTTGGGTCTAAAAATAGCCTATGGAGAAAAGGGTTAAGAGTTTGTAGCAGATGACAAATTTTGGAGACAACATGGCGATAGTTAATTGCCTGTTCTATGTCTGTCCTTTTATCAAGAATTGCTCGGCGTCACAACTTCCGGTAACCAAAGAGCAGCCATAAAAGATGTGAGAAAACTTTCTGTCTTCAAGAAAATCAATACGGTGTTGATATAAAAAGTCACCTAGAACTGGCTAAACTTGTCACTCTCTAAATCATTGTTGTCTGCAAATATTGTCATCTGCTTTCAATCGTCAAAGTATATATCTATTCTAACATGTCTTGTCAGTAACATGATCAGAGTAACAAACAGTTAGGATCCTGATGAGCTGTTTAACCCTTTCCTCCATAAATATGCCTTTCTACGCCTCTGTAAAAACTACTTTATGAAACCATTGTGATAAATAGAACATTTGCTCCTATAGGAGCAAATGCTCTATTTATCACAATGGTTTAATTCAAACGACAAAATTCCAAAATTGTCCTTTTCTTTAGTTAATGCTCCTTTTGGGTAGATTTATTCAAAGAGGTTGGGTCTAAAAGTAGCCTATGGAGGAATGGGTTAAAGACTCTGCATCTCATCTGCATTCAAATGGCTGGCATCAATATTCACAATTTAGTGGATAGAGTGCTCAAGTAACCTGATATCAGGGATGTAGCATATAAACCTAAGTACAGCATTCTCTGTACTTCTTGAGAAAAAGTGTCACCTATTTAAAGTTTCGATGAAGATTTTCTTTCATTTCTTTTCAATGAACAGAGTGTCTGCATTCTGATGTCACACAGATAATGTCTCATCTGGATCCAGCCTATATAAATATTTTATCACAAAATTGCCTCGAAAGAGTTGAGTTACATTATATATAATAATGTTAACATTTAGTTCTCTTTAACCCTTTCCCTGTTCAACATTCATATAAGAAATGTTGATACTATGAATATTTATTACCTAAATTATTATAAATGGCATGTGTACACAAGATATTTTGGTAATGGCAGAAAATGTGGGCTGGGTCTACTATGTTTTCAAAGGCCTGTTAACCCTTTCCTAAATAGGCTATTTTTAGACCCAACCTCTTTGAAAGAATCTACCAAAAAGGAGCATTTACTAGAGAAAAGGAAAATGTTAGAATTGTGTAGTATTGAAACCATTGTGATAAATAGAGCATTTGCTCCTATGGAGCAAATCTATTTATCATAATGGTTTCAAGAAGTGACTATTACAGATCTAGATGTGTAGAATGGAGTATTTATAGGGGAAAGGGTGAAAGCAGTAAGTACTACTGTTTTTGTCCTATTTTAGATTCCAGCAAACATAGCAGATATAAAACCATGAATACTGTATAATATCTAACAAACACTCTAAGAGTTTCTTGTATTTTCTATACAAGTGGTTGGTTAACCTATTCCCTCATAGGCAATCATTAGATCCAACCTCTCTGAATATACAGTAAAACCTCGATTATCCGAATTTTCGGTATAGATGAATTTAGACCCTTTTAGGCAGGTGGCTGCTTAATGCATGGTGAAAGTCATGCAGAAAGCTCCTAGAGGAGCTTTCTGCATGACTTTCACCATGCATTAAGCTTGTCTTAAAGATAGATAATAATACGTATTTTACTGTTCGGATAATCAAAGTTTTACTGTATCTACCAAAAGTAGCATTTACTACAGAAAAAGAATTGTTTTTAGATTAATGTAATATTGAAACCATTGTGATAAATAGAGCATTAAAAGTTTGCTCCTATGGAGCAAATGCTCTATTTACCTCAATGGTTTCAATAACTGACTTTAACAGTCGCGTAGAAAGGTGCATTTATAGAGGAAAGGGTTAACCCTTTACTCTATCAATATTCATGTAAGAAATAATGACATCATGAATATTAATTAGATTATTTGTTACAATAGCACATAGACACAAGAGTTTTTTATCATGGCAGAAATTGTAGAATATAATTTTATATCTGTAGAATATCTGTTATATCAAAAGCAAAAAGAACAGACCCTGATCAGACGGCTCCTACAAGAGTCATCTGATCCGGGTCTGCTTTGTTTGCAAATGTAAAGTAACAAACCCTTTTCTCAGGAACAACCACTGAGATTTTTTTCTTGTCTTTCACACATGCATGAGAAGACAAGATGTGATGTCATATAACATTTACTGTAGTCTGAGAAGTTAATTATGTGATTCTTCAAAGGCAAAAGGCTTGCTTAGCTGGTTAATACCTTCTCTCAAGACTCATTTAAGACGAGCTGATCAAAAGAAAATCTCAAAGCAGATCCCATATGCATCACGTACCTAAGTGCAATAACTAGATCAAAACTATTCATTTGAATTTGAGTTTAATAACAGCATGCCAATTCTTTAAAAAAAAAGTCATCCTGATAGAAAACAAAATACCTTAGTTGTGGTACGAGTTGTGTTATTGGAAAACAAGAAAGCCATAATGGGTCCTATATCACTCAACTGGGTATTATTCGTCCCGATCATAATCATGATATTTTTAGTTTTGGTGAAGTAAATCATTGCCTGTATTTGTCTTACAATAATCATTACCAACATTCCATCTTGACACAATTTGTAGAGGCAAGGAAGTTACTACATTTATATGTTTCAGAGGTCCAGATTAGACGCGTAAATTAAATCATTTTCAAGAATAACTCCTTTATTTCTTGACCAAACCCCATACTGTGACCACTCTTTAGAATCGTCTCTTCGAGACAATTCTAAAGAGTGGTCACAGTATAGGATTTGGTCGAGAAATGACGATTTTAGTATTTGGTTACGCACCCTTATCTGTAGCTCTGATGTTCAGAGAGGAATAGAGGATCATTCAAGTGAAATTTGATCAAAGTCTATATAGCAATTAACCCTTTCCCTGCTCAATATTCATGTAAGAAATAATGACATCATGAATATCTATTAACTGATTATAGATACTGAGTTAAATATTCATGCAAAAAGGCTCATTACAAAAAAGGTTAACCCTTTTCCTGCTGAATATTCGTGCAAGAAATAATGACACCATGAATATTTATTAGATTATTTTAAAAAATTATCATGGCATATGAAAACAAAACACTGGCTCAGGCAGACAGTTTAGAATCAGATCTGTAATATGCCATATGTAAACAGTGCAGACCCTGATCATATGGCTACTATGGGAGTCCACACTGTTTACAAATGAGTGAAAAAGTGTTTATTATGAGGGGAAACTGATGATTTACCCAAAGTATTGCTCTCCCAATTTGACCTGAGACTTGATTAATTTTCGGCGTGTTTATTTGGGATTGTTCATAATACCCCGTGACTAAAAAAAAAAGCAAACCAAAAGCCGGTAAAAATCGTGTTCCATGAGGATTCCATTCTTACTGCGAATTCTTATACCTTCCGAAATGTATCCGAAGATTACCGACGATAATAAACGGAATATGCATGAGTCTCAGGTCAAATTGGGAAGATAAAATCATCAGGATTCAAAACATTGCCAAGGCTATCACAGATTGGCCTGTATGTTTACCTGTATGGGATCTTACCTGGCTAATTTACTAAGTCCTAGAACCCTCTTGTTAGGTAAATATCCTATTGATACCTGCAAAAAGATAACTTTCTATAAGCATAATGGTGGGAAATAAAAAGATAGGAATACAGTAAAACAACTCCGTAACGGCCACTAAATTACATCAAGTATTTTGTGTTAACCCTTCGCTTGCTGAATTTTAAAATACATTTCTCCTTCTCTACCCATGCCCTGTTGCAATCACTGCTGTGGAGTGCACTGGTTGCACAATCAACTTGTAAATAGTGCAGACCCTGATGAGACAGCTCCTGCAGGAGCTGTCTCATCTGGGTCTTCACTATTTACAGGTAGGTATATTGACGCAAATAGCAAGCGAAGGGTTAAACTAAAGGCAGGTGGCTGCTTAAAGCAAGCCTTGCTTTAAGCAGCCACTTGCCCTAAATACCAACCAATTAACACAATTCAGTGGCCATTATAGAGAGGTTTTACTGTACAAATATAATTATGTGCATCAAAAATAGACAACTAAGTATAATTATAGTATAAATATGTTTAACCCTTTACCTGTTGAATATTCATGTAAGAAATAATGACATTATGAATATTGATTATCTGAATTTTTATATCTAAATTGAGAGTTTTTGTGTGTTTTTTTTACATTATCGAACAAAATTTAATGCATTAAAAAATCAGAGAAAGTTCTTGTCAGAGGAAATAATTACCGGTAATAAAAATGAAACAAATACATATAAAATGAATAACTGGATCATAAATGTTGGAATGACTGGATATGAAAAATTGGTAATAAATTATTGGGAAACAGTCAAAGCAAATAAAACTCCTAATTCCACAGTTTCAAAACTTATTATGGTCAAAGTAAGTTGAAAACTGGACATTTGTACCAGTAAGTACAATTTTCAATGGAAATTTATTAGGTTTAACCCTTTCCTCCATAGGCTATTTTTAAACCAAACCTCTTCGAATGAATCTACCGAAAAGGAGCATTTACTAGAGAAAAGGAAAATGTTATAATTGTGTAGTATAGAAACCATTATTATAAATAGAGCATTTGCTCCTATATGAGCAAATGCTCTATTTATCACAATGGTTTCAAGAAGTGACTATAACAGAGGCGTAGAAAGGCGTATTTATGGAGGAAAGGGTTAATTTTTTGTCGTCATGTATTTTTGTCTCTAACATTTGTCAACTATTGCATTTTTTTCTTGAATTTCTTTTCCTTTTTATTTAAAAAAACATAACTAAGATATTCAAAATTTTGGAAGCTAAATGTAGTTCAGCAAATTACTTTCTTTAAGTTTTCTGCATTAACCATTTCCTCCATAAATATGCCTTTCTACGCCTCTGTAATAATCACTTCTTGAAATCATTGTGATAAACAGAGCATTTGCTACTATAGGGGCAAATGCTCTATTTATCACAATGGTTTCAAACTACAAAATTCTAAAATTTTGCTTTTCTCTAGTTAATGATCCTTTTGGGTAGATTCATTCAAAGAGGTTGGGTCTAAAAATAGCCTATGAAGGAATGGGTTAAGCAGTCACCTCATTTAAATCTTTCATTGCCAAAGGTCAATCACCTCTGCAAACAGCTTGGATCCAAATGAAATGCAAAGTAACTTCGCTTCTCATCAGAAAGAAATGAAACTGTTTATTTCTGTGCTTGTAATTATTTTTAGAAAAGAGAGAAAATTGAATACTTTAAAAGCAGATGATAAATGTTGCAGACAACAAAATGTATTTAACCCTTTCCTTCATACAAATGCTTTTTAACACCTATGCAAACAGAGTAGACCCCAATCAGATGGCTACTGTAGGAGCCATCTGATCAGGATATGTTCTGTTTGTTTATGAAATTCTAGTAGCTCTAACTACAGTTTCAACCGATACCAAACCATTCAGTGTACAGTAAAACCCCGCTAATGCGACCACTTACTGAATAAACATGGGTGCCTTTATAAGCAGGTGGTTGCTTAATGCAGGACAAAAGTAATGCAGAAAGCTCCTCTAGGAGCTTTCTGCATTACTTTTGTCCTGCATTAAGCTACCACCTGTATCTAGCACCCAGAATTATACCTCTTTTAGGTGGTCGCATTAGCGGAACTTTACTGTACATATGCTATTATATTGACGCCGTTTGACGCTTCTGTAAAAGTCACTTTATGAAACCACTGTGATAAATAGAGCATTTGCTCCACAGGAGCAAATGCTCTATTTATCACAATGGTTTCAAAACTACACAATTCTGAAAAATTCCTTTTCTCTATTAAATGCTCCTTTTTGGTAGATTTAATGAAAGAGGTTGGATCTAAAAATAGCCTATGCGGGAATGGGTTAAGTTAACACTCATGTTCATTCATTGAACTGATGCTTTTTAAGTAACCCTTTACTCTATAAATATGCCTGTCTGTGCTTTTGCAAACAGGATAGACTCAGATAAGACAGCTCCTGTAGGAGCCATTTCCTCTAGGAGCATTCTGCATTATTTTTGTCCTGAATTAAGTCACCTGCTCGTACAGACCTCATATTTATTCATTATAATATAAGCTTGCTAGCTATAGGCAAGTTCTACTGTAATAGAAAGAGTTATAAAACAGTTTGCACCATGTAGTCAATCTCAATAAAAGGAATATGGGTACCTCCTTATCGAAAAATCATTTGGAGCTGCAAATGAAAAATCTTACTTTTCCTATAAAAGGTACAAGATGGTGTTCACAGAGGGAGAACATCTCTATATCCTTCACTATCACCATCTCATCATGGTCCTCATCAAATATTGCATCATTCAAAACATCTGAAAGAATAAAATATCATCTCAAACTACAGCAATCTGGGGGTACTTACTGTATTCTCTCCTACCTTCAACTCTATTAACCCATTCCTCCATAAATACGCCTTTTCTACACCTCTGCAATAACCACTTCTTGAAACCATTGTGATAAATAGAGCATTTGCTCCTATAGGAGCAAATGCTTTATTTATCACAATGGTTTAAAACTACAAAATTCTAGATATTACTTTTCTCTAGTAAATGCTCCTTTTGGGTAGATTCATTCAAAGAGGTTGGGTCTAAAAATAGCCTATGGAGGAAATTTAGCTCCCTTACTACTGGGGGAAAGTGGCCCATGAATAAAACAACTAAAATCCTATATAATAACCATTAAATAAAGAAATATAGGTTTTTCAAAATATAGGTGGTAGTTTAATGCAGACTGAAAGCAATACAGAAAGTCCCCTGGAGCTTTCTGCATTGCTTTCACTCTGCATTAAGCAGCCACCTGTGTATAAAATGCAAGAACCACCTTTTTGAAAACTGTTACACCCTTGAAAGTAACACTGAGTTCAATTACAGTTGAACTTCGATAACTCGAACTTCAAGGGACCATCCAAATTAGTTCGAGATAACAGAAGTTTGAGTCATTCGTTATCAAACCTGAACAATTTCTCAAGGCTACAGCTTAATACAGGCCTAAAGTAATGCTGAAAGCTCCTGTAGGAGCTTTCAGCATTACCTTAGACCTATATTAAGCTATCAAATGTGTTTCTAGATATCTGCTGCGATACATTCTAGAGCAATTCTGCATTGAAAGTTTAGGAAGGACTTAACTTTTTGTTTGAGTTAACCCGAAGTTCGAGTTATCCGAGTTCGAGAAGTTCAACTGTACTTCTACTACTACTTCTCCTACTATAACTACTTTCACCCCTACAACTAACGATGACAAATTAACACTAATGACATTTCCACCTACGCTGCACATTCATTCAATTTCAATTATTCACATGGGCTTTAACAAATGTTCTCGACTATAAAAAAAATTGATACATGTAATGAATACATGTACATGTGACAATTAACTCTTTCATCACCAAGGCTGCCACAAAGTTACTCAAAGTGCATGCTGCATTTGGCAAATCTGTAATCAATGTTGAAAACAATTTGACTCAAGATGAGATATCTAGTAACTTTGAAATTTGACCCTTTCCCTTTTAAGTATTCATGCAAGAAATAATGACATCATGAATATTTATTAGCTGAATTTTTATAATGGCATATACACACAGGATGTTGTGGTATTGGTAGAAACTGTAGAATGATATTTGTAATAATTTCCTAAGCAAACAGAGCAGACCCTGATCAGATGGCATCTACAGAGCCGTCTGATCTAGGTCTACTCTGTTTGCAAAGGTGTTTATATGAAGGAAAGGGTTAAAGCACACAGCGGTATTTGTAGATGAACAAAGTTTGGTGCCAAAAATGTTGAAAAACTTCTAAATATATGTACATCAGGTGTGTGTTCAAATACTAAAACCAGCATTCCTCCACTGAACCCTTTGTTGTGACCACTCTTTACAATCAGCTCGAAGATCAAGGTGCATATTAAAATACCAAATCTTCTTTATTTCTCCATCAACCCCTATATTGTGACCCTATGATAGAATAATCTCTTCAAGATGGTTCTAATTAGTGGTAACAACAAAGAGTTTGGTGGAGATATAAAGGAGATATTCTTAAAAATTATTTAATTACACATCTTATGTGGGCCTCCAGTATAATTATGTAAGATAACAATATGCATGTATGTAAAACTGAAGGTTACAAATAATAACCCTGTAAAATAATATCGCACTGCATGATTCAAAGTTAAAAGTGGAAAACTGTTTGGCTCAAGCAAGTTCTCGCAAAGTTAAACATGTATCATTTATCATTATAAACATGTACTACTGATTTCAGTCTTTCCATTACAACATTTCTTCAAAGCAGATAAATTGCTGTAACACATAATAATACAAAACGGAGTTTAAAATATTGTTAAAATCTACAATGACCATGAAATATTTATCAATATACTATGAACATTAACTTTAAAAATCTACAGAATTTAACCCATTCGTACTTAGATGTTTAGACCGAACCTCTTTGATTAAATATACCAAAAAGGAGCATTAACTAGCGAAAATGAAATTTTCAGAATTGTGTAGTTTTGAAACCATCGTGATAAATAAAGCATTTGCTCCTGTGGAGCAAATGCTCTATTTGTCACAATGGTTTCACAAAGTGACTTTTACAGAAGCGTCAAAAGGTGTCAATATGCGGGAATGGGTTAAGAGAAATATTGAAAAAAGGAAGAAATAAAGAATTTTGAAAGTTAGAAGAAAAACGTCATAGTTTAGAAATATCTACTCGGTAGTTATTTAACCCTTTACTCAATAAATACGCCTTTCTATGCATTTTCAAACAGTGTAGACTCAGATCTACCCTGTTTGCTTATGATATAATATAGATAAGATTCTACAGTTTCTGCCATGGCCTAAACTTCCTGTGTCCATGTACTATTATAACAGTTAATCTAATTAATATTCATGATATCAATTTCTCTTACATGAATATTCATGGAGTAATGTATTAAATGAATTTTATAATGGCATATCAACACAGAAATTTTTGGCCATGACAGATGCTGTAGAATTAGGTCTATATTATTCCATAAGCGAACAGAGCAGATTCAGATCAGAAGGGTCATACAGAATCCATCTGATCTGGGTCTACTCTGTTTTCAAAGGATCTAAACAGCATATTTTTGGAGTAATAGGTTAACAGTATAGTATTACATGTATATTAAATTATGATAAATATATAAATTTAGGGAAAAAAATGAAGAAATCAGTTAAGAGAAAGATGAGAGTAAAAGATTTGACAATAATGATTCTATAATAAGAAGCAAATATGGTAACAAACTTGCTATTGAAAAGTCACAGACACTGATCAGCCAACAAATAACATACTAACATAACAGAGCACATACTGACTAACAGTTTCAGTCTGAATTCTACTCTCACACACAAAACTGCAACTTATTTAAATATTGTTTTAAGTTTACCATCTTATTTTTAAATATTTGTCTCAAATGCAAACGAAATCACTCGTTCATAACAATGCTTTTAACACTTTCCTCCATAAATACGCCTTTCTACGCCTCTGTAATAACCACTTCTGGAAACCATTGTGATAAATAGAGCATTGCTCCTATAGGAGCAAAATTTTTAATGCTCTATTAAATTATTAATCACAATGGTTTCAAACTACAAAATTCTAATATTTTACTTTTCTCTAGTAAATGCTCCTTTGGGATAGATTCGTTCAAAGAGGTTGGGTCTAAAATAGCTTATGGAGGAATGGGTTAATACAAAGTTTAGAATTTAGATGAATATTTAAAAACTGATTAATATACAACACAATTTCAATTTGCATTGTTTGTGTCTGAGTTTCAAATTTAGTATGATAGTGAATATGGCTCAGCTGCCACATTATGAGAAATAGTGAACACATACTGCACAAATAGAGCAGATTCAGATTAACCCTAATGCCCGAAAAGTATGAACAAATAAACTATTTTCCAGGGAAGATACTGTAGAATCAGATATATATATTACTTGACATAAACAAATAGGGCAGATCCAGATTAGAAGGCTCCCACAGGAGCCAGCTGATCTGGGGCTACCCTGTTAGCAAAGACGTGATGTGTTTCTATGAGGTAAAGGGTTAAAGAGAATTTACTGTATTCAGTCCACTACCATTGAAAAATTATTGATACAATTCATACATTTCTCTGGAAAGATCTCCATAAATGTAACAAACAGTGTGGAACGTAAACATGTCCCATGACAAGAGCTCAATAATCTGAATCTACACTATTCACATAGAATTGCCCTTTTTGGATATGATATGACAAGACCTATTGCAGGTCATAACATGTAGCAATACTGACAATGAATTGTATTTTTGTAAACACAGAACAAGCAACTTTTTTATTCATTTAGCATGCAATTTCCACCATACCTTTATGTCTTATAGCTACAATACACAAAACATGAAAACTTATTGTAAAACCGTACACTCATTTGAATTGGTAGAATAACCCATAACCTCATATGCTATTTTTAGATACAACCTCTTTGAATTAATCTACAGAAAAGGAGTATGAATTACAGAAATGGAACATTTTAGAATTTTGTAGTTTGAAACCATTGTGATAAATAGAACATTTGTTCCTATAGGAGCAAATGTTCTATTTATCACAATGGTTTCAAAAAGTGACTTTTATAGAGTCGTCAAAAGTCATCAATATGAGGGAATGGGATAAACATGTAAGTAAAGCCATAGATAAGGAACATATTTCAAATATTAAATACATGTATGTCATTCTTCAACCAATCCCTATTATGTTGTGACCCATTCTTTGAGATAATTCTACAGAGTGGTCACAACATATGGATTGGTGCACAAATAATGGAATTATTCTTGAAACAATGTTTGATTCATACTCTTTTTAACCCTTTTTAACCCTTTCCTCCATAAATACGCCTTTCTACACCTCTGGAATAACCACTTCTTGAAACCATTGTGATAAATAGAGCATTTGCTCCTGTATTTATCACAATTATTTCAAACTACAAAATTCTAAAAACTTTCCTTTTTTCTAGTTAATGCTCCTTTTTGGTAGATTCATTCAAAGAGATTGGGTCTAAAATTAGCCTATGGAGGAAAGGGTTAATGTCTCTGCATACAGAGCTCAAGAAAAGGGTAGTATTACAGATGCAAAATATCTTCAGCACCTTTGCAAACAGTGTAGACTCAGATGAACAGTTTCTGATCAGAGTCACTTCTGTTTGCTTATGAAATAACATAGATCTATATTTCTACAGTAAAAATTCCCTTGTTCACTGATTCAGTTAACCCTTTACTCCATGAATATTCATATAAGAAACAAGGACATCATGAATATCCATTAGATTAATTGTTATAATGGCACATGGCCACAGGAATTGTTGGCCATAGCAGAAACTGTATAACCATATTTATGTTATAAGCAAATAGAGTCGGCCCTGGGCAGATGGCTCCTACAGGAGCTATCTGATCTGGGTTTACTCAGTTTGCAAAGGCATAGAAAGGCATAATTATGGAGTAAGAGGTCAATTAATATTCATGCAATCATAATTTCTGAAATGAATAGTCACAATTTGGTTGAGAATTGAACACGATATTGTTTTGATATGTTTAGCGTTATGTTCTTACCTGCTAATAACATGACTTAATTTAAATTAATTAATCAACCCTTTCCCTGTTCTGTATTCCTGTGAGAAATAATGACATCATGAATATTTATTAGCTGAATTTTGATAAGGTAAGCTTTTGAAGGCTTTTTTCTTAGCCAAAAATTGCAGAACCAGATCATCATGTCAAAAGCAAACACAGCAGGCCCTGATCAGACAGTTCCTATAGAAGCCGTCTGATCTGGGTCTACTCTGTTTGCATGTGCATGAAAAGGGGTTTATATGATGGAAATGTTAAAATGCAGAAAAGTTTAATTGTAAGACAAACTAAGAAAATATTGTTGTGAAATGTTTAGCTTTACGCTCTCATTTGGACGAGTTTTGCTAATGTGACCTCATAAAAGAAGTTCAATAAGACAAAACTGATGGTCAGAAGCTTCAATGGGACCTTTCTGCATCACATGTTTTTTGCATTAACCTATTACTCAATATAAATGCATATTCAATTTAATGCTTTTGTAAACAAGATAGACCTAGATCAGACAGCTCCAACAGGAGCTGTCTGATCAGGGTCTGGTGCCCTGTTTGCTTGTAATTGTACAGTTTCTGCATTAGCCTTCAAATAACAATAACCTATTTAATATTCATAACTTTCTACATGAATATTCATGAAATAAAGGGTTAAGAAAGCAGTGCTCTTAGAAATCTCCATTTTATTCATCTCAAAGGAATTAAAATTGCTTTACAATTTAGTTCCTCTGCACACCACACAGTAAAACCTCTCTATAACGGCCACTAAATTGTGTTAATTAGTTGATATTTAGGGCAGGTGGCTGCTTAAAGCAAGGTGAAAGTAAAACAGAACGCTCCTAAAGGAGCGTTCTGTTTTACTTTCACCTTGCTTTAAGCAACCACCTGCCTTTAACACGAAATACTTGATGTTATTTAGTGGCCTTTATAGAGAGGTTTTACTGTAGACATGAAAACTTAATCTTTAAAATAATTCTTTGAACACTAAGTCATTGTAGCCTGCCAACAAATATCATTTGCTGCAATTCCTAAAAAAAATTTGTGCCATTTCTCTTCAAAATGCAATCAAACATTTTGAATCCTGATGAAATGTTAAGTTACTCAGCATCTCATCTGGAATTAAATCATTTGCAAATGTCATCACAAATTCATCTCCAAAGAGATAAGTAAAAGATACATGTAAAAGTAAAAGATACATGTATCAACAAGTTGAACATAGGATATTTTGGTAGTGGGAAGAAGTGTTGAGTCAGTTCTATTATATTTCATAAACAAACAGAGCAGACCCTGATCAGATGGCTCCTATAGGAGCCATCTGATCTGGGTCTACTCTGTTTGCAAAGATGTGAAAAACCATATGTATGAGGGAAAGGGTTAAAAGAAGCTGGCTGCTTAATGCAGGATGGAAGTAATGCAGGCAGTTCCCATGGAAGTGTTCTGCATAACTTTTGTCCTGCATTCAACAACCATCTACATGTACCTGGAAGGTTTTTTTTAAAAAAAATAGACCATGTTGGAGTGACTGTTGCAGAGAAATTTTATTATAACTACAAACTGGAAAACCACTTTTGAAACAAAGAGGAAATCCACTTTAAAAAAGTAGGAAATCCACTTTGGAAACAAACAGGACATCCATTTTGGAAATTGAATATAATATCAAATACTAGGTCAGGTACTTGATTTACTGAAATAATTTCCAAGACAATTCAATTAACAAGCTGTCTTGACTTAACGAAGTCTGTTATTAAAAATTATCACCATATTCAAAAGCTGCTCATTTAATTATTCCATGTGTTATTGCTTTCCAATATTCAATAATGACAAATGCTAAATTCCTACTTTGAATAACCATTCACTTGTAAAAGCTGGTATTCAGATTACTCCCAGTGCTGTCTTCAAATCATCCCAACATTAGCACATTAAGCAAACCACTATCTGCTAGCATTGCCAGCTGATCAATTTTTCAAACTGATATTTACTCCTTTCCTTTCAAAAAATCTGTGAGTTGAAATCTTTTTACCTTAACCCTTTCCTCCATAGGCTATTTAGACCCAACCTTTTTGAATGAATCTATACCAAAAAGGAGCATTTACTAGAGAAAAGGAAAATGTTAGAATTGTGTAATATTGAAACCATTGTGATAAATAGAGCATTTGCTCCTATGGAGCAAATGCTCTATTTATCACAATGGTTTCAAGAAGTGGCTATTACAGAGGCATAGAAAGGGTTAATGTGACACCATGCTACCCTGCATACCATCTGGATCAAATTTATTTGCAAAGATTTAATCCTTTCCTTCATACAGATGCATTTTTCGCACCTTTGCAAACAGAGAAGATCCAGATCAGACAGCTGCTGCAGGAGTCATCTGATCAGGGTCTGCTCTGTTTCCTTATGAAATTACATGTATATAGATCTGATTCTACAGTTTCTACTAAAGGTAAAAAACTCCTGTGTTCATATTCATATAATAACCATTAGGAAAATTCAGCTATTAAATATTCATGATGTCATTATTTCTTAATAGAATATTAACCCTATATTCCATTAACCCATTCCCACTTAGGCTACTTTTAGACCTAAAAGCATTAACTAGAGAAAAGGAAAAGTTTAGAATTGTGTAGTTTTGAAACCATTGTGATAAATAGAGTATTTGCTCCTATGGTTTCATAAAGTGACTTTTACAGAAGCGTCAAATATACCTTTCTATGCCTTTGCAAACAGAGTAGACCAAGACCTGTAAGAGCCATTTGATCAGGGTCTGCTCTGTTTGCTTATGATGTAATATAGATATGATTCTAGAGTTTCAGCCATGGCCAAAAATATCCTGTGTCCATGAGCTTTTTTAACAATAAATCAAATTAATATTCATGAAATCATTATTTCTTGCATGAATACTCATGGAATAAAGGGTTAACTCTTTCCCTATTCAATATTCATGTAAAAAATAATGACATCATGAATATTTAAAATTTTATTAGTTGACTTTTTATAATGTAAACTTTTCAGTTTTCAATTTTTTGCTTTGGCAAAAACTGTAGAACCAAATCTACATGTATATCATGCCAAAAATACACAGAGCAGACCCTGGTCAGACGGCCCCTATAGGATCTGATCTGGGTCTACTCTGTTTGCAAAAGTGTAAAAAGGCGTATTTATGAAGTAAAGAGTTAACCCTTTGACTGACAGATGATTCTTATAATTTGTCAAAACCACCAAACCCAGTCATGACAACCCAGTCAAATGATTCCAATGACTTAAGTCACAACATTCAGGTTTGTTTGGTGGAGAAATAAAACTTTGCTTGGACACCAGAATGTTTGGCCATAGTAGAAACTGTAGAATCATATCTTTATTGTTTCATAAGCAAACAGAGCAGACCCTGGTCAGACAGATCCTATAGGAGCTGTCTGATCTGGGTCTTCTGTGTTTGCAAAGGTGTAGAAAGACATATGCACGGAGAAAACGTTTAAGAATAATGCCAGTTTCATTGATTTCTTTCCAGCTTCATCAAAACCAGACGAATACATACTCGTATCATGTTACATAACTATGTGGAATACTAATAAACAGAGGTCCAGATAATCTGCATAAATCAAAACATTTTTAAAAATAGTTCCTTAACCCTTTCCTCCATAAATACGCCTTTCTACGCCTCTGTAGTAGTCACTGCTTGAAACCATTGTGATAAATAGAGCATTTTCTCCATAGGAACAAATGCTCTGTTTATTACAATGGTTTCTATACTACACAATTCTAACATTTTCCTTTTCTCTAGTTACTGCTCCTTTTCAGTAGATTCATTCAAAGACTTTGGGTCTAAAAATAGCCTATGGAGGAATGGGTTAATTTCTCCACCAAACCCAGGTTGATGTGACTATTCTGTAGAATCCTCTCTCACCACTTTTTTAGAATCGTATCTTCGAGATGAATCTAAAGAGTGGTGACATCACAGGGTTTGATGGAGGAATAACAATTTTAATACTTGAATGTCAACCCTTGATCTGTTGCTCTGGCATACACATTTATCATGCAACGTCACGAAATACAGTCACTTCCTACTAGCATAATATTTTCCACGTCGACGCTGTATTTTGTGAGGTACAGTGCATGTGTACTGATCCCACTGGGATGCACGTTTAATTCAGCCAATAGGAGGAAAACAGAAGGAAGAAAAGGCATGATTTAACATAAACATCAAATTTAACACATTTGCTCACCTTTGCCTCAAGTTTTTGTCCATATCAAAGGATTAAATCAAGTTTGTTTATGTTGTAAAAATCAACGACGTCACTGCACGCCGATATGACGTCACGTATATTGTACTGGTGTGTATTTTTATTCAGGGGACAGAACCGCTTGAGCAAACTTTCTTTTTCTTCATTTTCTCCATTCTTTATTGGTGTTGCATGATAAAAGAATTACTACGCTAGTAGTTTTGAAGTTAAGCTGTATTTTGGCTCGTCAGAAAAGTAGTTAAATGCTCGCCAAGGCTCGCATTTAACAACTTTTCTAACTCACCAAAATACAGCTGAACTTCAAAGCTACTAGCATAGTAATTCTTATATATCACCAGACTAGTATTGTATAACCATAGAATATAAACAATCTGAAACTTTTCATTTGAAACAAGAGGCAAGAAGAACTATGGGCATGTAACCATAACCCGTTACTCCATAAATACGCCTTTCTACGCCTTTGCAAAAAGAGTAGACCCAGATCAGACGGCTCCTAATGGAGCCGTCTGATCAGGGTCTGCTCTGTTTGCTTATGATATAATATAGATATGATTCTACAAGTTCCTGCAATGGCCAAAAACCCCTGTGTCCATGTGCTGCTATAATAATTAACATTCATGATATCAAGTTTTCTTACATTCATGGAGTAAAGGGTTAATGCCAACTCTTTCACTGCAAAGCATTATCTGCAAAATTAGTCTTCAATTTTTATTTCCTTTTTCTTTCAACAAATATTATCAGTTTAAATCCTGATGAGATGTGGCATCAAATTATTTGGCAACGCATCTGGATCCAAACTGTTTACATAGGTAACCAGAGATGGTAGCCAAAAGTAACTCGGCATGTCATCAGGATCTAAGCTGTTTGACACTCAGATATTTGCTTCTTAACTGCTTTAACATTTACTCCATGAATATTCATGTAAGATGTAATGACATCATGAATATTAATTAGATTAATTTGCTATAATAAAACATGAATACAGGAGGTTTTGGCCATGGCAGAAACTGTAGAATCATATCTATATTATATCATAAGCAAACAGAGCAGAAAATGATCAGACGGCTCCTATAGGAGCCGTCTGATCTGGGTCTACTCTGTTTGCAAAGGCATAGAAAGGCATACATGTATTTAAGAAGTAAAGGATTAAGGAATCGGAGGTAAGTGATAATTATAACATATCTGAGTATAAACAGACAATACTTTTTCGGAAGGACAAAGTTTTTACTGTATATGTGACACTAAGTAAACTAGCATCTCATCAATGTTCTACAAGCTGTGTTTCTGTATAGAAATAGATGAAAAATCAATATTGAGAATGTACAGTTTACTAAAAGGTTATATAAGTTTTTATCTCATGAACATCAATGCATGAATTGGTCACTTCATGAATATTCAATTAACTTAATCTTTATAACGTAGAATTTCAAGGGAAGTCTTTACTTTGACAAATCTGTAGGATCAGATCTATATACAGAAAAATGTCGACTCTACGAAACTTTAGTAATGAAGAATTTATGTCTATGTAGGCTGTTATATGCTTAATGTAGGGTGAACGTCATGCAGAAAGTTCCTAGAGGAGCTTTCTGCATGACTTTCACCCTGCATTAAGCTGCCACCTTTGTTAAAGATCAATAATGGTATGTATTTGAGAGTTCGAATAATCAAGTTTTTACTGTAATTCCTTATGCAAACAGAGCAGACCCTGAGTCAATCCATAATAACATTTGCAAACAGTATAGTTCCATATGAAATGCAAAGAATACATGACACTTTGTTTGTGTTTGGAACTAGAAATTGAAAACTGAAGCAGACGACAATATTTGCAGACAAAACTTTGCTCAGTCATTGAAGTCTAAATTGTTACTAGAATCTTCTACAATTGTCCTCATCCTACTGCAATTTGCCTTTGAATTCTGACGGAAGCCACCCACACTCCAGTGAAGAGTCCCTTTTCAGTCTTCAACAAAAGGATCTCAATGAGCAATATGGCAGTATTGATCCCAAAATAAATGTTTCAATAACAGCCATCAGCTCGATATTCTTTATTTGCACTCTCATTTCGTTTTTGTCCATTGATAGAATTCTGATGGACCATACAACCATGATACAGCTTAACTCTTTGCATGCTAAGTAATTCTGTTGTCTGTTCAATTGTCAGCTGCAACATTTTCAAAACTATCAATTTTCCTTCTGATCTTTATTGCAGAAGTTGAGCCTCAGTGACATACAGTTTGGATCTCAGATCAGGCCCTATGTTTTGTGGGGTGTGTTCTGGATCCAAACTATTCAAACCCTGATCAGATGGCTCCTGTAGGAGCAATCTGATTTGGGTCTACTCTGTTTGCAGATGCATGAAAAGGCATTTATATGAAGTTAAAGGTTAAAGCAATACTTATGGGAAAAGCTCTTAACCCTTTCCCTCATATAAACGTGTTTTCACGCATTTGCAAACAGAGTAGACCCAGATCAGACGGCTCCTAGAGGAGCTGTCGGATCAGGGTCTACTCTGTTTGCTAATAGAATTTGATAGATCCGTTTCTTTGCTGTCTAAAATATCTACAATATTGCAACTTCCATATTTCATTATACATGTAACTATTTTGTCCATGAATATTCAGTAGGTAATGAAATTTGAAATAAATGTAGAACAGGGAAAGGGTTAAAGAAGCTTTCTGCATTACTTCCATCCTGCATAAAGCAGCCACTTGCTGTTAAAAATACCCCTATTTGTTCATTAAGTGGTTACTCTAGAGGGGTTCTGCTTTGTTCATGAAGATATAGATTCTAATTTGACTTATACATTGTGATTCCAAACATGAAGCCAATTTGCCAAGCATGCATAATCCTTTCCCACATATGAATGCCTTTTCACGCATTTGCAAATAGAGTAGACCCAGATCAGATGGTTCCTTCAGTCTGCTCTGTTTGCTTATGAAGTTATGATATAATATAGATCTGATTCTACAATTTCTGCCTGAGCCAAAATGTTCATATGCCATTGTAACAAATAAACTCATTCATATTCAGGATGTCAGTATTTCTTACATGAATATTCAACAGGAAAAGGTTATGGTAACAAAGAATTAACAAAAAATAGCAAGATTTTGTCTAAATAATAAGCATTCAACTTGATTCAAGAATCCTGGAGACAGCTTCGATCCAAACTGTAAAACAAATAAAAATGCCTATCTCATAAAGACTCCCACCAAATAAACTGAAATGCAGACAGAACTTATTTAACCCATTCCCTCATAGGCTATTTTAACATCCAACCTTTTTGAATAAATCTACCGAAAAGCAGCATTTACTACAGAAAGGAAAATGTTAGAATTGTGTAGTTTTGAAACCACTGATAAATAGAGCATTTGCTCCTATGGAGCAAATACTCTATTTATCACAATGGTTTCAAAGAAAGACTTTTACAGAGAGGTAGAAAGGCATATTTATGGAGGAAAGGGAATCTTCAGCATGCTGTGGAAAATTTGTTGATAACCTTTCTATATGTTTGGATTCAGATATCATAGACAGTTCGAATATTTACTTAGTCTCATTAGAATCCAAACTGTTTGATACCTTGATCATGTTTCCAAAACAAACATGGGAAGAAAATCTAAATTGAAAATCGAACCAGCTGAAAAGTTTTGAAAAAATAATTGTTTCCAGCTAGTTAAAGCTTAAGGAGATGAAATATTGGCACCTCAAGGATTTCTATCAACACTTGAGTTTGCACTTGACGTCAAATGTTGCTAGATGAATCAGTTTTAGGTAAGGTTTCGGAAGCACTTCTTTTGTCACATAACCAGATTTATAGGATTCTAGACAAGGGACTTCAATTTGTAAAACATTACTCTTTGCATGCTAGCGGCGGTTTGTCCCACATTTATGACCCATCCAAACAGTTTGGATCCAGATCAGGTCCCACGAAACATGGGGCCTGATCTGAGATCCAAACTGTTCATCACTCAGGCTCAACTTCTACCAAATATCCGAAAGAAAATTAATAATTTGCAGATGAAAATTGAGCAGACAATAAATTACTTAGCATGCAAAGAGTTAAAGCAATGTTTCATCTGTCAAAAGTTGTTGTCTGCTTCAATAGTCAAAAGTATTTTCCTAGATACTTCTTTTCAAACACATAATCTGAAAATAAAAATGTTTCGATCCTTACGAAATGCAAATACATGTACATGTATACTTAATGTTGTCTAGCCATCTAAACTTTCCGCAAAGATTCTCAAATTCCTGGTTAAAGTTTAGCAAATAAAGGACTGCTGATGAAGTGGTCTAGTTGAGCTGATGATAAATCACAGTTATAAGATCTGTTTTTCTCTCTGTAGACACACTATGCTTTTTCAGTTTGACTCCTTCATTAGGAAATAATTGTCAACTACAAAACATCATGCTATCTGCTAAAATTATAACAGTTATGTGTAAATTTGTTCTTTGATTTCTCTTGAAAAACTATCGTTTGGATCCTTATAAAATGCCAAATTACTCAGTCTCATCTGGATCCAAACAGTCTCCATTTATTGCACCATTCATCATAATGGTTTCTTTTCTCTAGTTAATGCTCCTTTTTGGTAGATTTGTTCAAAGAGGTTGGATCTAAAAATAGCCTACAAGGTAACTTGGCGTCTCAGGATCCAAACTGATTGGCACTCGGTCAGTAACTTCTCAAAATTAATCAAAAGTCAGCAAAAAGTTCAGCAGATCAGAGATTACATTATTTTTGCAACATGAGAAGGTTTAACCCTTTATTCTATGAATATTTATGTAAGACATTATGACATCATGAATATTAATTAGATGAATTTGTTACAACAACACATGGAATTTTTGGCCACGGAAGAAACTGTAAAATCATATCTATATTACATGTATATCATAAGCAAACAGAGCAGACCCTGATCAGACGGCTCCTATAGGAGCCGCCTGATCTGGGTCTTCTCTATTTGCAAAGGCGTAGAAAGGCGTATTTATGGAGTAAAGGGTTAATATTTCACATACTTTACACCAAAAGCATACCATGCTCCCCTCTCAAGTTATGAAAAACATTCAGTGTGTCAAGGGCGATAACTATATGACAGACAGTAGAACCTGATCTAAGTGACACTTAAATAGGAGCTGTCTCATCTGGGTCTACTATGTTTGCAGAGGCGTAGAAACGAGTAAGGGTTAAGACAGGTGGTAGCTTAATGCACGTCAAAAGTAATGCAGAACGTTCCTATTGGAGCTTTCTGCTTTACGTTTGCCCTGCATTAAGCAACCACCTGCTACCAAGACTTTGGTAAACTCCCTGGTTACATCAAAACTTGACTACTGCAACTCATTGCTGCATGGAATTTAAAAAAACACACTGGAATTTAAACAAGAGGGCCATTGGCCCTATATCGCTCACCTGAGTTACAGTAATACATGTATATTGACATGTTAATTTTTCAGTGGACAACATTTCTAGCAGATGAAATAAGCTTAGTGTACTGCTTTCACCCTTTAACTGCTGAATAAACTTGAACTGAATTCAGAACTAATACCAAGTGACTGGTTGACCAAGACCTAAACTGTTTACAACTTGTGCCATTTTTGCCTTAGCTCAAAATGCCTAAAACTGGTCTTTGAGAAATTCAAATGACTTCAATAAAGCTATGCAATTATACCTTGACCCAGGTATATAGGCAAATAGAGTGCTAGGCAGTACATAATGCCAGTTTTTGTGTGAAATGACCAATAAGAATATCTTTAAAAATCGTTTAACCCTTTCCCTCATATAAAGCTGTTTTTATGCATTAGCAAACAGAGTAGACTCAGATCAGACGACTCCTACGGAAGCTGTCTGATCTGGGTCTTCTCTGTTTCTTTTGACACAATATAGATCGGATTCTACAGTTTTTGTCAAATCAAAAACTTCTCTTCAGAGAAATAATGTGTTTTACACATTAAAAATAAGAGTAGACTAGATCAGACGGCTGCTATAGAAGCTGTCTGATCAGGGTCTGCTCTTTTTACATTTGACAAGATATAGATTTGATTTTACAGTTTTTTTCAAAGCTAAAACTTCTATTTATGGCAATAACAATTTTTTTAAGCATTAGCAAACAAGAGTGGTCCCAGATCAATTTTTGTCAAAGCAAACAGGTTAAGGGTTAATAGGTGTTTAGAAATAATTCTAGCTCTAGGTGCGAATATCTGAAGATAATTCAATTAAACGGGTCATTAGTATTTTTAACAATTGAAATTGAGAAGAGTTACCTCTACTGTTATAATGAAGTTATATTTACTTAGTTATTTCATTAATATCATACAAGATTCAGACATTTTAGAACTTTTTAATGTGTTGTCATCAAATTTTATGAAAAAAGTAATATTTAAGATGCTTTTTGGGGCAGCAGACTTAATCCACAGTAGTAAGTTTAACACCTATCATTGTTAAGGGGGGGGGGGGGGGGGGGGGGGCAAATGCATTATCATGTTTTCTTAAGAATTACCATGACTTATATCAGTTGGGCCATTTCATAATCATGTTTTCACAGTTTTCTTAAACATTACCATGACTTACATCAGTTGGGTTTGGACCCAGATCAAAAGTCTAGATGGTGATCATTTTCCTTGATTGCCTGAATTGTTACTTTCCTATATCTCTCACATCTAATTTGAGAGACATTGGAAGACACCATTTAACATCACTCACACTACACACTGGGGTTAATGGGTCAAAATGCCTTTAATGTTTCGTCTGCAACAAAAAGTTATTGTCATCTGCTTCAATTCTTAAAATAAACTTACTTTCATTTTTTTGCAAAAATATGGTTAAGATGACAAACAGTTTGGATCCTGATGAGACGCCGCAGCATGCGGCCTCTCATCTGGATCCAAACTGTTTGCATAGGTAATCACAGTTTCACCACTAGCATGCAAAGAGTTAAGAGTCAGCATTGACCTGGAGAGATTTTACTGCCCAGTAGCTGTAACTTTGACCTGCTGCTGGTCTGCAGATCTGGAGTTGTTTATTTAACCCTTAATTTCTCTCATGTAAACTTGTTTTCATGCATCTGCAAACAGAGTAGACCCAGATAAGGTGGCTCCTATAGGATCAAGGTCTGTTATTTGCTAATGGAATTTGATAGATGTTTCTATGCCTTCTAAAACAGCTACACTGATTCACCTTCAACATTTTATTATAAATAGTTATAAATAGAATGATACTAGCACTCCAATGCAGTTATCTCCCTTTGTCCCTTATGGCTATGCTGATGGGACAAGGGAAATAACTGTGAGGAAATTACCTTTTAAGTGTTACAGATTCTGATGTTAAGTAGCATAAAACCCCAGGGTGAGACCATTTATGGCCCAGGGGTCATTATTTGAACACACCTGGTAGTGGTATATTAGGTGATGCTTCATACCAAATATCTTAGCTCTAGATTATGTGGTTTCAGACAAAAAGATTTTTAAAGGGTTCCCTATATAAGTCTATGTAAAAACTACAAGCCCCAGGGCAGGGCCATTTTTGGCCCGGGGGTCATCATTTTAACAAACTTGGTAAAGGACCATTAGATGATGCTATATACCAAATATCAAAGCTCTAGAAATTGTGGTTTCAGAGAAGAAGATTTTTAAAGATTTAAAAAAAAACCCTGTAAAAGTAGTGGGGCGGGGCCATTTTTTGCCCGGGGGTCATGATTTTAACAAAACTGATAGAGGACATCCTAAGGTACATTTCTGTGAAATTTGGTTGAAATCCTCCCAGTGGTTTAGGAGAAGAAGTCATTTGAAATAAAAGTGAACGGACAGACGGACGGACAGACGGTAGGACGGACGGACGGACAGACGGACAGACGGACAGACGGACGACGGACGACAGGCGGTCACAATAGCTCACCTTGAGCCTTTGGCTCAGGTGAGCTAAAAAACACACTACGAAAACTTCAAAGGGTGCAAAACACAGCAGCCCATATCATAACCAAGAATTCTCGATATAATCATATCACTCTGGTCTTGAAGCAATTTTACTGGCTTCCGGTTCAACATCGGATCGAATTCAAAATGTTGACACTTACATACAAAGCCATGCACAATGAATCCCCCAAGTACATCGTCAACATGCTTGATGTGTACAGGCCTCGCAGAGAGTTAAGGTCAGCAAGTAGTTCAATGTCGTTGGTTGTGCCAAAAAGTCGTATGGTAAAATACGGGGATAGAAGTTTCATGTGTGCAACTCCAAAACTTTGGAATGCTCTACCGTCAGGCATCAGAGACGCCAGCTCACTGGCATCTTTTAAAAGATGTCTTAAAACGCATTTCTTCAACAATTTTACTAGGACTTGTAAATATTGGTTGAGTAATATCCTGTCAGTTATTTAGTTGAGCACTGTTTGTAGGCACTTTGTGTGTCGCATTGTCCTGGGTGGTGGATCTTGACAGTAGTGATAGCCCAATCTTTTTTGAAACCACTTGGATTGCAGCTTGGGACAGCATTGTGTGTCTCTTTCAGTGTCAGTTGATGTCTAAAAGCGCATTTCTTTGGCATATTTTACTAGGACATTACTAGGGAAATTAAGGAAACGTAGCTAATAAATTATCAATCATGATGACTGTTGCCTTGGCCACAGAGTGTCAATCCTGCCATTCTATTGTGACTGTCGGGAAATTTTCGATTCCCTCCCCTTTCCAACATTTGCTACTTGCAAATTATTGGTCGAGGAGTATCCTGTCAGTTATTTAGTAGGGCACTGTTCGTAGGCACTCGATGTGTGTGTCGCTTTGTGCTGGGTGGTGGATCTTGATGGTAGGGATAGCCCAATCTCTTTGAAACCACCCGGACTGTGGCTTGGGACGGCATCGTTAGTCTCATTCAGTGTCAGTTGATCTGATATTATGATACTCCTTTGCCAATTTTGCATACTGGGTTTATGTATTGGTGGTTTGTTTGTAATTTTTGTATTGTATTGTGTAGTTTATATGCATTACCTACAAAACTGACTTATTCTGTTAACCCATTGTCCTACATAATTATGTAAGACAATATCTTATGTATATTGTTGTATGCCATACATAAACCCAATCCAGGTAGTTCTGGGTCGTAACTGTATGATGTACTGACACTGTACATATAAGATTCCATTTGAGTGTTGGTGACATGAGTGGGCTGACACAATATGGTCACAGTGTGCATGCATCTGTTTCCCTTGAATTGCGGACATAAAAACGTACAGAAAAGGATGATTTTGTTTTATCTATAATTCTTAAATTAATTCAATTTTCAATATTTTTATTTATATCTCTATCTTAAATTTCATTTGTTTTCAATATTCTATACGCATTTTATATATTCAATTCTGTACATGCAATTTAATCATGTGAAGCGCTTTTGAACGCACATATCCTGTGTGAAAAGAGCGCTGTGGTATAATACATGTAATAATAATAATATTTATATAGTAAATGGTTAATTAGTTATCACAAGAGTATTTTTTACCCTTTACTCCATGAATATTCATATAAGAAATACTGACATCATGAATATTCATTAGAAGAATCTTTATAATGGCATATGAACAAAAGCATTTTTGACCAAGGCAGAAACTGCAGAATCAGATTTTTATGTTCATTAGCAAACAGAATAGACCCCGATGAGATGGCCATTCTGTTTGCAAAGGCGTTGTAAGGCAATTTATGGAGTAAAGGGTTATAGCATATGGTTGCTTAATGCAGAAGTAATGCAGAAAGCTCAAACAGGAGCTTATTTCAATAACTTTTGTCCTGCATTAAGCAACCACCTGCCTTAAATACAAAGAAATAGATCACATTAGAGAGGTTCTACAGTGAAGTATGGTATTATCTGTATTCAATACGCAACTGGCCATTATTGCTGTAAATACCTCATACCAATTGAACCCGACTCTGTGAATGAAACCCTGATCTGGTGTATAACGGTTACAAGACTTGCAAGAAACTTTGGCATATAGATATGTCTCTAAACGTATTGTCATAGTGTCTAGGTGATTAACCCTTTCCCTGTTCTATGTTTATTCAAAATTTCAATACCTACTGAATATTCATGGACAAAATAGTTATAATGAAATATCAAAGGTATAACATTGTAGCCATTTTAGAAAGCAAAGAAACAGATCTATCAAATTCCACTAGCAAACAGAGCAGACCCTGATCAGACGGCTCCTCCAGGAGCCGTCTGATCTGGGTCTACTCTGTTTGCAAATGCGTGAGAACACGTTTATATGAGGGAAAGGGTTAATATATCCCCTGTTGAATATTCATCTAAGAAACAATAGCATCATGAATATTAATTTGCTGATTTTTTTATAACGGCATAATCGTACACATGAATATTTGGTATTGGTAAAAACTGTAGAGTATCATCTATACTCTATCATAATTTCACTGAACCAGATCAGACAGCTCTTACAGGAGCCATATGATATGGTTCTAATTCTGTTTGCAGAGACGTGAAGAGGCATTTATATGAGGGAAAGGGTTGAGCATTTTGAAGTTAACCCTTTCTCTAGACTATGGTATTTACCAATTTCATTACCTACTGAATATTCATGGACAAACTAGTTATTATGGAAGGTAGAATATTGTAGCCATTTTAGAAAGTATAGAAACAGATCTATCAAATTCTATTAGCAAACAGAGCAAACCCTGATCAGACGGCTCCTATAGGAGCCGTCTGATCTGGGTCTACTCTGTTTGCAGATGCGTGAAAACACGTTTATATTAGGGAAAGGGTTAAAGCCAAAGTTACAGTTCTTGCAGGACAACAAAGATGCTGACTGTGACAACAAAAGGCTATTGACAAATGAAAAAGTGTTTGTATGAAGAGTTAATGGACGTCTATACCCAATAATAATCAGTGTTGGGTATAGGAATTGTTCTGTAAATACCGGTATATGGGCAATATTTACTACCAAGTATTGGCAAAATATATCTCATTATTCAATGGCTTTATCATAGAGATATCAAGTCTTGGACAAGAAATTTTACCCTTTCCTTTTTTAATATTTATTTGAGAAATAATGACAACATGAATATTTATTAGCTGAATTTTTATAAAGTCGACTGTTAAAGGGAATTTTTAGTTTGACAAAAACTGTAAAATTGGATCTATATCATGTCATAAGCAAACAGAGCAGACCCAGATAAGATGGCTCCTACAGGAGCCATCTGATCTGGGTCTACTCAGTTTGAAAATAGGTGAAAAACCATTCATATGAAGGAAAGGGTTAATTAGCACTGAAGTAGACAAAACTGCTAAACCGTCATCTTGTGATTTATAATATTGTAAAGGGATGCAGCAATAACTGTATTTTAATTTTTTGTGCAAAAATTAACGATTGCCTTCCCCAGCCATTTAGACAGCAATTTTATTTGTGCAAATCGGTAGAAAATAGGGCAGGGAATAATCATGTTGCAAAAATGAAGATGGTGTGAAGAATTTTCTGTTTAAAATAGAAAGGTAAAAGTGACGGTTTAGCAGTTTTGCTGAGTGTATATTTCAATATCAAGTTTGGGTAATATTTGCCATACATTCTCATTGGCTTATATTTAACTCTTTCCTCCATAAGCTATTTAAGACCCAACCTCTTTGAATGAATCTACCCAAAAGGAGCATTTCCTAGAGAAAAGTAAAATTTTAGAATTTTGTAGTTTGAAACGATTGTGATAAATAGAGCATTTGCTCCTATAGGATCAAATGCTCTATTTATCACAATGGTTTCAAGAAGTGGTTATTACAGAAGCGTAGAAAGGCGTATTTATGGAAGAAAGGGTTAGCACAATGCACATGTCATCTACAATTGTCTGCAGCAACTCTAAGTGTTAAGTTCTCTCAGTGTTAAGTTTTCTTCCAGACTTAAAGAGCATTATACAGTTTGGATCCTGATGAGATACTGAGTTACTCAGCATCTCATCTGGATCCATATCATTTGCATAGGTCAAAGGGCATCAACATTCATTGTTAGTGTGCAAAGAGTAAGCACATCACCCAATCATTGATCCACACCTACCATTATTCTCAACATTTGTGTTCCTGTGCTAATGGATACTGGTTGGTGTGATAAAGAACACTGCCTCCCAATTTGTTATTTATGAGGAGAAAGACGTAATAACTGACGTCTAACTCTGAATGACAGTCAGTATGCTGTGGACAGGTTCAGACAAGCAATCACTTAATAAGGTGTCTCTTCAACATCCACACTGTTTGAATCATGTTGGTTTTTTGAATAATTAGATCTACTGTTTTCTATCTAATAAAGGCCGCCATTCTAATAAACACCCCTGCCCTTACTTCTGTGGGAAAACAAACAATCAATAAAACAACTTAACCATTAAAACTTCCTTCATAGGCTATTTTTACACCCAACCTCTTTGAATGAATCTAGCTACCCAAAAGGAGCATTTAGTAGAGAAAAGTAAATTTTTTAGAATTTTGTAGTTTGAAACCATTGTGATAAATAGAGCATTTGCTCCTATAGGAGTAAATGCTCTATTTATCACAATGGTTTCAAGAAGTGGTTATTACAGAGGCATAGAAAGGCATACATGTACATTTGTACTTACATGTATGGAGGAATTCGAAAGGGTTAAATAAACAAATAGGTTTTTCAAAATACAGAATGATGGTAGCTTAATGCAGGCTGAAAGGCTTTTAAGCAATGCAGAAAGCTTCAATATGAGCTTTCTACTTGCTTCATTCTGCATCCACCTGTGTACAAAATGCAAGAAGCTCCTTTTAAAAAATATTTATTAGACATAATAGGATATATTAAGAAATGATGCCAATGACAAATTATTTTGAGAAAGAACAACTTGTTCATGAGGGAAAAATAATACCGTAGAGTCCAACTAACATAATTTAGTAACATAGGAATCTCTTAAAGAAGGTGGTTGCTTAATGCAGGGTGAAGTAATGCAGAAATCTGCATAAATTTTGTTCTGCATTAAGCTATCACCTGTTTAAAAATCCAGAATCAGATTTCCTTTGAGTTGTCATATTAACCCTTTCCTCCATAAATACGCCTTTCTATGCCTTTGTAATAGTCACTTCTTTAAACCATTGTGATAAATAGAGCATTTGCAAGTAACTTTACGTTCATTAATCTTTAGTCTGCTGAACCAATTATTTTACACAATTTTTCACCCACTACATTTTCGAAATTCAAGCTATAATTTGTTGTCTACCAAAATGCAATCATGGTGTTAAACAGTTTGGATCCCATTGAAACATCAAGTTATTCTGTGTTTATGTAGGTAATCACTCATCTGCCAGCAAATGATATAAACGTTAACTTTTAACCCTTTCCTCCATAGAATTAGAATTTTGTAGTTTGAAACCATTGTGATAAATAGAGCATTTGCTCCTATAGGAGCAAATTAATGCTCTATTTATCACAATAGTTTCAAGAAGTGGTTATTACAGAGGCGTAGAAAGGCGTATTTATGGAAGAAAGGGTTAAATCTTGTGATTATCTAATTAGAAACAAATGATTTATTCATCATCTCATCATTAAACAATTTAATAACATTATTACAGATATAGAATAAACGTTTAACAAACAATAATTTGCCTACCACTTGCATACACATGTAACTAAATGTAATAAATATGCAAGAAAAAGGGTTAGTGCAGGGCAAAAAGGGATCAAATGGGAAAACACCATTCCAGACATGTAGATAGGACTAGTACATGTAATTTAGGAAATCTAGTATTATATATATTTTCTCTATTTCTCTGCCAAACCCTATTTTTTGGTACTCATTAGAATGGCTAGTCTGAGACACCAACAATATAGGGGTTGGCTGAAAAATAAGGGGTTTGGAATAGATAAGCCTATGTCATGACCATTCTTTAGAATCTTCTTGAAGGGACAATCTTCAGAGTGGTCACAACATGGGGCTTGGTAGAGAAATAAAGGAGCTATATGTATTCTTCAAACAGTTTTTATTTACACATTTTATCTATTCCTCTGGATCAGTATACAGTAAAACATCTCTATAACGGCCACTAAATTACAGCAAATATTTTGTGTTACAGGCAGGTGGCTGCTTAAAGCAAGGTGAAAGTAAAACAGAACACTCCTATAGGAGCGTTCTGTTTTACTTTCACCTTGCTGTAAGCAGCCACCTGCATTAAATACCAACTAATTAACACAATTTAGTGACCGTTATAGAGAGATTTATTGTATGTCTCTTATCTATAGCTCTGTAATTTTGTTCCTGTTTTTTGTTGTGACAATTTACCATCACCTCCAGATAACACCAATTACAACACAAGAATGAACAAATGATCTAGATTTTACATTCCTCATAAATTGAGAGCCAAGGACGTATTGGCTCAGTAACGTAAAAGATCATGGTCAGGTATGGAATTGAATCCAACATCCTTGAAAACTGCAGGGAGTATCATAATGATGATATTGGTATTACTATGCACTAACTATGAGCCACAATGTGAGGTACTATAATTATTACCTCTAATAAATGCCCCCGGGGGCATAACATTTTTTTAAAGACAGCTTCTTGCATTATCCTATAGGATATGTCTGATTTGGGTCTGCTCTGTTCACATATGGAATGACTTAGATCTGATTATACAGTTTCTGCAACAGCTAAAATTTAGGATCTAGATACATGTACTTTTAGCCAGGAGCTTTCTGCATGACTTTCACCCTGCATTAACCCATTCCCTCATAGGCTATTTTTAGATTCTACCGCTTTGAATAAATCTACGGAAAAGGAGCATAAATTAGAGAAAAGGAAAATTTCAGAATTGTGTAGATTTGAAACCATTGTGATAAATAGAGCATTCATTTTTGCTCCTATGGAGCAAATGCTCTATTTATCACAATGGTTTCATAAAGTGACTATTACAGAGGCGTAGAAAGGCATATTTATGGAGGAAAGGGTTAAGCTGTCACCTGTCTCCAAAACCAATACTTATACTTGAATGTCTGGTTTAGAGGGGTTTTACTCACTGGCACTTGATCGAAAAAGACTATAGTTTATTTATAGCAACTAGTACATTAATACACTATGATATATAATAACTATTATATTACATAACTATAGTCTGTTTCGATCAAGTGCCAGTGGTTTTACTATAGTATGAAGCTTTGTCTGTGGGTTTGAATGCTGAATATACAATGTGGAATGGTCCATTACTGTTCAAGTATAGAGTTCATTCAGTTTGAAAGGCTTAACGTTGTTTGAGGATATTGAATGACAAAAAGTGCAGAACCTGATCAGAGGACTCCAAGAGAAGCCCTCTTATCTTGTCTACACTGTTTGCAAATAACAGTACACCATGTGTCTCACATTCAAAGCAATGTCTGTGAGTCCTTTAGCAAGGTATGCCAGCCATATACATCTATGGTTAGCTTATTTTCATAAGAAGCTCTATGTTTTATTAAATTATATATAAACCCTTTCACTATTGCATATTCATGTAAGAAATTATGACACCATGAATATTAATTAGATTATTCTTTTTATAATGGCATTGGCATAATATCATGACTATAAGACATTTTGGCTCGGGCAGAAACTGAAGAATTAGGCCTATGTTATACCATAAGGAAACAGAGCAGACCCAGATCAGACGGCTCCTGTAGGAGCCGTCTGATCTGGGTCAACTCTGTTAGAAAATGCATGAAAAGGTGTTTATATGAAGGAAAGGGTTTAAACCTAGGGCCCTAATTAGGGCAGACTTGGCAAATTTGTTCACTCTTCTAATGATGTCCATTGGGCCCCAAGACCAAAAGTATACGGTGGAAAGTAATTACCTTGAAAATCTGGAATTAAAAAAAACATTTCTTAAGATTTTTTTTAACATATTACAAACATTACAGCAAAGTTTGATTTTCATGTTAAAGCTTTCTAGATTTAAAAATCCTTCATTACTAACCAGTTTAACCCTTCATCTGTTCAATATTCGTGAAAGAAATAATGACATAATGAATATCTATTAGCTGGGGGTTTTTTTTGGGGTAAAGATTATGAATACATGATATTTTTACATTAGCAGAAACAGTAGAATCGTATCTTTATAGTTCTGTTTTACACTTTCCTCCATAAATACGTCTTTCTACGCCTCTGTAAAAACAACCTATTCAGTATTGAAACCATTGTGATAAATAGAGCATTTGCTCCTATAGGAGCAAATGCTCTATTTATCACAATGGTTTCAAAATTTCCCTTTTCTCTAGTTATGGTTCTCCTTTTCAGTAGAGTTATTCAAAGTGGTAGGATCTAAAAATAGCCTATGAGGGAATAGGTTAAGCAAACAGTAGACCCTGATCAGACAGATCCTATAGGATCAGGATCTTCTGTGTTTGCATACACATGAAAACGCGTTTATATGAGGGAAATGGTTAACCCTTAACTCCATGAATATTCAATTAAAAAAATGACATCAATAACATTAATTAGATTAATTTTACTATGGTATAATATTATGAATAAAGAAAAGTTTAGCCATTACACAAACTCAAACTGTACAATAAGATCTGTATAATAATATAAGCTCCTATAGGAGCCATCTGATCTTGGTCTACTGTGTTTGCTATGGCAAGAAATGGCTTCTCTATTGAGTAAAGGGTTAATACAGGTGTAAAGTGCTTTTAACGACAAAATTTATGAATCAGTAGAATCACACAAAATAAAATTGCATATAAATCAATGTAGACCTAGGTCAGGTGCCCTGTTGGACCCTAATGCATAACCATGGCCATGGCCTGCACTGTCTATCACTCGCTAAATATGTCACTCATGGAAAGTTTTGGCCATGGAAGAATCTACTGCCAAGGTGTTAAAATGCATACATATGGAGTAAAGGGTTAAAATGAAGTACTTCATCTACAATATGATATATGTTCTATTATTTTCACTGGTGCCACTAATTTGCCAGCCATGTTACATTAATTAATTATCACTTATAAATGGAGGTACAAAAATAGTAACCCAGATCGGAACCATCTGATACTCTGTTTGCATATCCATGGTATAATGTAGATCTAATTCTACAAAATGTCTATCTAATTTTTTAAGCCAAAATGTCCTGTGTCCTGTGTTCATATGCCATTATAAAAAAAATTATCCAATTAATATTCATGTCATAATTTCACACATAAATATTCTGATAAATCATTGAGTAAAGGCCGGGGTAAACAATATGCATGCAAAGTAATGAATAAAAAGAAGTATTGCTCTCCAAATTTGACCTGAGACTCAATTAATTTTCGGCGTGTTTATCGAGATCGATCGTTCTGAATACTCTGTGACAAAAAATAGAAAAACAAAAGGTGATAATAATCATGTTCCATGTGGATAATGTATTCCTATAGTGCATTCTTATACTTTCATAAATTATCCGAAAATTATCAACGATAATAAACAGAATATGCATGAGTCTCGTGTCAAATTGGGAGAGTAATACTGTAAGGTAAAAACTTGCAATAAACAAGTTTGATAATCACACACTGCATTCAAATGAAAAGTGCGAATGACACACTGAGCTAATTACAGATGACATGTTTGTAAGTGACACACTGAGTTGTTATTAAAGATGACATGGTTGTAAGTGACACACTGAGTTGTAATAACAGCTAGATGACATGGTTGTAAGTGACACACTGGGTTGTAATTACAGATGACATGGTTGTAAGTGACACACTGAGTTGTAATTACAGATGACATGGTTGTAAGTGACACAATGAGCTAATTACAGATAGCATGGCTGCAAATGCGCATGGAGGTGATTACTCTGAATGATTCATATACATGCAGACAACTTTTGGTATCTTTGCAAACAGAGAAGACCCAGATAAGACAGGTTCTATAGGAGCTGTCTGATCAGAGTCATATGCAGCTCTGTTTGCTTTCAAAATTATAGATACTTTACAAAATAAAAATGTTATGGATATTTTAATTTTTAAGTAAAATCTACACAATGGTATTAATCAGATCATTGATATTGCATGTGTTCATAGTCTGTTCTAGTAAAATAAATTTTCTGTAGCACTTCATGCCTTTTTTCACTCTTCAAAATTGTTAACAACAGGTGGACTGTCACAATTTTGAGTGTAAATTGACACAAATGACCTTCCATACGAAAATTCCTCAAAGAGATACAGTGCAACACTTTCAAAGAAATTATTTTTCAATGCAGATTAAATGATGTCCGCAGAAAAGTCCACTCAAAAGACGTCTAATTCCACATTATAATACAGGTGACAGCTTAATGCAGGACAAAAGTAATGCAAAAAGTTCCCATACGCGCTTTTTGCATTACTTTATTAACTTTTGCCCTGCATTAAGCAACCACCCTGCTTTTACCCTATGTTGATAAATTATGTGGTCGCATTAGCAAGACTCTACTGTAATAAGATTTTGAGTTTAAGATTTTATAATGTGCGTTGCTGTTTCTTCATCCAATGTAAATATTTATATTCCTAACTTTTTTGGTTCAATTTAAATCTGATCCTACAGTTTTTGTCTAGGTCATAAATTAGTACTTAACGCTTTCCTCCATATATACGACTTTCTACGTCTTTGCAAGCAGAGTAAACCCAGATCGGCCATAGGATCCGTCTGATCATGGTCTGCTCTGTTTGCTTAATGAAATAATATAGATATGATTCTATAGTCTCTACTTTGGCAAAATTGTCATGTGCTAACATGCCATTTAAAAAAATAATCTAATTAATATTCATGATTTCATCATTTCTTACATGAATATTCATGGGGTATATAATGGGTTAAAATATTTACATTATAAAAATGAAGTTTAATTGTGGACAATTCATGCATAAACGTTAATCAGGGAAATAGCTAAAAACTCTTAAATTATTTTATGGTCGTTCTCAAAACTCAGGTCTTGTTATTTTAGCTTGAATGGTCGGAGGGTATTTTCATCTCTTGTTCATCATACAAAATATTGCGACCATGATAACTTTCTAAGAATGAACAGAAGTTTCAGGAGCTTGTTCTGATGTAATCAGTGTTTAATTTCCCTCATAAATCCTTTTTCATTCCTTTGCAAACAGAGTTGACTCAGATCAGACAGCTCCTGTAGGACTTAAATAGATCGGACCCTACAGTTTTTGTCTAAGCCAAAAGCTCCCTTAATTGAAGTTTCACATTATAAAAGACAAGTTAATGAATACTCATGAAGTGAGTAATTTATATGCAAAAATGTCGAACATGAGGGAATCATTTTTTATACAGTTAAACTCTTTACTTCATAAATAGTTAACACGCCTTTCAGCGAGCAGAGTAGATGCAAATCAGACGGCTCCTATATGACGGCTCCTATACATGTAGGAGCCGTCTGATCAGTCTCAGTCTGTTCTGTTTGCTTACGGGATAATACATCATGTATAGATCTCATTCTACAGCTTCTGCTTCAGTAAAAGTTCGATATGAGATTTTAAACATTAATCTAATTTATATTAATTCATGATGTCATTTTTCTTTCATGAATAGTCACGGAGTAAAGGGTTAAAATCTCCTTTGATTTAAGTTTGTTCATGACTGAATGTGTTATCTGCTTTACATAATTTGAAATGCTGATAACAATTTTTTTAACTAGATATGTCTGACTACTCATTTTATTTGTACATATTGCTTTAACCCTTTCGCCGTCAATGTCGCATAAATGCACCAAGACAAATAGTGCAGTCCCAGATCAGACGCGCGCCGCCTTTTCAAGGCGGCGTCTAATCAGATACTTCACTTTTTGTCTCAAACCGTAATTCTATATCTGTGCTTTATTCCTTTGAAATTTGCATTTATTTATCTTATTTCCTTATTTTACCAAATGATTTACCAAAATTGGTTTTCAGACGACAATCAGAAATTTGGTGTCGAAAGGGTTAAATCTTTTCTTCAAACAAATGTCTTTTCACACCTTTGCAAACAGACCAGATCAGATGACATCTGATATGGCTCGGCTCTGTTTGCTTTTGAAATACCATAATATAGGTCTGATTCTGCAGTTTCTGTCATGGCTAAATTACCATATGTTCTTGATATTATGTCATTACAAAATTTGATCAAATTAATATTTATGATGTCATTATTTTTACATGAATATGCAATCATTTCTAATTCATTATTTAGTATTAATCCTTTCCTTCATGTAAACAGTTTTTGTCACACCAGACCCAGATCAGACAGCTCAATCAAGGTCTGCTCTGTATACTCTTGAAATTATAATAGGTCTGATTCTACAGTTTCTACCAATACTAAAAATTAATTTGCCATTCTAAAACATTCAGCTAAATAATAAAAATCATGATCAGCCAGTATGTCTTTATTATTTTTACAGCGGGGAAAGGATTAAACTTTCAGAACATGCAGACAGAATCCATCAATTACTTCAAAGAGAAACAGATATATATGTATATACAAATTATACATGTCATAACATCTGTTTATCACCTGTCATTTTCTCACCTGAGATCCTCTCTCTGTAGCCCTTTGTGAAAAACATCATAGCTTTAGCTGCTCTTTCCGGGGTCCTTTTAAGACCTTGTCTGTCTGGGTCTTCGCCCATTGCGACTAGAACCCCTTTGTAGTGGTCAGATACCTTTTCAATCGTTTCTTCATATGAACTTTGGGGCAATAAAGGTTCACTGAGTTGTTTCATGACAGGTGACATGAGAGCCGTGTCACCTTCAAAACTACATGAATTCACTGTCGTTAATTTTTTTAGTTTTCCTTCCAATCCATCCTCTGTTTCACGAACATATTTCCCGGAACTGTCATTCATTGTTGCTCGTAATGTTAGTATTCGATGTAACTTACAACGCTGTGGCTTTCACTCTTGTTTGTGATGTGTGACCTGCTACTCTATTTATAGCTACCAATACATATGTGTCACGTGACAATGCGGAGGCGAATTATGTCGAATAGTCTTGTTCGGTCAGACGCTGTCAGCCTCACATGAATCAAGGAGAGGTTAAAAATCAATCGCCACACCAATTGTACTTTAAACTTCCGGCAAAACTGAAAGTAGAACGCCACAACACCATGTGTCTGACAGTTACCAATATTTAAATGGATCTGTCAGACGATTTTAGTGACGCCAAAATATAAACAATTATATAGCGGTTATACAGCAATAATACAATTAGACATATCTCACAATACAATTCATCAGGGGTTTAATGCAAATCGCATGGATATTTTAGTTGAATTCCCACAGCTATTTTTAAAGGACAACGACGGACTTTGGTATGATGGTTACATAACAGTAAGCGTAAGTAGTTAAATGTTAATTCTATACAGATTCTATATTTCAGAACATGTCCCGGGTCAACTCGGCCTCGGGTAACTCGGCCCCTGAGTCAAGTCGCACTCGGGTCAAGTCAGCCTGGTCAAAAAGCTGAATCTTTCTGCCAGTAGGCTACCAAAACCATCAGTGTTCATACGCCTTTATAAATTCAGCCAATGAATTGTAATAATTAAGATCATGGCCAAACTGCGGTATGAACCCAGGGCCCCTCGGCCAGCCCTCTAACCACTGAGCTATCAAGCCTATTGATCTCACCAGTTACCTGTACCCGATTTAACTCAACCCCATTACACTACTGCCCCCTTTTCCCTGAGGAGCAGACTGGGGACTCGAAACCCCAGGGCCTCAGGCTTACTGTGCTAGCACTCTAAGCACTGAACTACTGAGCCGCAAGATCCGGGACTTATTGATTTCCCACCTGTGACCTGTACCTGACTTAACCCAACTCTGTTACAGAATGTTCATGGTGTCAGTAGTTAATCATAAGGAATAAATAAGCTAGCACCTTAGAGTTATTGTAGATCGAAAATCAGTCACATTATTGGAAATGTGAGATTTTATCATTTTCCATAAGGTTTACAGCAGTAGTGGACAACATACTTTTAACCCCTTACGGTATACCTGATCAATATTCATGTAAGGCTGCACTAAGTATGAATATTAATTTAATTATATATATTAACCCCTTCTTTGTTTTGTATTTATTCCAAAATTCAATGTCTACTGAATATTCATGGACAAAATAGTTATAATGAAATATGGAAGGTAAAGGAATAGATCTTATCAAATTCCATTAGCAAACAGAGCAGACCCTGATCAGATGACTCCTACAGGAGGCATCTGATATGGTTCTACTCTGTTTGCAGATATGCATGAAAAGATGATTATATGAAGAAGAAGGTTAAGAATATAACTGTGCTATTGTTACCAAGCAGTAGAGAATCTGCAATGGTTTGCAACCTGATCATATATAGCCTAGTTATAGGCCAACTCTGCAAAGACATTAACCTTTAGTCTGCTATGGGCGGATGAGTGATTACCTATATGCAAACAATTTGGATCCAGATGAGACCCTGAGTAACTCGACGTCTCATCAGGATCCAAACTGTTTGATACCCTGATTGCATATTGATAGACAAATTGATTATAAATAGTTTGCTCAGCAGGCTAAAGGTTAAAGATTTATTAAAGGGTTATTCTAACTAGCTTTGGACATACGGTATTGCTAATTTATGTGCAAAATCATATTAACCCTTCATGGAAGAAATAATGACATCATTGTTATTCATTTACTGAGTGTTTGTAATGTAAAATTTTCAAGTGAATGTTTTGTTTTGACAAAAATGGTAGATCTATATCATGTCATGAGAAAACAAGAGATGTTTGTAAAACATGTATACTCCCCAGACCCTTTGACCTTTGATCTAGTAAACCTTAAAAAACTATAGGGGTCATCTAGTGGTCATGACTAATCACCACAGCAACTTTGAAGTTACTAAGCCAAACCATTGAGCAGTTATTGATCGCAAAACATTTCACCAGTTAAGGCCATCTTGACCTTTGACCTAAACCTAAAAAAAACCCACCGGGGTCATCTAGTGGTCATGACCAACCACCACAGCAAGTTTTAAGATCCCAAGCCAAACCCTTGAGCAGTTATTGATTGAAAACCATTTTACCGGTTATGGTCATGGTGACCTTGACTTTTGACCTGAAAAACTATAGGGGTCATCTATTGGTCATTACCAACCACCACAGCAAGTTTGAAGATCCTAAGCCGAACAATTGAGCAGTAATTATTCGGAAGCCATTTCATCAGTTGAGGTCATGGTGACCTTGACCTTTGATCTAGTGACCTCAAGAACAATAGGGATCATCTAGTGGTCATTACCAACCACCACAGCAAGTTTGAAGATCCTAAGCCAAACCCTTGAGCAGTTATTGATCGGAAACCATTTCAACTGTTAAGGTTATGGTGACCTTGATATTTGACCTAGTGACCTCAAAAACTATAGGGACCATCTAGTGGTCATGACCAACCACTACAGCAAGTTTGAAGATCCTAAACCAAACCCTTGAGCAGTTATTGATTGGAAACCATTTCACCAGTTTAGGTCATGGTGACCTTGACTTTTGACCTAGTGACCTCAAAAACAATAGGGGTCATCTAGTGCTCATGAAAAACCACCACAGCAAGTTTGAAGATCCTAAGTCAAACCTTGAGCAGTTATTGATCAGAAACCATTTTACCAGTTAAGGTCATAGTGACCTTTACCTTTGACCTAGTTACCTAAAAAACAATAGGGGTTATATAGTGGCCATTACCAACCACCACAACAAGTTTGAAAATCCTAAGCCAAACCTGTGCATAATAAAAATCAATACAGATTTCACTTTAAATAATCAGAATTTTGACAAATAATGTAAATTGAACTTCAGAATCAAAGGTTCCGGCTGGAAATACAAATACCATCGTCTAGAAATCTTGATGATGCTACTGTACATTGTGACTGGAACCTGCAACAGCTCTTGTCAAGCCATGAGAACATCATCAAACAGGTGGGCAATCTTATTTGAGTCCAAATTATATACTATGGTACATGTAATTATGGATTTGCCTGTTTCAGGCAAAATGTTGGATTAACCCATTACCTCATAGGCTATTTTTAGATTCAAAATCCTCAGAAAAGAAGCATTTACTAGAGAAAAGGAAAATCTTAGAATTTTGTAGTTTTGAAACCATTATGATAAATAGAGCATTTGCTTCTATGGAGCAAATGCTCTATTTATCACAATGGTTTCAAACAGTGACTTAATTTTACAGAGGTGTCAAAAGATGTCAATATGAGGGAAAGGATTAAATCAAGTGCTTAAAATTAAGAATGCTGATAATTTTATGGTATGATAAATTTATTTCATTTCAAATTTACAATACAAGTTATACAGATCTAATCTCCTCTACAAATACAAGTTATACAGATCTAATCTCCTCTACAAAAAAAATGAATATAACATTTTTACTGTTTGAGTGGTGCTGAAACTGTAATTATTATATCCTTGCAAACTTGTTTTTATTATACCCCTGCAAACTTGTTTGAGGGGGTATACTGGAATCACCCTGTCTGTCGGGCGGTTGGTCCGTCCGCATTTGAACATGGGTAGTTGGTGTCACATACTCCTCTTTCAGTTTTCAGGTATCCTTAATAACCACGAATGGTAGATGTGCAAGACACAATTTTCACGTGTTTACTACTGGCCATTGCAGAATTATTTCTCCCTGAACTTTTGAGTTTTTTGTAATTTTTGCATGAAACATGTGTAATTGGTGTCGCGAACTTCTCCTTCAATCTGAAAGTTATTCAGTTTATATTTGATATACATAATAACCATGAATGGTAGATGTGCAAGACGCAATGTTCATATGTTTAGCACTGGGCATTGCAGAATTATATCCCCCTGAACTTTGAGTATTTTTTGTCATTTTGGCATGAAACATCAGGAGTTGGTGTCGCAAACTCCTCCTTCAGTTTTAAAGTTATTGAATTTATATTTGGTGTACATAATAACCAGGAATGGTAGATTTGCAAGACATAATTTTCATGTGTTTACAGCTGGCCATTGCAGAATTATCTCCCCCTGAACTTTGAGTATTTTTTGTCATTTTGGCATGAAACACGGAGAGTTGGTGTCGCAAACTCCTCCTTCAGTTTTAAAGTTATTTAATTTATATTTAGTATACATTATAACCACAATATATAGATGTGTGAGACGGAATTTTCATGTGTTTACGGCTGGCCATTGCAGAATTATCTCCCCCAGAACTTTGAATATTTTTTTGCATTTTGGCATGAAACATGGGGAGTTGGTGTCGCGACCTCCTCCTTCAGTTTGAAACTTATTGATTTGATAGTTGCTAGTTGATAGTTGTATACATACTAAACAGTAAACACGAATAGTACATGTGCAAGACACAATTTTCCTGTGTTTAGTGGCAGCCGTTATGGAATTATCTCCACTTGAACTTTGAGTATTTTTGTCATTTGGTCCTTTTACATTGGTAGTTGGTGTCACAAACTTGGATTTGCAATCAAGACTGCCGTGTGGGGGTATTCATCACCTTTAGTGGTAGTTCTAGTTTATTTTTGAAAAGAGGTTTACTTGTGAAGTATATCATACAGTAACTGTTTATAATGAGAAAATATTTGTTTTACTAATGGAAATATTGTAATCAAGGAGTTGAGTAATTTTCAAAGTCATTTCTTCTATTAATTTCTTTCCCCAAATTCAGCCAGTGACAACAAGTTTGGATCTTGATGAGATGCTGAGTGACTGAGCCCCTCATTTGAATCCATATCGTTTGCATAGGTTTTCATGAATGTGTTGCCAACATGTAAAGAGTTAACCCTTTCCTCCATAAATACGCTTTTCTACACCTCTGCAAAAGTCACTTTATGAAACCATCGTGATAAATAGAGCATTTGCTCCTATAGGAGCAAATGCTCTATTTATCACAATGGTTTCAAACTACAAAATTCTAAAAAAATTCCTTTTTTATAGTTAATGCTCTTTTTCGGTAGATTTATTCAAAGTGGTTGGATCTTAAAATTGCCTTTGAGGGAAAGGGTTAACCCTTTTCCTGTTGGATGTTCATGTAAGGAATGATGTCATGAATATTTATTAGCTGAATATTTTATAATGGCATGTGTACAAAGGATTTTGGGTATTGGTAGAAACTGTATGGTTAGGTCTATTATGATTTGATAGGCAAGCAGAGCTGACTCTGATCAGATGGCTCCTATAAGACTAAAGAGCCATCTGATCTGGGTCTACTCTGTTTGCATAGACATGAAAAGGCTTTTATATGAGGGAAAGGGTTAAAAAGGGCAGACAACATTTTTATAAAGATAAGGATGAAGGAAAAAACTATAAAATGCTTTTTGATATATGTACCTTTATGGTTCAATTTCAGCGATTAAGACAATCTGGCAGCCTTTTGACCTTCTTGAAAGAGTTACAGAGTATTGTTGTAAGTTTCCTTTTTGCACTTGCAAGCTTGTATAAGTATACATGTATTTAATCTTTGCCATACTATCTTTAGTACTGTCCCTATGCAACAATGCCAGTGCGACAAAAGCCAAATTCTTATAGCGTTCCATACCTACTGTATTTAACCTAATCTCCCATCTGGGACGTCCACCAGTTTGAAATGCTGATTAACCCATTCCCTCATAGGCTATTTTTAGACCCAACCTCTTTGAATGAATCTTCTCAAAAGGAGCATTTACCAGAGAAAAGTAAAATTTTAGAATTTTGTGGTTTGAAACCATTGTGATAAATAGAGCATTTGCTCCTATAGGAGCAAATGCTCCATTTATCACAATGATTTCAAGAAGTGGTTATTACAGAGGTGTAGAAAGGCGTATTTATGGAGGAAAGGGTTAAGTCAGCCCTGTACTCATTTTGATAACTTTTAACTCTGTGTCTCATTAACATTTAGTCAGAAATATGGACATCATGGATATTAATTAGTTGAATTTTATAACAGCATTTAGACAATGGGAATATTTCACCAGGGCAGCAACTCTAGAATCATACATGTATGTATATTATTTCATAGGCAAACAGAGCAGACCCAGATCAGACAGCTCCTACAAGAGTCATCTGAGCTGGGTCTACGCTGTTCGCATGTTTATATGATTGTAGTAAAAGGTTAAATGAAACTAACGGGGTAGCAAAGTGTAAATGTAGACCCTGATTTAACATTTATTTCTGGGTCTACACTATTTGCCTATTAAAGTTTGTCTGGTCAAATATTCAGGGTTAATGCCAGTAAACCATACTGATTGAATTCAATTTTATTTCTACATGAATATTCATGTAAGAAAAAATGAAATCATGAATGTTAAGTAAATTATTTGTTATAGTAGTGCATGGACAAGGACATTTTTGGCAATGGCATAAACCGTAGAATCATGTCCAATAATTTTAACAGTTTATGTCATAGCCAAAGCTTCCTCTGTTTAAAAAATAATCTAATTAATATGTAACAGTATTACTATTATGTTATTATTTCTTACATGAATATTCATGAAGTAAATGGTTAAAATGGTAAACTAGGCATGCAAGTGTAGTTTAAATTACTTAAATGCAAATAATGGAGTCAAAATTAGTATAGATATTATGATGCAAAATTTGGCAAATTTAGCAGATTCGTTGCTGAAGGAATATTTCTGGTATTTAACCCATTACCCCATAGGCTAGTTTTAGATTCAACCTCTTTGAATAAAGCTACCGAAAAGGAGCATTAACTGGAGAAAAGGTAACAAAAATAATATATTGTAGTTTGAAACCATTGTGATAAATAGAGCATTTGCTCCTATAGGAGCAAAATTAATGCTCTATTTGTCACAATGGTTTCAACAGGTGACTTTTGCAGAGGCGTCAAAAGGCGTCAATATGAGGGAATGGGTTAAGGTTGTGCTTTTGCATTTCATTTACTTCTTAGTTTGGATCCTAGTCATATGCAGGCAAACTTTCAGCAATCTTTGTTATTGACACATAGCTTTACATGACTCTCAAAAGGCTTCTAAACTCAGTCTCTGCAATCTACAATCTTGTAGTTCTATACCATTATAAAAATGCAGCTAATAAATATTCATGATGTCATTATTTCTTACATGAATATTCAACAGGGAAAGGGCTAATCCATTTGCAATAAGAGCAAACCATATGATAAGTCGCTCCATGCATTTTTTTTTTTGCTAAAACATCATTACTGATCAATAAGGTTACGAAGGATATTCATATTATGCACAGAAGAATCTCATAATAATACTTGACAAGTTCAATCGAGATTATTGTCTGAATATTTTAGGAGAGTTATAAACCTTTTTTGGATAACGTAGAATCTGTTTCCTGTAATTGCGTTTTAGTTCGGTCACATGCTTTCATGAACTCTTGGCATGCCAAGTAATTGTTGTCTGGAAAAATTGTCTTTTGCAACAAGTTATTTTTATAAATACATGTACATTCAAATACATATACAGTAAAAACTCAATACATAAACTACGAAATTATAGTAATATAGAATTTATGTCTTTGTAGGCAGGTGGCTGCTTAATGCAGGATGAAAGTCATGCAGAAAGCTCCTAGAGGAGATTTCTGCATGACTTTCACCCTGCATTAAAGATCACCTGCCACCTGTTTTAAAGATTAGTAATGGTACATTTTTGAGTGTTTGTAGTATAAAGTTTTTACTGTATGTCAAACAGTTTTAGATCCTTATGAGTCTTGAAGATACTCAGTATCTTATCTGGATCCTCATTTGACTTGAAGATACTCAGTATCTCATTTGGATCCAAACTGTTTGCATTAGTCGTTACACATTTGCCGCTAACGTGTAGAGTTAACTTCAATTGAAATCGTCGGGAAGGAGCCCTTTTTATCAGGCCCTGCACACTGCTTGCCATTCAAAATCCTTTTGCAATTATACCATTTCATTCTAAATGGCCATTAACCCATTCCCTCATAGGCTATTTTTAGATCCTGCCTCTTTGAATAAATCTACCGAAAAGGAGCATTAATTAGAGGAAAAGAAATTTTCAGAATTGTGTAGATTTGCAACCATTGTGATAAATAGAGCATTTGCTCCAATGGAGCAAATGCTCTATTTATCACAATGGTTCCATAAAGTTACTATTATAGAGTCGTAAAAAGGCGTATTTATGGAGGAAAGGGTTAAACAATAATGGACCATTCCACTTCGAATGAAAATTGAGCATTAACTCTTTGTATGCTAAGTGTGTTTCCCTCTGCAACAATTGTCATCTGCTTCAATTCTTCAAATAAGATTTCTCTCATTTCTTTGCAGAAATATGTTCCAAGTATCAAGCAGTTTCGACCCTGATGAGATGCCGCAATTAGGCAGCGTTTCATCTGGATCCAAACTATTTGCATAATTATGTAATCACGGTTTCGTCCCTAGCATGTAGAGTTAAAAGGGTTAACTTTCCCTTGTAATGTGACACATGATAGCAGTGGTGCTGTTAAACATGTCTGACAGGAGACTTACCGATGAATAGCATGTGTTATTAGGCACTGTAGCTCACGGATTAATGGAATAATGATGTTATTTCAACAGACCAGAATTACCATAGTGAGCAACTTTATTGGTTTCTGGCAGATCATTTTCAGATCACCCTAACTTTGCTGAGGTTGTCATCTGCTGCAACTATCAAGTATCCAGATGCCGTCTGCTTATACAATGGCATGTGTCTGCTGCTGAAATTAACCCATTCCCTCATAGGCTATTTTTAGATCCAACCTCTTTGAATATATCTACCAAAAAGGAGCATTAACTAAAGAAAAGGAAAAATTTAGAATTTTGTAGTTTGAAACAATTGTGATAGATAGAGCATTTGTTATTTATCATAATGGTTTCATAAAGTGACTTTTACAGAGGTGTCAAAAAGCGTTAATATGAGGGAATGGGTTAATAATGCTCCTTTTGGAAAGTGGAAAGGGGCATTTTGATTTACCCTTGTTCATCCAGCTGTCCATCACACTTTTTTTTATGTCATGCATAGCTTTAACCCTTTGATTGTGGGACATCCATGCACAAGCATTTGCAAACAGTGTAGACCAAGATCAGAAGCCTCCTAGAGGAGCCTTCTGATCAGGGTCTGCACTGTTTGAAATCCTCAAGCAATTGAGTCTTAATTTAAGCCTTGCCATACAGAGTTGAGCCTTCTGATCAGGGTCTGCACTGTTTGAAATCCTCAAGCAATTGAGTCTTAATTTAAGCCTTGCCATACAGAGTTGAGCCTTCTGATCAGGGTCTGCACTGTTTGAAATCCTCAAGCAATTGAGTCTTAATTTAAGCCTTACCATACAGAGTTGACTACATGTATATAGTTAAACACTGATGATTCCACTCAGAAAATTCCAATGTTGAAAGGGTTAAAGTATGGTATACCGGTAGTTATGATATGCACTTAGTTACACTAACATTATCCCTTTACCTGATAGAAGCGGCTTTTAGCGTGTTTGATTTATTCCTCCGCTGAAGAAAATAGTTCAAATTCATACAGTCATGAACATATTGCATCATAAATATTTTCTATATCCTAATAGGTGGTAGCTTAAAGCAGGCTGAAAGTAAAGCAGAATGCGCCTTAAGGCGCATTCTGCTTTACTTTCAACCTGCTTTAAGTGGTCATATGTCTTCAAAACTAGAAACAGGCTATTGGGTAAAGGGTTATAGTCTATGACCTAGGTCACACAGTAACTACACAGAACACATTTTAGTAAAAATGTGTTAATAATGTAATTTTAGTTTTATATTACGCTTGAAACAGGAGACCTTCTGACAGAGGATTTGGTCAGTGAGCCAAATGTGATAGGTCCATGCCAATTAACCTTTTACTCCATATTTACATGTATGCCTTTTTAATGCATTTGCAAACAAAGTTGTCCCAGATCAGATATTTTCCTTATAAGGGTGTGGTGAAAAAATAGTATAAAATTTTGCAGCAAAGTTCCTTAGGTGACCCTTTACCAAAATAGTTCAAGTTTTCATTATCTATTAAAGAACATGTCCACCATGGATATGGCTAAATTGCTTTATGTGACCGTATGTAAAGAATCTTTTTCTCTGAACCATTGACCGGATTTTCATATACATATACATGTACATGTAATTTTGTAGGAATGTTCTTCATGTAACCCTTAGCACAAAAGTAATTTCTCAAAAATAATTCTACTGAAAGGGTAATCTTCTTGTTACATTTTAAATAAGAATCAATGTTCTTAATATTACAATAGATCTTATGACCTACAGTAGAACCTGTCTTAAGCGGCCATTCGTTTATTGAGCACAAGAGTTTAAATGTTTTAAGAGCTTAATGCAGGGCAAAAGTAATACAGGAAGCTCCTATAGGAGGTCAGTGGCACAAAGCCATCATATCCCTCTTGTTTAAAAAAAATGAGAGAAAAAACCTAATTCTAGAATTAGCGTTTCACATAACAAGCTAAAAGTTAGTTTAACCCATTTCCTCATAGGCTATTTTTAGATCCAACCACTCTGAATTAATCTACCGAAAAGGAGCAATAATTAGAGGAAAGGAAAATTTTAGAATTTTGTAGTTTGAAACCATTGTGATAAATAGAGCATTTGCTCCCATAGGAGCAAAATTTATGCTCTATTTATCACAATGGTTTCACAAAGTGACTTTTACAAAGTCGTCAAAAGTCGTCAATATGAGGGAAAGGGTTAAACATATTTTATTTCTGTAATTTACAACATGCATAAATAAACATAGTTTCTAAGAAGGATTGGAATGAAAGCTGGGAGCTTATTAAATTCCTCTCCTTGGTATCTATTACTTCACAAAAGCAGTTGTTCATCACAACGAAAGATAAACATTAGAGACATATGACTATTACAGATTCAAATTATAATGGACGCTTGGAATACCTGTTGAATCGAGAAAGAAAAGAGAAATGATAATGAAAGAAACAGAATGACATGGTTTGAACAAGAGTGAAAGGAACAAAGAGTTAAATCCTGGGGCGGGTACAAAACATTTTGTGCGAAAAATAAGTTACATTGACCAATTTAGTACAGAGGACTAAAAGTTGATAGCATTTGTAACAGTCTAGACCAAGATCAAAACCCGATGGGGCTATCTTATCAGAGTTTGCACAGTTTGCCATTCAAATCGCTGAAGAAAAGTTGTCCATTCAAAATGAATGGAGTGGACTCAAAACAATGATATAAAGATTGTAGTATGAAAATTCAGTGCTGAATTTTAAATGTGATGATTTAGGGAGACATTTAGGGAGACATTAACCCTTCGCTTGCTGAATTTTAAAAAACATTTCTCCTTCTTCACCCATGCCCTGTTGTATAATTACATAATTATATCTTCACTGTGTACAAGTATTTCGCTGTGCAATCACTGCTCTGGAGTGCACTGGTTGCACAAACAATTTGTAAATAGTGCAGACCCTGATGAGACAGCTCCTGCTTCACTATTTACAGGTAGGTATATTGACGTGAATAGCAAGCGAAGGGTTAACTGAAACTAAAATATGATGAGTGAATTCTTGATACTCTATACAAACACTTTGGATCCAGATGAGATGTAATGTAACTCGGTTTCTCACCTTGATAGAAACAATTTGCTACTTTTATTATAACTTATCGGTCATATTCGGTTAGCCAGTGCAATTCCAAATTCGCAAATAGCTTGAAAATACAACTAAAGATAGCCACTTTCCAGATTTTGCAGTTTGGAGATACATTATCATATAATCACCATACAAAACGATTCAATCAAAATCCGGCTCTATCCTGAAATTTCAGTGCCTCAATTACATGTACCAAATATACATTGAAAGGTTTGTTACTGCCTATATATGCAACATAAAGTTGCAATTAATTCAATACAGTACCGTTTATCCAACTTTATATAGCTAACACGATAAGAACATTGCTAGAACTAATAACTCCGATCATCACCAAGAACGTTTGTGTAACTACACAGACAACCCCTACCTAAATCATCAATCTTTACAAACTAATGATTAAAAGTATGTCATCTTTAAGGTCAATTATTTTCTATTACAACAGTTATATAAATGTTGTGAATAATACCTTTCAAACATGCTAGTAGCGTAGTACAAATCATTATTGCAGCATGAAACCAAACAACACTGGCCAATGAAAAAATAGACTTTTACTGTTGCCTCATGGATATTGTTAGAAAAAAGTAACGAACCTTTCTGTCAGATGATGATATTTCAATTGAAACAAATGTCATTCAATCAACGTTTAACACGTAACATATAAACATTTAACCAATAACTACTGCAGCAATATGTAACTGTAGCATTTTCAAAGTTGAAAACCCTTTAAAAAGTGTTGATGTTAACATGTAACGAACCTTTCATTCAAAAACTGCAAAATTTAAAACTCTTTCATCTCAAGTAAATTATCATTTTTTTGTCTAACATTTGTTAAAGAAAGTACTTCTGCTTCCTTTACCCGGCTACACAACAATAGTCATGCCCTTTATACCTAATCATTTACTGCTCACTAACAGCTTAGCAAATATGCACTTTTGATTCGCTGAATATCACATTCAGCCAACTTATACATGCGCTTTGTTTTACCGGTCGGTTCTGGTTCCGGCACACTGCATAAAACATCGGAAAAGTTAATCCATATTTTGTCTTCATAATTAGGCCATTGAAACAGATCTTTTGATTTTTGCATGAATGTCACTTCCATATCCTCATCTTCTGTATCAATCTGTACAATTTGTCCTACATACCATGCTTTGCCATACTTGGCACCAACAAATTTTCCAATTTCAAAGTTTGACTCTGAATCTTTCTTTGTTGTTACTGGAGCTTCGGATTCTTGAAGATTAATTTGTTGACTAGCTGGTGCTATGACTAACTTTTCTAAATGCCATTGAGAACAACTGTAATCACCTTTAATACAACAGTCACAGTAACAACTGACATCAGCTACCAATATAGTGTTGTTTCTTTGGCCGACAACCGCATGCATTTTCATTGTGCCTTTTATAGCTTTTAGATCAGTTTGCTGTTGCGCCATTTTCTGACATTCAGCCGATGAAACAAATATGAACTTAACATTTGACATAGTACATGATGTTGACTGAGTCCACTTGTAAAATCCATCTGCACTTTGAATCACTGTCTTGCCAGCCCGAACGGCTTCATCTGCAAGGCGTTTGGTAATTCCCCCGAGTCCGTCGCATGGGCCTTTCCCATGCCCGGCCTCGAAGAAATTCCAAACAGCCTTCACCCTGTATAGGGACTCGTGATTTGCAATTATGTAAAATATGGACTTGTTTCTATATTGGCTTGTTGGACTGTCTGTCCAGTAATGAATCCTTTGTACATTAGGCACAATGATCTTGACCTCCGGAATTATCCTTTTTATGAAAGTCTGAACTGTGGTTGAATTGTGACCAATCTCATCAGAAACAATCACAATGCTTTTGTGTTTCAAGTTACTTTCATTGTCATCTCTATAATACATCACAACTGGATGTAAGGTGACTGCTTCCTGTGACCAGTATGCTGACTGAACTTCGTCTACACTCTTACAAAGATAATTTTCCGCAAAGTCCATGTGTAACAGTACATCGGCGGGCTTAAGACTTTCTTTCAACTTTCTTATTTCATTGTATTGTCTCCTAACTCTTGCAACATGTGCTGTGAACTCGTCAACTTGCTTTTCAAACATGTTAAGAAATTCTTCTTTTGCAAGCTCACTTTCAACAATCTTAGTGACCATCTTTGTTCTCCCTCTTTCTTCAACCGGTACTCTCTTCCATTGGCCAAACTTAACTTCATTTGATATATTTGATCTGACACTTTCTCTGTGCTTCTAATCACTGATGAATGTTTCAGGATTCAGTGGAATTTCTGTTGCACTTGTTTTCAGTGCTTTTAGGCATAATGCCATATTTTGGTGTTTTGTACAAAGACAACTACTGCGTGATGTAAAGGATGTCAGTTTGATGTACGGTGGTCTAATTCGGCAGAACGAAGTCAGTGATAGTTTTACTTCTGGATTTTCACTCTGATATTTCTTGTGCAAGTTTTTCAAGTAATCATTCAGTGTTCTTGTCTGATGAGATTCGCCATCACACTTTAGCTTGTCTTTCTTTCCTGGATTTTGTCTAGAGTTGTCATCCCTTGACAGAAACTCCATTACCGAATATCTGTTCTTTTCAATCTCGCGTCTCCTTCTTAATTTCAACGATGAAGCTACTGTAACTGTATTTCGTCCTAAACCTGTACTCTGGCTAAATTTTCTGATAAGTCTATACTTCTTTAGAAGTCTGGTTGAAAACGATCTTGTGAATGACTTTGTGTGTCGAGATCTTGATGCTCTACTCGATGATTTTATCTCACTCAGTACTGTGTTGCCTAGAAGAAGCTGTCTCTTGACTTTGGATGCCTGTTTTGGTGTCAAACCCGCTTGTTTCAGCTGATGTTTAGTAACTGTTCGTGGTGGCATAGATGTTGATGGAAGATCTTCGGCCATTGTTTTGTGACCAAACTTATTTTTCGTTCTCTGTAAAGTTCTCATTTTAGTGTTAAATTTCTTTTTCAGTTCTTCATAGTTTTCTTGTAACTTTTTATAGTTCTTGGTCCTTTTTTCTAAAGCTTTAGTTACTCTCATTCTTGCTCCTGCCTTTCGCCGAGGAAAAGGCATATTCACTACAAGGTGACGAGGCATTATATCAGATGCGCTCTCGTAACCACTCGATTCAGGTGGAGCTTGCTCTTCTGCTAGGTCATTTCTTTCTAGATTAATAAGTTTTTTCTTAAGTCTATGTCTGTGTAGGTACTCTTTGTTCTTCAATCGCCTATATGACTTTTCTTTCCTATTTAATTTATCTGCTGGAACATAATTCTTCTGTTTTCTTTGTCTAGCCTTCAGTAGATATAACTCATAGGCTTCTTTGTCTTGTTTTAGACGTTCTCTGTATTGCCGTTGAATTTCCGCACGAGATTTGGCCATGGTTATGGTCTGAAAAAATGTGAAAGGTTCGTTACTTTTTTTGTGAAAGGTTTGTTACTTTGTTGGCTTAAGTTTTATAATCATCTATCAACTCTTACTATAATGATAATTACATTTTAAGCTACCTTCATTTTTGCATGAACGTACAATCATAATTTAACAACATTGTTGCTTGCACAATAGATATTGTGACAATTACTTGTAATGTTTCACGTTTTCAGATTTTAGGAAACAAATAAACTTATAGTATCGTAGTAAAATACGTAGGTCTACATAAATACAAGTGTATTTAACATTCAATAACACATAAACAGCATTTTAACAAAATATTTAATTCCAAAACTTACTCATTTCTTTAAAAAATTCTCATTTTCTAACCTGAAAGGTTCGTTACTTTGCGTAACAAACCTTTCAATGCGTTAACTATACTATAATCAGTAAAAATTATTACTCAAATAGCTGAATCAGTAAAGCCAAAACACGTTTGGTTCAAAAACTATTAACAGAGTGATTAGGAGAATATAAAATTATATATTTACCAATTTTTTTCATCCCGTTGCATGTTGGTGTTTAGATCAAAATGTTCAAGTTCCAGTTTCCAAGTAAATCAACCCGTTCTTCTTAAATTATGTCGTCATATCATGATATGACGTCATGTAAATCAATGCAGCCTAAATTACACGTTAACCCCCGAAATATGGCCAAATGCGGTACTTTATAAATACCGTGGTAACAAACCTTGCATAACGAACCTTTCAATGAGCAGTATTTTATTCTATATTTGTGGAATAAATCATGTGATTCACAAAAAATGGTCTTTTATTATACACTTTCTCTATTTTGAAACATGCGCATACTTATTTTGCTGTTAAATATATCAATTACGCGTTGTTATGATGTAACAAACCTTTTCATTTAAAGTCATATTTCAAATTACTGAGTTGTCAACACTCTATACGCGCCAATCTATCTTTTTCAACACGATTTTCTTACTTTCGGTAAATTTTATGAAACGGTGCGAGTATTTTAACCACGTTACGACATAAATTGGCATTGAATGAAAGTTACAAAGAATTTCCTTTGAAGCAGTAACGAACATTTCATTCATTTCGAAGACAATGTATATATGCATGCATGTATGCACAATTTAACACCAGGTTCGTATAAACTTGATTAGATGCGAAAAGAAGTTCTGTTTCTGCAAATCTACTTATTTTATGCTTGGTAGATAATAACAACTAATCAATAAGAATGTATATTAGAAAATAAATTGAAAGACGACAGTCACGAACCTTTCAAATCTACATGTTTGTGATGGGATTTAAAATAGTGTTTGCATTGTATCTGTATACTACTAATTCATTTAAGTTCAGCTATCTGTTGCTCACAAAAAGTCCACACCAAATCAATTATTTCCTCGGCTGTTAGGACACCAAATGACAGCGACACTGCCTGTTAGAAATTGCACCGGCTTATTGAATATGACCGATATACGAGAAATGGATAAAATGTTTATAGAATTATTGCCATGACAACAATGTTTTTGCAGACTACAATTACTTAGTAATTACTTAGTAAGCAAAGAGTGACAATGTATCAGTGATAGAAATGCATTATTTAGCAGTGTCCATGTTTAGATGACATAAAAGACATTCATGTAGAGCAAGTTCTTAATACAATGTATTGTTGGTTTTATTTAACCCTTTCCTTCATATAAATACCTTTTAAACTCAGACTCAACTAATAAGCATTATAAGCATGGACCCAGATATTTATGTGTACATGAGCTAGTATACAAATTCAGCTGATAACTATTTATGATATCATTATTTCTTACATGAATATTTAACATGGCAAAAGGTTAACCATGGAATTTGTAATGCCAATAATAAACTATTAAAATTTTACTTTTCTGATTGATGTTTTTCGAGAAATTGTCTTCGTTTTAAGTAACTTTTAACCCTTTCCCTTATATAAATGCCTTTTCACACATTTGCAAACATTTGTGAACTTTCTGCATTACTTTTGTCCTGCATTAAGCAACCACCCGATTATAAAGACAGCCATGTTTAGTCATTAAGTGGTCACATTAGAAGGGATCAAAATTTATGTGCTGAGCTGAAGAGAAATTGTGTAATTATTAGGATTTATCATAGAGCCAATAAGGGTTATTTACAGAACAAATAGTAATATAACTTTCCAATTAGATAGCATGTCAGAGTAACATATTGTCATATTTGAATGGAGGTAACCTGTTGACATGTGGCATACTTTGGTCTAACTGGCTGACCCATGCCAATGCATCTAGTTGTCCCTTTCCCTGTTCAATATTTATATTTACAAGAAATAATTACTGTATGAATATTAACTAGCCACATTTTTAACAGCATTATTAAAAAGGGAATTAATGTTTTACCTTGGCAGAAACTGTAGAATCAGATCTAGCATGGAAAAACCTGGGGGTTTGCTCCACCTGTAATTAGCTAGGTGTCCCAAATGAAATACTATTACAAGTTTACAACCACATAAAACCCAAACAAATAGACATTAGCATGCTGAGCAACTCTGGTCACATTTATTATCATCAGCCTTAACTCATTCCCTCGTAAGCTATTTGTAGATCCAACCTCTTTGAATAAATGTACCGAAAAGGAGCATTAACTAGAGAAAAGGAACATTTTTAGAATTTTGTAGTTTGAAACCAAATGCTCTATTTATCACAATCGTTTCAATAGGTGATTTTCACAGAGGCGTAGAAAGGCGTATTTATGGAGGAAAGGGTTAATTCTGAGACTAGATGATTTTAGAAATTGTATCAGAGTGTCAAAACAGTCTGTTTGGATCCAGGTGAGCACAGAGTAATACAGCGTATCGTACTTGGAACGAAATTGCGTGCCAATGCTAAGAGAGATGTGACATGCATTTGCAAACAGCTTGAATGTAGATGAGACACTGTGTACCTCAGCATCTCATCAAGATTCAAGCTGTTTGGCACTAGGTCAGTTGTTTCTGAAAAGCTGAGATGATGTAAAAGTTGTTCAGGAGTTTTAGCAGACAACATGTCTTACAGCAGGATATGATATGGGCTAACCCTTTACTCCATAAATACGCCTTTCTACCCCTTTGCAAACAGAGTAGACCCAGATCCTGCAGGAGCCATCTGATCAGGGTCTGCTCTGTTCGCTTATGATATAATATAAATATGATTCTACTGTTTCTGCCATGGCCAGAACTTCATGTGCCCATGTGCTATTATAACTTATTAATATGATTAATATACGGTAATCATGATGTCATTAATTTAGTTCTAACATGAATATTCAAAGTGGAATAGTCCATCAGAGTTTAACTTCAGAAGGAAAGAGTTAGAGGAGCCCGCTCATCTTGGTATACACTGTTTGCTAAGGACAGCAAAAATATGTGTCTTGTGCTGATAGGATTAATGAAACAACATCCTTAACTCTTTCCCTGTTCAATATTCATGTAAGATATGATGACATCATGAATATTAATTAGCTGAATTTTTATAGTGTTAACTTTTCAGTGAAATTTTTTGCTTTGACAAAAACTGTAGAATCTGATTTATATCGTCACAAAAGCAAACAGAACAAACCCTGGTCAGACGGATCCTATAGGAGCCGTCTGATCTGGGTCTACTCTGTTTGCAAATGTGTGAAAATGCGTTTATGTGAGGGAAAGGGTTATGTAACTTTTGTCTGCTCAAAGTAAGCGTTTTTTTCCATATCTTTTCAAAAATAGAATAACTAGTGTCAAACAGTTTGGATCCCGGTGAGATACTTACCATCAGACCAGGATCCAAACTGTTTACAAGTATTTGGACAGATTTGCTCATATTGTGGAAAGAGTTATCTAGCAAATGATCTGCAAGTGAACCATTCCTGGTAGAACAAATCAGATGCCCCACAATAGTCACGTACCTTATCCTAATAGCATTGTATAATGTACAAATAATATCATGTTTGCTTTTCTCAAATATCAAAGGCAAGTTCTGCGCCAATGTCTGTAGCTAACCTTAAACATACTTAGTCCTCTTTGGCAAAATCTTCCTCGAACATTCATTTTTAAGTTAATTCCTTTTTTTTTTTCAAAAAAAGAGATAGAATGTTAAAAGGTTTTGATCCAGATTATAGACTGAGTTACCCTCAGCATCACATCAGGATCCAGACTGTTTGCAGATGTCATCCAGATTTCACCAGTAGTGTTGTAAAGGTCAACCCTTTTAATGCTGAATTTTCAAATGGACTCTTCCAAAATTCAAACAGGTCAGACTTACAAGGCCTCTTCAAGATTTTATGAAAGAAAAGTGTAACATGACAAATAGTGCAGACCCTGATGAGAGGGCTCCTTTTGGAGCCCTCTCATCTGGGTCTACACTGTTTGCAAAGGACATTATTGACTTGTTTCCTGCTCTGAAAGGGTAAAACAATCCACTAACAAATAAGGAAAACATTGATTTTGGGCAGATTTTGTATTCATAGCTTTAAGCTCCAACTAATGCCCGTCTCCTATCTTGTTTCCATTTCTATTCATGAGGCTGCAGGAAAGAACAAACATTATCTTTGCTGACATCAAACAATGATGCTGATGTGGGAGTTCTGAGGCTAATATGACCGCTGACGCACATATTTCTAAACAAAACAACATAAATGAGACAATTCTGATGAAACTTTCTTTTATCCTTCCCGCCGTGACGAAAGTTTGCAATGTGTCACTTGCCACTGATGTGGTTGAGATTTGCTATGAATATCGATGACTAAACTTTAATGGATCCTCTCTGTCGTAAAAGTGTTTCGTCATATTTTTGCCAATCCTCATTTTCTGTCCCATAAAGCTCTAGACTTCTGATACTCTTATTGGATAAATTTTAGCATCTTAATCTTTTTCAGGCTAAGCTAATTGTTGTTTACGTATCCTTTTCCCTCATATAGTTGACTTTTGGCACTTTTGCAAAAGGAGTAGATGCAGTTCAGTCAGCTCCTGTAGGAGCCCTCTGATCAGGGTCTGCTTCGTTTGCTTATGAAACAATATAGGTCAGGGTCCATGCTTATAATACATTTAGTTGAGTCTGAGTTCGTTCTCAAGTTTTTGATTGGTCAGATTTGAGCCTTTGGCTCAAATCTGACCAATCAAAAGCTTGAGAACTCAAATCTGACCAATCAAAAGCTTGAGAACAAACTCAGACTCAACTAAAAAGCTTTATAAGTAGGGATTTTCTGTCACAGTCAAACATTTCCTCGTTAATGTGTAATAACACAAATTCAGTCTATGAATATCCAGGCAATAATACATTGTTAAAGTTATACATGTATTCATATGGGAATGTGTTAAGATATCAACAGTTTTAATTGTCAAAGAAATTAGTTTCCTTTTCCCTGTCAAAACCACAATCAGAGGATCAAATAATGTACAGTAGAACCTGTCTTAACCCATTACCTCATAGGCTATTTTTAGATACAACCTCTTTGAATAAATCTAACAAAAAGGACCATTAACTAGAGAAAAGGATTTTTTTTAGAATTTTGGAGTTCTGAAACCGTTCTGATATATAGAGCATTTGCTCCTTAGGAGCAGATGCTCTAGTTATCACAATGGTTTCAAAAAGTGTCTTTTACAGAGTCGTCAAAAGTCGTCAATATGAGGGAATGGGTTAAGTGACCATTCATTTATTGAACATAGAAGTGTTAAAAAGCAGGTGGTTACTTAATGCAGGGCAAAAGTAATGCAAAAAGCTCCTGTAGGCACTTTTTGCATTACTTTTGACCTACATTAAGCTACCACCTGCCTTACAGGCCCATAATTAGTCCTCTTTTTGATGGCCGCTTAACCCTTTACTTCATATAACTGTCTTCACACATTTGCAAACAGAGTAGGCCCAGATCAGACAGCTCCTGTAGGAGCTGTCTGATTAGGGTCTGCTCTGTTTGCTAATGGAATTTGAAAGATCCGTACCTTTACTTTCTAAAATGGCTACAATTTTTCGCTTTCCATATTCATTTATAACTATTTTGTTCATGAATCTTCAATAGATATTGAAATTTGGAATATACATAGAACAGGGAAAGGGCTAACCCATTCATATGCTACTTCTAGACCCAACCTCTTTGAATGAATCTACCCAAAAGGAGCATTTACTAGAAAAAAGTAAAAAATTTAGAATTTTGTAATGTGAAACCATCGTTATAAATAGAGCATTTGCTCCTATAGGAGCAAATGCTCTATTTATTACAATGGTTTCAAGAAGTGGTTATCACAGAGGCGTAGTAAGGCATATTTATGGAGGAAAGGGTTAAGACAGGTTCTATTGTATGCTACTTGCTTTTTCATCTGGATCTAAACCATTTGCAAAGGTCACCTTTAGCATTAGGCAATAGAATTCAAAAAAAAATAATTAAAAAATAGAAAAGCAGTTTAGATTGCTAAGGTTTTCATATAGTAATGTTTAAAAAAATAGTATTTTTTTTTGTTACTCAAGGGGCACTTTAGAGCTCACAAACAGGGAGAAAGTCAGTGTGAGGGAGAAATTTTCATTGTGATTTTGGATCTTCCTTTAATTTTCTATCTACATGTACTTAACCCTTTCCTTCATATAAAGTCATTTTCATGCATTTGTAGAGTTGACCCAGCTCCTATAGGAGCTGTCTGATCAGGACCAGCTCTGTTTGCTTTTGACATGATATAGATCTGATTCTACAGTTTTTGTCAAAGCAGAAAATTTCCTTGAAAAGTTTATACAATCATCATAATTTATTACATGAATATTGAACAGGGTTCAACAGTTAACATTATCCCTATTTTGAAATACGGTAGGTTATAATGAGTAAGATAGAATAAAGGGGATTTGAGCTGTGTATATGGAATATGTGTGAATCTTTAAGAGTACAGTAAAACCTGTAATGAGCGACCATTAAAAAGAAGTCTAATTCTATGGTTTTAACCCTTTCCCTCATATAAACACGTTTTCATGCATTTGCAAACAGAGTAGACCCAGATCAGATGGCTCCTATAGGAGCCATCTGATCAGGGTCTACTCTGTTTACTAATGAAATTTGATCTTATTCTTTACTTTCTAAAATGGCTAAAATATTCCACCTGCCATATTTTATTATTACTATTTTGTCCATGAATATTCACTAAATATTGAAATTTGGAATAATTGTAGAACAGGGAAAGGGTTAAGACAGGTTACAGCTTAATACAGGCCAATAGTAATACAGAAAGCCCCAAAGGTACTTTTTACATTAATGTTTCCTTGCATTCAGCAACTGCCTGTGTTTTAAGACTCCTGTGTTTTATCAATAAGTAGTTGCTAAAGTAAAAACAAGTTACCAGGTACACTGTAGGTAAGATCCATATCAACTCTTTGCATGCAAAGTAGTTTTTCGTCCGATTTTTTTTTTTTGCTGAAGTTGAGCCTGAGTTACAAAAAAGTTTGGATCTCAGATCAGGCCCCACATTTTATGCGGCCTGATCTGGATCCAAACTGTTTGCCTAAGTCATAAATGGTGGGAAAGTCTGTCACTAGCATGCAAAGAATTAACCTTATGAAATACAATCGAGCTATGGTTGTTGACTTGTTAAACTTTCTTATCAAATTTTAATTCCTTATATATGCTAGCAACAAATTCCTGGTTATCCTGATAATCTGTACAAACAGATGAGATTCCACATAATTTGGCGTCTGATCAGGACCAAAATTCTTGGAAACACTGACTTGTATATTTGAAGAGAACTGCAGGGGAAAGAGATTAACTTTGGACATAGTTACAGGCAGTATGTTTTGCATTTATTTAGCAGTTAAGTGGTTCTTGACATTTTTCCAGCATAGATTCTTGTCTGCATGTGCATTTTCTCCCATTTCTTTTTAAAACCTTGTATTAGTGCAGTAGACCAGAATACACATAGGAATCTTAAAAAGCTAATGGATGCTTAAAGAGGAAGTCCCTACAATGACACATAATTATTATGTTCAATAATATCATAAAACTTGGTATTTCTTATGCTCAATCATCATTATGAAGATTGTCAATTTGAACTTATATCGAAAAATGCCCCTGTGATACAAAATAAATTGAAATTTTCTTCAATACTTATATTTTTTATCGGCCCTTTCCGTACAAAATTTCCGCGTTTTGCCGATGATCACCCGATCCCACCATTGTTTACGTAACAGCTTGTCTCTGAGGTGGTCTGAGAGATGCGAATAGCGCGAACAGATACGAAACTTAAACCTAACCCGAATAAGACATCGGGGAATAAAATCGGGATCGTCAATATCAAATGCATGGATGTTTTGTCATTTTCAATGTTTATTCGATAGGGTTTTTTGCAATATACTTCTTTTCAGCATATAAACAAATGAGTTTTGTATATTTTAGGTATTTTTGAAACATGTCGAATGTAGGGACTTCCCCTTTAATGCAGGGCAAATATAATGCAGAAATCCTTTTTTAGCCCTCTGCATTATTTTTGTCCTGCATTAAGCTGTGACTTGTCTTAAAAAAAACAATTTTAAGTGGTCTCTTAAGAGATATTGTTTTTGTATAAAACATTTTGGATTGAGATGAAACACTGCATTTCACTTCTCATTTGGAACTTGGAATTTTGTCTCGTAAAACAAATTATTCGATGGCTATTAGTGTATCCTTTTGAGAATTTTACTCAATATGCACATTTCCTAAAAAAAAAAAAAAATGGTTTCTTCTCCATAATTTTAATTGAAAATCAAGGGCCTTGCCAATAAAATAGAATTGTCACCATTTAACCTTCATTGATAATTGCATAATTTTTGTCTTTATCAGTTCTAAAATATTCTACTTTTTAGATGAAATATGATCAGAGCTTAACCCTGAATATTACTACATGAATATTTCTGTTTGTTTGTGTTGATTAACGTCCGTTTCTGCTCACTATGGGCTAATTGGACGCCCCAGAAAGATAGGAAAAATGATATCATGAATAATGATTGGATTAATTTTTAAATTGGCATATTAACACATGAAATTTTTGCCAAAGCAGAAACTATAGAATCACATCTATATTATTCCATAAACAAACTGAGCAGACCCTGATCAGACGGCTCCCTGTAGGAGCCGTCTGATCTGGGTCTACTCTGTTTGCAAAGGCGTAGAAAAATGTATCTAATGGAGTAAAGGGTTAAAGCAGTTGGGATGTTGATGAGATAATGAGTTACTTGTCGTCTCATCTGGATCCAGACTGTTTACTATGAATTTTATCATAAACCACAGTTATGTATTGCTCTAAACTCAGGAATGAGATACAGTGATTAACTTGTTACTCCATACTATTTCATATGTCTGATCTGGGTCTACTCTGTTTGCAAAGGCATTAAAAGGCATATCTATGGAGTGAAGGGTTAAGTGACTTGCATATTCATTACATTACTTGGTTGTTCATTAACCCTTTACTCCATAAATATGCCTTTCTACACCTTTGCAAACAGAGAAGACCCAGACCTGAGCCATCTAATCAGGGTCTGCTCTGTTTGCCTATGGAATTATAACAGATCTGATTCTACAGTTTCTGCATTGGCTAAATTTTCTTGTGATAATAATTATGTCATTTTTAAAATTAGTAAGTAATATTCATGAAGTCATTATTTCATACATGAATATTCATGGGACATTGTTTGTTTCAGGAGCGCCAGCTTGAAGGGGCAGAGTCAATGCAGACTGGTACCTCAAAGTTCTGTAGCCATCTCATAACACATATAGAAGCCCTCGGCTGGGAGAAGTAAGTCAAAGTTTAGCTTCTGCAGGGGATTTGGAGAGAATGCATTAAAAACCTTATCTGGATCTGTGTTTGCTTATGGTGTAGTATAAATCAGATTCTTCAGTTTTTGCCCTGGCAAAAAATCCAATTGCTCATATGCCTTTATAAAAAACTTCTGTTACTTGATATTCATAAAGTCACGATATTTTACATGACTGCTAGCATAATATGACAAAAATATTTTTTTATTTTTTTTTGGCATGACTAGATCTATTCTTAACCCTTACAGTGTGGGACACAAGTCACTAATATCCTTTGCAAACAGTGTAGACCCAGATGAAAGTTCTTTAGAAAAATCCCTAAATATTCACCATTAGCTTTACCTTTTTGAATGTTGGAACAGTCCATTTGAAAATTCAGTGTTGTTAGGGTTAAGATAAAGGGTCAGTTGATTTAGGGTATAGGCCCTTGTATTGCTGGACGATATTGCACTGTAGTCTATTAATTATAGCATATTATAATGTGTCAGTTTGGCACTATTGTTTTAAACCTTTACTCCATAACTGCACCTTTCTCTGCCTTTGCAAACAGAGTAGACCCATGTCAGATTGCTCCTATGGGAGCCATCTGATCTGGGTGTGCTCTGTTTGCTTATGATATATGGACATGATTCTACAGTTTCTGCCATGGCCAAAAGTTCCTTTATTCTTGTGCTACATGTATTATGAAATATATTCTAATTAATGTTCATGATGTCATTATTTGTTACATGAATATTCATGTAGTAAAGGGTTACATGACTAGGATTGTACAACTCAAGAAATAAAGAAGGAATGGGAACAGAACCCCAAGATTTTTGGATTCCAGTTTTTCTTGGTTTCCAGTAGTGTATTCCCTTTATCTACAGCACTGCTTATTAATGACAGTTTGACATGTAAAATTATTCTATGATCAAAACAAATTACTTTTTTATCCTAGACTGGTATACATTGACCAAGCCTTCACTCGACTTCACCTGAAATATGAAGATGCTGGAAACCGTAGTCATGTGATGAAAGTTCATGTTGGAAGTAAGGTAAAAAAGACTCATGTTAACTTTAGTTTTGAAGTACAGTAGAACCTGTCTTAAGCGACCATTAATTGAATATAGGAGTTTTAAAAAGCAAGTGGTTGCTTAATGCTGGACAAAAGTAATGCAGAAAGCTCCAATAGGCATATAAGAACAAGTGGCTGTTTAATGCAGGACAAAAGTAATCCTGAAAGCTCCAAGGTGTATAAGAACAAGTGGTTGTCTTATGCAGAATAAAAGTAATACAAATGCTTATGCATAATATTTGTCATGTATTTATTTACTACCTGTCAATAATACCCAGAATTGGACTTGTGCTGATGTGCCACTGTAGAAAGATGTACTGTCTGGGCAGAACTAGTTAGTTGTTGCCATTCTTTAAATAGATGGTGCGTTAACCCTTTACTTCATAAAGACACATATTGTAACATTTACAAACAGAGTATGGTAGATCCCAGGCCTGTTATGTTTGCTTATAGAGAAAAAAATACCTTTGTTCATATGCCTTAGTTTTTATTTCTAACTTGAATATTTAATAATGACATCATGAATATTTATTAGCTGAATTTTTATACTGGCATATTTACAAAAGAGTGTTGTGGTGTTGAAAGAAACTGTTGAGTCAGAGCTATTATAATTTCATAAGCAAACAGAGCAGATTCAGATCAGATGGCTCCTACAGGAGCTGTCTGATCTGGGTCTAGTCTGTTTGCAAAGATGTGTCAAAGCATGAAGGAAAGGTTTAAGTAAATGTTTCAAATACACAGCCTCATGATCTGAGAGTCAGACAATTTGAATTGATTTCTTTGCGTTTCAGTATCCGGAAGAAGTGCCAGTTTGTTCAGTCGAGTTGCCAGTGAAGTTTGATGTGCACTGGACGCCACAGGTAAATGTAAATCTGAAATCATGGTATAACTAGTATTATTTAACTCTTTGCACGCTAGCGGCGAAACTGTGATTACCTATGCAAACAGTTTGAATCCAGATGAGACGCCGCATAATGCGGCGTCTCATCAGGATCCAAACTGTTTGTCATCTTGACAATATTTTTGCAAACAATGAGAGAAAGTTTATCTTAAGAATTGAAGCAGGCGACAATTGTTGCAGACGAAAAAATTACTTAGCGTGCAAAGAGTTAAGATTCTGAATCTTTAGAGTGCTGAACAACTGCAAATGTTTGTCCAATAGGAAATTTAACTAAATCAGATTCTGAAAAACACTTTTCTCCATTTCTTTTGAGATATATACAGTAAAACCCATATTAACCGGAATTCTAGTAGAAAAGAATTTATATACTTTTAGGCAGGTTGCTGCTTAATGCAAGGTGAAAGTCATGCAAATACTCTTAATTATCAAAATGGTTTCAAAACTACACAATTGTAAACATTTCCCTTTTCTCTAGTAATTGCTCCATTTTGATAGATTTATTCAAAGAGGTTGGATCTAAAAATAGCCTATGAGGATACAGGTTAAGGGCAGAGTGTGTAGCAGAAGACAGATGAAGAAGGAACATAGAGTAACTGAATATATTTTTTAAGATCTCATATAGAATGGACCCAAATTCTGATTAACCCTTTCCTTCATAAAAATGCTTTTTCATGCCTTTGCAAACAGAGTAGACCTAGATCACGTGGTTCCTATAGGAGCCATCTGATCAGGTCTGCTCTGTTTGCTTTTGGCATGATAGAGATCTGATTCTACAGTTTTTGTCAAAGCCAAAGATTTCCTTGAAAAGTTTATTATGTAAACATTTAGCTAATAAATGTTCATGATGTCATTATTTCTTACATGATTACTGAACAGGGAAAGCATTAATATAGTAAATCTGATGAAAGATGGAAGAAGATTTTTCCCTTCTTTTTTTTTATTTTTTTTTTATTTCTCTGCATTATTTAGTTGGAAGGGTATAGTAGTCACAGAGTGGTCTTTTGGTAGGTCTGTTGTGGAGTGGGACAAATTTTGGAGACATGTACTTATCTTTTTCAGAGTGAGATCAAAGATGTGTATGGGCAATTTTCTGAAGCTGTAAATTTGTACCAGGATTTCTGGGATATGCTAGCCATTCTTGACAAAAGCACTTGGGTGTTGGAACCTGAAAAGCCAAACTTTAGTGCCAGACATCGGAGAATTGCCATTAGTAAGAGCTTCCCGCCTGCCACAAATTTAAATGTACAATAAACCTCTGTACAACAACCACTCAAAATGCTTGATCTGTAAGACAAGTGGTGGCTTACTGCAGAATGAAATTGTAGAAAAATGTCAGTTAAACAACCACACAAAAGAAGTCTAATTTTAATTTTTTCAGATAGACTGTGGATTAATGCAGGACAAAAGTTAACCGTTTCTTTCATGTAAACACATTTTCACGCATTTGCAAACAGAGTAGACCCAGATCCTATAGGAGCCTTCTGATTAGGGTCTGCTCTGTTTGCATTTGACATGATATAAATCTGATTCTACAGTTTTTTCAAAGCAAAAACATCTTGAAAGGTTTACATTATAAAACTTCAGCTAATAAACATCCGTGATGTCACAATTTCTTACATGAATATTAAACAGGGAAAGGGTTAAGCTGCTAACTGCCTTCAAAGAGTTTTATGTTCTTTAGTTAACCTTTTCCATGTTTAACATTTATTCAAATTTTATTACCGCATTTATATTCACAGACAGAACCAATCAAATAAAGCATAAAAAAGGGAGTATTTTCACCATGGTGGAATCTGTAAAATCAAAACTTTTAAGTTCCATAAGCAAACAGAGCAGACCTTGATCAGACAGCTACTTCAGCAGCTTCTGATTTGGGTCTACTCTCTATTTGCCAAAGGTTTAAAAAGGTGTTTCCACTGACTTTCATTAGAATTATACCAAACTATTCAATAGAATCGTCTCAAATGCAGTGTCTCTGCAAATCTGCAAATTAAGAAGGTTGAATCAAAAGTAGCTACACAGAAGCACTTGCATATGATCATGACCTTTACTGTGAGTTACAGTATTTGCAAAGGTAACCATAGTTCTGTCTATTTTGTTGAAATTGTTAACATTTTACCTCATATAACATCTTTTCAGACCTTTGCAAACAGAGTACACTTAGATCAAATGACTCCTTTATTAGGAGCCATTAGATCAAGGTCAGGTTGCTTATGAAATAATAGAAAACTGATTGTGCAGTTTCTGCCATGATAACTTAGTATTTTCTTGTTCATTTACGCCATTATAAAAATTCAGCTACTTGTAATTGATATTTATTCAGTTATAATAAATATTCACGAGGGAAAGGGTTAACCCATTCTCTCATATTGACGCCTTTTGGCACCTCTGAGAAAGTCACTTTTTGAAACCATTGTGATAAATAGAGCATTTGCTCCTATGGAGCAAAAGCTCTATTTATCACAATGGTTTTAAAACTACACAATTCTAATGTTTCCCTTTTTTCTAATAAATGCTCCTTTTTGATGGACTTATTCAAAGAGGATGGGTCTAAAAATAGCCTATGAGGGAATTGGTTAAGTAACAGCAGTTGTGGACATTGTAATTTTTGAGTTGGATGCACAAAATGTATACTGGTAAGGGTAAATTACTGTTTTTCTAACTAAAAAAAAACATATGTAAGAATTTCAATGAAAAGAAATTTATAGCTAAAAAATTGACCATGCAAACATATTGAAGTAACCATGTATTCCAGAGGTATGCCTTTTGATGCTCTGTTTGCCTGTGGATTTATATAGATCTGATTATACAGTTTCAGCTATGGCCAAACATTCCTGTGTTGACCCTTTCCTCCATAAATACGCCTTTCTACGCCTCTGTAAAAGTCACTTCTTGAAACCATTGTGATAAATAGAACATTTGCTCCATAGGAGCAAATGCTCTATTTATCACAATGGTTTCTATACTATACAATTATAACATTTTCCTTTTCTCTAGTAAATGCTCCTTTTCGGTAGATTCAATCACAGAGGTTGGGTCTAAAAATAGCCTATGGAGGAAAGTGTTAATATGCCATTATAAAAATTCGGCTAATGCTATTTTACATTCATTTTGTTATTATTTCTTTCATGAATATTCATGGAGTAAAGGATTTATAATCACCTTCTGTCAGCATGTATGTTACTTTTACTTGTCCATTGGTTTACAAAGTTGATATTTTAGCTCCCAGTGTGTCTGTGCAGATCACAGTAGAGCCCCAACACCCTAGAGTCTTACCCGAGTGTAAATTCCTAGGCTCCGACCAAGGTTTGTATATGTACAAACTATGCTCTTGTTTTACTGCATCTGAATTCACTGTTGTAACCCTTTCCTTCATTTAAACACATTTTCATGCATTTGCAAACAGAGTAGACCCAGATCAGACAGCTCCTATAGGCTACAATGTTCCACTTTCCATTTTTAGCTCATCTGTTTCGAAGAAAAGTCGAGCTATTGTGATCACTGGGTCGTAGGCATTGTCGTCGTTGTTGGTCGTTGTCTACATCATCTTGCAAAAACTCAAATGTAGCTCATTACTCAAAAAAAGTATAAGAGGTATCAACTTGAAACTTCATAGGTGGATAGATCTCATTGAGGAGAGGGCCCCTACATAAGAACCAGAAATCTTGACTTCAAAAGTTTGGAGTTAGGGCCCTTTTGTTTTTTGTTTTTTTTTAATTTAGCTGGACAAGCACCAAATCAGACGAGTGTTGGTGCCACACGCAGCTCTTGTTCATTGTAACTGTTTTGTGCATGAATATTCAGTAAGTATTGAAATTTGGAATAAATATAGAACATGGAAATGGTTAAGCTTAGTAATCATTATTTTTCATTCTTTCCGAATAAAGTAATTGGCAAAATGTTATTGAGATGATAGTTAAACCTATTCTGTAATGATATGATATTATGTTATTATGTGTATTACATGTACAATGTATTCAGTTAATTTTGCTGCTGTAGAATATCTCTCTAAAAAGCATTAAATGAAGAAACATTAGTGTCTGTAGACGAAGTTGTCTTTTAACCCTTTCCTTCATACAAATGCTTTTTGATGCCTTAGCAAACAGAGTAGACCCAGATCAAACGGCTCCTATAGAAGCTGTCTGATCAAGGTACGGTATGTTCTGTTCATGTATAGAATTTCAATTACTCCTGACTCTACAGTTTCCTTTTAAACCAAAAATTTATGTGTACATATCCTATGCCATTATAAACATTCTACACTATGTCATGATAGTAGATGCTGATAAGTGTTAACTATTGAAGGTCCTTGTTCGATGGCACTTTGCAAATTTGTGTTCTAATCTTTGTCTGCATTGTTTGTAGTGCCTTATCATGATGTTTCTCATAGTTGTGTTCACAAACTGATTATATTGTGATCTGTTACAGCTATAACTCCTGTAAGGCAAAGTATGAACTCAAACCTACACTTGTGGTAAGTTTTTAGTAACTACAGTAAAACCTCTCTATAACGGCCACTAAATTACATCAAGTATTTTGTGTTAAAGGCAGGTGCTTACTTAAAGCAAGGTGAAAGCAAAACAGAACGCTCCTATAGGAGCGTTCTGTTTTACTTTCACCTTGCTTTAAGCAGCCACCTGCCTTAATATACATGTACCAACTAATTAACACAATTTAGTGGCCTTTATAGAGAGGTTTTACTGTACTTCACTGACATCGGTGACTTAGTGAACACCTTTGGAAACAGTCTGGGTTCGGATGAGAGGCATAGCAACTTATTGTCTAGCCCTTTCTCTGTTGCATATTCATGCAAGAAATAATGACATCATGAATATTTAGCAACTGATTTTTAGCTCACCTGAGTATGCTCAGGTGAGCTTTTGTGACCATCCATCGTCTGGCTGTCAGGCCATATATCCGTCTGTCAACAACTGCTTTAAATGACATCTCCTCTGAAACCACATGGCGGAATGTAACCAAACTTTACATAAATGAGCTTTGTATCATGTTCTATCAAAATGGCTAGAAGAATATGGATCCATGTAGAACTCTGGTTGCCATAGCAACCAAAAGTTAAACATATTATTCTCCAAAACCAATGGTCAGAACTGAAGAATGATAATTGAAGATTCCTTAAATAACTACATGTATATAGAAAACTTTTACAAATCTTCTTCTCCAAAACCAGTGGTCCAATTGGAATGGTATTTGGTAGGAAAAGACTTCTGGTGACCCTTTATCAAAATTGTTAAAACCATGTTGATATCTCAAAAAACATGGCTGCCAGAGGCGGGGCTAGATTTCCTTATAAAATTATATACAACTTTACAAGTCGTCTTCTCCAAAACCGGTGGGCCAATTGGAATGCTGTTTGGCAGGAATAGTCGCCTGATGACCCTTTATCAAAATTGCTAAAATCATGTTGATATCTGAAAAAACATGGCTGCCAGGGGCAGGGCTAGATTTGCATATAAAACTATATAGAAAACCTTTAAAAAGTTTCTCTTCAGAAACCAGTGGTCCAATTGGAATGATATTTGGTAGATATAGTTGCCTGGTGACCCTTTATCAAAATTGCTAAAACCATGCTAATATCTGAAAAAACAGGGGCGGAACTAAATTTCCTTATATGACTAAAGAGAAAACTTTAAAATATCTTCTTCAAACTGGTGTTCCAATTTGAATTGCATTTGGTCCTCTGGTGGAAATATTGAGAATTAATTATAACAACCATGCATTTTGAACTAACTGAATAATCTTAGTTGAAAAGATTTTTTTTTTACTATGGCCTTCTTATCTTCATTTTCTGGAGATGGTTGTGACTAGTTCATCTCTATCTAGTACTTCAATTTGCAGATGTGTGATATAGGGCCATCATGGCCCTCTTGTTTATAATGGTACATGTAAACAGCATGGTTTTGGTATTGGTAGAAACTGCAGAGTCAAATCTATTATAATTTCATAAGCAGACAGAGCAGACCCTGATCAGACGACTTAGATTTGTAGGAGCCATCTGATCTCCTCTATTTGCAAATTCTTGAAAAAGTTTTTATATTAACCCATTTGCGCCCAGTGGATTCTTCCTTGTTTATATATTGGATTTGTCCATCTAAGTGATGCCTGGCCTTAATTTTCAATTTCGTTTTGTTTTACATGTTTATTGAAATTCCGATCAGCAAACAGTGTAGACTCTGATGAGACGCAGCATTATGCGCGTCTGATCAGAGTCTACACTGTTTGCCTACGTCCCATATATGGGATTGTGGGTGCAAATGGGTTAAGGAAAGGGCTTATCAATATCCAAACTTTTTATATTGTGGTCATCATATGAAAGGAAAGAGAATTCAACAATGAAACTTAAAGCAATGGCAACTTTTGCAGATGACAGCACATGGCTGCAAGAGAGTTAACCTTTTCATTATATTCCACAAAATTCTGTACTATTTATGAACTGTATTTCCCCATTTTACAAAAGAACATGTGTCAGTCTGTTCATTATAAACTTGTTCATTATTTAGCCCTCATTATTTAAACCTCATTCCTGAATGGCAGCCATGGCAACAGTGGACTTGTGTGCTGGAGCATTGTCCTGATGAAAGAGCGCACCTAATGACAGCTTGCCACGCCTTGTCTCCTTGATTTTTTCACGAAGCTGTCTCACGAGGTCAGCATAATACCTTCTGGTAATAGTGTGACCTCTTTCAAGATAATCCACTAGCTGCACACCTTTCGCATCCCAGAAAACTGTGGCCATCACCTTCCCAGCGGATGTTGTCAGCTTGGCTTTTTGTGTGTGGGGGGGGGGGGGGGGGGGAGGGGGTGTGTTTACAACCTGCTTGAGAAACTTCTCCTGATCCCGCTCAATGATGGCAAGGTTTTCCCTGGATATGTTGCACCTAACTCGTTTCTGGTCAAGACTCAGAAGTTTTGGGACCCATCTGGCAGAAACCTATGTCATTTGCAAATCATTATGGATAATTGCATGGACTCGTTCCTGTGATATATCCAGCCGTGTAGCAATGTAATGCTGTGTAATTCACTGATCTGCCATAATCATATCATGGATTTTATTGATGGTGGCCTTTGAAGTGACAATTGGTGGCCTGCCAGGACGGGGGTCATCTTCAAGACTCTCTCTACCGCGTTTAAATTCAGCGGCCCATTGTTTCACCATGCTATAACATGGGGCATGCTCCCCTAATGTAGCTACCATGTCCTCATGAATCTCCTTAGGTGATAAGCCTTTGAGGCCAAGGTATTGAATAATCGTGTGATGGCCAACGTTGTCCATTTGCTTAGAAGTAATCAAATTCTGGCAAACAACAGAGAGAAAAAAAATCCTTCTGTCTCTGCAGAGTGATTATAACACCTTTTCTACATGGACATCAAATTGTATGTTTATAAGTGGTCTGTTTCCACCCCAGGCCGCGGAATTATCAATCACCCCTCGTATTTATCAGATGAATTTTTAACAGGATTTTTTGGCTATGGCAGAAATTGTAGATTATGATCCTAATCTATATTATTTCATAAGCAAACAGCATACCCTGATCAAACAGCTCATGTCTGATCTGGTGTACTCTGTTTTTAAAGGTGTGAAAAGGGATTTCTATCAGGTAATTGGTTAAAAGAGTAACATTAGACTTTGAACAGTATATTTCATAAATCTTAAATATCCATATGATTCATATATATGTATTGTTTCTAGCAGTAGTTGTCTTATCCTATCTGTTTTCAGGGATGAAAGGGGTGACCTGCTCACTAACCTACAAACTGTTCTGGGTGTTAACTTCCCATCACCAAGCAACTCCAAGAAAGAAGAGTTCAGTGGGGAGTGTGGCATTTGCTATGCCTACAGGATGGAGTCGGAGATTCCTGATGAAGTGTGTAATGACACACGGTGTGGACAGGCCTTTCACAAGAACTGCCTTACAGAGGTATATAGAAGAGATTTTCTATGAAAAAATGTTTTATTAACCCATTCCCTCATAGGCTATTTTTAGATCCAACCTCTTTGAATAAATCTACCGAAAAAGGAGCATTAACTAGAGAAAAGGATTTTTTTTAGAATTTTGTAGTTTGAAACCATTGTGATAAATAGAGAATTTGCTCCTATAGGAGCAAATGCTCTATTTATCACATTGGTTTCTAGAATTGACTATTAAAGAGGCATAGAAAGGTGTATTTGTGGGGAAAGGATTAAATCTTTACTGATGAATAATCATGTAAAACTAATATGAATATTTATTACCTGAATTTTATAAGGGCATTATGAACATGATAATGTTTGACCATGATAAAAACTGTGGAATGCCATAAGTAAACAGGGCAGACCCCAGTCAGACATGTCCTGCAGGAGCAGTCTTATCTGGGTCTGGTCTGTTTGTAAAGGTTTTAGCAGGTGTCTTTATGAGATCACAGGTCAACCCTTTCCCTTTTCTGTGTTTATGTATGACAAAATGAATATTTAATAGCTCAATGTTTAGCTCGCCTGTTTCGAAGAAACATAAACTATTGTGATCACAGGGTCGTAGTTCTAGGCGTCATTGTCGGCAGCATGCAAAAACTTTAATGTAACTCATTACTCGAAAAGTATAAGTGGTATCAACATGAAACTTAATAGGTAGGTAGATCTCATTGAGGAGAAGGCCCTTACATAAGAACCATATCATTCTTATCAAATGTTTGGCCCTTTATTTTTTTCAAAAAACTTTTTTTAGCTTGACAAGCACCAAATCAGGCGAGTGTTGGCGCCGCTCGCAGATCTTGTTATAATATAAACTTTTCAAGATATTTTTTCACTTTGCTAAAACTGTCAAAAGCAAACAGAATTTGAATATCAAACAGTCTTAATGTTTATAAGAGATGCCATGCTTATCTGCATCTTCGGAACTTTTTGCAAAGATTACCATCAACATGTCTTTAGCTTGCTACAGATTAATTGGACATTCTTTTTTCAGTGGTTGAGATCCCTTCCATCAAGTCGACAAAGTTTCAACACCATATTTGGAAATTGCCCATATTGTGAGAAGGTAACAAGTCTTGTAACTTTGTATTAACCTTTTTCATCAATTAAGAGAATTATGAATATGATTGTTTTTGGCAACTTAAAAGTGTCAAGTTTCTGCTTATAAATTCAAAGGTTAAATATCTTTTGTAAAGCCTTTTAGGCTAAGGTATTTACATAAACCCTTTCCACCATATAACCCTTTCCATCATATAAACGCTTTTTCATGTGCATGTACATGTACATGTATTTGCAAACATGAATAATCATGAACAAAATAGTTATACATGTATTAAAATATGGAAGTTGGAACAGTGTAGCCATTTCAGAAAGTAAAGAAACATGTCTATCAGATTTTATTAGCAAACAGAGCAGACCCTGATCTGATTGCTCCTATAGGAGCTGTCTGATCTGGGTCTACTCTGTTTGCAAATGCATGACAATGCGTTTATATGAAGGAAAGGGCTATGGTTATAGCCATACTTTGGTGTTACTAGTTCAGTATAAACCCCAAGTACACAACTTCTCATTCGAATAAACCTTTGCTGGAAGTTTAATGACTCCGGGTCTATAAGTGAAATCCACAAGAATTTTTGGACTTAAGCAAATCTACATGTATATACCCCACTCCCACAGGTGGGGGCATAATAAAATGGTCACATTATTTTCTTCACCAAGAGCACATACAGTATATGAAGACTTTTGGATTCTATATTATCCTTCTCCCACTTCTTTTCCATTTTATCTCTCAAAACATTACGAGTCTGATCTTGATGAAACTTATTATTAGTATGGAGTGGAGGTGAAAGTGTTTGGATTTTATGATTTTCAATGGAGTCATACATAGCCCTTTATCTTTATTCCTTTTGATAGCAGCCATTTGTTTCTTTTACCAATTATGTTGTTTTCTTATTCTATAGCCTATCACAGTGAAGATGGTGACTAAATGAAGAGTGTTGTATGAAGTATGACAGCTACCTCAGGTCTCTGTGTTGTTGAACTCTCAGGGCACATGTGGTGAAACCATTGCAACATAGTTGACTAAGCTCAAGACTGATCCAAATCTTCAGGTTCTTACACAACTGAATTTGCATTTAAATACATCTATTGGCATAGTTTTTCCTTTAAAACAGTGGAACTACCAGACAGTGGGATGAAATGTTGTTCAATTAACACTTTCCTTCACATAAACGCTTTTTCACCTTTGCAAACAGAGAAGACCAAGATCAGATGGCTCTACAGGAGCTGTCTGATCAGGTACTGCTTTGTTTGCTTATGAAACTACGGTATATAAATCTGATCCTAGTTTTTAGCTCGCCTGTTCGTAGAACAGTAGAGCTTATGCTATACCCCCGGCGTAAGCGTGGCCAAGGTTAAAGTTTTTTGGACGGGTTGTTTTAAAGCTTAATATTTGTACTAGGATGCTGAAATTTTGTATGGAAGTTCATTTGAGGTCAAATATTGCTGCTATGAAGTTAAACATTAAATATATTTTTCGATTTTATCAATTTTTGATATGTTTTGGACTTAGTTTTTTGTGGGGCCAAAAATCACCAGGTTAAAGTTTTTTGGACGGGTTGGTATAAAGCTTAATATTTGTGCTATGATGCTGAAATTTGGTGAGAAGGTTCATATTGTCGTGACCCTTCCGACCATGCCAATATTTTTGCCCTTCTGACCTTGACCTTTGACCTACTTTTGCAAAAATCTTTAAATACCTATATTATTGGAGCCATTTGGCCTAGGGCTTCCATACTTGGTATGACCATGCCAATATTTTTGCCCTTCTGACCTTGACCTTGACCTTTGACCTACTTTTCAAAAATCTTTAAATGCCTATAGTATTTGAACCAATAGACCTAGGGCTTCCATACTTGGTATGCAACTTTCTTGTGTTAAGATTTTTGCAACAATATTATTGTTTGCCCTTCTGACCTTGACCGTGACCTTTGACCTACTTTTGAAAAGATCTTTAAATGCCTATATTATTGGAACCAATAGGCTTAGGACTTCAATACTTGGTATGATCATGCCCACTTTTTTGCCTTTTGCCCTCCTGACCTTGACCTTTGATCCACTTTTGCAAAAATCTTTAAATGCCTATAGTATTTGAACCAATGGACATAGGGCTTCCATATTTGGTATGATCATGTCAACTTTTTTGCCCTCCTGACCTTGGCATTTGACCTACTTTTGCAAAAATCTTTAAATGCCTATAACATCCAACAATATTGTTGTTTTCCCTTCTGACCTTGACCTTCGACCTACTTTTGAAAAAATCTTTAAATGCCTATATTATTGGAACCAATAGGCCTAGGACTTCCATATTTGGTATGATCATGCCAACTTTTTTGCCCTCCTGACCGTTGACCTACTTTTGCAAAAATCTTTAAATGCCTATAACAGTTGAACCAATGGGCCAAAGGCTTCCATACTTGGTATGCAACTTTCTTGTGTTAAGACCTTTCCAACAATATTGTTTTTGCCATGTTACTTTGACCTTTGACCTACTTTTGCAAACTTCTTTAAATGCCTATAAAATTTGAACTGGTAGGCCAAGGGCTTCCATACTTGGTATGCAACGTTTTTGTCTTAAGACTTTTCCAACCATACCATTGTTTTTACCATGTGACCTTGACCTTTGACTTACGTTTGCAAAAGTCTTTAAATGCCTATAGCATTGCAACAAATAGGCCTAGGGCTTCCATACCTGGTATGACCATGCCAACATGTTTGCCTTTCTGACCTTGACCTTTGACCTACTTTTGCAAAAGTTTTTAAATGCATATACTTCCATACTTGATTTGTATCTTTTCTATCTGAAGACTTTTTCAAACACACCAATGTTTTTTACCATATGACCTTGACATTTCACCTATTTTTGCAAAAATCTGTAAGTGCCTATAACTTGGAACCAGTATACCTAGGACTTCCATACTTGGTATGACCATGCAAACATATTTGCCCTTCTGACATTGACCTTAACATTTGACCTACTTTTGCAAAAGTCTTTAAATGCATACAACATTGGAACCAATAGACCTAGGGCTTCCATACTTTGGATGTATATTTCCTGTCTTAAGACTTTCCAACCATACCAATGTTTTTTACCATGTGACCTTGACTTTGACCTTTGACCTTCTTTTGCAAAAATCTTTAAATGCCTATGCTATTGGATGCGATGGACATAGGACTTATATACTTGGTATGACCATGCCAACATTTTTACCCTTCTGACCTTCACCTTTGACCTACTTTTGCAAAAATCTTTAACTGCCTATTACATTGGAACCTGAATAGACCTAGGGCTTCCATATTTGGTATGTATCTTTTTTGTTTAATAATCTTCTTAAATTTATGAAAACTGGTATTTGGTTGCCTTTGGTTGTGATATTGATGCAGTTCAGTTTAAATTGAAAATTGATTTTTTTTGTATTCAATATGACAAGTTTTAGACTTAACTTTTAAACAGGCGAGCATCAGGTGGCTTTGACACCATTTCTGGTTGTCTATTAAAGCCAACAATTCCCTTTCAAATGTTTACGTTGTGAAAATTCATGCATAAATGTTCATTTATGGAAAGGGTTAAGTTGTGCAAATTGTTTTGTTTGCATGTATTTTTCAGTGGGGTTCATTATGAAGAATATGAGCAATATATAATATCATAAAAAGTAGTCTGCCAGGGTAATTCGGCTGACTGACTGATAAACAGGCACACTGTTATTGCATGACTATACAAGATAGTGACAGGGTAAGACTTGAAATTGGCTTTTGAATTGATGGCCTATCTGAAATTGTTAATTCTTTGCACACTGGTTTAGAATTTGTGATAACCTTTTTAACCCTTTACTTTGTACGCCTCTGTAAAAATCAGCTATTGAAACCATTGTGATAAATAGAGCATTTGCTCCTATAGGACCAAATGCTCTATTTATCACAATGGTTTCAAACTACAGATGTACAATATTCGAAAAAAAATCCTTTTCTCTAGTTAATGCTGCTTTTCGGTAGATTTATTCAAATTAGTTGGATCTAAAAATAGCTTATGGAGGAAAGGATTAAATAGTTTGGATCCAGATGAGACGTCAAGTTGCTCAGCATTTCATCAGGATCCAATCTGCTTGACATTCTGACTGCATTTTTTAAAAGGAATAGACAAAAAACCTTTAAGGATTACAGCAGACAAAATTTGTTACAGTAAATATTTAATTAGTATGCAAATAGTGAAAATGACAACCATGATGAAATGCTAAATTGTCAAATGTGCACATATGAGCAAATTTAAATTTCAAGGACAATGGTATACAAGAAGACAAATCACACTCTATACAAAATAATTTATTTGTCTAACTTACATTGGCTAATATACACAATAGTACAAGTTATGTTCAGCCCTAAATTGCTTTACTGAAGCAAATGATGCTGGGCCAAGACCTTCCTCAACACTTCAATTCAGATCCTTTAAATGTAATAGCATTCAAATGAACATTCTGCTTTTGTATCTAATACAGATAGATACCATGCTGGAATTCACTTGTATTTATACAAAACAGACTGAATAAAAGTGCAATGATGAGAAAGAACACCACTTTATGTCTTATCATATTAACCCCTTCCCTGTTGAATATTCATGTAAGAAACAATGACATTAGCTGAGATGTATCATGGTATAATTATGTACTCATGAATATTGATATTGGTAGAAACTGTAGGATCTGATCTATATAATTTCATAAGCAAACAGAAGACCATGATCAGACAGTTCAGTAGATGTTCAAAATGCCATTTTTTCATGTGTTTAGTGCCAGGCATTGCATAATTATCCCCCTTTGAACTTGATTATTTTGCAATTGCGATTAAGGCTGTCATGTGGGGGTCACCTTGAGTGGTAGTTCTAGTTCTATAAGCCAACAGAGCAGACCCTAATCAGATGACTCCTACAGGAGCTGTCTGATCTATATCAATTCTGTTTGCATTTAGGCATCATAAAGCGTCTCTAGGAAAGCATTAACAGCATCTGTTGTAACTAAATCATTGTTCTAATTTAGTAGCTTTTTTAATAAGTATCTTGACAATAACAACATTGTTAAATCTTCATCCAGGATTGACATTCCTAATTACCCTAAGTATTCTGACAGAAAATCTTAAGCAAATAGTGCAGACCCATATCAAATGGCTCCTGACAGGGCCATTTGATCAGGGCCTATACTATGTGCTTATATGTCAGTCTAATTTAAAAAAAACACATCAAGATCCAGTGTCCTAATATTTAAGGTAATTAACCCTTCTCTTGCTGAATTTTAAAAAACATTTCTTCTTCTTTACCCATGCCCTGTTGTATAATTACATGTATCTTCACTGTCTGCAATTATTTTTCTGTGCAACCACTGCTGTGGAGTGCACTGGTTGCACAGTCAATTTGTAAATAGTGCAGACCCTGATGAAACAGCTCCTGCAGGAGCTGTCTCATCCGGGTCTTCACTATTTACAGGTAGGTACATCGAGGTGAACAGCAAGCGAAGGGTTAAGATATAGATTCATGGTACGATTCCATAACAAGTTTGAAATGTAACTACATGTACGGTACCTAGTAACTACATGTATGTTAGTACAAATATTTAATTGGACGGATAGTATTTTTCCCACAATATATATGTACTTGCATATCAAAAAGTCATTTCAATATCAGTTGGGAAAATGTGATGGCCTTTATGTACCTACTTGAAGTAGACGAGATGTCAATTAACTTCACATCATATCAATATGCTGTTTGACATTATAATTGTATTTCTGAATAACCATTTGTTTAGAACTGAAGCAGAAATCAAGCAAACTACAAGTAAACTTGATTTCTACTTGACACAATAATGTGTACATGATTGACATATTTTTTGCTGAATACGGTTTAGTGTTTCAGCTTATTTATAGTTGTTTACATGTTGTTGTTTGCAAATGTGTGAGAAGGTGTTTATATGAAGGAAAGGGATAAATGAGCCATGGTACAAGAAAATGTTTCTATAGAGCTTTGCAGCACATTTGACCCCAACCATTTGATCAGAGTCTACACTAACAGATTACAAAGATTGATAATAAAAGTCTACAGATACTGATTTAAATACTGTAAAACAGTGCAGACCTTGATAATACACTACATTTAAAATGGTGATCTAAATCAACCTGATCTGCATAAACTTGAGACCTTTTCTCATGACTTTTCAATGTTATAACTTTTAACCCTTTCCCTCATATAAATGCCTATTCACATCTTTGCAAACAGAGCAGACACAGATCAGATGGCTACTGTAGGAGCCATTAGATCAGGGTCAGCTCTGATTACTTATGAAATTATATAGATCTGATTAAATGAATATTCATGAAGCAATAAATTCATGCAAAATGTTTGTTAGGGAAATGGATAACCCATTGCCTCATATTGATGCCTTTTGACGCCTCTGTAAAAATCACTTTTTTAAAACCATTGTGATAAATAGAGCATTTGCTCCATAGGAGCAAATGCTCTATTTATCACAATGGTTTCAAAACTACAAAATTCTAAAGTTTTCCTTTTTTCTAGTAAATGCTCCTTTTCCGTAGATTCATTCAAAGAAGTTGGATCTAAAAATAGCCTATGGGGTAATAGGTTAACAAACCACTAAATAGAGCAAGAGAAGGCCAATAGATAAAACCACTGAAACTATATTAATAATAATTCAAGGTAACTGTCCTACTTTGGGGAATTATCCTCTGTACCACTGCCAAATAAATATACTGTACAGATCTGCAGATCTATACATGTGAAGAATTAAGATGTATCCTGTCTTGTCTTGCAGATTCATGATAATTCAGTGATACTCTTTACACATGAAAATTACTCGGAACAAGCACATATTAAAATTATATAAGTTGCGTTAACACTCGATCCCAAACTTGTCAAAGTTTCTGAGAATCACTCCTAGTTGAAGATGAATTGTTCCCATGGCAATAGTATGAAGTTTGTACCGATCTGCACCACTGTATATCAGATCTGGGTTCTTCAGCTGCGGGCCCCCACCAAGGAAGCTCTGTGAGACTTGTTCCCTGTAACTGCCAGATGGGCGCCAGGTGGGACACTCTAGATTATGTATACCAGGGGAGGAAGGTATATGGCAAAACCCATAACCATACAGTTCATTCCTACCATAACTGTCCTGATGCCACACTTGAAAATGTAACTTAGGCCATCCTGTAAATATCAACAAGGAAGGTGAATTTAAAAGGTGTACACTATGATTGTTTCAATGAATACATATTTGATTTCAATGTTAACCTTTTACTCCATGAATATTATTATTATACTGCAAAGTAAAATCCTCACTTCTGATTGGTTAACTAGCCGTGTACATGAGTCCATGTACCCTGTGAGCTGACAGGGTACATAGAAATTCCCCATGGCAGGCCCCACATATTATGGTCAGAAACCAAAAGACCGACTTCTCGACTCGGCTAAACAATAGCAAAATTCATAATAGACAACTATTGATACGTAAAGAAAACAATGCAGAAATGAATTAAAAAGCACCATTGTTTGAAATGACCAATAAAACAGTTTTTAGAGGAGTTATTATATTGTCCAGCCATCTATAATAACACGAACGCCGATGAAATACAATACACAACACTTCGGATACCTTCGGGTAGAAATAAATGTATTGGGGCGCTTTTAGGGGAATTAGCGTGTTTAGTGATTCAACATGCAAAAATGGATTTATATAAATTATCCGAACCGTAAAACTTTGCAGTATAATAAATTCGTTATACAGTTCTTTCCCAGGGTACATGACGATTTATTCCCGGCTGGTAAAATCATGTAACCCTCGCCTAACGGCTCGGGCAACATGATTTTCCTCAGCCGGGAATAAATCGTCATGTACCCTGGGAAAGAACTGTATAACTAATAATATCTTTAAAACCAATGCATATTTTTAAGAGAAATTTGGCAGAAATATGCACATATGACATATCTACAAAACTAAATATTTACATTTTAAAGTGTCGGATTACATTGGTTAAAATACACATTTGTTCCAGGGTTCCGTTCTTTTTGGGACACCCAGTATTAATTGGCTTAACATTTATAATGGCATATGAACAAAAACTCCAGGCCCTGTTAAAAACTAGAATAATTCCATAAGCCAACAGGGCAGATTTTAATGCATTTGCTTATATATATGGGATAATATAAAGCTGATTATTTAATATTTATGCTTATGAAATAATATAAATCTGATTCTACAGCTTCTGCAATGTATTCTGCATATTCAATACATCACTCTACATTTGATTTTACGGTTTTTACCTACCCTGTAACCCTTTAGTTGCAAAGTGGATGTCTATTGGGTGAGAGAAGAATGCTGTCTGTTGGTTCTGTGGGTTATCCACCTGAGTCTGGCCTTCCCGTATGCCTGACAACACCTTCCAAGCTCCACCTGGTATCAGATTATATACATTTCCCAAATTAACAGTGAAAATAGTAAAGTTTTACAATATAAGTAACATGCAAAAGTAAATGTGGTAAACAATGATTAACCCGTTCCCTCATATTGACGACTCTGTAAAAGTCATTTTGCGAAACCATTGTGATAAATAGAGAATTTGCTCCTATAGGAGCAAATTCTCTATTTATCACAATGGTTTCAAACTACAAAATTCTAAAATTGTCCTTTTCTCTAGTTAATGCTCCTTTTAGGTAGATTTATTCAAAGAGGCTGTATCTAAAAATAGCCTATAAGGTATGGGTATATTGATATGAACAAACAGAGCAAAAAATAGAGGTGTCTATCCAGATTCCAATCTTCACCAAACCTTATGTTGTGACCATTCTTTGGGGTTGTCTCTTCCAGACAATGCTAAAGAGTGGTCACAACATAGGGTCTGATGGAAATATATGTATATAGGAACTATTCTTGAAAATTCCTTAATTTACGTGTCTCATCAGATTCTGGGCCTCTGAATAATACAGTCAACTACAGTATAACCCATTCCTCCATAGGCTATTTTTAGACCCAACCACTTTGAATAAATGTACCAAAAAGGAGCATTAACTAGAGAAAAGGAAATTTTTCAGAATTTTGTAGTTTGAAACCATTGTAATAAATAGAGCATTTGCTCCTATAGGAGCAAATGCTCTATTTATCACAACGGTTTCAAGAAGTGGTTATTACAAAGGTGTATTGATAATACCCACGTTTTCTACAATAAAGATAATATTTTTTCTGTGACTCATAATAACAATCCATATCATGATGATGGGTACTTTTGGAATCTTGAAAATCCATGTTGTGTAGACCCAGACATGAATGTGAATTTCACTTAAAAATATTAATTTTTTGTCCCATCAGCGTGAAAACCTTACCTGTATGTACACCCCATTTACAAAACAAGCTGTTCTCTGGAAATCCACAGGCACCGTAAATCTGACCAATGATGTGCACTTCTGCCATCTGTGAAGACAAAAATTGCTTATATTTCTGTAAAAAAGTTATCCAAGGAAAAAGCATTGAATGGAGATAAAAAAAATCAGCTACAATGCAATCAGTTTCTACGTACACTACACATTTATTTACATATCAAATTTCATGTTTCTTTACAATGCATGTGCCTGTACTTGAAAAACAGTGAGCAGAGACATCGAAGTCATGTGACTTTGCTGCAGCATATGAAAACAAATGTTTATCTCTACAAAATTGAGAGAAACGTTTTCAGGACAGTATTTTTTGGAACAAAAGTTATCCAAGTGAAAACAGACATAAGGAAAAATGGCTGAAATTGCTATGCTTTATCAAATATAGTGAATAACTTAACAGTTTGCAGCACATTTTAGATTTTATTGACAGCGATTACAGGTATTTGTTTATTTTGTGGATTGCATAAAGTGATGACGTAATTCAGCTCTTCTAAAGAAGACATCGTTTCCCAAGTCAAGTGCCCCTAAATAGGGCGGTTTACGGAGAAATCGCCTAGTGACGAAATCGCCTACAATAAGATATAATCATATATAGTAAACCAATTGGATATTTCGCCTACAAAGCAATTATATAGTGATTGTATTTCACACCAGTGGTACAGGTATGGTTAACATGAAAGAACTATAAAGAATGTTTGTAACAAGATTAAATTGTTCTGTGGTATTGTTTTCCAGATCAAGATTGATCGATCAGTGTAGCCCCTGATCACTACATAGAATTTGACAGACGATAATTATATATAGGGAGCGGTAATTATACTACCAATAGTCATGCAGAAAGTAAGAATTCATACACATTGAACAAGTTATATTCAAATATTTATTGGATCCAGATAATCTAACAAGAAATAAGACTCATATTATAACTGTTTCGTACATATGACATTTTCTGCAAATATTCGGTATATAATTATCAACCCTGTAATAATAAGGGGGGGGGGGGGATGTATTATCGGCTGTAAAATTCCAGGTGGTGATCAGGGGCTGCGCTGTCCAATCTTGGTCATCTTGATCTGGAAAACAACACAACATGACAATTTATTATTGTTACATTCTTTATAGTTCTGGCATGTTATCTTTACCTGTACTAAGGTGCGAAATACAATCACTATATAATTGCTTTCTAGTCGAAATCTCCAACTGGTTTACTATATATCTAATTGTAGGCGATGTCGTCATTAGGCGATTTCTCCAGCACCCAATAGGGCATGCACCGAAACAGGGCCATCGACGGTATATCTAATTGTAGGCGAGTTAGGCAAATTCACCATCACCTGTGCAAAACTTAATCACTATGGCGAAATCTCCAATTGGTTTACTATATATCTAATTGTAGGCGAAATCGTCATTAGGCGAATCTCCAGCATTCCTGAACCAATATCATATTTAATACAAGTATCGATGCATACAATAAAGAGGCGAGGAGTAACTGTAAGTGTTAATAGGTGTCCTGAATGCAAAGGAAATTCGCGGAAAACTTGAATATGTACACCGATTAACTGAATGCAAAAGATACAGATACAGAGAAATTTGCGGAAAACTTGAACATGTTCAAACTGGACAAATCACAAGTTTAAAACGTATGCACGAACCTTGTGGACGTTTTACAATAGTGTACCTGTGTAATATTGGTCACTATGTTCCTAATCACCAAAAGAAATAAATGAAGCAACGGGTGGTTGTGTTAATCTAATAAAATAATTAAATTCACATTGAGAACATTACGAAAATGTTGCTGTCGACGAAATATTTGTTTACATTGACTGGTTCTTCCGGTTTTATGTATAAAACGTTAACATACGGAAGTAATTCAGCGCGGTCCAATTCAATGTGACCTTTGCGGTACTTGATTACCATATTGTTTGTAAACATACATTTACACTCTGTATCTATACGTCGTAGAGTCCTAAAAAGCCTTTTACATCTACATCTACATGTTTACAACAACAGTCAATTGCTGACTATTACTGGGAGGTCGGGGACAGTTGTTAGAATTAGATAAAAGATTGCTAAGTACAATATTAAGATAAAAATAACAAGAGTGCCAGTGGGCACAATATACGCCCGTCGAGGTTTTGTTCCAACATAAACTGGGGTTAACGTATTTACTTACTCAAATTCTAAGTCCAATTGTGCGACCTTGACCTTGGATAAATGAACCGGGACTTGGCAGGCTACTGTAGCATGTCTAGATAAACATTGTGGTTAAGTTTGGGAAGGATCTACCAAGCGGAACTTGAGTTAGAGATGTTACAGACAGACGGGTAGGTTAACATTTTTGCTAAACGCAAATTCTTAAGTCCAAGTGTGCGACCTTGACCTTGGATAAACGAACCGGGACTTGGCGGGCTACTATAGCATGTCTAGATAAACATTGTGGTTAAATTTGTGAAGGATCCACCAAGCGGAACTTGGGTTAGAGATGTTACAGACAGACGGGTAGGTCAACATTTTTGCTAAACGCAAATTCTAAGTCCAATTGTGCGACCTTGACCTTGGATAAACGAACCGGGACTTGGCGGGCTGCTGTAGCATGTCTAGATAAACACTTGGTTAAATTTGGGAAGGATCCGCCATGCGGAACTTGAGTTAGAGATGTTACAGACAGACGGGCGGGTCAGCATTTTTGCTAAACGCAAATTCGAAGTCCAATTGTGCGACCTTGACCTTGGATAAACGAACCGGGACTTGGCGGGCTACTGTAGCATGTCTAGATAAACATTGTGTTTAAAATTGGGAAGGTTCCACCAAGCGGAACTTGAGTTAGAGATGTTACAGACAGACGGGTAGGTAAACATTTTTGCTAAACGCAAATTCTAAGTCCAATTGTGCGACCTTGACCTTGGATAAACGAACCGGGACTTGGCAGGCTACTGTAGCATGTCTAGATAAATATTGTGGTTAAATTTGGGAAGGATCCGCCATGCGGAACTTGAGATAGAGATGTTACAGACAGGCGGGTGGGTCAACATTTTTGCTAAACGCAAATTCTAAGTCCAATTGTGTGACCTTGACATTGGATATACGAACCGGGACTTGGCAGGCTACTGTAGCATGTCTAGATAAACATTGTGGTTAAATTTGGGAAGGATCCACCAAGGGGAACTTGAGTTAGAGATGTTACAGACGGACAGACAGACGGACAGCGCCATTCCATAATACGTCCCGTTTTTTCAAACGGGCGTATAAAAACAGTACACTACTTAGAACATATACGTATCAAGGTCAGTAGAGAAGCACTGTAGGCTATCACTGGCTTTGATGTTAACTGGTAGAGCATTCCACAGTCTGATGACACGGGGAAAGAAGGAGTTTATATGATACTGTGTTTTTGAGAAGGGTATAAGATAATTTCTGTTTCTAGATGGAGTAATATGATTGTGGTCTACTACTACAAGGTTGTTGGATATTTTGTAAAACATGATAAGTGAAGTGTAAATTCTTCTATTTTCAAGAGTTGGCCAATTTAATGTTTGAAGCATGGATGTTACACTACTATATGTGGAGTAGTCGTTCATGACATATCTAGCAGCAGATCTAATTTGCACTCTTTCAATTTAATTTGTTAGGTTCTTCTGCCAAGGGTGCCAAATGGTGCTGCAATATTCGAGCTGTGGTCTTACGTATGATTTATATGCTGTTTCTTTGATTTTTCTGTTGTTATATTTTACATTTCTTTTTATGAATCTTAGTGTATTACTTGCTTTTGAAGTCACATTTTCAATATGCTTTCTCCAGCTAAAATCATCACTTATTGTAACCCCAAGGTATTTTGCATTCTTAGATGACTTTAATTCGGTATTATGTAGTTTATAAGGATAGATGGTAGGAGATTTCTTTTTGGATATTCTGATGATTTCACATTTGTCTGTATTAAATTCCATTGACCATTTATTTCCCAATATTTGAAGATTATGCAGATCATTTTGAGTCAGATGAAGAATCAATGGTTAAGTATATGATAGTGTCATCAGCGAACAATCTTATTTTGCTTTTTACTGAGTTAGGGAGGTCATTTATGTAGCACAGAAAAAGGCACGGACCCAACACAGAACCTTGGGGTACTCCAGACAGGACTGGCAAGCATTCAGAATGATGACCCTCAACAACTACTGATTGGGTTCGGCTGCTAAGAAAAGATTGTATCCAAGCTAAGGCTTTACTATTAATTCCAAGATTCATTAATTTGTACAAGAGAAAATTATGGTCAACTTTATCAAATGCTTTGCTAAAATCCATGACATTTGATCTGTTTGTTTCCCTGCTTCTAGATTATCGAAGATTTCTTGAGTAAATGAGATAAGCTGGGTTTCACAGCTATGTTTTGAGCGGAATCCGTGTTGGAAGGGTGTTAATAGGTCTTTTGAGTCCAGATGATGCATGATTTTGAAACAAGGGTGTGTTCTAGTAATTTTGATGAGATACATGTCAATGAGATGGGTCTATAATTACTTGCTTTACATTTGAGGCCTTTTTTGTAAACTGGAGCAACCATAGCTGTTCTCCAGTCATCAGGTACTATGCCAGTCTGTAGTGAGGCTTGAAATATTTTAGCTAGACAGGGAGCAACTTCATGGTGTAACTCTTTCAGCAATCTAGGAGACAACTGATCTGGGCCAGACGCTTTATTTGGATCTAGGTTTTTTAGTAGTTTGGAGACACCATCAACAGTAATTTGGATATTGGGCATTTGATTTTCTTCTTGATCCACCTTATTTTTAAATAGGAGTAACTCACATTGTTGTTGCAGACTAACAGGTTTCGGTTTGGAGAAAACAGATTCGAATTGCTTGTTTAGAACATTTGCCTTGTCAGTTGCATTTGTGTATGTTTTACCATCAGATTTCAAGGGTGCAACACCATGATTGTCCGTTTTTCTGTGTTTAATAAATGAATAAAACTTTTTTCACCATTCTGAGTGTCACCAGAGAATATTACAGTTTCTAAGTAGGCCCGGTAGGATTTTCTAATTTCTTTTTGGATGGTACTTTTCAGCGCATTTAGCTTTTGTTTCAGTTTACTACTATCTTTGGATTGTTTACATTTCCAATATAATTTGTCCCTTTTATGGATTAGTTTTATTATTGACTTGGAGATCCAGGGAAGGTCACTTCTGGGTTGGGCATCTTAGATGGAACATATTTCCTTGAAAGGTCATCCAGTTTAGCTTTGAGGCTTTCCCATAGGTGGTTGGGGTTGTCACATGATTTATTTTTAAAACAGTCTTCGTAAAATGTGTTAAGGTCTGATTTAAAGGCATCCCAGTTGGCTTTTCTATATATTTTCATTTCTCGTCTCACTTGTTGTGGTCTACCAATACTAATTTTTATTTCATGATGTACAATACTGTGATCTGAGTAACCCAAGCTAGGAAGAATTTTTGTGGAATTAACTTGGTTTGGCTGGTTCGTGAAGAAGAGATCAAGTACGCTTTGTTCTCTAGTTGGGAGCTTATTGACTTGGTCTAAATTAAAGTTTGTAAGGGTATCCATGAAAGTGTCATATAAAGTTTTCTTTCAGTTTACATGTGTTTTTATTGTTCCTGTGGTCCAATCAATGACAGGCATATTAAAGTCTCTAAGAATCCAGATGTTACTATCTTTCGGTATACTTTGCAGAGAGTCATTTAAAGTCATAATACTATTGTTGTCATTTTCATGTGGTTTGTAAAATGCTGAAACATATACGTTTTTGTTTCCAGGTAAAGTAATTTTGGCCCAAACTATATTGCTATCAGTTTTCAAATCAGGTTGTTCCTTGCTAACAAGTTTCTTAGAAATTGCTAATAGGACACCCCCTCCTTTACCACTTGTTCTGTCATCACGATAGATTTCATATTGGCTTCCACTTGGGAAAATTTCTGATGAATTTGCTTCAGGTTTTAGCCATGTTTCAGTACATACAATTATATCAGGTTTGGTCTGATCCAGTAACAGGTGGAATTCTGGTATTTTATTTTTTATTGATCTGCAGTTTTTACACGACTCATATATTATTATCATCATTATTATTGTTATCAGTTCATTATTTATTATTTATTGTTATTTCTATCATTTATCACTCTCCTTATTCACTCACTCTCCTCTCTCCGGCCTTTCTCTCTCTCTCTTCTTCTTTCAGTTACTTCACTCCACCATTAATGATGATTATATGTGAAGGCACTGGGTAAAATATTGTAACTAATTTAAAAAATGAGGACTCTCACACTCTGTCTCTCCCTCTCTCTTTCTCTCTGTGTGTGTGTGTGTGTGTCTCTCTCTCTGGCGATTCAACCAAATTTAACCTAAAGGCCGCTATTGAAGAACCATTGGTAATCATTTAAAAACAGTTTGGATCTAGTTTTAGGATGCCAGATACACGGGGGTCTTGAATCACAAGGATCCAGACTGTTTTACTATGGGCAGAGACCCTAAAATTACGTTCGCTGTAGATTAGCAGTTTGGAGAAAATGCGTGAGTTTCTAAATATGGAAAAATAGTCAAACAGGGAGAGCCACACACGGAATGACACCGCATCAAACACCATCTAACGAGAAACGGTAAAGCCACAAGACAAAACATAACAGGACGCATATCAAGACGAAACACATTAAACATTAAGCATATTAAAAAACAAAATTGACCGTAGGCTGAAAGCAGGAGTGCCGCCTTGGAACGGCCAATTCTGAATTGGAACATATATTTTCTATAAATGAAACAACATTCAGCAAGCTGAATATACTTGTACAACATAGTACAAAATCATGAAGACAAGTGGTGATTTAATGTAGGATGATTGAAGCTCATCAACATCCAGTCTTTTAATTGACACTGAGAAGTTAATGGAAAAGTAGTAAAGCCACATACAAGACGCAACCACCACCAAAACACCGATAGACAGCATGACACACACACACACACATACACACAGCCACACACCCAAACGCACACACACACACACACACGAAATGAACACAGAAAACACTATAAGCAAAGGACTGGTGATTCCTAGCTAGACAGGTGACGACCAGGGTTTATTGTTAGTACAAACTGGGCAGTAAGCACACTTATTAATATTAAGCTGTATATTTATATATAAGACTGCTGGAAGAAGGTGTTTGCATGAGCATTGGCACTGCATGGTAATGTGGACAGCGTCATGAGAAAAGAACACATGGACATTTGCTACATTGGAATGTGACATATCAGATTTTTTACACTGTTAATCACTCATTATAGCAGCATCAATACTTTGTATGCTATCATTGCAAAAAGTACATGTAAACCTTATTCAAATCATGCATTCGATTGAACTAATATGGGTCTACTTTGTTTGAAATTGTCCAAATGCCCTTTTCTATGAGACCAGCCTAAAAAAGAGTTTATCCGTAACCCAGCTGATAGATTTCACGTCCCTTCAGAATTAACTCTGTCTGCAAGTGATCTAGTGCCGATTTTCTCTAAACTATGTTAATAGAACCACTGTATACTTATTTATCTCATATTATAGTTAATATTGTGATATGCATATAAGAAAACCTTGATAATCATGAGTAGCAAATTTACAAATTAAAATTGGAAGAAGAAGAAGAAGAAGAGGTTAAGGCACCATTCGTGTAACACGGTCTAATTTTGTGCTCTCTTCTGTCCATAGTTAATATAACTCCGTATTTTATCTCATAGTAATTATAGCTTATAGCATAGGATATTTATATGAACAGAGATATATACATTCCATAGTTAATATAACGCCGATGTAATTATTTGATCTCATATTAAAAATGATAGCTTATTTCTTATGATATTCATATGAACAGAGACATACGCATGTGTGTATACATATGTCTCTGAATCGGAATGTATACACTACAGGGCATTTTGGCATTCGCGTAACGGTGAGAGAGGGCGAATATTAATCGAACTTTTGAAGAGCTGATCTGAAGCTCTGTACTGTCTTAGACTCTTAGCACTAACAACCGAGGTGTCAATGTTGTTCCACTCAATGATTGTCTTAGGGGAAAAATAGTTTTCCATCTTCCCCCTATTGCATGTTTGTTTTGTCTTTGTGCGTCTCTTGTTGTTTTTATAGTTATGTACATTTGCTGTTTCCTTGTGTTGCTGTTCGGGCGACTGTTTGTTCTGTATGTGGTGTTTCCTGCATGACTCATTTTTGTATTTGTATATTTCTTTTTTGCACTATATTTGTTGTGGATTGTTAATGGCTGAACGTGTCACTGGTTCTGTATGTGGTGTTTCCTGCATGACTCATTTTTGTATTTGTATATTTCTTTTTTGCACTACATTTGTTGTGGATTGTTAATGGCTGTTTCCTTGTGTTGCTGTTCGGGCGACTGTTTGTTCTGTATGTGGTGTTTCCTGCATGACTCATTTTTGTATTTGTATATTTCTTTTTTGCACTATATTTGTTGTGGATTGTTAATGGGTGAACGTGTCACTGGGTTGTTATAATTAAAGTCACTACATGTATATGTTTTTGGCTTTATAAGTCTCTTACCACGGATTGGAACCAGATAGATATCTGCAGGCATTGCTGACACCAGCCCCTCAGCTACCTTGAAGAAGAAGTTAAGACGTACAATTTCCTTCTTTCTTGAAGTATGGGAAGATGTAGTTTCTTCAGCATTTTTGTGGCACAGCCTTTGTCCCTTGACTTCGGGATCATTAGTTTTTGATGTTATTAGTTTTGAAAATTGAATACTGCTTAAGCCGGTGCTAGGGGGCGTGAGTAATGTTGCACTTTTAATTACTACTCATGAACAGACTCAATAAAATCGAGTCTGCAATTTTCTCTTTTTGCATTTCTACTTTTGATTTCGAAGGAGCACCCATTTTCAGAATATATGTACTTCACAACAGCAGGTGTTAAGTGCTTGTGTGGCGGCCGTAAAAAGTCGACCCGTACTTCATTCTCAGTGTTGTTATATTTTCTGGTCCTTCGGGATCATTAGTTTTTGATGTTATTAGTTTTGAAAATTGAATACTGCTTAAGCCGGTGCTAGGGGGCGTGAGTAGTGTTGCACTTTTAATTACTGCTGTAACGTGCAAACCGAGAGACCCAGCAACAACAAACCCTGTCGGTGCAAAGCTTAAGCTCGCATCAAGAGATGTTTGTTGCGCTATATATTACCTCCACTTCCCAAGATACAATGATCTGGTCAGCCTCATTTGCATAATTACCAACGTTCTACGAACGTTACATTACTCTCCCCTCCGAGAAGTCTCGTCCCGAGACTTGGACCCTGGGAGACCCGTGGGTAAGGCAACTCCGGTCTGGCAGTTGTCTTTATCCCACCGCGCTGCCACCATTTGTAACGTGCAAACCGAGAGACCCAGCAACAACAAACCCTGTCGGTGCAAAGCTTAAGCTCACGTTAAGAGATGTTTGTTGCGCTATATATTACCTCCACTTCCCAAGATACAATGATCTGGTCAGCCTCATTTGCATAATTACCAACGTTCTACGAACGTTACACTACTCATGAACAGACTCAATAAATTTAAAACCGAGTCTGCAATTTTCTCTTTTTGCATTTCTACTTTTGATTTTGAAGGATCACCCATTTTCAGAATATTTGTAGTCGCCAGTGATAAATCGTGTGGCTTTACGCTGGATGTTTTCTAACTTATTGACATCTCCTTGGAGGTGTGGCTCCCATACAATGGAGCTATATTACAATGTTGATCGGACTAGTGATAGGTATGCGGTTTTTCTGCAGGATGCTGGACAATGCTTCAAATTTCTTTTCAGGAATCCAAGAGTTGAGCTGGCTTTACTGGTTAGTTTACTGATGTGTTTGCTGAATTTCAGATCTTCAGATATTCTCGTCAAGTGTTTTTTCTATGTTGGGGTTAATATGTTGAATTCCAGCTTTCTTGGATTCTTTTTTGCACAACCGTTGGTAGGTCTTGAAGTGGGCCCAGATACCAGTCTTTTTTGCCATTTTGTATAGTCATGACTTCCTCTTCACATTCTCTTATGTTCATGACTGAACCAGGGTATAGAGATTTCCTTTTATCTGACATTTTTTAGGGTACATGTTTACAAATTGTTTCCTCTATTCTTCCCTTAAATAGGTTCCAAAGTGGGTCTATATTCTATATTCATTTTTCTGTAGCTCTTTAGTGAGGTTTTCAAAGTCTTTGTTGATGGAATCCCAGTTGGCCTTGATGAATTTGTAAATTTTCCTGCTTTTTGTCTTACATAGAATGGCAAAACGTCAATGTCTGTGACTAATATGACGTGATCGTTAATGCCTGGGACTGCTGTTGATGTTTTTATAAGTGATGGGTTTGTAGTGAAGACAATGTCAAGGATGTTGTTATCTCCGATGGGTTGGTTGTTAACTTGGGTAATGCTATGTTCTATTGAAAAGTCAACCAGTGCTTGTATTGTTGCACTTCTCTGTCTTGAGCATCTTTCTTAAGTGTAAGTGTGTCCCAGTTGATATTGGGACAGTTGAAGTCTTCAGCTATGATCATGTGTTTATCTTTTTTTGAGGCAGATAGTTTCTTCATAGATTCATTTAGTTCTAGGATACAATCTATATTTCTATGTGGCATGTAGAAGGAACAGAGATATAGGTCTTTGCGATTCTCCAGGCGTAGTTTTGACCAAACAATTTCACAATTGGTGGTGAGTTGTGGTTGGGCATCTGTGACTATGTTGGATGTAGCTATGAAGACTCCACCTCCTATTTTGTTGGATCTATCGATACGGTTAATTGTAAGGTTGTCTGGGAAGACTTCACTATTTTTTAATTGCAATTTTCTCTGGATATTTCATTGGTTTAAAGGCATTTCGAAAGGAATGTTGACCCATTAACCCCATGCCGTGTATTTTGGGAGTTGTCTGTCAGGCATCTTATACCATCACAGAGGATCAATGTATAATTGCATAATCTCTTATGGCTATGGACCCTGACTGGACACTGCAGGAGCACAGGTGGATACTGTGTATATAGGGGTGGGTGGCGATGGGTTCACTTATATAAGGAGCTTTGAAATGCCTTTACTTAAGGCCTTTAGCCACGATTCTGTCCCACATATGCCGTCGGGTTTAATGTATCCAATGCCTGTCTGGAATTCAGATCTATTTGTTCTGATATAAAACAAAAAAACTAACGAGTAGCAAATTTGCAAGGATTAAACCAAATGGACCAAACTTTTTCTTTTTTAACAAGTGTAAATTATTTTAGTATCATTGCACATAGTCTAACTTGTCTTCGACCTCTCAGTTGTAATCAGACATTGATTTTTGTGTGTATCAACGTAGATGTAGAAGTTGCCCTATAATTTATGGCTATTTTGCGCGCTTTTCTGGCCATATAATCCTCTTTCAGAATGTTTCTGCACGCTCCCACACATACACGCATGTGCGCGCACACCCGCATCGCATTACCGGCCCAAGTCAAACCGGCTACGGAGTCGCAATTTATTTATCTGTACCTGTGACTATTACAACGATGACTTCCGGTTGACATTGACAGCGGTAAATTCTTATGTAAATTATTTTTTTACGTGATACGAGTGCATATTAATTGTTTTAACATCACCATAGGTAAACCAGGTAGTTATCTTACCGAGTCAGCCATCGCACACATGTATGTATGGTTGAGCTTTGTTTCATAAACCGTTAATTTTTGCCGTCCTTGAGCGGGACCGCAAGTTGCCCCATTTATAAGTTTAGCCATTGACGGTGTGCTGGCAAAATAAATGATAATATGAAATAGGCACAGCCTATAAGCGAGCACAGCTGCCAAACGCATTCAACTAAATAAAATGAAAGCATATGGTGAATTTGATGATTTATACACCAGATTCTAAAAGTAACAGAACAATAAACGAATACAGTACACCTTGATAAAAGTTGAAAGCACAACAAGAAAACAAATCTTTACTTAAACCATCAATCTCTTACTTTTCGTTAAAGAGGAAGTCCCTACAATGATCGTATATTTTCAATAATATCATAAAACTTGGTATCTGTTATAATAATGCTCAATCATTATTATGAAGGTTCCTAATTTGAACTTATATCGAATAATGTCCCTGTGATACAAATAAACCGATTTCATCAATACTGATAGTTTTTGTTCTACAACACAATATTATTGACTTTTTCCGTTAAATTCTTCCGCGTTTTGCCAATGATCACCCGATCCTTTCATTGTTTTCGTAATAGCTTTCTCGGAAGTGGCCGGAGAATCGCGAATAGGGCGAACAGTTACGAAACTAAAACACAAACCGAATAAAACTGAAACATCGGGGAGTAAAACCGGGATCGCAGATATGAAACATTTGGATGTTTTGTCATTATAAACGGTAATTGGATGGGGCTTTTTGTGATATACTACTTTTCAGCATATATATAAACAAATGACTTTTGTATATTTCAAGTGTTTATGAAACACGTCAAATGTAGGGACACCCCCTTTAATACATATCCAAGTCATAAAGTGGTTGATAGATCTACTTTTGGTCCAAGACTGTGACATCTTATTGGCTGATGTTTGTGTTTCAGACTTAAATAAGTGACTGTCCGGCTGCAATTTATTTGATGTATGTTTAATTGTTTAGCGACGATCATGTCACCCACCATACTATGTTGATTTAAAAAAAATGGCTTTAACTGAACCTTGGCAATAAGTCAACTTCACAAAGTACTGTAATATTAATGTGAAATAAAAGTGTATTGGTTAGCGATGTTCATGTCACCCACCATACTTCATTCAATTTCTTATAAACAAAATACTACAGTTAGTAATAAAATGTATATATATTAGCAATATATATATGTTAATTATTGTAATATAATGTGAAATAGTTGTGTATCATGGTTAGCGACGATCAAGTCATCCACCAATTTTTTACAAGTTGAATGTTGTAATATATCTGTGAAATAGAACTTTGTGTATTGGTTAGCGACGATCATGTCACCCCCAATTTTTACAAGTAAAATAAGAAACTCATAATGCTGCACTTTGATGTTTAAATTATTGACATAGTCTAAATCACAAGACAGTAGATTAGTGATATAACCCTTTCCTTCATTGCCAGAAGGGCATTACATGTATAATGTAATACTGCTTCAAGCAAGCTGAAATTAAGGTTTGGTAATGCTTAAAGCAAGATGACAAGAAACCAGAAAGCTCAAGGAGCTTTCTGCGTTACTTTCATCATGATTTAAGCTGCCATCAGATCTGTATTCACCATCATCAGTAAATATTAATTGTAAAAAATATAGTAAAGGTGTCATATGGTGTTAAATATGCAGAGGATTGGTTAAAATGGCAAGACAAGCTGTGTGTTAGTTGTGGTATATGTACACCAGGTACATTTAGGTGCATTGAGATAGAAACAAGCAGAAAACAGAAGATATTGATAGAGCTGTTGTGTTAGTAACCTAAATGACAATTGATGCTAATGATGGTGATGATAGACTTTGAAGTTACTGGATAGGTCAATAGGATAAGGACAATACTGTGTGCATGCATTTATAAACATGTATTTATTAAAACATACAACATAATGTTTAGCTATTTCCAATTTAGCATGGAGGAAAGGGTTAAACATTTGAACTGTGTGTTTCACATGCATACAGTATATCATAGGGGTAGTTAAAAGCTATTTTCGTTTGAAATCCCATGAATCAGAATCATTTTCATTATTAAAATTGTAATTAATAGCATCATCATCATCAACAGCAGCAACATCGTGAAGCGAAGAAGAACAACTTAAGTCATTCTGAACTGTCTTGCAAACAATGGAAAACCACTTGTAGTTAGCCAGTGATCAGGATGAACTCCATCATCCATATATGAACATAACTTCATATATAAGTAGATTTTCTACATTTTTTAGAATTTGGGGCATGCCTCCCAAATTGTTTTTTTTTTGTGCTTCTTTTCTGGATGCCTCTATCCAATCTGATTGTTGGTAGATTGTGCTTAGTGTTTATGTGTGCTATTTATGTGTCTTATGTTTTCTTCTAAAGATTTTTGTTTAGTGTGTATTTTAGTGTCAGGGAATTGGCTTGAATGAAATTTGCTGTGCTTGTTTTTGAATTTTGTCTATTTCTGAAGTGATGCTGGTGGTATGCTCCCAACCTTTAAAGTTGTGATGTCTGTGTTAAATGATGTTGCTAAGCCTTCAAGTTGTTCATTAATGTTAAATTAACTTTCTGTGTAGAGTGATTGTAATTAGAGAATATCAATGTCTTCAAGGCTGTAGATCTATGTCTGGGATGTTAGATGTGGTTGTATGTGCGACAGACAGACAGAATGATTTTTGTAAACCAGTAAGCCTATTTAAAGAAGTCAGACAGACAGGCTGATTTATGTAAAACAGTATCCATTTAAAGAAGGACAGAAAGACTACGAAACTTACTAAATTAAACAGTACACTGACAGACAGACCTACAGACAGACAGACTATTCGGATAGAGTATTCGGAAAGAACAAGTCAGATTTCACAAACAATTCTACGTTGCCGTTGACCTAGTTCTTTATAAAATCTCAGTGATATACATTCGTTTGCATGTTTCACTCGCATATTTATTCAAGCAATCGGCATTTGTTTAAGTAGGTCAAATTTACGAAAACCGCTTACACCGTCGAAAACACCCTACACCGGGATAAATATCTAGATGTAGATCTTATTCAAATAATGTGATGTTTTGTATTGAGAACTGATTCAAATGAAAAAAAATCAATGTCTTCATTACTCACATACAAAGTTATTGACAGTAGGAACCGGAAGAGTAACACAGCTGAGCCTTGTATGTAAACAAAATGCACTGCAGACGACCACATCATGTGACCACAACTACGTCACTTACAAGTTGTGGATAAATACGTCATCATACACTCGGCCTTTACCGCTAACTGGATGTCGGACGGAGATGTTTACCGAACGGAAAACATTAATTTTCTGGCAAAAAAAAAACAGCGATTAAAATAGTTAAATCTATTCTATACCGAAACGAAATGCAATTTTCAATGTAGTAAGTTTTAGAATATCGATTTTCTTCGTAGACAAACGTTGTTGCGATTTGTGTGGACTGTCGGGTATTCAATCGTAACTACTCGTCATATTCCGTCAGAGTTAGGAATATAGGAATCACTCGGAACACACCGGTTATTTCCCTCCATGAATCACTCGGAACACACCGGTTATTTCCCTCCATGGTCAAAACCGGAAGTAAACATCAGCAGATCCGATTCCAGGTTAACAAAGTACAGCCTACAAAACCAAAATTATATCCTACGCGTTACCATAGAGCTCACTTCGTTCGCAAGAATGGCCTTCGGCCATTCTTGCGAGCTGTGCTCGCTATCATAGACCTAAGTAATTATAGACCCGTGTCACTAACCTGTATATATGCTCAAATCTCATGATATATTGATATATTGAATAAAAGATAAATAGTAAATGAGGGGGAGGATAAGCCATATAGGGCTTAGGAAAGTCCCTGAACTACAACAGGTACAACAGGTAGGTAGGTAAGACGGCATGCATTTCGCAAAGCACACAGTTGTGAAACCCAAAGACCTAGGTCTTTGTGAAGGTTACCAGTCGTTTCGCCCACCTGGATTTTTCGCACCTGGTCGTTTTGCACCTGGTCGTTTCGCTCCCAATTGGGGTCCTGGTCGTTTCGCCCCCCATACCCTGGTCGTTTCGCCCCCACTACAAAACTGGTATACAATGTATATGAAATCAGATTTCCGAAAATGTTAAATTCAGAAAAGTCCCATAGTTTCCGAATTCTAGAACTATACTAGTAATATGTAAATTATATTCAATTCTGAACAGGGACAGTATGACAGAGTAGCTTTTTAGGGATAGGACAATTATAATCATTTATAGGACAACATACGATCAAAGAGGTTATTCAACAAACAGCAATTAACAGGCACAAAATTATCTATAATTATCGACATTGTATATACGGTTAGTGTCTTTCTCTGTATGTATGTCTGTTTGACCTTCTCCTTCTCTCTAATTATAGTTGTAGGGAACTGGAATATGGATGTATGGAATTGCATATGCAAACAGAGCAGACTGATTACTCGTGTAACCATAATTCATAAAAGTTTGAAGCGTGCGGATAGATGACCGAGACTGTTGATAAAAAGGTGTGAAAATTCAATCACGCTATGTTAAATCGCTGATTGGATTAAACACCTACTTAATTCATTATAAATGGACTATAACGGGTGCGAAAATCCTATCCTACCGATCAGGGTCAGCCCTGTATGCTTTCGACTTGACATTTTCTGCTATGACAACACTTTATCTAATGAATGGTGAAATATACGTATAGGTTAGAGCTTATAAACTGCAGTCTTCGAAAATAAGACGGCCGATAACGCGAGCGAAGCGAAGCGTTTTAGGCCGTCTTATTTTCGAAGACTGCAGTTTATAAGCTCTAACCGATTTAGTGATTGCCCTACTTTTCATCAGGCTGAGTTTATAAGCCCCGCCCACTGAGCAATGACAAACTTGTATATAGTCACGTGATTATGATCCACCAAAAAAGCCACACTCGTTTATGCAAAATAACCAGAAACCCACCAATCAAACAAACGTCGTCTTTGTTAATATTCTCACGTGTTTATGTTTTGAAAATCCAACACAGTGAAACTGGTTTCGCGCCTTTTTCTTGTAAACATTGCTTAATTTGGCTGTGCCACGTTATCAAATATTCCCCATCTGTGTGTAAAACATTTTTGTAACGCACTTTTCTGTAGCCCAAATAATGGCCGACAGCAATCTATACGTATCGCCGAAGCTGTGAAAAAATATTTCTTGTGAAAGACGAACGCAAATCGCAATGGATTTTAAATGATAACCCTTTACCTTATAGTAAGTGACGCCTTTTGACCGCTTTGCAAGCCGAGAAGACCCAGATTAGACAGCACCTATGCTGTCTGATCAGGATCTACTCGGTTTGCACAAATTTAAATCTTCGCTGCTACCGAAACCCCATATAAAATACAGCTTATTATATTAAACATTCATTATGGGAAGAATACTGAAATAAGAATAAACAGGTAAAGGATTAAAAAGATTACAGGTTTGATCGTTAGCGTTTTGCTGAAAGAATTAGTTTTAAATAAAGGTTTTTCATATTTCCTGAATCATTTGCTTATTTACATTAGTCTTTTCAATAATCATGCTTCAACAGGTGGGATGTTTAGTGATTTATTTGTCCATTTTAGTCCACGACAGCCCAATTACTAGATCTACATGTCTGCCTCTCAGTTGTTTACATAGTCTTCCTCCCCACGTTTTACACACGTGAACACTTGTATACACTCGTTCGCGTGTCGATTACGTCACAAGTTCAAAACATAGCAACTCGTTTGTTTTTTCTCGTCGTGGGCGGAGCTTTGTTGCACATGCGCACTAGAAGGAACGTCTTCGAAAGTTAGAGTCGATTTTATAAAATTTATGAGAATTAGAGTCTGAAAAACATGAAGAATGCGGCTCGCTGATTGGATGGAAAAGTAGGGCAATCACTAATTGTTGTTGTTTTTTTCTTCTGGAAATGACTCTTATTAAGGGTGACGTCATTATTTATTAGTGACTAAATTACACTAACATAATAGACCCAGATGAGACGGTTCATGTCTCCAATTTTAAACCATGTATTGAAAAATCGAAATTACCTGAATTTAACCATATAACTTGTATATAACCATTATATATTGTATACAGTGGGCGAAACGACCCGGGGCGAAACGACCAAGGGAGCGAAACGACCAGGTACAAAACGTCCTGGGAGCGAAACGTCCAGGGCGCGAACTGGTTAGTGGGCGAAACGTCTGGTCACCTTTGTGAAACCCAACTTACTACAGTACACTGGAGACCAGTTACAATGCGGGGGTATAAAATTCAACCCGCGTTATATATGGAACCGCATACCGCGTTGTAACGTGTTTTTTTTTTTATCTGGGTACTTAGCTACAGAAACTTACATTTATAAACCCCCATCATCCTAAAACAAACTAATATTGAAGAAACTGACTTGTTTACTTTGTTTCCCCGCCCACTCGTGTACTGGAAAGGTTCAACGTAATTATACAAAATTACAAATTAAATCGAGTATGATTTCAAACAACCAAGTATATTTCATAATACAAGCCTGTTGACAGGATGTAATTGCCTCTGGGCCTGTCAAACCCCTAATCCGATTAAACCTGCTGTGTAAAACAATACATATGGCTGTTACTGTTTTCAGAAAATGAAAGGTCACATGTGATGTTGCTTGTGATTTATTGGGGTTTTTAAATTTCATTTGATTGGTCAAAGAGTACACACCCTTTTCTGCATTAGCATATAACCTCCAACCCCGCACTGAGTTACGGGTTTAGATTTCTAATGATGTTTGTTTTTCATAATTAAAGTGCGAACTTTGGTGGCTTTGACAGTGAGAAAATTCAGTACCCGCGCATCTCAATTATACACACAATTAATTTGTGACGAAAGTTATGCAGTTAAGATTTTACTGGTTCCCGTGCTATTAGGGCATCATGCGCATGATACGAGCCAGTAATCAGCTGTGTGTATTACATTCATGGCGGCATATATACGAGTTGATAGTTGTCAGTTTTCACAAGTAAGATTGTCTTCAATTGTTTATGTAGGGACCGGTGTTTGTTTTTATCCATTAGCCTGCTGAGGGCGGATAAGTTTACCTAAGTTTATTTTATGTTTCATTGGGATATTCAATCATATTATAAATATAGTACCGTATTTACAAAAACAAAATTCGGCGACACAGACTACCCGCGTTATATCGGATACCGAGGTAAAGCGGTCCGCGTTATAATGGGTCTCCAGTGTAACTAACAATTGGGCTCTATCCATGGATCAAAATAAGCAAGTAGATATTTTCATATTGGACTTTGAAAAGGCATTCGACACAGTCCCTCATGAGCTGCTAAAATCTAAGCTGTATATAATAGATATGGTGTTCCCAAAAATATTTTGAAATGGATTGACTCTTGAGTCTCTTTCTTGGTAAACGAAAACAATGTGTCGTTATAATCAGCGAAAAATCTGAACAAACAAATGTATAATCCGGCGTGCCACAAGAAACCGTATTAGGGCCAATTCTTTTCTTGGTCCATATAAATTGACATTTCAGAGGAAAGAACCTCTATCATCAGACTCTTTGCTGACATTGTGTTTGCTATTGGGATATTAATACACGGAGTGACAGTGAAATACTTCAGAATTATATATGAATAAACTCTGACAGTGCATGGGTACATACATGGGGGATGAGATTTCAACCAGAGAAGTGTAACATGACTATATCTAGAAAAAAGTCTTGCATTAAATACCGGTACACCCTCATGTGAATACCTCTGGAATTTCTAAAATCCATTAAATACCTTGGAATACATACAACCAATAACTTAACATGGAACAAACATATTGAAGAAACTTTTAATAAAGCATATAGTACTCTGGGATTACTAAAAAGAAATTTACAAGCATGTTCGGAAGATGTTAAAGTACTGGCTTACAAAGGACTCATAAGACCAATTCTGGAATACTCAAATGCAGTTTGGGGACCCTCACCAAGAATATCTCTGTGAAAAACTCAAATAAGTACAGAAAAGATCTGCTCGTTTTATTTCATCTAATTATGTGTATGAACCTGGCAGTATGACCTATATCATGGATCACATAAAACTTGAACCACTTAAACAGAGGCGTAAAAATAGCCGATTAACACTATTCTGTAAAGGACTAAACAGTAAAGCAAATATACCTGTTCATCAACTTCAGAGACCAGTGCGTGCATCCAAAAGCCATCATGGAGAGCACTACAAACTCGTATATGTAAGAACTGACATATATAAATTTACTTTTAGCTTTATGCCAAATACCATCAGAGACTGGAATTCATTACCAACAGGACTTATCCAAAAGTACAAATCCGCAGTCCCTGTGTCTACCTTTTCTAACCTCATCAAAACAGCATAAATATTCTAACAGACACTTGACGCCTGCACGGTGTAGAAATGTCACTAGATGTTACACCGTAGCGAATCAAGATCAAGACCACTTGTGTCATCATCATGCCTTGAAAATTTCTCTATTTACTCGTCCTCCAGAAAAGTAACTTGTCCTATATGTTCAAGCAAACACTGTTAAACTGTCAAATTACTTGAAAATAACTTTGAACCGATTGAGTTGTTAAATCGCAAGTAGGCCTTGAACGGTATCACAAATTGTTGGTACACATATTTATGTGGACTTGCATAGATGGGGCTTTATACCATGTTTGCTACGCTTTTCTTTTCATGGTTTTCTCTTTAACCCCTCCTCTCGTCATCTCTCCCACCACCAAAGAATGTTGTGATCTGTCGCCAAATTGTCATTTCGGTTTGACACCGGCGCACGCCATAAAGTGGTGTTGATATAAACATTTAGGAGAAATAGCTACAACAGATTGAATCAGAATGGAATGATCTAAAATTGAAATCAGATTAAATGTGTTTTATAAAAGTGTTAAAAGTGTTAACGATAAAGTGGAAATAAACCCAGAAATATATTTAACAAAACTCCAGAGCTATAATGATACAGTGCAAACATAAAAGAAAACGTTTCTAGGAAATTGTCATTCTTCAATCAAACAATTAAAGACTATCAAAAAAAGGGCTGCGGGTAAATGGGATATTGTGAAAGAAATTTACTGTTATTGTATTTATTTTGAAAAACATTTGAAGTCTATTAAACTTTACATCAACCATCTGCTAAATGTCAAAAAAGAAACGAGAATCATATATAAATAATGAAATAACTAAAATAAACGTTACTTAAAGGCTTGTAATTGTGGTCTAAAACTGTACACACTTCACCTTTATGTACATACATTTAAAAATGCTAGGTGAGTGGGGAAGTTTAGCTATGTCACTCTTGCAAAACACCATAATAAAAACCTTGCAAAATTTTTGATCAACATTGCAACTTTTTTTTTATCAAGATGTTAAAATCATGTATAAACATTAGACTTCATGGCATCTTTGTATTTCAGAGACCTATATAAGTGTGTAAATTAAATAATTTTTAAGAATAACACCATTCTCATGATCTCATCCAAATCCAATGCTGTGACCACTTTTTAGAATTTCTCAGCCAGATGATTCTAAAAAGTGGTCAAAACTTAGAATTTGATGAAGAAATAACTAGTTTAGTATTTAAAAACGCACCTTTATTTCTTGCTAGATGGTATTTGCGTGTACATGTATATTGAATTAAATGTGTATATTGGGATTTTGTTTCAGCTCCATGGCTGTTGGTGTTAGACATAGACTGTCTGTCTTCAGGAAGAAATACCTTCTGTCTTTGTGCATTGCAACATTCTGTTTTGGGTCAATTGGTTACGATTTGTACGCACAGATTAGATTTCAACGCCGTGAGAAAGCCAGAGAGCTTGCTGGAGTGAACTAAGCAGTCCCTGGAAGTACATAGAATAGATCCAAAGTAAGAAGTACTTAGTACAGTATAACCTTGGTTATCCGACACCTGCCTTTACCGACAAACTGATATATCCGACAGCACTCTTTGGTCCCGAAAAATTCCTTCTTTATTCTATATGCTTAAAACCTGCTTTTAACGGAACCTGCTGTATCCGTTATCCGACACTGTTTGGCGGTTCCAATGTGCTAAATGATGCGTGTTTCACACCTGCATATCTGACATAATCGTTAAGTGGGATTGTGCATGGCTGGTGGAGCATCTATTCACCCTGTTTAATTGAGCTATAATTGTGGCACTGGCATTCTGGGGACTTGCTTAATCTATAATTACAGGTAATTATCACTGTGGTCATACAAATGAGAAAATGTAATTGTCTGAATATTATAATCGTTATATTATAGCTTTTACAGAATACAATTTGCTTTACTTATCCAGTCAGGTTTAGGCAATATTTTCTGTATGTATATGTCAAAATGGAAAGATCGTCTTTGGAAAGCGTCTTGCAAGTGAACCAGCATGTGCACAGACTCCAAAGAATAGTGTTAGCTTTAGATAAAACGGGGAAATAATTAACGAGTCTGAATGCGGTTTATTGACGCAGTCCGAGTTGTCTTTGAAGTCTGGAATTAGCAGATCACCAGTGACTGATATTCTTAAAAGGAAAGAATTTTGTAGGAACCAATATTCCATTTGAGTGTAAATAAACATCAAGAGACAATGTTTATCATTGTCGTATATTTCACTTCCGTTGAACTTCCGGTTTTGCGTTGGTTGATTGCCTGACCCTGACTTTCCCGACATACTGATGTATCCGACAAATTCAGTCGGTCCCGAGGGATGTCGGATAAACCAGGTTATACTGTATATGTAAAAAGATACACCTTCACAGTGACCTTGCACAGGGTGCCAAGGTGGACTATTGGGATAGTGCTGTGTTGGTTGTTGTCGGTCGACAAGTTATTTTAACCCTTTACTCTAGAGATTCACTTCTTAATGCCTCGGTGTCAGCTCTGTTTGCTAATGAAATAAAACAGATCTGATTCTACAATTTCATCCGTGCCCTTGTTATACCCCCACAAACACAGTTTTGGGAGGGGGGGGGGGGGGTATATAGGAGTCACCTTGTCGGTTGGTCGGTCTGTTGACTGTCATTTCCATGCAGTTTCTCAGTAACCCCTGACTAGAATTCAATGAAACTTGACATGATGTTTTATCATAAAGAGGAGATGTGCATCCAAGTATTATTTTCTGGCTCAGTGATTTCCTTACAGAATTATGCCCCTTTATTATTTTTTGTGTTAGTTTGTTTCCCCGCGGTTTCTCAGTAACTGCTGACTAGAATTCAATGAAACTTGACATGATGCTTTATCATAAGGAGGAAATGTGCATCCTATTATTATTTTAGGGCTCAGTGATTTCCATAGAGTTATGACCCTTTAATTTTTTTGTGTTGGTCTGTTGACTTTTGTTTCCAAGCAGTTTCTCAGTAACGGCTGACTAGAATTAAATGAAACTTGACATGATGCTTTATCATAAAGAGGAGATGTGCATCCAATTATTTTTTTCCAGTTCATTGATTTCCTTACAGAGTTATGCCCCTTTCTTAAAAAATTTTGTGTTGGTCTGTCTGTTGACTTTTATTCTGTAAGGTTTCTCAGCGACTGCTGGCTGGAATCATATGAAGCTTGACATGATACTTAATCATGAACAGGAGATGCTCATCCAATAATAGTTTTACAGTTTATCTGTTTCCTTACATAGTTATGCCCCTTTGAATTTTGGTCTGTTGGTCAGTCTGTTGACTTTTTTCGCGCCGTTTCTTAGCAACTGCTTACTAGATTCCAATGAAACTTGACATGATGCTTTGTCAGAAAGAGGACATGCACATCCAATTAAAGTATTTAAGATGATTGATTTTCTATCATAGTTATGCCCCTTTGCGCTCAGTGATTTCTGAGTTATGCCCCTTTGTTTAAATTTATAGGAGCAAATGCTCTATCACAATGGTTTCAGACTACAAAATTCTAAAAGTTTCCTTTTAGTAAGTTAATGCTCCTTTTCGGTAGATTCATTCAAAGAGGTCTTATCTGAAAATAGCCTATGATGTAATGGGTTTAATAAAAATAAAATAAAATACATGGAGCCGTAGGTTGGGCTAATGTTCCATATACATGTATCATTCAAGATAAAAGTCAATATAATGAACACTTAAGTGAAATTCGAATATTTCACACAGCGCGTTGTTGACCTGGGTCCATGCTTATAAAACTTTTAGTTGAGTCTGAGTTCGTTCTCAAGTTTTTGATTGGTCAATCAAAACAAAAGCTTAAGTTCTCAGAAGCTTAAGAACTCAAATCTGACCAATCAAAAGCTGAGAACGAACTCAGACTCAACTAAAAAGCTTTATAAGCATGGACAGAGGTGACTTTGTAAAAAAAAATGTATTTAAATTTTTATATAAATGCCTTTTCATGCCTTTTCAAACAGTAGTCCCAAATCAGATGGTTCCTGTATATGACTGATCATGGTCTGCTCTGTTTGCTCATGACATGATATAGATCTGATTCTACAGTTTCTGCTATGATTAAAATCTCTTTGTTAAGTGATCAATATAAAATTCAGTCGTGAATTTGTGTATAAATATTCATGAGGAAAAAGGTTAAGCCACTTAATACAGAAAAAAGTAAATGAAAAGATCAAAGTTTATCCATCAAGGCTCATTTTAGTGAAATGAAAGAAATGGAGGATAACTTTTTTTCTCTCAAAACAGTTCATCTTAATTGCTTATCGAAGAACACTGATTCAGTTCGCATCACAAATCATCAAGTGGTTTGTTTATTCTTTCCTCCGATATTTTGAAGTGCTGTTAACCTTTAATCTTGTATAAGGACTTTTTCATGCCTTTGAGAGTCAAACAGTGTCTAACCAGATCAGACAGCTCCTGTAGGAGCCATGGTCTGATTAGGGGTCTGCTCTGTTTGCTAATGGAATTATATAGACCTGACCTGAGGTTATAATACTTTTTGCTTGAGTCAGATCATTCGTAAGCATCTGATTGGTCAGATTCTGAACTAACGGGGATGACAGGTAAATATATTATCTTTTTCAGATGACCAGGTTAACGGGGTGGAGACTGATGTTCGGCAAAAGGTTTCGTACGACACATGTAGCCACCATTGCAGCGGTTGTGGGTTTAAAGCTCGCAATGGATTTGTTTCAAAATGAATATAACAAAGAGGCATACGCTATGAGAGGAAGGTCTATGCTTTATAGGAAAGAATATGAAAAGTTACAACGTACAGAAAGTGGTAGAGAACTTTGGCAGTAAAGCAGGAGTAGATATGATTTTGAAAGTATCTAACTTACAGTGTGCCCGTGTCTTCAGCTCTACTGAAAGAGACAAACATGTACTAAAACTGCACGTTTTTGATGTACAGTTTAGAAACAAATCTGGACTTGTTAGGTTAAAGTAAATATTGAAAATTTTACTCTTTTTGTTGTCTTTTTTTCTTCTATGGTCCTACTCACATTCATATGACATAGTAAGCCACACCACAAGAGAAAGTCCTTTTAAAACTGTATACCCAGTTTGGCCAGTGTTAAATATTCATGATGTCATTATTTCTTACACCTGATCTTCCATCTCCTACAAGAGCCATCTACTCTTTTTTCAAAGGGGTGAAAAAGTGTTTATATGAGGGAAGGTAAACAACATTTCATAAACAAGTCAATGAAATTTTGTTTAAGATAACAGACCGATTGATGGACACCAGTGTGTGGTCAAAATAGAGTAGTTGTTCAGGTGAGCTAGTAAGACCCAAAAATAATTGTAAGTACAGTAAAACCTCTCTAAACTGGATTTTAGTAAGATGGCTTATTAATGCAGGGTAAAAGTCATTCAGAAAGCTACTAGAGGAGCTTTCTGCATGACTCGCCCTGCATTAAGCTGTCACCTGTCTCTAAGACAGATATTTATACCAAATTTAACATCGGATCTAGAGAGGTTTTACTGTACTGGTAAAATAATAATAATTTAACTACACTACAACTTCAATTTAATTTCTAGCAAAGCATACATACATACAAAGCATACATTGCAAAAGTTGTAGACCCAGATCAGTTCAAGAGTTGGAAACATGATTACTGTCTGCACTGCTTAAAATTATATTGGACAGACCATAGAATTAAACTCTACTCCATAAATGCGCTTTTAACCCTTTACTCCATGAATATTCTGGTAAGAAATATTGTAAATGACATCATGAATACTGGTACTAATTAATTTCTATAATTTGTATTATGACACTATGAACAAAAAGATTTTTTAGCATGGCAGAAATTGGAGAGTCTATATCTATATTATGTCATAAGCAAACAGAGCAGGCCCTGATCAGACAGCTCCTATAGGAGGGGGGTGGGGGGATATTGTTTTTGCCCTGTCTGTCTGTCACCAACTTTAACGTTGGTCATAACTTTGACGCCAGTACAGATAAAGACTTGATATTTGGCATGCATATGTATCTCATAAAGCCGCACATTTTGAGGGGTGACAAGTCAAGACGGTCATCCTTCAAGGTCAAAGGTCAAATATATGGGTCAAATTACCGACCTTAACATTGGCTATAACTTTTAAACCAGTAGAGATAGAGACTTGATATTTGGCACGCATGTGTATTTCATGAAGCTGCACATTTTGAGGGATGACACATCAAGTCAAGGTCATCCTTCAGGGTCAAAGGTCAAATTGTGCGGGGCATAGTGTTTCACAAACACATCTTGTTAAGATTTGAGATCTTCCTGCTCTATTTCTGTAACAGTTTAGTTAAAAATGAAGCAACTCTAATTACGCTAAGTATCAGGGTTGGCAAAATGCCGGCATTTATGAGTATTTACCGTGCCGGCGGTAAATACCGGGATTTACTGGCGTTTACTGGCACTTACTGGCATTTACTGGTATTTGAATGACCAGGGGCTTAGCACATATTTAAACCATCCTAATGTGCTTTATTAGTTCTCTAATCGGTAACTTCCCATTTCGTCTACTTCCCATTTCGTCTACTATTTTGGCTTTTGTTCCCATTTCGTCTACTCCTAATTTTACGGTTTACGGACATTTGCCCCCCCCGGACATTTGCCCCCCCTATATTTGCCCCCCATTTCGGCATGGGCGGACATTTGCCCCCCCGTGTTTCAGCTAGGGCGGACATTTGCCCCCCCCCGTGACTTGCCCCCTCCTTTTACATGGGCGGACATTTGCCCCCCAGGTGTTTCCACTAGGGCGGACATTTGCCCCCCCCCCCCCCCCCGGCGTTTCCACTAGGGCGGACATTTGCCCCCCCCCCCCCCCTTAGATTTGCCCCCTCCCCGGGATCTACTGTCCCCTACCTTAGCATATTTAACTCGTATTCAAATGTTATTCAGGCTTATATTCTTCATGTTTTTATTTATTGTAATATTGTGTATCTTAATATGAGATTTAAACAAACGTATTGATGGTGTGTTTATACAGTTTAACCCTTTCCATGTTCTCTATTTAGCTTTTTTAGAGAAACCAATTCCACTCGCAAACAGAGCAGACAATGATCAGACGGCTTCTATAGGAGCCTCTAATCTGGGTTTACTCGGTTAGCAAGTCCGTGTAAACACGTATCTATGAGGACAAAGTTAAGTTTTTCATAGATTTACGCTTACCTGAAACCACCGTTCACGTATGTACTGTCAAAGTACTCCGTGACTGATCTCAATGAATCAGGCGTCAGTTGCTTTAGGTGCGCCATCCCTTCCTTGACCATGTCTGGTGGTAGGAATGCTAGGCCATCTAACATTCCTACGTAGTGCCTGATATCTGGGTCATCTCTGTACAGACGTTGTAGACCATCCCCTTGAAGGTGACGCCAAGTCGACTGAGTAAGATGGTAGAAGCATCCCTGAAATAAATGGAACAAATCTTATTGTACTTGTTTCCGATGTCTAAATAAAAACGCAAAAAAATAACATAAGATATACATTTGTAAATGTTAAACATGTACTTGTTGGTGTTTTCGATGTCAACATACGGAATAATAAGACATAATGATTTCCACTGGAACAAATCTTATTGTACTTGTTTCCGATGTCTAAATAAAAACGCAAAAAAATAACATAAGATATACATTTGTTAATGTTAAACATGTACTTGTTGGTGTTTTCGATGTCAACATACGGAATAATAAGACATAATGATTTCCACTGGTTAATCAATCAATAATAGTTTGTATACCAAAAATTAAAATTTTAGAGGAGGTTTGAATCTCTATAATACTAAGTGAACGTAACAAAATCTCTATAATACTAAGTGAACATAACAATTCTTCTTGTAAATTTTATGATGACCAGATACAATCAGCCCTAGGTCTAGTTACCTGTATATGCATAGAGCTTGACAGCACTGTCCGCACAGCATTGTGTATCGCCATCTCAAAGTCAGCCACGATTCTGTAAGGATTCGGTCTGATGTCCCGTTCCAGGCAAGCATCCAGTGTCGCTGTCAAACATTCCTCGTACACCTCCTGTCGCTTTGATGGTAGGAGGGCATATACAGCTGTCGCTGATGTTTCCCCCAACTTCACACGGACAGTGAAGACCTGAAATACAATACATTTTAACTGTTACGTATTAACCCTTAGCTTAACCCTTCAATATATCTACCTGTAAATAGTGAAGAACCAGATAAGACAACTCCTGCAGGATCTGTCTCATCTGGGTCTGCACTATATACAAATTGATTTTGCAACCAGTGAATTCAACAGCAGTCATTTCACAGCGAAATACTTGTACACAGTGAAGATATATTTATTAATTAAACAATAGGGCATGGGTAAAGAAGGAGAAATGTATTTTAAAATTCAGCAAGCGAATGGTTAAGTGTGATTCTGAGGTTTTTTAAGACAAAAAATCCTGTATCATTTATGCTGTACCTAATATCGATTAAATATAAGTACATGTACATTTATATGGCTATTTCAAGACAAACGTCAAATGACGATATAGACTGGTTTCTATGCAAAATGAGTAGACCCAGATTGATATGGCGATACCGACACATGATTTTACATTACGCATCACTACACTTAAAATTTGAAGTGTTTGCAAACATGTACATTTATATGGCGATACCAACACATGGTTTTCATATTACGCATCACTACGCTATTTCAAATTCGTCAAATTTGAAGTGTTCGCAAACAGAGTATACACCGGCATGATTTTACATTACGCATCACTACACTTAAAATTTGAAGTGTTTGCAAACAGAGTAGACAATGTTTCGCATGTAACGGATTGTGTAGATATGAACCTACAATGACGCATCTATGTACCTGTTTGAACTGCTGAGGTGCCGTCGAATGAGTTCCATCCATAAACCAGGAGCTGGCATCCTGAAGAAGTCTCAGCCCATCCTCGCTTGCAAACACCATGATTCTATTGTCGGCTGATCCATTGTCATAAATCATGTTGGTGGAGTAAGGTTCTGGTATTTCTGCAGGTATTTCAGCCAGGGTCAGTGGATTATTCGGCGAGTGTCCAGCCCTCTTCCGTCTGATGTTGCGCTTTAGTGTATCAGTTAGACCAGTTGCCACTCGTACCTGCAAACATAATACATTTACAGTAAAAACCCTCTGAAAAGGAATTCTATTAGAGACGAATTTAAACATTGTTAGACAGGTGGCTGCTTAATACAAGGTGAAATTTAATCCCTGTATTAAGCTGCCACCTGTCCCAAAGATCCAATATGTATGCTAAATTTAACGTCAAATTTAGAGGGGATTCACTGTACATACATTTACGACAATATTTCATGTTGTGTTATTTTATATACTATTACAAAAATTATATATTGCTGAATAAAATTTTACACTTGTATTATGTAGGGTATATTTCATGATTGATACAAGTATGCGTGTAATACCTGAGGATCCACATTTTCATCGATATTGTTTACATTAATCACTTACAATTTCATCCATATTTTTTAAGCTTTACATTAATCACTTAAATTATGTTTAACATATATCTACATCGTATATCTACATAGTATCAGTTGATGTCAATGATGTCAATAACACCGTCACTGTTTGCATAATTAGTATAAGAATTATTGTCAGCAGTATTATTACTAAGCATGCGTTAGCTATAGTATTTTCTATATGTACATTCGTTAAAGACTTTATACCATGTCAATTCATTATATAGGGTATATTACATGATTGGTCAAACAGGTGGACAGCATAATTACATTACTCAACGCAACATACCTCAACGGCCTGCGACACCAGCTTGTCAGCTATTATTTGCCCCGGCTGGCCTCGGTTGGCTTCAACACATTCCATAATTTCCTTCCGGACTTTGATGGCTTGAATGTTGAAATTGTCTCTCTCATGACAATGCTCCCTAGCAGAGCGAACTTCTGTAGGCTGAAAACACATAATTCAATATATCATATCCACATATTATTTGCTCAAAAATATCATGTCAATTTTGTATTCATGTTTTAACACTTTCACTGTTTGCTGAAATAGTATAAGAATTCGAACAGAATATACCTTTAGTTCACCAAGGTATAAAACATACAGCAAGGTATATAACTTAAAGCATGGGGTTATGTCAAAAAGAAAATAAATAAGTATATTTAGGTATATAAGAATTACTGACAGCATTAGCATGCTATATTTAGCATGCTAAACGTTAGTATATTCTGTATATACATAATTTAAAGAATTTTAGTACCATTTCAATTAATAATAATTTTATGAGCAGAACAGAACAATTATTTCATTTGACTTGTACACAAGATACATCGTCATACATACAATTCAACATCAAATTGATATGTGAAACAATTAGCGTAACCAAATATATGCAGATACAAATACTTTACATAAAAGTTGAAATTTTCTTGCTCTGAGAGTGAAATTTTTTTCAACAAATTTTGTATTAAATTATGCTGATAGAAATCTTAAACAGGACACAAAGGAACAAAAATGGGGGGGCAAAGTTCGGGGGGGGGCAAAGGTCCGGGGGGGGGGGGGCAAATGTCCTAGAATCTAATTTTACACCCTTTCCCATTTCGTCTACTGCTTATATTTTTCATGTCTACTGCCACAAACTTATATTTTTATGTCTTTGATCAATATTATATTATCTTCACAGCACGCAAAATTCGTGCATTTGAGGACTTTTTAATATCAAGTTGTAATGTTTTGGTTGATCTTGACCCAAATTATTGATCTGGATCAAAACCCAAAACAGGGTTGTGTAGGAGTTTTAAGGTTTATCTTAGAAATTTTATGCAAGCAAAAATGCAATTTTAAAAAAACAAGAAACCACTTCAGCCAATCAAGGAAAATGATCATCATCTAAACTTTTGATCTGGGTCCAAACCCAACTGATGTAACTCATGGTAATGCTTAAGAAAACTGTGAAAACATGATTATGCAATGGCCCAACTGCTATAATTCATGGTAATTCTTAAGAAAACATGATTATGCAATGGCCCCCTAAACGTGATAGGTGTCAAAAATACTACTGTGGATTAAGTCTGCTGCCCAAAAAAGCATCTTAAATATTAAAAGAAAGTATAAAAAATTATGACAACACATTAAAAAGTCCTAAAATATCTGAATCTTGTACGATATTAATAAAATAACTGAGTAAATATAACGTAATTATAACAGTAGACGAAATGGGAACAGGGTAAAATTTTAGAGTAGACGAATTGGGAATGAATTACAGTAGACGAAATGGGAAGTAGACGAAATGGGAATAAACCCTCTAATCATATATACAAGTTTTGCCTTATGTATTTGCAGTGTAAACAACCCAAAAAATAAAATAAAAGGTGTAATTATGGCCCTGCTTGGAAATGCAGGAGCCCTATAGGAATCACAATTTCTGTCCATCTGTCAGCACTTTTGATGTGACATGATAACTCAAACAGTAACTCACATATTGGTTTAATATTAAAGCATATGCTTAGTATCATCAGAGGAAGACGCCTATAGTTTTGGGGTTGAATCTGATCACTTTGTCTAGAGTTATCTGCCCTTGATTACAGGGATCTCTCTCTGTGACTGAGCCAGTTTTCTAGTGTAAGCTGAATTTTGAATGAACCAAGTTTCATGAAAATCAAAAGACTGGCAGTCAGTTGTAGAAAACTGAGTAACAGATAAGAGAAACAATACTGGCCACCTAACCCGCTGCAAATTACTGTCAGGTCAGCTCTCAAAACAACAGTTTTGACAACTCTACTGGCCACTATGGTAATTGTTGTAAAAACATACACACTTTTCATTTAAGAGATACACACAATGAACCATGAAGTGTCAAACACAATATAGACAATTTGGAGGGGGCAATTATTCAGATTAAACCAATCAAATTGCAGTATCACACAAAGGAGTTGGTCTGTTGTACTGATGATTTTAACACATTATACCAGCAGAATCATGCCATTATTTAAATTTAGAGCTATACAGGACTTTTCTGTAAACCAGATGAAACTCCTAGATAAGATATATATAAGCCATCTGATGAGTACCCTTGGCAGGCATGAAACAGTTTAAACCCTCAGTAAAATGATGGTCAGAAATCAATAAATAAACTTATCAATATTCCACTAAACAGCAATTTAAAACAGCCTTTATAAAAACAATAAACTTCAAAGAAATAATATATATTCCACCTTTTCTGGAGTATTTGCCAGTAAATGCCAGTATTGGTCATTTTGGGAGTATTTACCGGACCGGTAAATACCGGTATTTACCAGCGGTATTTACCGCCCCCGGTATTTACCGCCCAACCCTGCTAAGTATTCAGTCCCCCAATCTCCCCTCTCCATGGGTTTGTAAAACTAAATCAATTTGTAACTGTTTTGATACCTTTAGATTAGACTGACAGTGTAGCAAATGGTGTAGACCCTGATCAAACTGTCCAACTACTGTTTGCTTATGTAATTTTATAGATCTGATTTTAACAATATCAGCCATGACCGAATTCCCTGTGTTCATATATATGTATGTATAACAGATATTCATGACATCATTATTTTTACCAGAATATTAGTGAGATAAAAGCTTAAATAACATTTAACCCATTCCCTGTTCTGTATCTAGGCAAAATTTCAATACCTACTGAATATTCATTAACAAAATAGCTATAAAGAACAAGAGGGCCATGAGGCCCTGAAGCGCTCACCTGAGATAACCCCAGGGGCGGGGCCATTTTTGACCACAAGAAATCATGTGTACAACCTTGGTAGAGAACCACTAGGCAAAGCAGTATGCCATTAATAAAAGTCTAAGCCTTATGGTTTCAGAGAAAAATAATATTTTATATTTTACCCATGAAAAACTGATAAGCCCTGAGGCAGGGCCAAGTTTCGCTCAGTGGTCAGGGTCGTAAGTTAAATATTTTTGGCAGAGGACCACAAGCCACAGCTACATATTTGTAGAGGACCATTAGATCATGTTACATACCAAATATCAAAGGTCTAGGCCTTACAGTTTGAGAGAAGAAGATTTTTTAAGATTTTCCTATGAAAAACTAATAAGCCCTTGGGCGGGGCCATTTTTGGCCCGGGGTCATAATTCGAACATCTTTTGTAGAGGACCAATAGATCATGCTACATACCAAATATCAAAGGTCTAGGTCTTACAGTTTGAGAGAAGAAGATTTTTAAAGATTTTCCTATGAAAAACTAATAAGCCCTTGGGCGGGGCCATTTTTGGCCCCGGGGTCATAATTTGAACAATATTTGTAGAGGACCATAAGATCATGCTACATACCAAATATCAAAGGTCTAGGCCTTACAGTTTGAGAGAAGAAGATTTTTAAAGATTTTCCTATGAAAAACTAATAAGCCCTTGGGCGGGGCCATTTTTGGCCCAGGGTCATAAATTAAACAATCTTTGAAGAGGACCATAAGTCCATGCTGCATACCAAATACCAAAGGTCTAGGCCTTACAGTTTCAGAGAAGAAGATTTTTAAAGATTTTCCTATGAAAAACTGATAAGCCCTTGGGCGGTGCCATTTTTGGCCCGGGGGTCATAATTTGAACAAGCTTTGTAGAGGACCATAAGATCATGCTACATACCAAATATCAAAAGTTCTAGGCCTTACAGTTTCAGTGAAGAAGAGTTTTAAAGATTTTCCTATGAAAAACTGATAAGCCCTTGGGCGGGGCCATTTTTGGCCCGGGGGTCATAATTTGAACAATCTTTGTAGAGGACTGTTAGATGATGCTACATACCAAATATCAAAGGTCTAGGCTTTACAGTTTCAGAGAAGAAGATTTTTAAAGATTTTCCAATATTACCATATATGGAAAAAATGACCAAGCCCTCTGGCGGCCATGTATTTTGCCGGATCAAAATTCTTTTAACAACTTTTAAAGTCTATCAACTGAGAAACATTTTGGTGAAAACTATATTCAAATCGGACAAGTCATTCTGGAGAAGAAGATTTTTCTAGATATTGTGTACAGTTGCCATGGCAACAAGACCGATGGCCCCACCCACTATCTTTTAACAACTTTTGAAGCACCCACCCACAGTATGTATCTGACCAAGTTTGGTTACAATTGGGCAGTCGGTTTCAGAGAAGAAGTCGTTTGAAATTGTTGACGGACGGACAGACAACGGACACAGGGGTATCACAATAGCTCACCTTGAGCACTTTGTGCTCTGGTGAGCTAAAAATGGAAGGTGGAACATTGTAGACATTTTAGAAAGCAAATAAACATATATCAAATTATATTAGCAAACAGAGAAGAACTAAGATCAGACGGCTCCTAGAGGAACCGCCTGATCTTGGTTCTTCTCTGTTTGCAAATGCGTGAAAACACGTTTATATGAGGGAAAGGGTTAAAGGTTGTAGAATGTAGATACAGATACCAAGCAACTTAAAATTGACTAGATGAATTTCAAAAGTCAAAATGCTGATTTAATTTCTAGCTTAATTAGCCATTAGTACAGACTTGCCAAGACTATAGACCATATCTGCCGCCTTGTCAAATGAAGTGTACAGTCATCTATACCATCATTGACCCTTTACTCCATAAATATACCTTTCTACGCCTTTGCAAACACAGTAGACCTAGATCAGATGGCTCCTATAGGAACTGTCTGATCAGGGTCTGCTCCATTTGCTTATGGAATAGTATAGATCTGATTCTACAGTTTCTGCATTGGCAAAACATTCATGTGTTAATATGCCATTTTGAAAACTTATCTTATTGATTTTAATGATGTCACCATTTTTAGCTCACCAGAGCACTTTGTGCTCTGGTGAGCTTTCGGATCGCCTGATGTCCGTCGTCGTGTCGTTCGTCGTCAACAATTTGAACCTTTAAAAATCTTCTCTGAATCAACAGGGTTCTCAGCGTTCATCTTTGGCACATAGCATCATACTCAGGTCCTCTACAAAAGTTAAATAAATTATGCCCCTGGGGTCAAAATTGGCCCCCGCCCCAGGGGTGCCTTGTTTTCAATAGAAACATATATTAAAACTTTGAAAATCTTCTCCTCTTAAACTAGAAGGTCCTTAGCTTTCATATTTGGCACATAACATCATGTTCAGGTGTTCAACAGATGTTATATAAATTATGCCCCTGTGGTCAAAATTGGCTCCGCCCCAGGGGTGCCCAGTTTGCAATAGAAACCTATATATGTGAAAACTTTGAAAATCTTTTCCTCTGAAACTGGAAGGTTCTCAGCTTTAATATTTGGCACATAGCACCATGATCAGGTCCTCTACAAAAGTTATATAAATTATGCCCCTGGGGTCAAAATTGGCCCAGCCCCAGGGGTGGTCAGTTTTCAATAGAAACATACATGTATAGTGAAAACTTTGAAAATCTTATTCTCTGAAATTAAAAAGGTTCTCAGCTTTCATATTTGGCACATAGCATCATGTTCAGGTCCTCTACAAAGTCCTCTGATTGTATGGTGATCGATATCAGGACCATTCTGGCCCTCTTGTTTTCAAGAATATTCATGGAGTAAAGGGTTAATACTCTCATTGGTTGAGAATGAAAGATGAGTACAATATAAGTGCAATGGGTTCTGCTTCAGGGTGTCCCCTAAATGAAATAGACAGGAAGAATAGATGAACAAAATATAAGTATTTTGCAACACATACCGTACATTTTGCAATCACAGACCACCACAAGCTACCATGGCAACCAGTACTTTTGAAACACCTGCTGTTAAGTTTGGTGTACATATCAATTTTTAGCTCACCTGAGCCGAAGGCTCAGGATGAGCTATTGTGACCGCAATGTGTCCGGCGTCTGTCCACATTTTCAAATGACATCTCCTCTGAAACTGCTGACCCGATTATAACGAAATTTTGTCAGAAGCATCAATGGCTAGGGGGAACGAAACGTGCACATTATCACTCCCGGGCCAAAAATGGCCCCACTCAAGGGCTTATCAGTTTTTCATAGGAAAATCTTTAAAAATCTTCTTCTCTGAAACTGTAAGGCCTAGACCTTTGATATTTGGTATGTAGCATGAACTTATGGTCCTCTACAAAGATTGTTCAAATTATGACCCCGGGCCAAAAATGGCCCCGCCCAAGGGCTTATCAGTTTTTCATAGGAAAATCTTTAAAAATCTTCTTCTCTGAAACTGTAAGGCCTAGACCTTTGATATTTGGTATGTAGCATGATCTAATGGTCCTCTACAAAGATTGTTCAAATTATGACCCCCCGCCCAAGGGCTTATCAGTTTTTCATAGGAAAATCTTTAAAAATCTTCTTTTCTGAAACTGTAAGGCCAAGACCTTTGATATTTGGTATGTAGCATGATCTAATGATCCTCTACAAAGATTGTTCAAATTATGACCCCCGGGCCAAAAATGGCCCCGCCCAAGGGCTTATCAGTTTTTCATAGGAAAATCTTTAAAAATCTTCTTCTCTGAAATTGTAAGGCCTAGACCTTTGATATTTGGTATGTAGCATGATCTTATGGGCCTCTACAAAGGGTGTTCAAATTATTACCCCCGGGCCAAAAATGGCCCCACCCAAGGGCTTCTCAGTTTTTCATATGAAAATCTTTAAAAATCTTCTTCTCTGAAACTGTATGGCCTAGACCTTTGATATTTGGTATGTAGTATGATCTTATGGGCCTCTACAAAGGGTGTTCAAATTATGACCCCCCGGCCAAAAATGGCCCCGCCCAAGGGCTTATCAATTTTTCATAGGAAAATCTTTAAAAATCTACTGAAACTGTAAGGCCTAGACCTTTTATGTTTGGTATGTAACATGATCTAATGGTCCTCTACAGATATGTAGCTGTGGCTTCTGGTCCTCTGCCAAGCATGTTCAACTTACGACCTTGACCACTGGGCGAAACTTGGCCCTGCCTCAGGGCTTATCAGTTTTTATGGGAAAAATATAAAATATTATTTTTCTCTGAAACCATAAGGCTTAGACCTTTAATTAATGACATACTGCTTTGCCTTGTGGTTCTCTTCCTCTTGTACAAATGATTTCTTGTGGTCAAAAATGGCCCGCCCCTGTAGGAGCTGTCTGATCTGGGTCTATTCTGTTTGCAAAGGCATAGAAAGCTGTATTTATGGAGTCATGGGTTAAAATCAATTTCTTAAACATAACCACTGCTTGGAATTTGATCAAACTTCACAGTAATGATTGTTAGGTGATCTATCGAAGTTAAATACATGTACATGGCTTTAATCTACTGCAAAGGTAGGCCACAGGAGGTAAATAAAAATGAAAATATTCTTTTGCAAAACATGGAACCTGTTTTTTCAGTGAAATACATGTACTATGGTCTGAAATTATTTGGTAAATGTAAATGAATTTTCATAAATAGATTACTTGGGTCTATTAATAAGTTGAGTGATACTTGGCCATGATGGCCTTCTAGTTAACCCTTTCACTGTTCTATATTTAGTCCAAATTTCAATACCTACTGAATATTCATGGAAAAAATAATTATAATCAAATATTGAAGGTGGAATATTGTAGCCATTTTAGAAAGTAAAGAAACATAGCTATCAAAGTCCATTAGCAAACAGAGCAGACCCTGATCAGACGGCTCCTCTAGGAGCCGTCTGATCTGGGTCTACTCTGTTTGCAGATGCGTGAAAACACGTTTATATGAGGGAAGGGGTTAACTATAATATTGCCCAGAAAGAGGGCCGTAGTGGTTTTCTTCTCTGACAACAGAAACAAGATAATTTGGACTCGGGGAAATATTTTATTACCTTTGGTCCTTGTAGAGAGAGGCCATATTCCAAGTCTTAAAAGGATTATGATCATGGAAAGTGTAAGCAGAAAACAAGTTTGCAAAATAATAATTTATTACATGTAATTCCAACCTTTCAATTTCTGCATATTAAAAGAGAATGTGCATGTACATAGTTTAATTCATATTTAACAACCATATGTTTGCAATATAGTGTAGCAAATTAAACCATAGAAAACATTAAATTGCTTGAAATCTTAGGGGAATAACATGATAAAAAAAAAATTATCTCGAAAACTCGAGCTTGGTCAGTAATGCATACATTCAGGGTGACAAGCAAAAAACAAATCTGACTTTCAAAGTGAAATTTTCATTTGGGGGAAAAAGTAGGCTGTCATAAAATGCACCTTAACCCTTTACTCCTTAGATACACATTTTAACACCTTTAAATAGATCTGATTCTTAAGTTTCTGCCATAGCAAACTTTCTAGCCATTATACATAATCATCTAATTAATATGCATGATATCATTATTTCTTACGTGATTATATAGAGTAAAGGGTTAATTGTTAATAATGATTGATAAAGTAGACATTTAAACCTTTTCTTCATACAAATGCATTTTGCAAACAGAGCAGACCCAGATCAGACTGTCCTTGTATGAGCTTTCTGATCAGGCTCTGCTGTTTGCTTTGGAATAACAGAGATATGATTCTACAGTTTCTGCTATGGCAAAAATGTAATTAGTATTCATGATGTAATTAGATCTGCCATAAGATCTGCCATAGATATTCACAGAGTAAAGATTTAAAGACACTTCAATCTAGTAAATGTAAAACTGTAAATTATAAAAATGTAAAGTTGGTCAGCAGACTCTTCAAAATGTGGCCTCAGCAAGATTTTAGAGATGTTGCCTGAGATAAACTCAAGTATTGTAATACTATGCTGACGAATTACAAACAACCACAGGAAACCTTTCTAAACCAAACACTCAAACAAGTATCAGCATGCTTCTTTAACCCATTCCCTCATATAGACGACTCTGTAAAAGTCACTTTGTGAAACCATTGTGATAAATAGAGCATTTGCTCCTCTAGGAGTAGGAGCAAATGCTCTATTTATCACAATAGTTTCAAACCACAAGATTCTAAAAGTTTCCTTTTCTCTAGTTAACGCTCAAAGAGGTAAAAATGAGGTAATGGGTTAAGACAGCTGGCAAGTTAATGTGCGGTGAAACTCGCCCTGCATTAACCCTTCACCTCATGAACATTTTGTATGAAATCTCGACGTCATGAATATTAATTAGCCGAGTTTTATAATGGCATCATGACCATGGGAAAAGTTTACCATAGCAGAAACTGTTAAATCATATCTACATTTATTCATACACAAACAGAACAGATCTTGATCAGACAGCTCACACTGGAGCAGTCTATCTGGGTCAACTCTGTTTGCAAGGGCATTTATATGAAGTAATGGGTTCAGTAGACATCTTACTTAGATGATCTCAATTCTTCTTTACTAAAAGTGCTGCTTAGAGGCGTTTTACTGTATCTGAAAATCACAGACATTTATGGAATGTAAAGACGTATTATAGGCCATTTGTCTTGTATCACAGTCAGTTGAGCAGAATTCAACTAGAGGTTTTTGTCACAAAAACGGATGTCTCCCCTCTAATAAAAACAATATGTAAAGGGAAATCACTAAAAATGTTATGGACTTGATGATTGATACTTCCCCTCATTATGCGCTTTCCACACCACATTTTTCAAGAAGAAAATGATAACAGCTAATAACTTAAAAAATATTGATACCAGAGTTATGGCCCTTGTGCATGACGCTTACTTTCATCATGCTCTTTCCATAAATGAAATGTCATTCCAATAGCATCAGTCGAACAGGAGTTATTGATCGGACAAAAAATGTAACAAAGGGCAATAACTCCAAAAGTATTGCAGCCAGAGTTATGGCCTTTGTTCATGACACTTTCTCTCATCATGCTCTTTCCATGTATAAAGTTTCAATACAATGGCAAGAGCCATGTAGGAGTTATCGTCCGGACAAGAAAGCGTTAAACAAATGTACAAGGGGCAATAACTCTCAATTTATTGAAGCCAGAGTTAAGGACCTTATGCATGACACTTTCTCTTATCATGATCAATCCATGTATGAAGTTTCACTCCAATGGCATGTGCCATATAGGAGTTATCATCCTGACAAAAAATTGTGTGTTTTTTTTACAAAGGGCAATAACTCCAATATTAGTGAAGCCAGAGTTATGGACCTTGAGCATGACACTTTCTCTTATCATTGTCTTTCCATATATGAAGTTTCAATCCAATGGCATGAGCCATATAGGAGTTATCGCCCGGACAAAATATTTGTTGAAAAAATTACAAGGGCAATAACTCCATTATTAATGAAGCCAGAGTTATGGACCTTGTGTATGACACTTCCTCTGATTATGCTCTTTCCATATATCGAGGGCTTGGTGCAAAACTATTGTAACTCCTTCACAAAGTGAAGGAGTTACAATAGTTTTGCACCAAGCCCTCGATATGAAGTTTCAATCCAATGGCATGAGCCATATAGGAGTCCGGACAAAAAAGTCTGCATTTTTTTACAAGGGGCAATAACTCCTATATTAGTGAAGCCAGAGTTATGGACCTTGTGCATGACACTTCCTCTGATTATGCTCTTTCCATATATGAAGTTTCAATCAACTGGCATCAGGCATATTGAAGTTATCTTCCGGACAAAAAAGTGTGAATTTTTTTTACAAGGGGCAATAACTCCTATATTACTGAAGCCAGAGTTATGGACCTTGTGTATGACACTTCCTCTCATTATGCTCTTTCCATATATGAAGTTTCAATCAACTGGCATCAGGCATATTGAAGTTATCGTCCGGACAAAAAGTGTGACGGACAGACGGACGGACGGACAGACAGACAGACAACTCTCACGAAAACAATATGTCTCCCCCATATAAATATGGGGGGAGACATAATTAAGCTTTAGCAATCAATGGACAGATCAATTCAGCTGCATCCTAAAGGAAGGTACCTCCAGTGTTCTTTGAATAACCACACCAGTCTCCATATTCTGATATTCAACTCAATATCTGATCAAGCCCTGCAGGATTATCCTATTCATCATAAATACTTGGAAAGTTGCAGAGCATACATTGTATTTAAATTAGATCTTTGAGCAGATGAAATTTTCGTGTATGTTTGGTTCCAGATCAAACTGCTTTGAAGGAGCAGTCTGATCAGGGTCTACCCTATTTGCTACGCCATTAGTTTCGTTTAATTTTTTTGAAGCAGTGCTTAAATGACCATAACAAATCAGAGTACAGAAGAGAAAGGGGTCCAAATGTTTAGTGTAAATAAAGTAAGCACTGATTTATTTCTTCATTTGTAATAAACATACAACAGGGAAACGGTTAAGCAGGTTAATTGTTAAAGTCATACAGAACAGTGGAACAAAGTCATACAGAGCTGATTTGACCAGTCATACAGAGCTGAGTGGACCAAAGTACATGTGTAATACAGAGACCAGAGTCATACATAGCTGAGTGGACCAAAGTCATACAGAGCATGAGCATTTTTTAACTGCATTTAACATTTGAGATTCTTATTTAACCCTTTCCCTGTTAAATATTCACGTAGGAAATAATGACATCCATGATTATTCATGCTCTGAATTTTCATAATGGCATATGTACACAGGATTTTTTGGTATTACTAAAAACTTTTTATATATGTGTAATGGCAAATATGATTATGCACATGAAGTATAGGTAGAAGTTGTAGATCTATTATAATTTCATAAGCAAACAGAGCAGACTCTGATCAGACAGCTTCTACAGGAGCCCTCTTATCTGGGCCTACTCTGCAGAGGCATAAAAAAGCACTTATGGAGGAAAGAGTTAACAAAATAACTAATCTGTCAAAATGACACCTTAGCCATGACTGAGACACTTAAGTCCTTGCATGTGATATACTAATGCATTGTATGCTGATGAATACTAAGGAAAATACATATATAACCTATACATGTACAATATATAGCTGTTTGAAAACAATCACATCATAGAAATCTATAATTAATGTAAAGACCTATTTTAGGCCATTTGTTAACCCTTCCCTCTGACACTTTTTCATGATTTTGCAAACAGACTAGATCCTGTCTGATCAGTGTCTGCTCTGTTTGCTTATGAAATTATAATAGATCGGACTACATTTTCCACCAATACCGAAAATTCATGTGGACATATGCCATTATAAAATTCAGTTAATATTCATGATATTATTTCTTACATAAATTAATATAGGGAAAGGGTTAAAACATGTATCATAACAATCTGATGAAAATTAAGTCAAGCCTCCATAATTTATGGACGGATAAATTATTCATGAACTTATGGACGGGTCAGTCTTTAGCAAATATTAGTTCAGAGATCCTGGTCCAAGGTTATATAACTTCTGAGTCTGAGATCATTCTCAAGTATCTGATAAGTCAGATTGTGAGCAAGCTCAGAATCTGACCATTCAGATGCATGAGCAAAAAGCAAAAAAGTTTAATAACCTAGGGTTCATATTTTGAAATTTCACAAATTTCTCATATAACAGTTTCAGCTTTGAATCAACTGTATGTTCAACTACTATCACACACAAGCACATAAACAAACAAACAAAAGGTCCATGATGACCCTCTATCGCTCACCTGAGAAAAGATGCTGACTTCATTATTACAAATTTTGAAAGATCAATAGAAACATAACTGTAAAACTAATGGTTTAACTTCCCTTACAATCAAACATGGTCAAACGTGTTCTCCTTCATGTACAAGATTTATTCATACATTCCATCGTACACACACAGAAATAATGTCTAGAGTGCAACAACACACACAGGAATATCAGCTATCTACTTGCAAATTTGTTACTTTTTTTAGGTCACATACTTTTGAAGGTTTACCATTTACCTGTTCAATATTCATGTAAAAAATAATAACATCACGAACATCTATTAGCTGAATTTTTTAACCCATTACCTTATATTGATGCTTTTTGACGCCTCTGCAAAAGTCACTTGTTGAAACTATTGTGATAAATAGAGCATTTGCTCCTAAAGGAGCAAATGCTCTATTTATCACAATGGTTTCAAACTACAAAATTCTAAAATTTTCCTTTTCTCTAGTTAATCGTTAATCCTTTTCGGTAGATTTATTCAAAGTGGTTAGATCTAAAAATAGCCTATGGAGTAAAGGGTTAAACACAGGAATTTTTTTTAACCTTGGAAGAAACTGTAGAATCACATCTACATAAATCAATAACAAATAGAGCAGACCCGAATCAGATGGCCTCTACAGGAGCCATCTGATCTGAGTCTACTCTGTAAAAGCAAGGGCCTGAAAAAGCATTTAAATGAAGGAAAGAGTTAAGGGGTAAAATAAGCATCCAAAAATGCATTGTCAGTTTATGATTAGGATCTGTGAAAAAGCCATGGTTTTTTTATCTTATGAAAATTATACATTCATTAACGATCAACCAAGGAATGTTTCTATAAAATCATTTTGACATTAGACAATACTTTGAGATTTTTAAATGTCTGCTATTCAACTATCTACGCCTATGGAAGCCATGTGTATTACATATATTGTGTGAAACTAACATAAAAGAATTTCGTAGAAAATCAACCAAGAAAAATTTCTGCATGGATGACCAATATTGCAGAGCCCCCACTCAAGGATCATTTCTGCAGTTTGAAATTTATCCAAAAACAGAAACTGTAGAATAAGAGCTGTATTATTCCATAAGCAAACAGAGCAGACCCTGATCAGATGGCTCCTATAGGAGCCGTCTGATCTGGAACTAAAAATTGCAAAGGTGTAGAAAGGCGTATTTATGGAGTAAAGGGTTAAGTTAGTGGGAAGGTTGCATAAATGACACAGCACTATCACAATAGCTCATCTAGGCCATTTGTACCAGGTAAGATAAAAATATACTTTCTATAACTTAAACTAAAGTACAAAAAGGCTTTTATCGAAAAAGCAGTAGATTTCTAGATCTTGATGTTCTATCACCGGTCCCTCTATAATCTGTTGGTCTATGTTGAACTTGATAAAGTCGTTCTTTTAGTTCATGACGTTTTACAAGATCCTGGATATAGGAACTGTCATAGCTGTCCGAAGAATACTTGGACAAAACATCACCATAACGATCTTTCAATCGCTGGTTTTCCTTTCCAAACACATCAAATGACACTTTCTTCTTTGGTGTTTCTGGATCTTTCTTTTTGGTTAGGCATGATGCCAAGCCATCTCCAGAGGAGTCTGTGGAAAGAAAAATGAAGATTTAACCCATTACCTGATAAATATTCATGCGTGATTCAACCCTTTATTAATAAAAAATATGCAAATTTATTTCCACGGCTATACCATACCTGAAAACAAACAGATCAGACCCTGATCTCAAGTCAACTCTGTTTACAAAGATGTCAAGCGGCATCTCTATCAAGTAAAGGTGATGAATACCCTTGCACAGCAGCCTTGATCGCACATCAACGGGCGGATCCAACCATACAGGATATACATGTATGCCAAAATGACAATAAAATACTCAAAGTTCAAAGGAAGATAATTCTGCAATGCCTAGTGCTAAATGCATGAAAATTGCATCTTGCACATCTACTGTTTGTGGTTATTCTATATGGCAAGTATTAATTCAATAACTTTCAAATTGAAGGAGGAACTTGCGACACAAACTACCTATGTATCATGCCAAAATCTCAAAGGGAGATAATTCTGCAATACCATGTGTTAAACATATGAAAGTTGCGTCTTGCACATCTACTATGCATCTACTCATAATATATACCAATTATAAAACTTTCAAATTGAAGGAGGAGTTCATGACACCAACTACCCATGTTTCACACCAAAATGACAACAAGAGTGCCAGTGGGCACACAATATACGCCTGTCAAGGTCTTGTTCAACATAAACTGAGGGTAATGTATTTGCTAAAAGCAAATGCTAAGTTAACAAGATGTGTTTGTGAAACACTATGCCCCCTCAATATGATATTTGACCCTGAATGATGACCTTGATCTTGACATGTCACTCCTCAAACTGTGCAGCTTCATGGGGTACACATGCATACCAAATATCAAGTCTGTATCTCTAATGGTTCAAAAGTTATGGCCAATGGCAAAAGTTGGTGACCTTTGACCATGAAGGATGACCTTGACATGTCACCTCTCAAACTGTGCGGCTTCATGAGATACACATGCATACCAGTATCAAGGCTGTATATCTACTGGTTCAAACGTTATGACCAATGTTAATGACCTTTGACCTTCAAAGATGACCTTGACATGTCACCCCTCACTGTGCAGCCAAATGAGAAACACATATACACAAATTATCTAGTCTGTATCTCTACTGGTTCAAAAGTTATGGCCAATGTTAAAGGCGGTGACCTTTGACCCTGAAAGATGACCTTGACCTTGACATGTCACCTCCAAACTGTGCAGCTTCATGAGATACACATGCATACCAAATGTCAAGTCTGTATCTACAGGTTCAAACGTTATGGCCAGTGTTAAAGTCGGTGACCTTTGACCCTAAAAGATGACCTTTACCTTGACATGTTGCCCCTCAAAATGTGCAGCTTCATGAGATACACATGCATACCAAATATCAAGACTCTATCTCTATTGGTTCAAAAGTTATGGCCAATTTAAAGTTGGCGACCTTTGACCCTGAAGGATGACCTTGACATGTCACCCCTCAAACTGTGCAGCTTCATGAGATACACAAGTATGCCAAATATCAAGTCTCTATCTGTACTGGTTCAAAAGTTATGGCCAATGTTAAAGTCGGTGATTTGACCTATATGTTTGACCTCTGACCGTTAAGGGTGACCTTGACCTTTACATGTCACACCTCAAAATGTGCGGCTTTATGAGATACATATGCATGCTAAATATCAAGTTTCTATCCGTACTGGCTCAGAAGTTATGACCAATGTTAAAGTTGCTGACAAACAAACAAACAAACAAACAGACAGGGCAAAAACAATATGCCCCCCAGATTTGATCTGGGGGGCATAAAAATGGCCATAATTCTGTCAAAATGCTTGACAGAGTTGTGTACTTTTGCATACAGGTGAAGGTTGTGATGGTAAACAAGTGTCTCATGTTTCAAAGCTTTATCGCAAAGGGTTATGTAAATAAGTGGACATATAAAAATGTGCTCCACATAAATTGAGGTTAACATTTTTGCTTTATGCAAATGCTAAATGCAAATTCTAAGTCCAATTGTGTGACCTTGACCTTGGATAAACGTACCGGGAAACACCCATGCTACTGTAGCAAGTCCAGATAAACATTGTGGTGAAATCTGAGAAGGATCAACCATGCAGAACTTGAGTTAGAGATGTTACAGACAGACAGACAGGTTAACAGTTTTGCTAAACACAAGTTCCAAGTCCAATTAAGTGACCTTGACCTTGGATATACATACAGGAACTGGGCATGCTACTGTAGCATAGCCAGATAAACATTGTGGTTAAATTTGGGAAGGATCCATCAAGCGAAACTTGAGTTAGAGATATTACAGACAGACAGACGGACGGAGAGACAGCGCCATTCCATAATACGTTCTGTTTTTTCAAATGGGCGTATAAAAATTACTCAAAGTTGAAGGTGAGATTTATTCTGCCATGTCTTGCACTAAAAACATGAAAATTGTGTCTTGCCATTCTCCTGTTCATGGTTATTAAGTACAGTATACCAAATATAAATTCAATAACTTTCAAATTGATGGAGGCGTTTGTGACACAAACTACCTATGTTTAAATGTGTAAGGATTGACCAGCCATCAGAGTGATTCCAGTATACCCTCTCAAACTTTGTTTGCTAGAGTATCATAATGACACCATAAAAATTTATTTTTTAAATTATTATGATAGAATATTTACATCAGCTATTTTGGTATTGCTAGAAACTGTAGTTAGATCTATCATAATTTCATAAACAAGCAGAGCAGACCCTGATCAGATGGCTCCAATAAGAGCAGTCTAATCTAGGTCTAGTCCGTTTTTAAAGGTGTGTTACGGCATTGCTTTGAAGGAAAGGGTTAAGTTATGTGCAAATGTGAATGATGCATCATCAATTTGCTAGCTGCTCTGTCTGTGCAAAAGTGAATGCAAGATGAAAACAATGGTGAAAAAAAGCATTGTACTAAACTTGAAATTATTGTTAGTCTCAAAAACCTGTTCCCAAAAATAAATTTGATTTAACAACATTTATTAACCCTTAACTGATGATTATTCATGGAAGAAATAATGACATCATGAATATTAATTAGAATGTTTGGCCATTGCATTAACTGTGAAATCGGATCTTTAATATTCCATAAGCAACCAGAGCAGACCCTGATCAAATGGGTCCTGCGGGAGCCATCTGATCTGGGTCTACTCTGTTCACAAAGGGGGTCTTTATCAGGGAAAGGGTTAATACATGTAATACAACTGTTGAACATTTTGGAAAGGAAAAGAACTCACCATAAAATGATTTTTTCATCATCATAAATATAACAAAGAGAGGTAAAATATTCTCACTACATGTATATAGTAAGCAAGGGTTTCAGTATGAATTCTTTTTTCTTGGCAAAAAATGTAGAATCAGATCTATATAATTCCACAAATAGGGTAGACCCAGATCACACGACTCCAACAGGAGCCATCTGGTATGGGTCTACTCTATTTGAAAAGGCATTTATACGAGGTAAAGGATTCATACTGACTGACTTTCTTATCTCCCTTCTTCCGTTAACCCTTTACTCCATGAATATTCATGTAAGAAATAATGACATCATGAATATTAATTAGATTAATTGTTATAATGGCAAATGGACACAGGAATTTTGGCCATGGCAGGAACTGTGGAATCATATCCATATTATATCATAAGCAAACAGAGTAGACCCAGATCAGACGGCTCCTGTAGGAGCTGTCTGATCTGGGTCTACTCTGTTTGCAAAGGCGTAGAAAGGCGTATTTATGGAGTAAAGGGTTAATAACATAAAGACCATAGTAAATTTGCTTATCAACCTGTAGCATGATTTCAAATACATCTATGTACTATCATTTTGCAGCAAGTCCAGTGTGGGCAAGTCATTTTGTCTCAAGTATTCCTGGCAATATTTCACTTCTGATCATAATTAGAAATTAACAAATGGTAGAATTTCTCTTAAGTGGTCATTTAATAAACACGAGAGTAAGAGACTGCTTAAATGCAGAATGAAAATAACACAGGAAGCTGATAAAACCATTCTACATTAAGTTACCACCCATCTTTGAAAGAGAATTAAGACTTATCTTCAATGACCATTGTAAAGAGGTTTTACTGTATTGCTTTGTTTTATATGCCATGATATTGGGTGATTGAGTATAGTGAATGTGCCAATATTTAAAAGTTTAATGATGAAGCCCATAAAAATTGAGCTAGAACATGGACACAAATGTGTCTGGCTTACAGACAATATGGTCCATATGTATCTCATTCTACACATATGACAATAATAATTTTCGAAAAAAAATGTGAAAAACTATGCTCCCAATAGGCACTTTGATCTATAGTTTAGATGTTTGATCTTGACAATGACATGGCACAACTCAAATGTTACAGCTTCATGAGAGGAGTATACAACTATACATGCCCAGCATAAATCTCTATCTATAATAGTTTGAAAGTGACCGCCACAGTTACAGTTTCAGAGACAGACACACAAACCAACAGACACACAGATCAACCAAAACCAATATAGCCCCATTCTAGATCTTGGGGGCATAAAATTCCTAATATGACCTATATTTAAATGCAAATTGAAAGTAAACAAGAGCCGTGTGTGGCGCCAACGCCTGTTTGATTTGGTGCTTGTTCACTGCATACACTTCTCCTCAAAGAGATCTAACAACCTATGAAGTTTCATGTTGATACCTTTTATACTTTTTTATTAATCAGCTACATGAGCTACAAGTTTTTGCATGCCGTTGACGACGCCAACGCCTACAACCCAGTGATCACAATAACTGGACTTTTTCTTCGAAAACAGATGAGCTAAAATTGATGTCAGAAAAAAAAAATATCAGGAAAAATATATTTCACTGCATTTCAAAATTATCACTGCTAATATAAACATTGAAATGTTTGATTTTTCTGTACACCTCATCCTTTCCTCTCATAGAAAGTCTTCAGTGGTTTTACTCTTAGTACAGGAGAAAGATGGCATTTGTCTTTACCTGACACACTTGATGCCTCCCTGTCACCCCGTAAAAGTCGTTCTGTATCCAGCCGCATCTTTCTTTCATACTCTTGTAATAAAGACTCCGCTCTGAAAATTTATGCACTCATAAAAATTGTAATTATTAAAAAAAATTAAAAATATCTTGATATCTTAATTCAGAAGTCTGATTTGCAACACTGGATATAAACTGCTCTCTTGAAATTGCCAATCCCTATCAATATGTAAATTGTCATGTATTTAAAGAATTTGATATTTTTCTGTTGAAAAACTGTCTTTTAACTATAAAATACACAAGACATTTCAGGCTTATGAATTATATAATTTTTTGCATAAAACAAATGTGGCAGAAATTTAATTGATAGCAGTTGACATTTTTTTAAATAATCAAAACGTTGTCTAGCCTTATAAACATCTAACCAAATCCTTTAACAGGCCTTTCAACATACCTGCTATGTTTCTCATTTGCTAACTTCTCTCGCACAGCTGCACATTTCTCCTTGTCTTCAACAAGCTTTTCCCTTATGCTGACTTCTCTCTCCCTTTCTGTGTGGGAAAATATCACAATCATTATCAGATGTATTGCTTCAAATTACACATGATTAAATGGAAACATATTTCTCTAGACATAGTCACTGACTTTATTTATCTTAACCCATTTCCACATAGGCTATTTTTAGACCCAACCGCTTTGAATGAATCTACTGAAAAGGTGCATTTACTAGAGAAAAGGAATTTTTTTAGAATTGTGTAGTTTTAAAACCACTGTGATAAATAGAGCATTTGCTCCTATGGAGCAAATGCTCTATTTATCACAATGATTTCAAAAATGTGAATTTTACAGAGGTGTAGAAAGGATAATTTATGGAGGAAAGAGTTAACCATTGGAGTTAAAATTCTAAGAAAGAACACAGAAAAGAAAAGGACATCACTGAAGTGAATTCTTATCTCCATCAAGACATTAACCAAAGAGAAGGTCTAATTAGCACTCATGAAGATTTTTATCAAGGCCTTAACAAACAAGAGTGTCATATTAGCACTGACAAAGATTTTTATCAAGGCCTTAACCAACAAGAGTGTCACATTAGCACTGACAAAGATTTTTATCAAGGCCTTAACCAACAAGAGTGTCATATTAGCACTGACAAAGATTTTTATCAAGGCCTTAACCAGCAAGAGTGTCATATTAGCATCATATTAGCACTGACGAAGATTTTTATCAAGACCTTAACCAACAAGAGTATCATAGCACTGACAAAGATTTTTATCTAGAATTTCACCAACAAGAATGTCATATTAGCACTGTGAAAGATTTTTATCTTGACCTTAACCGTCAAAAGTGTCATAGCACTTCATCAAGAGTGTCATATTAGCACTGACAAAGATTTCTATCTTGACCTTAACCATCAAGAGTGTCATAGCACTGATGAAGATTAGTATCTAGAACTTCACCAACAAGAGTGTCATATCAGCATTGTCAAAGATTTTTATGAAGACCTTAACCAACAAGAGTGTCATAGCACGGACTAAGATTTTTATCTAGAACTTCACCAACAAGAGTGTCATATTAGCACTGACAAAGATTTTTATCTAGACCTTAACCAACAAGAGTGTCATATTAGTCTAGAACTGACGAAGATTTTTATCAAGAACTTCACCAATCAGATGGCCAGGATAGCCCTCAAGAATATTTTTATTAAGGCCTTCACCAACAATACCACCAGGATGGCTCTGATGAGGTTATTCATCAAGACCTTCACCAACAATATGGACTGGAAATCTCGGATGAGGTTATTGATCAAGACCCTACACCAACAAGAGGGCTAAGATGGCTCAGAATAACATGGGAGCTTTCTGTATTGCTTTCAATCTGCATTAAGCAACTACATGTGTACAAAATGCAAGAAGCTCATTTTAAAAAATGTTATGCACCTGGGAGATAATGCAGTATTTCAGTCTACTCTGCTGCTGCTTCATCCTTTACCTGATGAATAATCATGCAATGCTCTGCCCATTGTGAATACATGTATTTACTAATTTAATTCTTGTATCAAAATATGAAATAAGGAAATTCATTGCCATAGTAAACATAAGTCAGGTCTGTAACACATATGAGCAAATGGAGCAGACTCCGATCAGGTAGCTCCTACAGGGGCTGTTTGATTTGGGTCTACTGTTTGAAAAGGCATAACATGATGGAATCAACAAGTAGAAGTTTAATGTAAAATGAAATTTACTCAGAAGGCTCTTTAACCCTTTACTCCTTAAATACGCCTTTCTACGCCTTTGCAAACAGAGTAGACCCAGATCAGATGGCTCCTGATCAGGGTCTGTTCTGTTTGCTTATGATATAGTATAAATATGATTCTACAGTTTCTGCCATGGCCAAATCTTCCTTAGTCCATGTTATATTATGAAAATTAATTCAATTAATATTCATGATGTCTTCATTTCCTACATGAATATTCATGGAGTAAAGGGTTATGCCACTACTAGTTTTAAAGACAGTAAACTTCATGTAAGTGGTTGTTCTCAATCTTTGGGAATGTTTTACCAATTTGACATTTTTTACCATTTTGACAATCTATTTAATCCTTCACCCCATAAATATGCCTTTCTATGCCTTTGCAAACAGAGTAGACCCAGATTAGACGGCTCATGTAGGAGCTATCTAATCAGGGTCTGCTCTGTTTGCTTATGATATAAAAATAGATGATTCAACAATTTCTGCCATGGTTGTGTGCTACTGTAACAATTAATCTATTTAATATTCATGATGTCATTATTTCTTACATGAATATTGATGGAGTAAAGGGTTAAGACTGATTCAGAAAATTACTCACGATCAAGTGCTCGTTTCTTCTCCTCCAGACTTCTCTCTAGTGATCTAAGCTCACCTTCCCAACCTCTTAGATCTGAGTTATTCTGTTGGTTGGACATTTTACGTTCAAGTTTTGCATGTTTTGCTACCACTACCTGCATAGCTAAAAATTCCTCAATGCTAGGCCGCTTCACAACCTATATGTGTAAACAAATAAACATGTCTAAATGAATGTTATCCCCACAAGTTGTGTGTTATTTATGAACATTATAGTAAACTATGAACAAGAGTTAATAAATATTCTATTCTAATTGCATGCAGCTATATATGTGACATTTTAAACCCTTTCCTCAATAATTATCAATATAAGAATTCAGTACCACATGATCTGTGATGGACTAAAGTTTTACAAATTAACCCTTTGCTCCATGAATATTCATGAATAAAATATTGACATGATGAACAGAATATCAATTAGATTAATTGTTTTAATTGTTTTAACCGCACATGGACACTGGAATTTTTGGAGATGGAAAAGGCAGAATCTGTAGAATCATATCTATTTCATAAGCAAACAGAGCAGAGCTTGATCAGACCACTCCTACAGGAGCTGACTGATTGGAGTCTACACTGTTTGCAAAAGCACAGAAAGGCATATTTATGGAATAATGTGTCCTAAACTTCCGAAACAGATCTATATTATTCCAGAAGCAAACTGTTTTCAGAGGTGCCAAAAATGGTCTATATGAGGCAAAGGGTTCATCTTGTACTCCATAAATACGCCCTTCTATGCCTTTGCACACAGAGCAGACCCAGATCAGACAGCTCCTATAGGAGCTGTCTGATCAGGGTCTGCTCTGTTTGCTTATGATGTAATATAGATATGATTCAACAGATTTTGCCATAGCTAAAAATGCCTGTGTTTATGTGTTATTATAACAATTACTAGTAATCTAATTCATTTCCATGTCATTATTTCTGACATGAATATTCATGGAGTAAAGGGTTAATATTCCGTATTTTCATGATCAATTGCACCATGAATTAATTATATGAAGCAAAGGGTTAATATTACGTATTTTCATGGTAAAATATACCATAAATGAATGACTAACCTCAACATGCAGCATGTTTCCTATCACCATATTGAGATCATCTGTGTATCTATGAGGGATACGATTAAACTCTCCAAGTCGAATCTTCCTGTTCAGTTCTGTCTGACTAGATGCTATGAATGGTGGATGAAGGGCACACAATTCATACAGCACACAACCCATCGACCAGATGTCACTCTTCTCATTGTATGACATGTTATTTACAAGCTCCTGAATACAAACACAAGTGAGATGGTATTAAAGTAAAACATTTCAACCAGGCTTTGTAATAAATCAGCAGGCAAGAAACAGATAAATGATAATAAAATACAGTAACATGCTTAAGCTCTAGCAGTTATAGTTTTCAGGAATTTCAATAATTTTAGCTCTCTTGGCAAAGGTTCATCTATTGAATATTTTGCAAAATTATCCCCTAATAGATGCCAAAATTTAGCCTTACCTGTGATGGCCAAGGTGGGTTTTTTTCTCAAATAATAGTTTTAACAATTTGGGTTAATTTTGGTCACCTAAAGAACAAAATGTTACTGACATTGAGCTGATGGTTTATCAGAAGACTTGAAAAACCCCAAAGCCATATGGGAAAATTAACCCCGCCTCTGGCAGCAAAAAATCAAAATAGTTTGAACAATTTCGAAGGATCATTCTGCCAAATTATATTGACATCGAGCCAGTGGTGTTAGAAGATTGCTTAAAAGGTTTTCCTTTTGGTTGCCATGGTAATCAGTGTTATACATAGAATAGAAATCTTTGAACAGATTTAAGAATAGACCATAAGAGGAACATCGCAGTAAAGTTTAATCAACTTCCTCTCTGTAGTTTCTGAGGAGACGTTTAAAGCGAAACTGAATGGCCAGATGACTGATGGTGGACAATCACAAAAGCTCACCCTTAGCATATAATCATCAGACAGTGAGACTGTCAACATATACAACTTCTTAACCCTTCCATTCATCTAAACATCTTTCAACCCTATGCAAACAGAGTATACCCAGAACAAAAAGCTCCTATAACTTCATGATGTCATTATTTCTTACATGAATATTCAAAAGGGAAAGAGTTATGTTTTAAAAACAAGAGTTCTAGATGTATCTCTCCAGACCCTTGGTAAATTGTACCTAGGATGTTTGAATAAATTAACTCTAATACTTAATCAGAATACACAGCCTGTTATGTTATACATAAATAAGAGGCTTTAATCTAAACCTAAGACTGGAGTTTACAGTCAGGCTGGCCAAAAATCATTCTTGAGACGACAGAATGCATACCAGGCCTTTTAAGGCCCTTTTCCTAGCAATTCTGGGGAAAATGCATTTTAATAATTAGGGACTCTCAAAGATATGGAATGCATTTTTGATCCCATTTTATGCATTTTTTTTATTCTTTTCTTTTTTTAGCATTTTAAACAAAATGTGGCCTCTATTGGGATTTTTTCCCAAAAAATTGGGGAAAATGTGACCTATTTTGCATTGGGAATGGGTCCTTTCGACAGACAAGTGTAGACGCCAGAAATTACCAGCATACTGAAATTTCAAACTAATACAGATAAAGCAAGTTTTCACTTACTGGGCTCATATAGTATGGTGTCCCTACATATGTGTTGGCAAAGCTAGTGTCATGATGCAGCACCCTGGCCAAGCCAAAGTCCCCGAGTTTCACATTATTTTCAGTGTCTAGAAATACATTGGCTGGCTTCATGTCTCGATGAAGGACAGCCCGACCATTCTTACGCTGGTGGCATTCTTTGAGAGCAAGAGTAAGCTGAACAAGAATCTTCCAAACGAAGTCTTCATCAAAGTGTGTCCTATCAAACAAAATCATCAACATTTAATTGTAACTGTTGTCAGGTGTCTAGTAAAATAACTAAGATACAACAAAATGTGTAACTGAACAAGTTAATCCACTCCGTTTCTTGATAAATGTCTACATGCACTACAATAGGCCCTATTAGGGTACAGCCAATTAAACAAGAGCATCACAAGTTCTTGTAAAAATCAATATTTTAACCCTTTCTTTATTGAACATGTGTGTGTTAATTGGTCATTTCAGGAAAATTAACTTAATTTTAATGATGTACAATTTTCAAAGAAACTTTTTGCTTTGACAAAATTTGTAGGATCATATCTATATAAGTTAATAAGCAAACAGAGCAGACCCTGATCAGACAGCCCCTACTGGAGCTGTCTGATCTTGGTCTACTCTGTTTACAAAGGAATGGCCCAATAGTACATAATAGGTAATACATTCATGACTTTTCTACTTGCTTTCTTAACCCATTACCTCATAGGCCATTTTTAGACCAAACCTTATTGAATAAATATAATGGAAAGGAACATTTATTTAATAGATTTTTGTAGGTTTTAAACCATTCTGATAAATAGAGCAAATGCTCTATTTATCACAATGATTTCAAAAGGTGACTTTTACAGAGGCATCAAAAGGTGTCAATATGAGGGAATGGTTTAAATGAGATTCATATCTAACACTACAATACCATCAATTCAACATAAACATTAACCCTTTCCTTCATAGAAACAAATTTGCATGTCTTTGCAAACAGAGTAAACCCAGATCAGACAACTCTTGTAGGAGCGGTCTAATCAGGATCTGCTGTTTGCTTATGATATTATAATAGATCTGACCCTACAGTTTCTACCAATACCAAAACTCCTGTGTACTTATGCCATCATAAACAAATCAGCTATGCATATTCATGATGTCATTAATTCTTACATGAATATTCAAGAAGTAAAGGATTAACCCTCTACTTAGGTAAGAAATAATGAAGTTATGAATATTAAATACATGTAGATTGATTTTTAACAACAGTACATAGACACATGAATATTTGGTGATGGCAGAAACTGTAAAATCATATCTATATTATATCATAGGCAGACAGAGCAGACCCTGATCAGACAACTCCTACTGGAGCCGTATGATCTGTTTGCAAAGGCATAGAAAGGTGTATTTATGGAGTAAAGGGTTAAGTAAGCATACAATTCCATTTTCATCTACAGCAACACATATAGTCAACCACAATTAACTTACGAGCTTATAAACCCATGTTTCACTTACCCATCTCTTTTATGATTTGCTATAAGTGTTGATAAGTCCCCTCCTTTACAGTACTCCATTATAATATAAATAGTTGTCCTTGCCCGATCGATGATTCGATCATAGTACCTAACTATGTATGGGGATTTCAGCTCTCGTAGAAGGTTCACTTCAGATACCAGCATCTGTTTTTCTGCCTCTGTCATAGACCCATAGTCCAGTTCTTTCCAAACCAACACCTAAATAAACACAATCAGGTCCAGAATAGCCATACTTCTCAAGTAAGGCTACATACTTATGATATTTCTATAAAGGCATGCACATGTATTTGTAACTCATGCAATATGGCTGGTAGGAAGCTAAGGAATTGTTTGATACTCTGGGCTTTTTTGAAAAGATATGAATCACAATGTACAGTAAAACCTCTCCATAACGGCCACTAAATTACACCAAGTATTTTGTGTTAAAAGCAGGTGGCTGCTTAAAGCAAGGTGAAAGTAAAACAGAACGCTCCTATAGGAGCGTTCTGTTTTACTTTCACCTTGCTTTAAGCAGCCACCTGTCCTAAATACCAACTAATTAACAAAATTTAGTGGCCCTTATAGAGAGGTTTTTACTGTAGTACATACAAAGACAGGGCGGAAAAGCAAACAAGCAGTTAGCCAACAATTTCATTTATTTAAAGCAGTTGGATCTAAAAGCAGCCTATGAGAGAATGGTTTAACCCTTTACTTGATAAAGACACGCAGTAGACCCTGTCACCCAGATCAGACAGCTCCTATAGGAGTTTTCCCAATTAGAGTCAGTCTGCTTTGTTTGCTCATGGAACAATACAGATCAGTTGTTTCACTACCCTGACATTTTTACTACAGTCCTTCATTATCCAATCTGAAGTTTCACTATCCATGCATTTTTGCTACCTCAAAAATTTGAATATGATTCACAGCCCAACATAAAACATTAAAAACATACTGTGTAATGCCATATTTTAAAGTTTTATTGATATTGGCATAATTTAACAAAAAATCATCGACATGTCAATATCACTATTACATGAAGCTTCAAGAAATTGTCGCAAATTGTTTGCCAAATAAACAATGCGCATGCAAAGAATGTACCATATATTAACCCATTTCTCTAAAAGTTTCTCTAATAAACATTCGCGAAGGAATTGGTCAATTCATGAATTAATTCCTATGATCAAAATTCTGACAAAAACTGTATGATCAAAGCTTCTTACATTATATAATATATATGTTTCATATCTAAAGTGTCATCCTCCTATACAGTTTGAAACTTTCACAGATGAACAACATTGACGTGAAGAAGTGCATAAAGAAAGAGATCATGACTGCAATATTATTTGTTGCATTAGTAATTTAGTTGTATGAGCTGCTATTTGGTTATTAGAGAGGTTTCGATTCCTTACTTGTACGTGTACGTATACGTGAAAGCCATAGTGCGTCATCATTTCGGTGTGTGACGTCATCAATATATGTGTAAATATCATCAGTCTTTGACGTTCTCAACGTGTAGGATTGCTTCTAGAAGTTTCAGCAAAACGTATAGCTTTATCATCGTTTAACCCTTTCCCTGTTCTATAGTTAGGCCAATTTTCAGTACCTACTGAATATTCATTAACAAAATAGTTCTAAAGAATTCTTGAAGGTGGAACATTTAGACATTTTAGAAAGTAAAGAAATTGATCTGGGTCTACTCTGTTTGCAAATGCGTGAAAACACATTTATATGAGGGAAAGGGTTAATGCCTATTTTTCACATGTTTTCTAGTAAAATGTGTTGATAGAATGTTAGTACCAACCCTTCTCTTTGTGTCACAACAGTTAATTTACGCGAGAAGGGAAATTAAAGGTGTTTAATATAATAATTTGTGACCCAGTTGAAAAGTTCATCTGAACCGAGTCATGGGGTTTTGTATGTCAATTTGGCTTTGCATTAATTCTGTGTATGCTTCTTATTTGTGATTCAGTCTGTCTGTCTGTCCGTCCGTATGTACGACCACCCACCCCTCCGCTCAGCCGTCTGTCTTTAAATCTGTCTGTCTGCCGTCCTGTCTGCCTGCGATATTATGCTTATTTTGCTATCTGTGATTGTTTAATGTTGCTTTTATTAATGCGAATGTTAATGAAATGTCGGTGTTAAAAGCTCTGCCGAGCGTATGTTATTTGTTAATTCTGTACCGACTTGTAATAAAATATTACTTGGCTTGACTTCACTGCCTGTCTGTCTATCTGTCTGCCTGCATGTCTGTCTGTCTAACATTCTCCCTCTATACTGTATGTCTGTCTGTCTATCTGTATATATATCTGTCTGTATATCTGTATCTATTTGTATATCTATCTATCTTTCTACATGTCTGCCTATCAATCTGTCCATCGATATGTCTAATTATCTGTATGTTTATCAACCTGTCTATCTGCCTGTATATCAAACTGTATCGATCAGTCTGTCTATTTGTCTCCCTGCATGCCTGTCAGTCTGTCTGTCCGTATATTTTCTGTCTATGTTCGTCTTTGTGGCCTAATTTTCCTGCTTTATGCAATTTCTAGTTCTTCCTAATCTCTTTTATTTTAAAGAAAATGGCATGGCTCCGCACAAAGTCGTATCGTGACACATTACCCGTACGAGTACACGTTATCTGATTTCGAAACATGATTTTGAAAATTCAGGAACGTATACGTGTACGTGTAGACACACGTATACGTACATGTACAAGTAAGAAATCGAAACCTCTCTATTAATTACTACTCTACTCCATGAATATTCATGCAAGAAATAATGACCTCATGACTGTTAATTAGATTGTTTTAATAGCACTTGTACACAGGAATTTTTGTCCATGGCAGAAGCTGTAGAATCATATCTATATTATATCATAAGCAAACAGAGTAGACCCTGATCTGACAGCTCCTATAGGAGCTGTCTGAACTGGGTCTATTCTGTTTGCAAAGGCGTAGTAAGGAGTATTTATGGAGTAAAGAGTTAAGGACACAACTTCTTGCTAGGTAGAAAATCAACTGTAGCAAACTGCCATGGTAGCGAAAGTGGCGGGTAGCGAAACATAATGTAAATTGATCCAATTCGACTTTTACTGCCGTATCCAAATTTTCATTTCATGCCATTATAAAAGTCCTGATAATCAATAGTCATAAAGCAACAACTGTAACAAATATTTATTAAGTAAAAGATTAAAATTCTTTTACCTTCCCATCTCGTTTTCTCCGAATCTTCTTGCATGTTCCATATGAACCAATTCCAATAGTAGACACTACTTCAAAGTCATCAAGGGTTGTTGTTTTTGACCTGCAAAATAAACAACAGCAATATAATGAGACTGAATCTTCATTGTGGATACAGCTAGAAATATGTCCAGGAGCAGATAAGGGGAGTATTTGGGTATTTCACTCAAATAAATACTCAAAGAAATTAATAAGCACTGGATAGTACTCTAAAAGAATTGGCTTCACTCGATTTTGTCCAAATAAGTGGGGTGAAAAGTTTGGGGAATTAGTTCAAGTTGTAAAATACTTGTTTTGAGCAAACACTGGTGTAACATGATCCTTATACTCAGGCATTTGGAAAAAGCAATGTTTCTTCAGTTTGTAAAACAAATTCAATAACCGTTGTTTTATACAGTAGAACGCCCCTAATGCGACCACTTAATGAATAAGCATGGGTGTCTTTATAAGCAGGTGGTTGCTTAATGCAGGACAAATGTAATGCAGAAAGCTCCTCTAGGAGCTTACTAAATTACTTTTGTCCTGCATTAAGCTACCACCTGCATCCAGCACCTAGAATTATACCTCTTTTAGGTGGTTGCATTAGAGGGGTTTTACTGTAGTTGAAACAAACTAAAACATTGAGAAGTTAACTGAATTTAAATTTTTTACCAAATATGTCTGAAAATTTGGGCTATCAGATACTCATTAATTTTGGTTTCACTTAATTATCTATTACAAGTTTGTCCCCATTTACATCTTAATATACTCTTTCCCTGTTGCATAAAGAAATAATGACATCATAATTATCTACTAGCTTAAAATATTAATGGGGTATGTACAAGATTCAAGAGGCTTTAATTTCAGCCGGGTTCACAACAAATAACATTAGTTATATAAGAAGCTATTTGCCGACTATATGTACACTGGATCTTATGGTACTGGTAGAAACTGTAGTCAGATCTATCATAATTTGATAATCATAAGTAAACAGCAAACCCATATCAGACAGCTCCTATGGGAACCATCTAATCTGGGTCTACTCTGTTTGCAAAGACATGAAAAGGCATTTATATTATGAAGGAAAGGATTAACTAGGTTGGTGAAAGGATAGATAAAATAGCCATTGGCCTGGAACTAAACTTTCTGATATCTTTAAAAAGAGATGTCTTATCACAATTTACAGAAAATCATTTGAAAATTAGTATTTTCAAAGGTTCCGGGACGTTTCATACCAAAACCAGTTCATCCCGGGATGTTTCGATCTGGTGACTTCGACTGGATACTCATATAGTGTAAAGGTAGACTATTTTGCTGCGGAAAGATTAGTATGAATAGACAGTTTGCCAACCATGATGGCATATTCCCGAGACCACTTATCACTAAGCGTTCGTGAAACATTGTTGAACGCTAGTTGTGGTGTTAGTTATTGTCACACCAATCTAAATTATTATTTTCATTTGAAAACAACACAAGTTGTGACTAATATCATCAACTTTCAACCGTCTTATGTTGTGATGTAATGACCAATCATCATCATCATCATCATCCTGTTTAGATTATCCAGGCCTTTTATTATTCCTTTTACAAGGGTGAGGCCTGGCTAAAATCAGATGTTTCAATATATTTTAGATTTATAGATAACTAAACTGTCAATACATTGGATTGCCCTTATGTTCTACTGTAAATTGACAATTAATTTGAGCTACATCAGTGCAGTTGTTAAAGTACAGTAGAACCTGTCATAAGCAGCCATCAAAAAGAGGTCAGTTATTAGTCTGTAAGGCAGGTGGTAGCTTAATGCAGGTTATAAGTTATGCAGAAAGCTCTTATTTTGCATTACCCTTTCCCTGCATTAAGCAACCACATGCTTTTTAAGACTCCAGCATTCAATACATGAATGGCCACTTAAGACAGGTTCTAGTGTTCATCTTTTATATATGTCTTGTGATGATAATACATGTTAATCAAAAAACGACATTTCTTAAAAGAAGTAACTAAAGACAATTCTGAAATGGTTTAAAACGGCCCTTAAAATATATAAAACTGTTGTCCCAGTAATTTTTCAATAGTATTGTGGTGCGAAACATCCCGAGATGAACTGGTTTTGGTACGAAACATCCCGTAGCCATTTTCTAATGATTCTTACTGCTTAAGCTACCACCTGTATTTTGAAAAAAAAACCCAATTAATTCTTTATTTAATGGTTTTAACACAAAAAGGTGGGTGTGACACATGGACTGACTGATATCCAAGGATCAATGTAAATGCCCACCCCCATTCCCTGCTTCTGATGTGAAAGAAGAGGGCCATAATGGTCCTGAGATGATTCTAAAGAGTGGTCAAAACATTGGGTTTCACTGTTTGATGGAGAAATAAAGAGCTATTAAATGATTTTATTTATGCATCCATTCTGGGCATCTGCTCCTACAGGATCCATCTGATTTGGGTCTATACTCTTTGCAATGGTGTCTCTCTCAGGTAAAGTGTTAACACTTTCCCTGTTCAGTATTCATGTTAGAAATAGACATCATGAATATTTATTACACTTTTACAGTAACTGAAATCTCATAATGGCATATGTACATGGGTGTTATTACAAACTGTACAGTCAGATCTATTATACTTTCACAAGCAAACAGACCAGACCCATATGAGCAGTCTGATATGGGTCTACTCTGTTTGCAAATGCATGAAAAGGTGTTTATATGAGGGAAAGGGTTAATAAAATTATGTGTTAGTAACCTCTAAAGACTCTAATAATAGGCTCTATCAGTTACAAAAACATACAAATAATTCTAGGTGAAGTTGACTTACAGGTGCATTGATCTTGCTGACGAAGACCTGTGAATAGACGCTGACTTTAAATTTTCTCCAAAGGCACCGTCTTCCATTTTACTTACATCCACCCTTGTACTCTGTATACTACCCTTGCCGCTTTGTGAATTATTTTCCATTGTTATGTCAATGCACAATAGCCAAAAAGAAACTCAATACACAAACTTTTGTTACAGGTCTATTCATAAAGTCCTGAGCAAATACGATTACTTATATCCATTACTGTTTACATATTGTAAGGGTGTAAACCGTCCGTGTTCATGAAAGACATCAACCCTAAGAGTCCTGGCAGGACATCGGAGTATCAATTGGCAAGGGAGATAAGTTCAGCCCAAACACAGTTAACATTTGATGTTTATATATAAACTTTGATAGGGATTAAGTTTATTAACAGTACCGTATATATATTCAAGACCCAACATGTCTGATTTTTCTAAATTTAGAGCTGTGTGATAAATGGGAAACACTGGTTGCCTGCAAACAAATCATGTATGGACATGTCAGGGTCAGCTATCCAATCAACTAAAAAACAACGATATAAGTGGTCATGCATTTAAAAATGGTCGGGAGAACTTTCCCTTAGGTCATACATTTCTCGACTGTTTCCAAAGTATCACTAAAGAGAGGAGTCTTCTTCAGCAATCAATATGTTTGTTGTCATCGCTTTCGAAATTACCGCAGTAAGACAGTGGCATGTTTTCATTGGTTAATTTTTGACAGGTTTCCGATTTAATCGAGTTTACCGTCTTAGAATCCGAACTCAAACGGAAAATAAGTTTATACAACCAGTCAGTGGCAAGCTTTTGTTATATACACTTTGATTGGTTTGTATTTTTGGACACAGCAATATCACATGGGTTTATGGTGAATTCGCCTAATGACCAACTCGCCTACAATTAGATATAGAGTAACCCGAATGGTGAATTCGCCTAGAAAGCAATTATATAGTGATTGTATTTCGCACCTATTGTAAGGTATCGATAACATAACAAAACGTGTTTTCATGTAGTGTTGAACAAGATTGAACTTTTGAGTATAGCCCCTGATCATCATATGTATTTGAAAGTTTATATACTTACTCCGTTGATAACCATTTATATATCGATTTTATATCAAAAATACTTGTGCGTATGGAAAGTAAATAAATTCTGGCATGGCATTATTCCCTCCCTACAAAGTCACTGATGGGACTTGGAATCGGATTTTGCCAATTAGTTTTACTGACTGTGTTATTTTTAAACTAAAGTAAAGTAACCCAATATTTACCCTGGCCATCTATATGTATAATACTTATATTTTCTCATGTTGGTGAAAGCATTTTTATTTTCAGCATAATAATGGTGCATTCTGTTTGCACCCACCCCTTTCAACCGGGTTATCAAATTTGCGCGTAGCGATTAGGGTCTACACTGATCTTTTGGTTTAATTAAAAAAAACCATTTGGATAAGAAAACAACAAGGCAAGTTCTTGTTACAAACAGCTTTGTTTCATTAGCATGTTACTGGTAGATCTACCTGTAATATAAGGTGTGAAATACAATCACTATATAATTGCTTTCTAGGCGAATTCACCATTTGGGTTACTATATATCTAATTGTAGGCGAGTTGGTCATTAGGCGAATTCACCAGCACCCATCACATGACCTTTTAAAATGGTGGCGTGTGAAAACTAGGAAATAAATAACTCGTTGACTTTAACCCATCTTTTGCTTTTTATGGAAATGTTCGTCAACTCGTCATGGATCAAATGCACCGTCAAGCTACAGATGAGACATTTACACCACAGCAAAAAGAAAATGAACGATCCCAGCATCTTCTCTTTCAACATTTTTGTAACAACTTGTATTTAGGACAGTGGCAACTTGCTAAGGCTTCTTTGCAGTTGCTACTTGGGAAAGACGGAAAGGCACCAACATTGGACATATTGAAAGACATTACAACTCAACCTTTCAACAGAAAGTAAATATATAATTTCATTCATGCCAGTAAATTATTTATTGCTATGAGATCAACAAGATTAATTATGAAAAAGATGATACCTGAACACTGGCCCTCCACCTGTCTACAGTACACTGGTGCACTCCCATACAGAGTGTAGGACAATTTCCCCTCAGACACTGGCCCCTTTAGACAATATTGCCCATAAGGATAACTGCCCCTTAGGACAATTGCACATTGATATATAATATATAGCAGCCGGTATGTTGTAGTAAAAGTAATATAATAATTATATAATGTAAATAAAAGGACAGACAACTGTTTAGAGTTTACACTAGACCAATTACTTTAGTACTCTTGTATTTACTCTAAATATTGGGATATGTAAACCTATACACATAGCACAGTCTCACATCAGAAAATACCTTTAGACACTAATAAAAATTTCCACTGTTTGTCGCTGTAGAACTTAAATGAAACCTGGTAACATGCACCTGGTTTAGGTGGTCACCTGCTGTAAGCGGCCAAAGTGGCCACTTCCATAGACTGACCGCTTACAGCAGGTTGGACTGTAATAATTAGTAGCCCTTTAATCTGCCACAGCACTATTTTCCTAAGTTTGCCTGTCCAGATATTTAGGACAATTAGGGTCAACGTAATAACAATAATAATTTTTTTTTTATCTGTTTAACTGAAGAAGAGTATTAGAATACCTGCTAACGTGCTGCAGATAGATGATTTTGTAGGAACACCCCTGCACTTTGATATATTGAAATTTCAAAATCAGAACCGATATTCCATTGAATGACAGGTATTGGCCACTGGCACTTGATCGAAAAAGACTATAGTTTATTTATAGCAACTAGTACATTAACCCTTTCCCACATATAAACGTGTTTTCACGCATTTGCAAACAGAGTAGACCCAGATCAGATGGCTCCTAGAGGAGTCGTCTGATCAGGGTCTGCTCTGTTTGCTAATAGAATTTGATAGATCTGTTTCCTTGCTTTCTAAAATGTCTACAATGTTCCACCTTCCATATTTCTTTAAAACTATTTTGTTAATGAATATTCAGTAGGTATTGAAATCTGGTCTAAATACAGAACAGGGAAAGAGTTAACCCTTTCCGCCATAAATACACCCTTTTATGCCTCTGTGAAAGTCACTTTATGAAACCATTGTGATCGATAGAGCATTTGCTCCTATAGTAGCAAATGCTCTATTTATCACAATGGTTTCAAATTACAAAATTCTAACATTTTCCTTTTCTCTAGTAAATGCTCCTTTTCGGTAGATTTATTCAAAGTGGTTGGATCTAAAAATAGCCTATGGAGGAAAGGGTTAATACATGATATGACTATTATGTTACACAACCATAGTCTGTTTCGATCAAGTGCCAGTGGTATTGGCATAATACCAATATTGTTTCAAATGATGAGACATTGTTTGATGTATTTCAATTTCATTTCTGTTATAACAGAGATATTCAAGAGCAGAAGTTCTGTAACTATTACTCTTGTACTTACATGTAGTATGTATGTCTAAGGTTTTGCATTTTTAAGCAACTAACACTTATTCCAATATTTATAAGAAATACAACTTTTGAAAGCTGAAACATTTTATCCTTGCTGCTAGTAGTAATCATGATGATGACTGCACTAATATCCTATATTTTGTTATACTGGTGTGTTTTGAAACAAGGTTAAATGGTACAATCAAAGAATTTGTTGTCACCATGTAGGGCCATTTTTTCTTGTGATATTTTGACATAAGACTTAAGTTAATGCCCACTTAGAATAAAGATTTAAGCTTCAGAAAAAAAGAGTAAAATAAATGTATATCGATCATTCTAGTTACTACAAAGTAAACATTTGTTGCAAATTCCAGTTTAGTGTGTAAGATTTTGGTAAGCGCAAATATTGTTTCTAATTCTTTTTTGAAAGTCAAATTGTAATAATATAAAAAATAACATTTAAGAGGAATGTGCACATAGTTTGAAAGACCATGTTTTACTAGATCGACAGTAAAGTGCAGTACATCCTCCTTTAAAGGGGTTGTGATAAATTCATGACCAGTGTTAACCCTTTCCCTGTTGAATATTTATGTAAGACAGGCCTTTTCTATTAAAAGGACCCATTCTCAATGGAAAATAGGTTATATTTATACCCCCCTTTTGAAAAAATGGGGGTATATTGCTTTGCACATGTCGGTCGGTCGGTCGGTCGGTCGGTCGGTCTGTCGGTCGGTCGGTCGGTCGGTCGGTAGATCGATGGTTTCCGAATGATAACTACGGTAATAAACGACTTGGCCTAGAATCTTCAAACTTGCTGTGGTGGTTGGTCATGACAAGTAGATGACCCCTATTGTTTTTGAGGTCACTAGGTCAAAGGTCAAGGTCACCATGACCTTAAATGGTGAAATAGTTTCCGATCAATAACTGCTCACGGGTTTGGCTTGGGATCTTCAAACTTGCTGTGGTGGTTGGTCATGACCACTAGATGACCCCTATTGATTTTGAGGTCACTAGGTCAAAGGTCACCATGACCTTAAATGGTTAAATGGTTTCCGATCAATAACTGCTCAAGGATTAAGCTTAGAATCTTCAAACTTGCTGTGGTAGTTGGTCATGACCACTGGATGACCCCTATTGATTTTGAGGTCACTAGGTAAAAGGTCAAGGTCACCATGACCTTAACTGGTAAAATGGTTTATGATCAATAACTGCTCAAGGGTTTGGCTTAGGACCTTCAAATTTACTTAGGTGGTTGGTCATGACAACTAGATGAGTCCTATTGTTTTTTAGGTCACTAGGTCAAAGGTCAAGGTCACCGTGACCTTAAAGGTTGAAATGGTTTGCGATCAATAACTGCTCAAGGGTTTGGCCTAGGATCTTCAAATTTGTTGTGGTGGTTGGTAATGACCACTAGATGACACTTTTATTTTTGAGGTCACTAGGTCAAAGGTCAAGGTCACCATGCTCTTAACTGGTGAAATGGATTGCGATCATTAACTGCTCAAGGGTTTGGCTTAGAATCTTCAATATTGCTGCTGTAGTTGGTCATGACAACTGGATGACCCCTATTGTATTTGAGGTCACTAGGTCAAAGGTCAAGGTCACCATGACCTTAACTTGTAAAATGGTTTCTGATCAATAACTGCTCAAGGGTTTGGCTTAGGTTCTTCAAATTTGCTGTGGTAGTTGGTCATGACCACTAGATGACCCCTATTGATGTTGAGGTCACTAGGTCAAAGGTCAAAGGTCACCATGACCTTAACTGGTAAAATGGTTTCTGATCAATAACTGCTCAAGGGTTTGGCTTAGGACCTTCAAATTTGCTTAGGTGGTTGGTCATGACAACTGGATGACCCCTATTGTTTTTTAGGTCACTAGGTCAAAGGTCAAGGTCACCATGACCTTAACTGGTGAAATGGTTTGCGATCAAAAACTGCTCAAGGGTTTGGCTTAGGATCTTCAAACTTGCTGTGGTGGTTGGTCATGACCAATAGATAACCCCTATTATTTTTTAGGTCACTAGGTCAAAGGTCAAGGTCACCATGACCTTAACTGGTGAAATGTTTTGCGATCAATAACTGCTCAAGGGTTTGGCTTAGAATCTTCAAACTTGCTGTGGTGGTTGGTCATGACAACTAGATGACCCCTATTGATTTTGAGGTCACTAGATCAAAGGTCAAGGTCACCATGACCTTAATATGTGAAATGTTTTCAGATCAATAAATGATCAGTGGTTTGGCTTAGGATCTTCAAAGTTGTTGTGGTGATTAGTCATGACCGCTAGATGACCTCTATAGTTGAGGTCACTAGATCAAAGGTCAGGGGGTCTGGGGGGGTATACATGTTTTACAAACATCTCTTGTTTTTCCTAATTTTTTGGAGAAAAAAAATCCCATTAGAGGCCAAAATTTAGATTAAAATGCTAAAAACCATGCAAAATACAGTCCAATTAAAATGTCATTAATGGAGCCAGAAATGCTTTCCAAATCATTGAGTTTTACACACAAAAAATCCTAATTATTTAAAAATGTTTTGTCCAAAATTGTCAGAAAAGGGCCTATAAGAAATACATGTAATAACATCATGAATTTTGATTTTACAATGGCATAATATACATATTATGTACACAGGATTTTATAGTATACTATTGGTAGAAACTGTAGATAGATCTGTCATAATTTGCAAACAGAGCAGACCCTGATCAGATGGCCCCTTCAGGAATTGTATGATCTGGGTCTTCTCTGTTTGCAAAGGCATGAAAAGGGTTTGTTTGAAGGGAAGGGTTAACATGCTTCAAGTTGTAAAACGTGTATAACCAGTATAGTAACTCTATGTTCTGCTAATATATGTATACCATTCAACAACAGATAACAGATGCTCCCTTAGTTTTGGTGTATGACATGTCACTGATATCTGTATTTGTTCTTATTTTCAGTGTGCTCTCTCCAAGTCTGTTTTCACCATGTCATCTGTCATGGTTGTGTCTACTTGAATGTGAAAGACTTGCATGTGGAGAAATATCGTCACAGGTTTGTACATTGTATATACTTGAATAGTTCAACTTTGTTTAGAAATGAGTGTAATTGTCAGTCTTTATGACAGGTGGTAGCTTAACCCTTCTCTTGCTGAATTTTAAAATACATTTCTCCTTCTTTACCCATGCCCTGTTGTATAATTTCATATATATCTTCACTGTGTACAAGTATTGTGCTGTCCAATCACTGCTGTGGAATGCACTGGTTGCACAATCAACTTGTAAATAGTGCAGACCCTGATGAGACAGCTCCTGCAGGAGCTGATGAGACAGCTCCTGCAGGAGCTGTCTCATCTGGGTCTTCACTATTTACAGGTAGGTATATTGACGTGAATAGCAAGAGAAGGGTTAATAAAGGATGAACACTTTAGAAAGGGTCATCTGGATAAATTCGACATAAACTCTTTCCCTGTTGAATATTCAGGACAGAAACAATGCCACCATGAATATTATCAGTTGAATTTTAATAACGGCATATGTATACAGGATATTTTGGTATTGGTAGAAACTGTAGAGTTAGATCAATTATGATTTCATAAGTGAACAGAGGAGACTCTGATCAGACTGCTCCTACAGTAGCCATCTGATCTAGGTCTACTCTGTTTGAAAATACGTGAAAAACCATCTGTCAAACATCTTTTGTGTTATGTGTTTATGAAGGGTCATGACACTTTATAGACTTTTTTTTATCATTATACATGTAATGTAAACATGACATGAGGTATGATTATGGGCCTTGTAATATGCAATACCCCAGCTACACAGTTGTACATAAATGGGGCATCCATGCTTGGATATGTTTTTTTTCGAATTCTCTTACCAGTATTTTACCATTTTTGTCCAATGATTGAACAAGAATAAATAAACGTCTTGATAGTGCAATTATAAATGACTCAGCATCTTATAAACCCTTTATTCTATTCTGTAGATACACCTCCTAAGGCATTTGCAAACAATGTAGATCCAGATCCTGTAGGAGCATCATCTGATCAATGTATGCTCTGTTTGCTTATGGGATAATAAAAACCTGATTCTACAGTTTCTGCTCCGGCAAAATAGCGTTACCGTATTAATATTCATGGTGTCATTATTTCTTAAATCAATATTCATAGAGTAAAGGGTTCAGGGCTCAAGCTGGAGCTCTCCATCAGGGAGAAGTTTAGTGATATTGATGGAGAAGTTTTGGTCCTTATTTTGTATCTCCCTGTATGTTCTATATAGTAAAACTTCTCCCTCAGCTCAAAACAGGGAGAAGTCAGCAGGGTTAGGGAGACTTTTTCTCCCAAATCGCCCTCTTGCTTGAGCCTTGGGGTTAATACAGGTTAGAGTAGACTGTAGAAGGTTACAGTAGTCACCTGTCCTTACATTTTGATTCCCTGGATGTTGCAGTTTCTTATCAAATACAGTAAACCCCTCTAAACAGGATGTTAAATTTGGTTTAAATATTGATCTTGGAGACAGGTGGCAGCTTAATACAGGGTGACAGTCATGCAAAAAGCTCCTCTAGGACTTTCACCTCGCATTAAGTAAAGTACCTAGTTATAGTCTACTTTCAGTCCGAATGACTGTTCAGCTGACTGTTAATTTACTCCCCTGGTCATTGAGTTATTTGCCTACAATATTGAGCACTGCTAACATATGGTGCAATCATGCAGCCGCAATACCGGCTTGTGACCCTCACAGGTACCCATTTTAACCCCTGGGTGGAGAGGAGGTGCAGATGGGAGACACTGAAAAGCATCCCTGAAATTTCCGGGAGGAACCGGGATTTGAACCACAGACCTCCGGATTAGTAGTCAAGTGCGTTACCACTAGACCACCACACACCACAAGCAGCCACCTGCCTAAAAGTATCGAACTTCTTCTCTACTAAAATTCCAGTTATAACATGACAGTATCATTGCTGGATTGATAAGTTGTAGAATGTATATTATTACTGATTACTGACTTTGATCTGAAATAACCTTTAACCCTTTCCCTCATGAATGTTTGTGTAAGAAATAATGACATCATGAACATTTATTAGCTGAATATGTTTAGCTCTGGCAGAAACTCTTGAATTAGATCTATATAACTCCATAAGCAAATAGAGCAGACCCTGAGCAGATGGCTCCAACAGGTCTACTCTGTTTGCAGAGGCATTGGAAGTCATTTATATGAAGGAAACAGTTAAACTTAAACTCTTTGCATGCTAAGTAATTTTCCGTTTAAAAAATTCTCCTCTGCTTCAATTCTTGAAAATAAAGTTCTCTCATTTCTTCACAAAAGTATGGTCAGAGTGTCAAACAGTTTGGATCCTGATGAGACGCCACATTATGCGGTGTCTCATCTGGATCCAAACTGTTTGCATAGGTAATCACAGTTTTGTCGCTAGCGTGCAAGGAGTTAAAAATGCTATCAGATATTGTACTAGCATTTGGATGCAGAAGCTTATACAGTATGTGTTGATACTTTGTACATTTTCTTAGGTTGACATTCCATCTTTGGACAAGGAATTGATTGAATTCAACCTCCTCTTGCTTGAAGTGAGTCCTCATCTAACAGACACAGTACTGAAAGTATGTATTCCTCATTTGAAGGTTAATGATGTACTCTTTTCATAAATGCAGTAATGTCTAATTGAAAGATTTTACATAAAAGAACAATACAGTAAAACCTCTCTATAACGGCCACTAAAATATGTTAATTAGTTGTTATTATACCCCCACAAACAGAGTTTGAGGGGGGTATACTGGAATCAGCCTGTCGGTCGGTCGGTCGGGCGGTCGGTCGGTCGGTCGGTCTGCAAAATCTTGTACGGCGAACTCCTCCTTCAGTTTCAACCCGATTCACTTGACACTTGGCATAATTGTTAATCAGGAGTAGTAGATGTGCAAGACACAAATTTCAGGTCTCTGTGACCTTGACCTTGACCTTTGGCCTTGAAATTGGTCTTGAAATTGGCAAACAAAAGCTTGTACTTTGAACTCCTCCTTCACATTCAACCTGATTCACTTGATACTTGGCATAAATGTTACTCAGGAGTAGTAGATGTGTAAGACACAAATTTCAGGTCTCTGTGACCTTGACCTTGACCTTGACCTTTGGCCTTGAAATTGGTCTTGAAATTGGCAGGCAAAATCTTGTACTTTGAAGTCCTCCTTCACGTTCAACCTGATTCACTTGATACTTGGCATAAATGTTACTCAGGGGTAGTAGATGTGCAAGACACAAATTTCAGGTCTCTGTGACCTTGACCTTGACCTTTGGTCTTGAAATTGGTCTTGAAATTGGCAGGCAAAATCTTGTACTTTGAACTCCTCCTTCAATTTCGACCTGATTCACTTGATACTTGGCATAAATGTTACTCAGGAGTAGTAGATGTGCAAGACACAAATTTAAAATCTCTGTGACCTTGACCTTTGGCCTTGAAATTGGTCTTAAAATTGGCAAGCAAAATCTTGTACGGCAAACTCCTCCTTCACTTTCAACCTGATTCATTTGATACTTGGCATAATGTTACTCAGGAGTAGTAGATGTGCAAGACACAAATTTCAGGTCTCTGTGACCTTGACCTTGCCCTTTGGCCTTGAAATTGGTCATGATATTGGCAGTCAAAATCTTGTACTTTGAACTCCTCCTTCAATTTCAACCTGATTCACTTGATACTTGGCATAAATGTTACTCAGGAGTAGTATATGTGCAAGACACAAATTTCAGGTCTCTGTGACATTGACCTTGACCGTTGGCCTTGAAATTGGTCTTAAAATTGGCAGGCAAAATCTTGTACTTTGAACTCCTCCTTCACTTTCAACCTGATTTACTTGATACTTGGCATAAATGTTACTCAGGAGTAGTAGATGTGCAAGACACATATTTCAGGTCTCTGTGACCTTGACCTTGACCTTTGGCCTTGAAATTGGCAGGCAAAATCTTGTACTTTGAACTCCTCCTTCAATTTCAACCTGATTCACTTGATACTTGGCATAAATTACAGAATTTTCTCTATTTGAACTTTGGGTATTCTTGTTATTTGGTCCTGTTACATGTTCAAATCTTGGATTTGCAATCAAGGCTGCCGTGTGGGGGTATTCATCACCTTTAGTGATAGTTCTAGTTTGGTCCTGTTACATGTTCAAAACTTGGATTTGCAATCAAGGCTGCCGTGTGGGGGTATTCATCACCTTTAGTGATAGTTCTAGTTTAGGACAGGTGGCTGCTTAAAGCAAGGTGAAAGTAAAAACAGAACGCTCCTATAGGAGCGTTCTGTTTTACTTTCACCTTGCTTTAAGCAACCACCTGCCTTTAACACAAAATACTTGATGTAATTTAGTGGCCGTTATAGAGAGGTTTTACTGTACAATGTTTTATAAAATATTTACCATACTAGAGGTAATGATTTCCTCCCCCTTCTTATAAGTTAACAAATATGAAATAAGTTCAAATTTAGAATAAATTTGAAACCAATTGTCCACAGAATAATCCTTTTTGTAGACAAGTCATTTTTTGATGTTATAAATATTATGTCTTTATTGAATTGAAATACAGTAGAACCCCTCTAATGCAACCACTTAATGAATAAACATGGGTGTCTTTATAAGCAGGTGGTTATTTAATGCAGGACAAAAGTAATGCAGAAAGCTCTGCATTACTTTTGTCCTGCATTAAGCTATCACCTGCATCTAGCACTCATAAGTATACCTTTTTAAGGTGGTCACATTAGTGGCGTTTTACTGTATATGTCAATGCAGTTCAGATCCTAATCTGTTGTAAAACATGTACAGTGAAACCTCTCTAAACCGCACATTAAAATTAGTATAAATATCAGTCTTTGAGAGAGGTGGCAGCTTAATGAAGGATGAAAGTCATACAGAAAGCTCCTATATCCTTTCACCCTGCATTAAGCAGTCACCTGGCTAAAAATATCTAAATTCTTCTCTACTAGAATTCCGGTTTAGACAGGTTTTACTGTACATGTATGTACAAATGTCTCATCATCTTACACTATTGTATGACCAAAATTATCGTAAGTGCTTATTTAACCCTTTCCCTCATATAAACGTGTTTTCAAGCATTTGCAAACAGAGTAGACCCAGATCAGATGGCTCCTATAGGAGCCATCTGATCAGGGTCTGCTCTTTTTGCTAATAGAATTTTATAGATCTGTTTCTTTGCTTTCTAAAATGTCTACAATGCTCCACCTTCTATATTTCTTTATAACCATTTCGTTAATGACTATTCAGTAGGTATTGAAAGCTGGCCTAAATACAGAACAGAGAAAGGGTTAAGACAGTCGTTACTACTAGAATAAATAAATGCTAACTTAGTATGACAGAAGTTATTTTCCAGTTGCGATCGTCATATGTGAGAACTTATGATAATTTCAGCCGTATGATCTTTAGTAAAACCGACCCCAGATGTATAATGCATACTGTTTGCCCAGTAAAACAGTCAGAGTGCTAAACAGTTTGGATCCTGGTGAGATGCCAAGTTGATCATCATCTCATCTGGATCCACATTTTCCATACTATGGACCAATTATTTATGAAGACCTTTCTAAACAGTTTGGATATAGATGCAGAGCTACAGATAAGGGTGCATACCTGAATACAAAAATCGTCATTTCTCCACCAAACCCTATACCCATCGAGATGATTCTAAAGAGTGGTCACAGGTGGAGAAATAAAGAGTTATTCTTGAAAATGTTTGAATTTACACATGTTATCTGGAGCTCTGTAGATGAAATATGAAGTATCTCAGCATCTCATCACAACCCATGTTTGACATGGTGGTGGTGTTCGTGGAAAGAAATTGAAGAATAAATACAGAATATTCTCTCTACTGCAACCACTGAAAAAATCCAATTTGGGGTCTTAAACCCGTTACCTGTTCAATATTCAGGTAAGAAATGACATCATGAATATTTTATAGGCTGATTTTTTATATTGGTACATGAATATAAGTTTTTTTTTACCATTGCAAAAACTGTAGATTCAGATCTACATACTTCAATAAAAAAACAGAGCAGACCCTGATCAGACAGCTCATGTAGGGACCCTCTGATCTGGGTCTGCTCTATTGGCAAAGGCACGGAAAAACGTTTTTATGATATGAAGGAAATGGTTATATTAACCCTTTACCCTTTCTATGCCTTTGCAAACAGAGTAGACCCAGATCAGATGGCTCAGATAGCAGCCATCTGATCAGAGTCTGCTCTGTTAGCTTATTATATGATATAGATACGGACAGTATGATTCTACAATTTCTGTCATGGCCAAAATTTCCTGTATCCATGTGTAATTATAACAAATAGTTTAATTATTATTAATGGTATTTCTTTCATGAATGTTCTTGGTGTAAAGGGTTAAGACAGGTGGTAGCTTAACCCTTCGCTTGCTATTCACGTCAATATACGTGCCTGTAAATAGTGAAGACCCAGATGAGACAGCTCCTGCAGGAGCTGTCTCATCAGGGTCTGCACTATTTACAAGTTGATTGTGCAACCAGTGCACTCCACAGCAGTGATTGTACAGCGAAATACGTGTACACAGTGAAGATATATGTAATTATACCACATGGCATGGGTAAAGAAGGAGAAATGTATTTTAAAATTCAGCAAGAGAAAGGTTAATACAGAAGGAAAGTTACGCTTTATGTTTTACTTTCATTTAAGAAATAATAAATTCATACCAGTGTTTTATCGTGCAATCGAACACTGGTAGGAGTTGAGATGCGTATTAATTAAATCACGAGGCCGATAGGCCGAGGGATTTAATTATAAGCATCTCAACGACTACCCGTGTTCGATTGCACGATAAAACACTGGTATAAATTTATTATTTCGATTCTAACACTTCAATTTAACTATAATTTGCACCGCCACAACGGCACTACGTTTCTTGTCGTACGAATTTTCGAAGCCATATTACGTCACGTTAAGCTGTTACAGCGCGTGCGGTGTTTTATTGAGAATTCAAACATAGATACGTCCCTTCTTTGTTTATGTAGATGTGTGCGCGAGGTGTGTTAGAATCTGCAATAAGCAACCACCTAGTCATAATGATTCTTTCAGTGGTCGCTATAGAGATGTTATTCTGTACTTTCACATGTTTTGAAAACAACACCCAAGTTAAAGGGAGCTTTATGATTTTCAGGAGCTGTACCTGTATCACCGATGGGTCCACTCCAGTTCAGCGACTGGCCATCCACTGAACTTATCATCAACACTTCTCAAGTCTCTGCAGACTATATTATGTGTTAATCCCCAGTTAGGTCATTCTGTCATTGCCTCTGTCTATGACCCAGGCAGTCCTAATCTGACCAAAAATAACAAGGCTTTGCAGCTTGTTTATGTGAACAGCATCAGTCATCTTTTAGAAAACTTAGCAGAGGATAATCTTGACCATGAAAACAAACCAGAAAGTGCAGCGCAGATCTGTGAGATTCTGGCATATTTCAGTCCAGGAGAAGAGCTGGGAAGTTTGCAAATTCGACAGTTGTTCTCCAAAATTCTGGAGTGCTGTAGACTGGAGTCGAATTACTTGAACAAAACCAAAGTTTTATCTGTGCTCATATGTCATTCCAATAATAAATTGCTTAGAGACTATTGTAGTTTAGACTATGAACTAGAGACAAACAATGCTGTGGCTTCCTATCAGGCTTGTGCTGAACTGACAGAGGAACAGAGGTGGATTCTCCATCTGGCTACACTAAAGGATACCAATACTAGATGGAAGATGTTCTTTCTGTATGCAGTAAAAAAGAAGCGCCATTTACTTGAAGTTGTGATGGTACGTTTGCTGCTTTTGTTGGACTGATTTTTGTTAACTTTTCATTAACTCTTTCCTCCATAAATACGCCTTTCTACGCCTCTGTAATAACCACTTCTTGAAACCATTGTGATAAATAGAGCATTTGCTCCAATAGGAGCAAATGCTCTATTTATCACAATGGTTTCAAACTACAACATTCTAAACTTTTACACAATTCTACGCAATTCTAAACTTTTCCTTTTCTCTAGTAAATGCCTCTGCTCAAAACTTTAATCAGACTTTACTTTTTCAATTAATGACTGATCTGGATCAATACTATTTACGATGGAGTGCTACTGTTTTTGTGATTTGACACATTTATAAACACTGCACATGTACTGTACATACATTGTATATGTTTACAGGAGACAGGCCTGTCATTGATCAAGTGCAGTATGTTCAAGGAGCTGGAGAGACTGTTAGTTCCAGCAGAGTTACATCCCCTGAAGCCACTGTTATTGTTGCTGGGTTGGACTTATTGCTACAGCAGTGCTGAGGCCAGAGAGCTGCTGGATATTCTCTGGACTGATAAAGTCAGTTCAAGAAGATAAATTTTTCAAAGAATTTTAATTTTGTATTGATATATTTCTGAATTTATGAGGCTAAAGATCAAAGAGTTTTATTTTCAATTTTCAAATGTACCATCCTACCGAATTTATAAAATAAAACAATAGATGATCTTTTAGCCATATTTCCCTCTTGGAAGCCTCACTATGCTATGTAGGTCACCGGGCTCAGTTTGACACCTTTCCAACGAGTTGTTTATGGGCAACTGGCAATAAAATAAACTTTTTAAATGATCGGGTGGAAGAAAATGGGAGGAGCTTGGAGGAAATTGTCACTCGCAACATAAGCTCTCCATTGGATATACAATGTACATGTATATGTAAATGTTTTGAAAGCTATAGATAGTTATCAGAGTACCCAACACAATTGGGGTTCGCTTTTGTTTTTTATGTTTTTAGCAGATGCAAATTTAAAGGAATGGGCTTTTTCAAACATGCATAACTTCAGTAATTTGTGTCCGAATTAGATGTGATTTTCGGCTCATAAAAAAGCATTGTCTCAGTGAGGGAATCTGTGTCACAGTATTTCAATATCTTGCTTCGGTAGTCTAACATTAATAGAAACATAGTGGGAGGCAGAATTTCAAAGGTCTTAAAACTAAAATACATGTATTACATAACTCCTAAAATATTAATAAATAACTGTAGCCCAGAAGATGACTTTGTAATCACTGTTTAAATAAATTAAAACTTGCATATTTAAATGGATCTTAAATGTTGGTTTCAATAGGATTGTTGAAATTTATCAAATAAATTAATATTTCTAACAAACTAGGTTTAGAAAAAATGACTTGATAGTATTAAATATGATTTTCTGATGGCACATACTGAACATATCTTATATTGTGAGAGTGCTGACTCTAGTTTCTGCTGAAACCCTAGGAATATGCTTCTGCCTGTCAGAGATAAACAGTGTTTTCAGTATTACTTGATTTTCACCCAGATAGTTAAATCTAATAATGGAACATGTATTCCTAGATTTATTTATTCAGCAGAATTATATACTATGCTTAATGCTTGTTAACAGTATATTGTTTTTATTATGTCTCCCCCATTTATGGGGAGATATATTGTGTTTGCCAGAGTTGTCTGTCTGTCCGTCCGTCTGTCCGAACATCCGTCCGTCTGTCTGTCTGTCTGTCTGTCCGTCACAAACTTGTGTCGCGCGTATCTCTGAAACCAGGTGGGCTAGAGTCACCAAACTTCACAGGAATGTTCACCAGCATGAGTTGTTGTTCACCTGGGGTTTTTGAATTGTCTCCCCCTGATAACTTTGGAGTTATTGCCCCTGATGACTTAAAATTAGAAAAACTTTGTGTCACACGTATCTCTGAAATTAGAGAAACTTTGTGTCATGCATATCTTTAAAAACACTAGGGCTAGAGTCACCAAACTTCACAGGAATGTTCACCAGCATGAGTTGTTGTGCACCTATGGTTTTTTTAATTGTCTCCCCCTGATAATTCTTGAGTTATTGCCCCTGATATGAATACTTAAATTTATACAAACTTTGTGTCGCGCGTATCTTTTAATTGTCTCCCCTTGATAACTTTGGAGTTATTGCCCCTGATGACTTAAAATTAGACAAACTTTACTTAGAGTCGTGCATATCTCTGAAACCACTAGGGCTAGAGTCACCAAACTTCACAGGGATGTTGACCAGCATGAGTTGTTGTGCACTTTGGATTTTTGAATTGTCTCCCCTTGATAACTTTGGAGTTATTGCCCCTGATATGATTACTTAAAATTAGAGAAACTTTGTGTCATGCATATCTTTAAAAACACTAGGGCTAGAGTCACCAAACTTCACAGGAACGTTCACCAGCATGAGTTGTTGTGCACCTGGGTTTTTTTTAATTGTCTCCCCCTGATAATTCTTGAGTTACTGTCCCTGATATGTTAACTTTAAATTAGAGAAACTTTGTGCACGTATATCTGAAACCAGTAGGGCTAGAGTCACCAAACTTCACAGGAATGTTCACCAGCATGAGTTGTTGTGCATCTGGGATTTTTAATTGTCTCCCCCTGATAACTTTGGAGTTACTGCCCCTTATGACTTAAAATAAGAGAAACTTTACTTTGTGTCATATGTATCTCTGAAACCACTAGTACTAGAGTCACCAAATTTCACAAGAATGTTGACTAGCATGTGTTTTTGTGTACCTGGGGCTTTTGAATTGTCTCCCCCTGACAATGTTGGAATTATTGCCCCTGATGACTTTTGGAGTCCTATAGACCCTGATAAGTTTGGAGTTACAGACATTACACTTGTGTATTGGAAAGAAGATGGGAGGGGGAGACATCTGTTTTTGTGACAAAAACAAACCTCTAGTTTACTTTGATTTGTACTTTAATAGGGTGTGTGTCATCATCCTGCCATCATTATGGGCTGTAACAAGCTGGCCTATCAGATAGACCTGATACAGTGGTGTCTGGACAAGGCAAGGTAAGTGTTCAATCAATATGGGCTGTAACAAGGTATATGGATACTGGTCACATAGTCAATGCCTAGTATAATTTAACCCTTTCCTCCATGGGCTATTTTAAGACCCAACCTCTTTGAATGAATCTACCCAAAAGGAGCATTTACTAGAGAAAAGTAAAATTTTAGAAATTTGTAGTTTGAAACCATTGTGATAAATAGAGCTTTGCCCCTATAGGAGCAAATGCTCTATTTATCACAATGGTTTCAAAAAGTGGTTATTACAGAGACGTAGAAAGGTTAACCCGTTACTCCATAAATATGCTTTTCTATGCCTTAGCAAACAGAGTTGACCAGATCAGGGGGCATCTGTAGGAACCGTCTGATCAGGGTTTGCTCTGTTTGTTTATGAAAAAATAAAGATATAACTCTACAGTTTCTGCCATGGCGGCCAAAAATTCCTGTATTCGTGTGCCATTATAAGAGTTACTGTGATCAATATCCATCATTACATATATTTATTCCATGAATATTTATAGAGTAAAGGGTTAAATATTTAACTCCAGATATTGCGATATCACTTGCAAGGATATTCTGGACGTTACAATGCTACGTTCTGGTCCCCAGCCATTATACTTACCACATATTATAATGATTATAATTCATCAATTAACTTTATGGAGATTAGGTGCGAAAATTCTCAAGAAGCAAAAATGTCACAACATAGATACATGCAAATCTAATGCAAATCAAATACAATACTGGTTCTCACGTAGAATATTTTTAAAAAATACTTTCTGCATAGTTTAAAGGCATGGGGAAGATTTTCTGGTTTCATTTTTTACATTGCAAAATCAGTAGATGTGCATGTAAATAGTAAAACATGCATTGTTTTCCATTAAATTGAGTCAACATTGAACAACAAAAATAGAATATCTGTTGTCTTTTATAAGCCTGAAACTTAAACCTAAAGATGTTTCATGCTGTGAAAATTGATATACATGTACATGTAGTTACCATTTCTGGATAGCAAAGTTACACTTTGCACTTTGACCTATATTTTTTACCTTTGACCTTGACCTGTAACTCTGTATATCTTGACAATTATATTCATCTCATGAAGGTCCATAATTTTTAACTATTATTGATATTATTATCATCATGTTTGGCATGTGTATTCATTTTATCAAGCTGCAGCCTTTTGGGAAATTCCATTTCATTTAAGGTCGAAGTCATACCTCAAGGTAAAAATTATAGGTCAAAGCATACAATGTATCACCAACTCATGGTTTTCATATTTGTTTTACTGTACCACAAACATTCTTTGTTCAGACCCTTGGCCACAGAGGAAAGTACCAAGCCCCAGTTCCAGAGAGCAGTTGATTTGTTTAAAGGTTTTGAGAATCACTCTGTATTGTATGTTCTGCACAATGCTACACAGTTATCTGCCCTTGATCAACAGGAGGTTCTAGACTTGCTACAGAAAGTTCCCCTTCAAGGTAGTCTTATGTACTATGTAAATTTACTATATGATGTTGAATGACAAAGAGTGCAGACCCTGATGGGATGATTCCTCTAACCCTTTCCCTGTTCTGTATTTAGGCCAAATTTCAATACCTACTGAATATTGATTAAGAAAATAGTTATAAAGAAATATGGAAGGTGGAACATTGTAGACATTTTAGAAAGTAAAGAAACAGATCTATCAAATTATTTTAGCAAACAGAGCAGACCCTGACCACAGCTCCTCTAGGAGCTGTCTGATCTGGGTCTACTCTGTTTGCAAATGCACGAAAACACGTTTATATGAGGGAAAGGGTTAAGATTCCTCTGATCTGGGTCCATACTACATATACATGTATTTGCAAATGACGACACTCATTTTCTGCATTCAAGGGGTTCCAGTCTTATAAATCATACTGAGATAGGCTTGCCACAGAGCAGTGGTTAAAGGTGTATATTCAAAATCCTAAATCATCATTTCTCCACCAAACCTTATGTTGCGACCACTCTTTAGAGTCGTCTCTTTGAGATGATTCTAAAGCGTGGTCACAAAATACATTTTGGTGGAGACATATAGGAGCTATTCTTGTAATTTATGCATCTTATCTGGGCCTCTGCCTGCAAAGATATCTTTGTGAAAAAGGATGCAAGTTTTTATTACCAGTCAGAGTAAATCCTTGGAATTTGATTGGTCAGTTTGCCAAAAACTGCCGGGGTGTACAGAACCGTATTCAGCGTCTTCCACGGAGAATACAGAATTCAAATTTGACGCGTGACGTCATTCGTTTTGTTTTTGTTTTTAGCATTGATTCGAAATTTCATATCGTCCTTACTCCATTAATTCTGGACGGATTAAGACCAAATAATCGATAATAAACGTATGTTCCCCAATTTGACACTGTCAACCTCTCAGTACAGCGTGTAACCGTTTAAACTCAAATGTTTACCAGTGAAGATTGAATTCCTCTTTCGAAATTGCTCTGAGACAACGTCATATTTGCTCTGTGATGACGTCATGTTTTCCTTGTCATGTCGTAATATAATTAGAGATCTAATGTCAGCAAATAAAGAGTTGTTCGTTTCTTAATTAGGTAAATCAGATCTCTGACTGGTAATAAATTCATTACACGGTAATTTGGCAGGGTGTACGGGCTGGTATGACTGGGTTAGACCACGTATTTCCTTCGGCTAACGCCTCAGGAAATACGGGATCTAACCCGGTCATACCAGCCCGTACACCCTACCAAATAACCGTGTAACTAATAATATTCATATATATTCTGGCACTTTTTTTTGTACAGAATTGTAACTTGTTATGATTTTGTAATTGCTGTAACATGATTGTGTATGCAGATGTACTCCTGTCCATCTGATTCTGAATTGTTGATAATTAAAAAAAATGTAATCTGGTTTTATATCACAATTATATTTAGGGTATGATAGTAACAATGGTGATTTATTGTTAGTTTTTATTAGCTCACCTGAGCCGAAGGCTCAGGATGAGCTATTGTGACCACTATTTGTCCGTCGTCCGGCGTCCGGTGTCCGGCGTCCGTCCGGCGTCCGTCGTCCGGTGTCCGTCCACATTTTCAAACGACATTTCCTCTGAAACTACTGACCCGATTTTAACCAAATTTTGACAGAAGCATCAGTGGCTAGGGGGAACGAAATCTTGTTCACATTATGACCCCCGGGCCAAAAATGGCCCCGCCCAAGGGCTTATCAGTTTTTCATAGGAAAATCTTTAAAAATCTTCTTCTCTGAAACTGTAAGGCCTAGACTTTTGATATTTGGCATGTAGCATGATCTAATGGTCCTCTACAAAAATTGTTCAAATTATGACCCCCGGGCCAAAAATGGCCCCGCCCAAGGGCTTATCAGTTTTTCATAGGAAAATCTTAAAAAATCTTCTTCTCTGAAACTGTAAGGCCTAGATCTTTGATATTTGGCATGTAACATGATCTTATGGTTCTCTACAAAGATTGTTCAAATTATGACCCCCGGGCCAAAAATGGCCCCGCCCAATGGCTTATCAGTTTTTCATAGGAATATCTTTAAAAATCTTCTTCTCTGAAACTGTAAGGCCTAGACCTTTGATATTTGGCATGGTGCATGATCTAATGGTACTCTACAAAGATTGTTCAAATTATGACCCCCGGGCCAAAAATGACCCCGCCCAAGGGCTTATCAGTTTTACATTGGAAAATCTTTAAAAATCGTCTTCTCTGAAACTGTAAGGCCTAGACCTTTGATATTTGGCATGATCCGGTGGTCCTCTACAAAGACTGTTCAAATTATGACCCCCGGGCCAAAAATGGCCCTGCCCAAGGGCTTATCAGTTTTTCATAGGAACATCTTTAAAAATCTTCTTCTCTGAAACTGTAAGGCCTAGACCTTTGATATTTGGCATGTGGCATGATCTAATTGTCCTCTACAAATATTGTTCAAATTATGACCCCCGGGCCAAAAATGGCCCCGCCCAAGGGCTTATCAGTTTTTCATAGGAAACTCTTTAACATTCTTCTTCTCTGAAACTGTAAGGCCTAGACCTTTGATAGTTGGTATGTAGCATGATCTAATGGTCCTCTACAACGATTGTTCATATTATGACCACGGGCCAAAAATGGCCCCGCCCAAGGGCTTATCAGTTTTTCATAGGAAAATCTTTAAAAATCTTCTTCTCTGAAACTGTAAGGCCTAGACCTTTGATATTTGGCATATAGCTTTGGCTTGTGGTCCTCTGCCAAGATTGTTCAGCTTACGACCATGACCTCTGGGCGAAACTTGGCCCTGGCTTATCAGTTTTCATGGGAAAACTATATCATTTTTCTCTGAAACCATAAGGCTTAGACCTTTAATTAATGGCTTACTGCTTTGCCGTGTGGTTCTCTACCAAGGTTGTACAAATGATGGCCCCGTCCCTGGGGTATCTCAGGTGAGCGCTTCAGGGCCTCATGGCCCTCTTGTAGTGCAGTAACAATGGTGAGTTATTCTGTAAGTTTTTGTAGTGCGTTGTAGTCCCCTTTATACTTGTCAGCTACACAAGGTTGGGATGGGATGAAATTGGCATGCTTTGATTTCAGTTAATGTCTTTCTCGGGTATAAGAATGCGTTTTTATGTCCTTTTGAAATTATTTTCTAGGTTCCACAAATGACTCGGCAGAGAAAAAGAAGACTAAAATTGTGAGGTTTAAGGAGGAATTGCCTGACAGCAAGCAGACAAGCACAGCTACCAGTATAGAACAGTGGAAAGATATAGCAATATACTCAGCTTACTGTAGTCTGAAAAATGTCATGGATGCCATAGTGTACTGCTCAGGAAGTCCTGACAACAGACTGACAAATCCAGTCAGGTCAGGAAGTCGATGGAAAATTTCAAGTAGGCTTGGTGCTTCAGGCAGCCAGGAAGGTTTGCCAAAGTCTTCAGTTGATCAACAAAGCTTAACACCTGATTTACCAATTGGTGGCCTGAAAAACACTAGAAAAGATGACCTTAATGAAAGCTCTGGTGCTAGTCTAAAAGACTTGTACAGAGAGAATGTTACCAACAGGCTAGCCCAAGCTAGAGTTTATCTGTCAAAGTTACAGCCACTAACATTTAGAGTTGAAATACTGGAGAATATATTCAGTTTGTTGTTTGTATCACATGAAGATATTCAGGAAACATTGCTGTTGTCAGAATACAACAGTGATGATGGAGATGATAAAAGTCGAGGTGCTAGCACAGAAGTAGACACCCCTTTGTCTTCTCCAATGAAAGAAAAGTTCCCACCAATTTTTGTTCCAAAAGTCTCTGTTGGTCAAGTTGGTGAAACAGATGGTGCCTATGATGTCCCTTTTGATGAAACTGATAAACTTGTTACAGTCAGTGATCTTGAAAAAGATAAACAGGAAGAAAGACTTGAAGAGGAGATGGAGGAGATTGTCACAGACAAGATGTCAAAGGCAAGTGGGAAAGTATATAAATCACAACTGAGTGGTCGCCGCTCAAGCCTTTCAGAAAACATCAGTTCTATAAGTACCAGTAGCTCCATCAACCTTACCAAGTTTGGCTTCCTGGCTGGTGAATATTTAGTCAGAGACATTTTAGCAATGCTGAAGGATTGTATCTTGGATGCTTCTGCAGCACGGTTTCAGATTCATGGGAACAAGGCAGAGAGTAGAGAGAGATATCGAATGTCACGAGACTCAGCAGAGAAAGGGTCATGTGACATAGATCCGGCAATAGAAGAAATGCTTTGTCGTCTTGTAAAATCAAGTGTTACCATGGAAACCTTGCAGAAGAGGATCACACAACTGGATAAGCACACAAGTGAGGCCCACTGGCGGTATCAGCTTGTGTCTCATGACAAGATTCCGAAAGTTGCAGGAGAGATATTAACAGAACCAGTCCAGGCAAGTGGGGACTCTTCAGATGAGGAGGTTGATGTCAAAGGGCTTACTGCCAGTCAGAGGTCAAGAAAGAAAAGGCTCTCAGGTTAGACTGTTATAAACAGTAAAAGCTTTCTATAACGACCAGCCAAAAGATTAACCTTTGTCGCCATAAATACGCCTTTCTATGCCTTTGCAAACAAAGAAGACCATATAGGAGCCGTATGATCAGGGTCTACTCTGTTTGCTTATGATTTAATACAGAAATGATTCTACAGTTTCTGCTATTTACAAAGTTTCCAATGTCACTATAATAAGCCTATTATAACAAATTAATCTATTTAACATTAATGACGTCATTATTTCTTGCGTGAATATTCATGGAGGAAAGGGTTAAAGAATTCTAATTATGGCTCTATGAGGCATGTGTTTTTTTTATGCAGAATGAAAGTTGAATAGAAAGCTTTCATTTGAGCATTTTGCACGTTAATTCTTCAATAACCCTTTCCTCCATATAAATTCCTTTTCACTCCTTTGCAGAGTAGACCCAGATCAGACGGATCCTGTCGGAGCCATTTGATCAGGGTCTGCTATCTTTGCTATGGCATAATAGGGATCTGATTCAACAGTTTCTGCCTTTTCACTTCTTTGCAAACAGAGTAGACCCAGATCAGATGACTGTTATTGGAGCCATTTGATCAGGAATATTAATGATGTCATTAATTCTTACATGAATATTCATCAGGGAAAGGGTTAAACTTCCGCCTGCTCTTATAGACTGCCATGTTTATTTATTAAGTGTCTGTTTCTATAAAAGTTATACTGTGTTTACTGTCAGGCTACTTAGGATTGGTGAATACCGAAAATTTATGTCTACTCCGATTCCTTGCTAGAATTTGGCTGTCATTTCTTTCAAGATCTTAATTTAGATCGAGATAGAGGGAGGAGTCCAAAATTATAATGAGACACCAGCTTAACCCATTGTATGTTGAATTATAATATTTGACTCCTCCGTCTATAAATATTGATGAATCAAACCACCAAAACGACTTTTTTTATTGTAGAATATTACATGTATTTTTATGACAAACAGTGCAGACCCTGACCAGAGGGCTCCTACAGGAGCCCTCTGATCTGGGTCTACACTGTCTACACTGTTTGCAAATGACTGATATACATATACAAGAAATGAAGATAATATGATTTTCAGATTGGCTGAATAGTTACCCAGCATACTCAGTTTTAACCCTTTCATTGGTGAATTTTCAGAGCTATTTGTAAATTGATTTGTGTGTATGTATGAAGTCATATAATAACTTTTGTAATAGTATTGTCCTCTCAGTTCTAATGTACAGACAAGTATATGGAGAAACGAGACAGTACAATTAATTGTACTGTAAATTGAAGTGTCAGAGAAGAAAGGTTAAAGTTTGATCAAGAGTAAAGCATGCTTACAAAAGTAAGCCATTACAGTATCAAATCTGCAAACAAAGTATGTTGTTTTGCACATTAAGAAACTCCCAGTGTCAAGTTTCTCAGCAAAACATCTAGTGGAAAAGAATTTGGTTAACTCTTTGCCTCATACAAACCCTTTTTCATACCTTTTCAAACAGAGTAAACTCAGATCACACAGACCCTGCAGGCACTGTCTGATCAGGGCCTGCTCTGTTTGCTTGTGAAATTATAATAGACCTAACTTTACTGTTTCTACCAATAGCCGGAAATCCTATGTACATATACTATTGTATAAAATCCTTTGTACATGTGCCATTATAAAAATTCAGCTAATAAATATTCATGGTGTAATTATGTCTTATATGAATATGGAACAGAGAAAGGGTTAATATAATTAGTCTCAAGTCAATGTTCAGTGGTATCTTCCACACTTTAATACACTTTGGTTCCAGTTAAAAAGATTCAAAGCATCTCTTTACTGATATCGTGTGCAGGCAGAAAATCCCCAAGACCTGGCATTGAGACCCCAGATAGTGTCTACTCAGATGGTGGTGTTACAAGTGAGGGTCCAAAGCGGAGAATTTCAAAGGCCCTCACTGTGGCTCAGGGAAGGTCAAACCAGCTGATCTCGCTAATGCTGGCATCACCAGTCTCCCTGCTGACCATGTCAATCAGGAAAGGGCAGTTCACTCAGACAAAGCAGATTATTAAGGCAAGTACAGTTTTTGTGATGACAGTCGAAATTAACATTGTAAACAATGTAGACCCAGAATAGCAGGTACTTTTAAAACATTGTACTTGGTCAGATCATGGTTTCTGACCAGATGGTGTGTGGTCAGATCATGATATATGGTTAGGTATTTGAGGAGATAAACACTATGTTCAACTTGTTTCTTTATTGAAGTAGAAAAGTTCAGGTATTGCTATAGTCTTGAACATTGTAGGTGTCATCATTGTAGTGCAAAAATCTGGACATTTTTCACAGTGTCAACATCGGTATCAAAGAGTTATTGGCACTTTAATCACTGATTTTCAGCCATAATTTTAACATTCACTCAATGGTTCACCATCACAAGAGCTACAACATTGTATATGTAATATCATGCATATTTACAGAGGTTATCACACAGGTGATTAGGGCCGCAGAGTGATATTTGCCGGTCACCTTGATATTGGTCCGAGGGCTTTAATAGCCCGAGGGACTATATCAAGGTTATGGCCAATATCACACTGCAGCCCTAGTCATCCATGTGATAACCTGTTTACTACATTTGTAAAACATTGGTGAAAATTTCAGCAGATCAGAGATAGAGCAGACACTATTTCTCAGCATGAAAATGGTTTTTAAAAACTCAATTGAGGGAATGGCGCTTTTCTGATGTCATTTGGATGACATGATGATTGACATCAAAATGACGGTTTTACACTATTCGAAAAATGGGTGTTGGAACTAGCGGCTGTGTAACTAGCACTTTACCGGTATGTGTACTGTGCATATGCATTATAAATCTGAATCGAATCGGGCGAGGATTGTCTTTGTAAAAGTGAGGGTTTGCAGAATCGGAGCAGAATAAGACCTTCTCCAGGTGTTGGGGTTCAACCGTTCTGTTGCTATAGATTTAGAACAATTACCTTGTCAGAGGGCACAATATCTGTTATTGGCCCGTCGCTAGGTCCGTACTGGTCCGCTAGGACAATACAACTCCATTTTTCAACTGATATTGGACCATTTTGAGTGCTTAAATGTTACTATTTATAGTATCAAATGTAATAAATAGAGTTATGGCCCTTGAACCATTTCCCTTTTCCAGCAGGAGCTGTCTGATATGGATCTACTGTTTGCAAAGGTGTACAAAGGTGTTTATATGAGAGAAAAGGTCAAAATATTAAATCCAACAAATATTGATAAGTGTTGGCATTCACATATGGATGGTAACTCTAACAGACAGTGCAGTTTGTTACGAATTTCCAAGAGGATGGTTGGTCTGGATCTGCTTCATTAGTTATGTCCATGTAACAGGTTTCAAATATTCTCAGAATGAAGCATTGTTATTAAAGTATTTTTTGTTAGTAAGCATTCAAACCTAAGCTACAGGTAATCTTTATAAAGGTTTAATGTTCAGTGTTCACATACAGTTGAACTTCGATATCTCGAACTCGGATAACTCGAACCTCACGATAAGTCGAACTAAAAATTCGGTCCTTGCAAAATTTACAATACAGAATTGTTTTAAAATGTATCACTACACATATCTAGAAACACATGTGACAGCTTAATGCAGGTCTGAAGTAATGCTGAAAGCTCCTACAGGAGCTTTCAGCATTACTTCAGACCTGCATTAAGCTTTGAACTTGAGACATTGGTCAGAATAAAAATAGGATAACTCGAACCTCTGTTATCTTGAGCTAATTTATATGGTCCCTTGAAGTTCAAGATATCGAAGTTCAACTGTACTTGTAACTAGAAATTGTATTTGAACCTTTGCAGTTGTTCAAACTTGAGAAACGACCAGAGGCTAATGAAGTATACTTTGCTCAAGCATTCCAAAAAGCCAGTCGTGGCGTGCAAGGAATCCAGGGAAGTACAAGCGGTACTGCTACATCTGTCCATAACAGACCAAGCATTAAATCCCTTGCTAGTGTTGCTGCAGCAGGTGTTGCCACCGCATCTGTATCTGACATTGTTGATGAACTGCTCGCATTTCCCACAATGCCTCAGCTACCAAAACTTAAACGAGGTGAAAATATCCCACTGAACATTGACTTGATTTTCCAAAGTGAAAATGTGCATGTGATGATTTTATTGGATTTGTTGTGCTCCTCTGCTAAAGTTTGGGATGTATGCAATCATTTACTCGATGCAATAAAATCTAGAACAATAAAGGGAGGTAATGAATTAGATGAAACTGTCTCTGAAACACAAGAGTCTGTATTGTCTGCTTCTAGACAGAGAGTGAACAAAATTCGGACATTTAACAACATGCTGGCAAACTTAAGGGCCATTTTGCAGATGGGATTAGTGGAGGAATTCCAGGCCACTCAAGAAATACAGAATGCTAAAGTGCTTCAGAAAAGCATTCAGCACCATCTCTGTCAAGCAGAGTATTCCTTACAACCTGATAAATGTAAAGAGTATGTGAAGTTGTGTCAGAACCTAAAGCAATGTATACACCATTTTGAAGAGTGTCGGGTAAAAAAGGGAAGATCAAGGGAGAGAACTCTCACCAGTGAACATGCCAGCACACAGTACCATCACCAGACCTTTGAGGGTGAGGAAGGGATCAGGCCAAGGTCTGCCACCAATCAGAACCAGCCACTAGTTCATGTGTCAATCAAGCAACTTATACAGGTACTGGAGAAGAAAACACCAGCAGGGGGCCTCATTGCTCTGCATGGAAGGTAAGCATAACAGCTCAGTCAGGGCAGTAACCCGTGACTTGATAAAGATGCATATTTATACATTTTCATCCAGATCAGACAGTTCCTGTAGGATATATTTGCTTATGGAATTATATACGTCTGATTCTGTTTCTGCCAAACTTATGTACATAATAATGCTATTATGGTAGTTCATCAGTTTTAAATTCATAAGGTCATTATTCCTTAAATATGTGAATGTTCACTAGGAAAAGTTCTGTAGGCTAGCATGTTACCTCTTTGATTTCAAAAAGCACAAAGTGTCTTAATCCTTTTCCTTCATACAAACACTTTTTTCACACTTTTGCAAACAGAATAGACCCAGAGCAGATGACTCTTGTAGGAGTCATCTGATCATGGTCTGCTGTTTGCTTATGCAATTATGATAGACCTGACTTTACAGTTTCTACCAGTATCAAAAGATTCTGTGTACATATTACATTATAAAAAATCAGTTAATAGATATTCATGAGGTCTTTATTTCTGACGTGATTATTCAATTTAACTACAGTAAAACCCTGCTAATGCGACCACCTAAAAGAGGTATAATTCTGGGTGCTAGATGCAGGTGGTAGCTTAATGCAGGACAAAAGTAATGCCGAAAGCTCTTAGAGGAGCTTTCTGCATTACTTTTGCCCTGCATTAAGCAGCTACCTGCTTATAAAGACAACCATGTGTTTGGACCAGATGATTGGCTGATTGAGATTGCATCTCATCAGGATCTATACTGTTTGACAGTCTATTTATAAGGAGAAACTTAAGAAAAGATAACTTTGAGAATTGTAGCAATGATATGCTCATCCAAGGAAGCATGAATTGATTTTAAAAAGGCTGCTATACCCCACATACAGGGCCTGCATATCTTTTGTAGTTGTGCTTGTTGTATGTAAGAATTTAAACCTTTACTCCAAGAATATTCATGTAAGAAATAATGTATGTATGAATATATTAATTAGCAGAATATTTATAAAGGCATTTGAATAATAACAGTATTGGCTCTAGTAAAAGTTATAGAATAAAATCTATATACATGTAATTTCATAAGTAAACAGAGATGACTCTGTTTACTAAGGCATGAAAAGGTGTATTTGTGGAGTACAGGATTAAGACAGTTTGAGTCGTATGATCTTTCATAAGATGAACTCCTGGAACCTATTTTATTCTCCTCAGGAGAAAAATAAGAATACATGATTGTATTCCTAAGTGTTTTTTTTAAATTCCTCTACATCATAGAATCAACAAGAGTGTAGTTATTGTAAATAAATAAGTTTTATTATCAGTCATAAATAAAGTTAATTGTCTGTTAGTAACTGATTGAATATTTACTTGCTGGATTCTAAATGGGAACTTTCTAAGGTCACACTAAAGTTGAAATGTACCAATCGCTTCAGGACCATCATGGCCCTCTTGTTAATAAAATTTATGTGCTTTATGTTTAGGTATCCAAAAGATCCCAAATACAGGAACAGGAACTACTTGTTAAGTCTGTATGAACACTGCAAGGAACTAGCGTGCCTAGTGGCAGAATCTGAGGCTGTTGGTAAAGGTGGGTAACTCAAGATAAAATACCATTTTCTCCCTAATAAATGACCCCGCTCTAATAAATGACCCTAAGAGGGGGGGGGGGGGGGGGAGGGGGGGGGGGGGGGAGGGGGGGGGGTGTTAAAACAATTAAAACTCATTAATTAAAGAAATATAGGTTTTTTTTCTAAAAAGGTGGTAGCACAATGCAGATTGAAAGCAATGCAAAAATGTTCTGGGGGAGCTTTCTTTATTGCTTTCATTTTGCATTTATCATCCACTTGTGTATAAAATGCAAGAAGCTTGCACCCTGGGAACCCAGAGATAATATGGTACCTGTTGTAAAGTTAAGAGTTCTGGTCTTTCTTTGACAGTTGTTTTGCATTAGATGGTATGTATGATATGGGTCCATGCTTATAAAGCTTTTAGTTGAGTCTGAGTTTCGTTCTCAAGCTTTTGATTGGTCAGATTTGAGTTCTCAAGCTTTTGATTGGTCAGATTTGAGCCAAAGGCTCAAATCTGACCAATCAAAAACTTGAGAACGAACTCAGACTCAACTAAACGTTTTATAAGCATGGACCCTGATCCACAATGCTTTGCTTGAAATTATTAGTTGTATCTGTGTGCATGCTGTAAGTTATTCCATAATAAATACCATTTTGTTCAAGATGAGACTATGAGAGCATGTAACTGTTTAGACATGGATGAAATACTCAGTTTAATCCTTTCCCTGTTGAATCTTTATGTAAGAAATGTTGACATCATGAATATTTAAACTGAATATTTATTATGGCATATGTACACAGGATAGTTTGGTATTAGTAGAAACTGTAGTCTGACCTATTACAATATCATAAGCAAATTAAGCAGATCCTAATCAGCCATCTCCTACAGGAGCTGTCTGATCTGGCTCTACTCTGTTTGCAAAGACGTGAAAAAAACGTTTATATGAGGGAAAGGGTTAAAAGTTGCATTAGTCTTCTGCTTTTGGTTCATGGTTGTGTATAGACCGCAGACCTAAATGACTTTCCAGTTCCTGTTATTTTTTCTTTACAGAAATGGTGTTACCAGAGAACTACTTTACCATACTAGATGAAGGTCCACTACGAATTCTTGGGCATATGATGTTCCACAAGAAAATGCCACCTGTCAAGTATGCTTTTACATTTTTTTTATTTGATTGTAAGTAGCACTAAGCAAAATTTGCGGGGCATTGGCTGGTTCAACTGAAAATGACGACAAGTAGTCACTTGGAGACATGTCTTTCATGATGTGTCCTTTGCCATTCATGCATAATACTTATGTATAAAAGGCCTTTTCATGCCTTTGCAAACTGAGTAGACCCAGATAAGATGGCTTATATAGCAGCTGTCTGATCAGGGTCTGCTCTGTTTACTTATGGTATAATATAGATCTGTTTGTACAGTTTCTTCCTGTCAGAGCCAAACTGTCCTGTGTTCATATGCCAGTATCAAAATGAATCTTATTAATATTCATGATGTCATTATTTCTTATATGAATATTCAACAGGGATAGATTTGAGAAAATCGTTATCTCTATTATCATTATAAGCATGTGTATGGTGCTTGTATTTAGATTTTATAAAATAATGTTTTTTGAAGTAACAGGTTTTTGAAGTAATAAGTACAGTCTATTAACAGCTGTCAGCATGTATGCCTACTTGTGTACAGGTCTTGTGTTTGCAAATTTGATAGCAACTAAGCTTGTTTGTTAATATTCCAAAACATTCTTAGTATGTAAGTGGTCTGATGCATTTTTTAAAACAAACTTCCATGTTATAGCATTGGCTAAAATGCCATCTGCTATGCACTATATAGTGGAGTGAATACCAAGATTTGTGATACAGGTATTCATAGAAATATTCTCATACTCCATATCCCATTATTCATGCTCGAAAATAGAATAAGAACATAATGGGTCACTTATATGCATTTCTTAACCCTTTCCTTCATATAAACTCCTTTTCATGTATTTGCAAACACAGTAGACCCAGATCAGATGGCTCCTAGAGGAGCCATCTGATTAGGGTCTGCTCTGTTTGCTAATGGGATTTGAAAGATCTGTTTCTTTCATTCTAAAATGGCTGCAATGTTCCGCCTGATATATTTCATTATAATTATTTTGTCCATGAATATTCAGTAGGTATTGAAATTTTGACTAAATATAGAACTGGGAAAGGGTTAAATAAAATATTGTGTACGCGGTGTTTTCAGCAGACAATTCATTATAAGTCAATTGGTTTATTGAACATAACTACTGTCAGGTATAGTCAAACCTGTTATTGCTATCATCTTGTTTGAAACTTGCTTTCACACCCTGCGGTCCACCTGACACAATGGCAGTCAAGACCATAGATGAAGATGCAAAAACTCGATTTTGAACTTTTGAGTCTGATTCACATGTATTTGAAGAATACTATACAGGACTTGAATTAGTGATTTGTTGGTAGAATTGTATATCGTAAAACTGAGCCCTGATTTATATAGAAACAAGGAGAATATTCATACAGGAGAATAGTTATGAATAAATGAGAGAATGTCGTAGAAATGTGTTTGGAACTTTCAAGTGCAGGCTGTTTTATGAAATTAACTTTGTTCCAGACTGGAGAAGGTGGCCAAGAAGCTGAGTGTCAATCTGACCCACATAATTGTGTACAGCTGTTGTATGATGGTGCCTAGTAAACGCCTGCCTCTACTGCCAGTGACAGACAGACACCAAGGTAAACAGAGTCCCCATATACCTACATATGAACCGCATGAGTTTGCCAATCAGGTAGACCTAGATATGTCATTATAAAACATATTCTCATAGACACCCAACAATGTCATTATAAAACATACTCTCATAGACACCCAGAGATGTCATTATAAAACATACCCTCATAGACACCCAGAGATGTCATTATAAAACATACTCTCATAGACACCCAGAGATGTCATTATAAAACATACCCTCATAGACACCCAGAGATGTCATTATAAAACATACTCTCATAGACACCCAGAGATGTCATTATAAAACATACTCTCATAGACACCCAGAGATGTCATTATAAAACATACCCTCATAGACACCCAGAGATGTCATTATAAAACATACTCTCATAGACACCCAGAGATGTCATTATAAAACATACTCTCATAGACACCCAGAGATGTCATTATAAAACATACCCTCATAGACACCCAGAGATGTCATTATAAAGCATACCCTCATAGACACCCAGAGATGTCATTATAAAACATACTCTCATAGACACCCAGAGATGTCATTATAAAACATACTCTCATAGACACCCAGAGATGTTATTATAAAACATACCCTCATAGACACCCAGCGATGTCATTATAAACATACTCTCTGATTTGCAAACCATGTAGACCCAGATCAGCTTTTGCTTTTCCTAATGGCAATTATTGGGTTTGGCAGTGTTTTTCACTCAGTAACAAGTGAAACATTTTGGTTGCTATTTCTGCAAGCAATGCAGATTGGATGGTTGATTTAGGACCTTTTTAACGTGAGGAGGGGTTGCTCTGATTGTGTGCACAGAAAAAATATGTGATTGTACAACCAAAGCTACCGTAAGTAGGTGTAAGAAGAGTTTAAGAATAGATAAAATGGTATATAGTACAAAGGCATAGCATAAAATGGTATATAGTACAAAGACATGGCTTTAAATCGTTGGAATTGTAACCAGATAAATTAATAGAAATAAGAATAAATGGCACTTATTTCAACATCTAGCTCAGACATACAAACAGACAGTCCTACTGAAGTGAATATGATACCATTGGAAGAGTTTAATAGCAACTACAGAACTACACAATTATGCTTTTGCAATTTATCAGAATTTTGGAGTTCTTTGCACTTTGAAAATTTGTTATTACCGTAAACCCTGTTTATAAATTTTGAATTTGTAAATTTTGATATAATTTATATGTTCACAAATGTTGTTTTTTTCAAAATGAAAACACTACAAACTGTAACAATTTAACCCTATTCCTGCTCAATATTTGTGTAAGAAAAAATGACATCATGAATATCTATTAGTTAAAATTTTATAATGTACAATTTCCAAAGGAATTATTTGCTTTGACAAAAACTGTAAAATGAGATCTTTGCCATATCATAAGCAAACATAGTAGACACTAATCAGATGGCTCCTGCATGAGCCATCAGAACTGGGTTTACTCTATTGCAAAGGTGTGAAAAGGCATTTATTTGAAGGAAAGGGTTAATAGTGCATAGATACACATCTTAACCCCTTTGTAAACAGAATAGACCTAGATCAGATGGCTCCTGTAGGAGCTGTCTGATAAGAGTCTACTCTGTTTGTTTATGGAATTATATAGATCTGATTCTTCATATTAAACCAGGATCGAAATATTTTTTGGTCATATGCCGTTATAGATATTAAGCCAGTCAATATTCATACATTGATTATTTCTTACACAAATATTAATGGAGTAAAGGGCTGAGTTAAAGATGAAAGGTTTTATGAAGTGTTTGCTTGTTATTGAAGAGTTTGAGGTCTGTCCAGGAAGGATTGTTTACAACACCTCCAAGATTTCTCCTGATACAGTCAACCTTAAACCTGAAGAGTTTGTCAGAAACTTGCTGACCAAACTGATTGACTTGATGAAAGGTAAGAGAGAATAAACATAAATATATTATTAGCTTGTCTGTTTGAAAGAAAAGTCGAGCTATTGTGATCACTGGGTCGTAGGCGTTGTAGTTGGCGTTGTTGTCGGCGTGCAAAAACTTTAATGTAGCTCATTACTCGAAAAGTATAAGAGGTATCAACATGAAACTTTATAGGCCAGTAGATCTCATTGAAGGGAAGGCCCCTACATAAGAACCATAACTCTTGATTTCAAAATTTTGGAGTAATGGCCCGTTATTTTTTTCATTTTTTTTATTTAGCTGGACAAGCAACAAATCAGATGAGTGTTGGCGCCACACGCGGTCGTTGTTATATGAGTAAAATGTACCATTAAAATGTTTAACCCTTTACTTGCAAACAGAGAAGACCCAGATCATATGGCTCCTGGGGGCATATTGTTTTTGCTCTGTCTGTCTGCTGGTTGGTTGGTTTGTCACCAACTTTAACGTTAGCAATAATTTTGTTGCCATTGCACATACATACTTCAAATTTGATATGTATGTGCAATTCATGGAGGCAAACAGTTTTAGGGGTGACTTATTAAGGTCAAGGTCATGCATCAAGGTAAAAGGTCATATTGGGGGCATAGTGTTTCACAAACACATCTTGGTTTTGAAATAATCTAATTAATATTCATGATGTCATTATTCCTTACATGAATATTCATGGAGTAAAGGGTTAATATATAATCCCGGATAACTTGCATGTTACAGTTTGATTTTCTAAGTTCTATAATATATATTTTTTACATTTTATAGACATAGCAATGAGATATAATGCAGAGGGGTTGTTTGACACTGCATGTGCTGATCAGTTGTCCAGGACCACCGAATTCTATGACATTATCAGTCAGACCGCTGTCCTCCAAGCAGCAGACTTGTTAAATCTGGACAATACACGAAGGAGATGTTTCTATGGCAACCTTCAAACACTGATGACCATCCATTGCTTTGTTACAAATATCCATGCAGTTAAAATTCAGGTAAATGAACTGTGTCCCGGGGAAAGGGGCCATTGGAGTTTTGTTAGCAGAGTAGACCCACATTATGGCCGTTTCTTTTCTTGTGTGATATCTCAAAAGGATCTTGATTGACATGTCAAAAACAACATTATTTGTGCAGGTCTGCTGCAGTGGCAAAGCCTGATCAATAAGTCCACTTTTATTTATGTGTGAAATGGATAAAACCTGTCTAAACCGGACGATAAATTTGGTATAAATATCTGTCTTTGAGACAGGTGGCAGCTTATTGCAGGGTGAAAGTCATGCAGAAAGCTCCTCTAGGAGCTTTCTGTATGACTTTCATCCTGCATTAAGCAGCCACCTGCCTAAAAGTATCTAAATTCTTCTCTACTAGAATTCCGGTTTAGAGAGGTTTTACTGCAGACTGTTACTGATACCAAGTGCACTTATCTTCAGATGTTTCTATTCGATGAATATTCACATAAGATATAATGAAGCCATAGATATGTATTAGCTGAATTTTTGTTAACGGCATACAAACACAGGACTTCCTGATATTGGTAGAAACTAGAATCAGATCTATCGGATATATAATTTTATAAGCAAACAGATCAAGCCCTAAAAAAATGGCTCCTACTCTCTATTTGCAAAGACGTGAAGAAACATTGTATGAGGTAAAGGGTTTAGATGTTTTTTAACTATAGCAAGCTGAGTAAAGTGTCATTGGCTCGTTATTTTAACCCTTTCCTTCATATAAATGCCTTTTCACTCATTCACAAACAGAGAAGACCCAGATCAGATGACTCCTGTTGATCAAACAAAATATATATACATGTACTAGGGGTTGAAACAATGTTAAAACATGAAGTTCCGAGTTAGATACATTTTAACCCTTTCCCTGTTGAATATTCATGTAAGAAATAACAACATTATGAATATTCATTAGCTGAATTTTTATAACGACATATGTATACAAGACTTGTTGATATTAGTAGAAACCGTAGTCATGTCTTTGTCTATTCTCTGATCTGGGTCTACTCTGTTTGCAACAGCATATAAGGCATTTATTTAAGGAACAGGGTTAACCCTTAACATGATAGAGATTAATTTTTGTGCATTTTCAAACAGTGTAGACCCAAATAAGAGGTCTGCACTGTTTGTCATTCAAAATTCTTACTCACCCTTGTCATTGCAGGAACAAAGTGATGACAATGATAGCCTGATGAAGAGGGATCCCATCAAGTCATACAGCGACATGTGTGCACATGAACAAGTCACCCTCCTCTCCATGTTCTGCTATCGTGTTGGGCAGCTTGGAGTAATAAGGTATAACAATAGAGATACAGTAAAACCTCTCTATAAAGGCCACTAAATTGTGTTAATTAGTTGGTATATAATATTAGGGCAGGTGGCTGCTTAAAGCAAGATGAAAGTACAACAGAACGCTCCTATAGGAGCCATGTGATCTAGGTCTACTCTGTTTGCAAATGCTTGAAAATGCATTTATATGAGGGAAAGGGTTAAATCAAACACCACATCCCAAATTATTGCGGCAAACAGTTGTTAACATTCACTTCAAATAATCACTCATGAACTAAAAGAATGCTCTTCATCTAGAAGCTATGCCTGGTGAACATTTTGATTGGTTCTTTGTTTCACCAGGTTGTTAGATGAATATGTTAGACCTAAATACAATAATAGACCGGTAAATACACCACCATAGCAAGTGATTGACCCTTTCTCCACTCATGAATATTCATTAATTTATTTTCGTATAAGGTAACATTATCAAGGGAATTTTTAGTTGAGACAAAAACAGTAGAATCAGATCTGTCTGCGTATACTTTTTTGCAAAGGCATGAAAAAGTAGTTATAAGAGGGAAAGAGTTTATTGGCATTGCGATCTTGAGCACGGTATTTACTTAATAACACAACTATTTTACAGATGGAGGATATTTTGTAAATTGTATCCTTGTACAATGCTTTTATCCACAGCTTGTTTGACCTGAAGTATCACATCAACAGAAGTGGGCTGCTTCCGTCCTCAGAACTTGGCCGCATTCTTGAACACCGTCTGTCACCTCTTAATGAGTTGGATCCCTGGGCTCAGCTTGCCCCTTCACCCAACCCCCAGCTTCTTTTTGCCATGGCAACCTGCTGTGTATCTTCTCCTCCATTGAAAGTAAGGATAGCTTATGCTTTTTTGTTAATTTGCAAGTTGAGTATAATCATGCCTGCTCTAATTTCCCTGCTTTAATCTCAAAGTACAAGCTACCTTTCTTTTATCCTTTACCTGTTATAAATGCCTTTTCATATCTTTGCAATCAGAGTGAACCCAGATCAGGAGCTGTCTGATCAGGGTCTGCTCTGTTTGCTTGTGAAATTATTATAAATCTGACTCTACAGTTTCTACCAATACATAATCACCACGACTAGTAGATGTGCAAGACACAATTTCAGTGTGTTTAGCGCAAGGCATTGGAGAATTATCTCTCCTTAAACTTTGAGTAATTTTTGTCATTTTGGCATGAAACATGGATAGTTGGTGTCATGAACTCCTCCTTCAATTTGAAAGTAATTGAATTTATATTTGGCTATATTTGGCTTACATAATAACCATGCAATGTTCATGTGTTTGGCGGCAGGCATTGCAAAAATATCTCCCCTTGAACTTTGAATATTTTTATCATTTGGGCCTTTAACATAGGTGCATGTAGTTGGTATTGCAAATGCCTTCTTCAGTTTGTACACACACTTCTCTTTGAAATGTAGATATGCATAATTCTTTTTAGTATCTAATAATTCATACAGGAGTTATCTGCTCCTAGATGTGTTACTAGCCAATAAAGTTTGTGTACTGAACTTCTACAGTTTTCACATACATGTAATTCAATGAAAGTTGATACACATGATCTCTATGAAGTGTAGATGGATTTACGATCAAGGCTGCCATGCGAGGGTATTTGATACCTCTAAAGATAGTTGTTGTTTTGTTTAGGATATTTCTTCAAAACTGTTTGATAGTTAACCCATTCCCTCATATTGACGGTTTTGACGACTCTGTGGAAGTCACTTTGTGAAACCATTGTGATAAATAGAGCATTTGCTCCTATAGGAGCAAGTGCTCTATTTATCACAATGGTTTCAAACTACAAAATTCTGAAAAAAATCCTTTTCTCTAGTTAATGCTCCTTTTCGGTAGATTTATTCAAAAAGGTTGTATCTAAAAATAGCCTATGAGGTAATGGGTTAAACCAGTGAGTTTGCTAACAGAGCAGGATATGAGGAGGTGCATTTTAATGGGGATATACCATAACTCCGCCATCTGCCATTTTGGAATTATCTCCTCTATATGCATCTCCTTTCTTGTCTGTACCATTATTCATGTATCTGTGAATTGAAACTAGTGAAACTTGTGTATTTATAGTGCATGGTATAAGGAAATGGAGTTAACAAGATGTATACTTCAATATTCCATTTTTTAATTATCTCCCTTTGTTAGTGAGCAGGATATGGGAGATAATTTCTCTTGGCCAGTAGATGGAGCCATTAGTAAATAGTATGCACTCACTATGCAGTAGGAATATAAGCAGAACCACTAGCCATGAGTGTGTGACATTAACCCTTTACCTGATGAATATTCATATTTGAAATAATTACATCATGAATATCGATTTGCTGATATTGAACATAGGATTGCCATTGCACAAACTGTTGAATCAGACCTATATTAGTCCATATGCAAACATCGCAGACCCTGATTAGATGTCAACAGATGTCTCTATCAGGTAAAGGGTTATCTTGTAACTCCTTAACCCTTTCCTCCATAAATACGCCTTTCTACGCCTCTGTAAAAGTCACTTTGTGAAACCATTGTGATAAATAGAGCATTTGCTCCTATAGGAGCAAATGCTCTATTTATCACAATGGTTTCAAATTACAAAATTTTAAAACAAATTCCTTTTCTCTAGTAAATGCTCCTTTTTGGTAGATTTATTCAAAGTAGTTGGATCTAGAAATAGCCTATGGGGAATAGGTTAAATTGACGTCTTTTGAAGCCTCTGTAAAATTCACTTTTTGAAACCATTGTTATAAATTGGAGCAAGTGCTCTATTTATCACAATGGTTTCAAAACTACACTTTTCCTTTTTTCCAGTAAATTCTCCTTTTCGGTAGTTTTTTTCAAAGAGGTAAAAAATAACCTATGAGGGAATGGGTTAAATGGGAGTTGTGTAAATTACTTTATGATTTGTCTCATTTGTCAGGTGTTGGTGCCAGAGACAATCTCTGCAGATCTTGACAATTGTATGAAATGTTATCTGCAAAACACTGTGGAGGTAGACAGAGCCAACAAATTGGTGAGTTAGATCACATTACAGGTAATAGGGCTTGTGGAAAAAGGGAATCTGCCATCAGTCTTCGACTGTGATCAGACTAATCCAACCAAAGGTTGCACTTTTCCTGGTCTGAAATGAGATTTGCTGAGTTTCTGACATGGAAGAGTGTTACTGGGGGTTGGGATAGCCAGATCTCTACTGAAGACCAATGATTTTAGAGGTCTATATAAGATGCGTAAATTCAAACATTTTCAAGAATAGCTCCTTTATTTTTCCACCAAACCCTATTCTGTGACCACTCTTTAGAATCACCTCGAAGAGATGATTCTAAAGAGTGGTCACAGTATAGGTTAAGTGGAGAATTGACGATTTTAGTGTTTGGGTACACACCATTATCTGTAGCTCTGGATTTATATTTCAACTATTAAACAGTCTGACAGAAGTCCGCTTGCCTATGAAGCATTAATTTTTTGAAATGAATCATTCCATTTGAGTCAACTGTACTTTGCATTCTTGAGTTTTTGCTAACAAGATTCACAGTTTTGACTTTCAAACCAGGTTAGTTCCAAGGAACTATGTTCCATCAATTTTCTGAGGGGATATTTAGATTAGATCTCCCAAAACTGTGTGACACTCAGACTACGGTTTTAACCCTTTCTTTCATACAAATGCATTTTCACAGTTTGCAAACGGAGTAGACCCAGATCAGATTGCTCCAATAGGAACCATCTGATCTGGGTCTGCATTGTTTGCTTATGGAAATTTATAGATCTGATTATGAAGTTTCCACTTTTCCCTTTTCCATGTTCCATTTTATTGATTCTGTCCTTGAATATTCATGAAGTGAAGATATCATGAATAAATATTAAATAGGAAAAGGGTTAAGAGAATTCCAGGAAGATTACAGCTGATGACAGTTTCTTGGTGTTGAGAGAATGATTGAGAACATTACCCTTTCCCTGTTGAATATTCTTGTGAAATTAATGACATCATGAATATTTATTAGCTGATTTTTTATAACAGCATATGTACACAGGACGTTTTGGTATTGGCAGACATTGTAGTGTCAGATCTATTATAATTTCATAAGCAAATAGAACAGATCCTGATCAGACAGCTTCTATAGGCTCTTAACCCTTTCCTCCATAAATACGCCTTTCTACGCCTCTGTAAAAATCACTTTATGAAACCATTGTGATAAATAGAGCATTTGCTCCTGTAGGAAAAAATGCTCTATTTATCTCATTGGTTTCGAAACTACACAATTCTAAAGTTTTCCTTTTCTCTAGTAAATGCTCCTTATCGGTAGATTTATTCAAAGCGTTGGGTCTAAAAATAGCATATGAAGGAATGGGTTAAGATAGTCATCTGATCTGTGTCTACTCTGTCTGCAAAGGTCTTAAAAAAGCATTTGTTAATAGATAAGTGTACTTTAACATTAAGGGCTCTATGGATGATCTTGTAGTGAGAATCAAGTGACACAATTTCTTATCAAAGTAAACAATTTGATATCTTGATAAATGAAATGGACAGAAAGTTTTGGTCCTGGTAAAAACTGTAGATTAACCCATTCTTTCATAGGCTTTTTTTTAGACCCAACCTCTTTGAACAGATCTACCAAAAAGGAGCATTTACTAAAGAAAAGGAACATTTTAGAATCTTGTTTTTTGAAACCATTGTGATGAATAGAGCATTTGCTCCTATAGGTTTTATAGAGTGTCTTTTACAGAGGCGTAGAATGGCGTATTTACAGAGGAAAGGGTTAAGATCTGTATTATTCCATAAGCAAATAGAGCAGACCCTGATCAGAGGACACCGAAAGTAGTTGTCTGATCTGGGTCTACTCTGGTTGCAAAGGTGTTAACCCTTTCCCTCATACAAACAAGTTTTCACACCTTAGCAAACAGAGTATACCCAGATCAGATAGCTCCTAGTAGAATGTTTGCTAATAGAATTTGATAGATCTGTTTCTTTACTTTCTAAAATATCTAGAATGTTCCACCTTCCTTATTTAACTATAACTATTTTGACCATGAATATTAAATACATGTAGTAATTGAAAATTGGACAAGACATAGAACAGGGAAAGGGTTAAAAGGCATATCTATGGAGTAAGGGGATATACATTGTTTTTACAAGTATAATAAGCTGTTATATCGCCGATATTACCGTGTTGTAAAGCTATCCATCATTTATAGATATTGTACATTTTACTTTTCTTGAATCTATTGAGTTTTTATTCTATTCTAGGTCAAGATTCCAGAGATGTTGCTTTGGCATCGTCGTGATTTTATATGCGAGCAAAACTTTAATGAGTATGTGTCTGAAAACCTTGGACTGATAGCTTTCATAGCCAGTCAGCTGACTGAGGAAAAGGAACAGGGCATTAACAGTTTGATTGCTGAGCATGCCACGAAGAAAGACACAAAAACAGGTACAGTAGTACCTCCACAGTAGTACCTCCACAGGATTTGTACAAATAGATGGCTGCTTACCCCTTTCCTCCATGGTGATTCATGCTAGAAATAATGACACCATGAATATTAATTAACTGAAATTGATTATAGCCCTACAAACAAAGGACATTTTCATCATGACAGCATCTATTGAATAAGACCTATATTATATCATGAGCAAACAGAGCAGACCCTGATCAGACGGCTCCTATAGAAGCTGTCTGATCTGGGTCTACTCTGTTTGCAAAGGCATAGAAACGCGTTTATATGAGGGAAAGGGTTAAGCAAACGGAGTAGATCCTGATCAGACACCTCCTACAGGAGCCATCTGATCTGGATCCAATCTGTTTGTAAAGGCATTAAAAGGTATATCTATGGAGTAAAGGGTTAACCTTTTGTCTTTTATCCTTGTAAGAAATAATACTTTATGAATATTAACTAAACTGATTTTATAAAATAGAATATGAAGAAGAAATATTAAGCTATTACAGAAACAGTAAAATCATATCTATGCCATTCTCATAATTATTTTATCATCAGTTCTTTTTTCAAAAATATAGTCATGTGACAATCAGTTTTGATTCTGGATTTACTCAGAGTCTCATCTGGATCCAAACTGTTGCAATAGATAATCACAAATTTGCAAAGAATTAATGCAGAATGACAGAAATGCAGAAAGTTCAGACAGTTTAGCTTATATAACCCTTTACTTAATGGATATTCATGTAAGAAATAGTGGAATCATGAATATTAATTAACAGAACTTTTATAAAGGCGCATGTACACAAGAGCAGACCCTGATCAGATGAATCCTACTGTAGTTGTCTAATATGGGTCTACTCTGTTGTGGAGGTATGAAAAAGTGTTTATATGAGGGGAAATGTTAAATGTATTTTTATAATGGCACTATGAACAAGAGAATTTTTATCATGATAGAAACTGAAGCGTCTGATCTACAGTCCAACCTGCTGTAAGCGGTCAGTCTAGGGAAGTGGCCACTTTGGCCGCTTACAGCAGGTGACCGCCTAAACCAGGTGCATGTTACCAAGCATACTTTCGAGTAATTATGACAGACATGTATTTTGTGTACAGCAGTATACTAATCGATATTTATAAAGACCGTTCTGACCTAAAGTGCCCGTAATAATTGGAAGTCATATCGAATTAATTGCCTTGTTTGTCGTTCTTCAACCTTTTGTCCCTTATTTATATGTGTCAGTTCTTTCATTTGAGTAATACACATGCCAGTGTTATTCGAATTTGGCTTCAGGGTGTAACTTCTAACGGTGTAGCCATGTTTGACATGACTGGTTTCCCGAATATTCTGTCCGCGAACATCTAACTCATAAAGCGGAAGTCGGGAAGCAGCTAGTTCACGCGTGATTACATTCCTGGGGAATTCTGAGTAGAAGGTGTGTATTGGCCATTTGGGATGAAATAGAGTGGCTGTTGGCCGCGTTAGGCAGGTGACCGCTTATACCAGGTGTAATATATAGTGTTTTTCGTTGGGAGGGTCCTAGAGTGGCCGCTTACAGCAGTGTGGCTGCTGATACCAGGTGACCGCTGAAGCAGGTTGGACTGTATATTATATCATATGCAAACAGAGCAGACCCTGATCGGAGCCATCTGATCTGGGTCTACTCTGTTTGCAAAGGAGTTTGAAGGCATATTTATGGAGTAAAGGGATAAGGAATTTATATTGCCACCATGAATTCAACCTAATGCACCATAACTGCTCTCTGTTACAGATAAGTCCAATGAGGTTACTTTACATTTAGAGGTGATACCAAACTGCAGTGATTTCATGTGTGTGTTTGATATTGAGGGAGTAACAACTGCCCTCAAACATTCAGTGCCTTCCAGCCAATCAGGGAAAGACAAGACTGGGTCACATGACAGTGTGACAAGTGATACCAACAACCCATACAGTCTCACTCCAAACACCTTGGAGTACATTAAATCAGACTTCCCACTTGTAGCTACACTGGTCAGCCTAATGTGTTCGGATGAAATGGAGGAAGCTACCTTGGAGGATGCCTTTGATGAGAGTCATTTTAATACATCATATGACTCTGGTCTCAGCACAAGGTCCAGAACATCCTCCTCTATGAGTCTTGTAGATATGCGGAGTTACAGATATGAAAAATTGACCTATGAATATCCCACACTCAAGCGACGTTTGCTAAATTGTTTTGTTCCACTTGCTGCAGCAGAGGACCATGATGTGTTCAAGGGAGATGACCCTATTCTTAAGTTTCTAACAAGTGACTCAATGGAGAGGTTCAAATCCAGTATGTTGAGCACACATGAAAGTTTCAATTTCAGGGCAATGTTGAATGATTTACTGAGAGAACTGTTTAATCTCCGGAAATGGTCGGAAGTTTTACAAGTGATAGACTTTATTCCGGTTAACATTGTCCAGAGAAGCTCAAATATTCAGTGTTTACATGATTTTGTTGTATCTTGCATTGTACATACTCACTTGAGTGCAGCTGATGGAGGCAGCATTCTTTCAAAGGAAAAGTCCAAGACTGTTTCAACTTTGATACATCGTATGATTTGTCCCATTGCCCAGGCACGTGAAATCTTGACCGTACATCAGAAACTGCCCATTGACTTTAATATGGAGTTGTTTGAGATGTGTCTTAGTGCTAAGAGACTGGAGGCAGAAATATTGAATGCAGTAGAACAAAAATTCAAACAAATCAAAGTTTATCACAGAGTAAGTGTTTTTTTATTTACAGAACAGATACTCTTGCAGTTGTTATGTTAAGGTGCTACCATGGACACATCTGTGATCTCCTTTGCAATCAGTTTGGATCCAGATAAGGTGCCAAGGTGCACCTCTTTAGGATTTAACCCTTTCTCTGTTGAATATTCATGTAAGAAATAATGACATAATGAATATTTATTAGCTGAATATATTTAAAGCGGCATTTAGACAGGAGTTATTAGGTATTGACACAAACTGTAGAGTCAGATCTGTTATACTTTCATAGGCATACAGAGTAGACTGTGATAAGACAGCTCCTATAGGAGCCATCTGATCTTGATCTACTCTGTTAGCAAAGGCATGAAAAAGTTTGTATGAAGGAAAGGGTTAAACTGTTTAATACTGTTGTTATAAATTCGGCAGCAAAAACTGAAGAAAATTCAAAAATGAAAATTGAAGAAGACAACAAATTTTGCAGATGACAATATGTGGTAGCAAAAGAGTTAACCCTTTCCTTCATTTAAACGCCATTTCACACATTTGCAAACAGAGAAGACCCAGATCAGACGGCTCCTATTGAAGCCGTCTGATCAGCGTCTGCTCCGTTTGCTGATGAAATAATATAGATCCGATTCTACAGTTTCTCCTTGAGTCCTAACATCCTGCGTAAATTCAGCTAATAAATATTCATGATGTCATTATTTCTTACATAAATATTGAACAGGGAAAGGGTTGGAGCAGAAATATATATCTGTAATGTATAGGTAAAAGTGGGATTTATTTGTTCGTCTATCTATCTGTCTGTATGAAATGTCTGTCATACTTTTTATGTCACCTGCTCTAGCTGGATGACATTTAGAGGATCATTTATCTGTCATCTGTCCACCTGCCTGACTATCTATCTGTCTGTCTCTCTTTCATGCTTCTTTGTCACACTTTTTTGTTACACTTATTTGCCGGTATGTTCAAACGCTCTTGTCTAATGTCTGTTCCATTTAACTCACTTTTATGAGCATCTGTATCTACCAGAGGTGAATCAAGTTCCTTATAGAGCTTTCTGCATGACTTTAACCCTGCATTAAGCTGCACCTGTCTTACAGACTAGCATTTATACTAATTTGAATGTCTAGTTTGGGGGGGATTTTACTGTATAAGATTTAGACCAGAGATAGCATTTGTGTGTCATTCCCTATAAATGAAAAACAATTTTATAAAAAAAAAACTGGTTTAGGTCTTATGTGTTATAGGTATCTTATACCCATGTGTGTATATTCAGATAACAGAATGTGCCAAGAATCTCCAGATAAAGCTGTCAATGCAAACTTCGGATGCCATCACAGAGGAAGACAAAATGGCAGCCAGGAAAAAACACTTGATCTTGGACAAGTGAGGACAGATTTTATTTGATGGTCTCTTTATTTTATGACACAAGATAAAAAACTCCAACACCCAACAGCAATGAAAATGACTAGATTTATTCATATAGCAAATAGCCGTATTCATACCAAACTTGTAACTAAAACAATTCCTACATACACAATTCACAACCACATAACAATTATGGATTAAGTAACAATTGGATATCATGATCGCAATGCAAAATATCCGCATAGGATTTGCCATATTACGGATATGAAAATAACTGGATAGACAAGCCCGCGCACCCTTGACCTACTATGCATGAATTATGCCTTATTTACTCCCATATCCTGCCGTCACCTCTTTTGGTGACGTCACCTCCTTTGGTGACGTCCCCTCAATTGGTGACTCCAGATTCCTGCCGTCACCTCCGCTGGTGACTCCATATTCCTGCCGTCACCTCCGCTGGTGACTCCATATTCCTGCCGTCACCTCCGCTGGTGACTCCATATTCCTGCCGTCACCTCCGCTGGTGACTCCATATTCCTGCCGTCACCTCCGCTGGTGACTCCATATTCCTGCCGTCACCTCCGCTGGTGACTCAAAAATTCCTGCCGTCACCTCTGCTGGTGACATGAGAGCCATGTTTTAGCTACCTAATACAATATTACTGCTACCTAATAAAATATTACTGCCAAAAGATTGGGGGATACACAGAAGATACCAAGTGTCCTGACACTGTTCCGGGCTTCTCCCTGGCCCCCAATCTACTGAATTATATGAATTTGGTTCTAAAAGATAAACCTCCTTTGCTAGGAATTGTGCCATAGTCAAAGGAGAGTTTAATGTTATATACTTGATTGCGTTTTGATATGCGCTAATTAACTGGTCATTAGGTGCGCGAGCCTGCCATCCAGAATTTTCCGCATTGCGACTTATTTAAAAATAGAGTTCAGTGCCCAAGTAGCAGAACCTGCAATGTTTGTGGTCCTTGTTAATGCCTCAATGGAATTAGTCTTTACCAATTACTATAAAAACAACACTTTCACAGCATACACACATAGTCTAATGTTCATGGTTCACAATAAAGGCCTTTAGTGTCCAAACATGAGCTACTGCCATATCGTTCGTTCGATCAGAGCAATGTAAGATGACAAATCCAGCACGCTAGAGAGGTACTTCTGCCAGAAGTTCTACCATTGATACTGAAGTTAATGGTGTGTTAAGTAAGGGCATCATCCCGTCAGTCTGACCATCATCCTTGACCTTGTACTGTAAAATAACAAAAATCTTTTCGCAGCAAGAGCAGGTCAATATACACTTATAAAGAAAACAAAATTGCTTATGGGTGTGGTGGGTGGGTTTGAAAATACTGCTTGCAGCTTAGTCGTGAAAAAGCGAAAGTGATCGCGAAAATGTTCGCCAGACGGGTTTACATCCGGTTTCACTTTTTGTAATTGATTCGTCCCCAGACTTATTCACCTATGTCACTTTCGTCCCCTAAAATTACTTAACTACTAGCTTGTGCAAAAATAAAGCTGATTATGATATATTATCATAATCATTCTTATTTTATGACACAAGATAAAAAACTCCAACACCCAACAGCAATGAAAATGACTAGATTTATTCATATAGCAAATAGCCGTATTCATACCAAACTTGTAACTAAAACAATTCCTACATACACAATTCACAACCACATAACAATTATGGATTAAGTAACAATTGGATATCATGATCGCAATGCAAAATATCCGCATAGGATTTGCCATATTACGGATATGAAAATAACTGGATAGACAAGCCCGCGCACCCTTGACCTACTATGCATGAATTATGCCTTATTTACTCCCATATCCTGCCGTCACCTCTTTTGGTGACGTCACCTCCTTTGGTGACGTCCCCTCAATTGGTGACTCCAGATTCCTGCCGTCACCTCCGCTGGTGACTCCATATTCCTGCCGTCACCTCCGCTGGTGACTCCATATTCCTGCCGTCACCTCCGCTGGTGACTCCATATTCCTGCCGTCACCTCCGCTGGTGACTCCATATTCCTGCCGTCACCTCCGCTGGTGACTCCATATTCCTGCCGTCACCTCCGCTGGTGACTCAAAAATTCCTGCCGTCACCTCTGCTGGTGACATGAGAGCCATGTTTTAGCTACCTAATACAATATTACTGCTACCTAATAAAATATTACTGCCAAAAGATTGGGGGATACACAGAAGATACCAAGTGTCCTGACACTGTTCCGGGCTTCTCCCTGGCCCCCAATCTACTGAATTATATGAATTTGGTTCTAAAAGATAAACCTCCTTTGCTAGGAATTGTGCCATAGTCAAAGGAGAGTTTAATGTTATATACTTGATTGCGTTTTGATATGCGCTAATTAACTGGTCATTAGGTGCGCGAGCCTGCCATCCAGAATTTTCCGCCACAAGAAATATTATTACAAACAAAATAATATTTCTCCCCAAAATTCTGCGTTAATCAAGCTGAATAAAGCTCACACAAGAGGGGTCTTCCCTAAAAATTTCCAAAGCCTGTGACACAGTGTGAAGATACATATGAATACCTACTAATGACAAGTGAACACCATCTGGGCCATAAAAACCGGTAGTGCAGCGATTTATGTTTGTAGCAATAAAATGTCCCCTGCCAGTAGCGCAAACTGCCTCCCTCCCATATCTGTTCACCCGTTTTCTTTTTATGTCTAATTGCTTATCCGTATAAGAGCCAGCATCCCTCCAGTGCAAACGTGGGAGTATATCGAGCCACACTATTTGAACAGATGGAAGGATGCCCGCCAAATACTGGATATCAGCCTGAATATTTGTTTTGAAAGTACAGAGATCCCAATCTGCCATATTATTGCCACCCAGATTGAGTATTAAGTATTCAGGTGCATCACCTGATAAAGTCAGCCACTGAATATTTCTGCGCAGATCTTGCCATTCATTGCGGACTCCCCATGCCATCTAATTTGAAAGTCACACCCGTTAAAGCCCAGGTGTCCTCTGTCGCGTGCCACACCCTCTGCTTGTAGCCCTACCAATACGGAAACTGTGAGTAGTGAAACCACCTGATTGCAAACCACATGAAATAATTACTTTCCTGAGGACAGCTGAAAACGTGTAAGCGGGGAGCCATTACTGTGCAAAAGAAGACATCCAGTTTTTGACGGGCGGACATGCAGATACTGTACCAAAAGCTCTTTTTTATAAGAAACGATCCCATCAGATCATACCACCCATTCATCTTATGATAGAAACTAAGACCAGATATGTAAGAGACAATCGTTGAGGCAGCCAGCCCCTTGTTAAAGCAATGAGCAGCAAAGCATACAATATGGTTAATCGGAGCTGGCCATAACTTGAAATGCAATTTCCCTTCTGAATTCACTAAACATTGCCAATGACGTTTTATAGACTGATCGAGTATTTGCTGCAATACTAGCAGATATTAATGATTTGGCTGTTGTGCGAAGATACCCCAAATGCCCTGTGGCAGCGGCGTCGGCTGAGCATCTGCCCCTGGTGTCAGCTGCCTGAAACGGTCCATCTGAAAACGAGACAAAGCGTCACAAATATTATTAAAACGCCCTGGAACGTGTTGCGCCCTAACCACAACATCATTCTCCATGCATGCCAATGTGATCAGCCGCAATACAGCCATAACCTCATCATTTTTTGAAGACATTTTGTTGATAATGTGCACCACTGCTTGATTGTCGCAATTGAAGCTTATCTTGTGCCTAGCTAGAGCCTTCCCCCAAAGTTTCAATGACACCCAAATGGGAAAGATTTCAAGCAGAGTGATATCTTCTGTTAATCCCCGATCCCGCCATTCCGATGGCCACTGCCCATGCGCCCAATGCCCTGAGAAATAAACACCAAAGCCAAGGCCATCCCCACCTGCACTGTCTGAAAACAACTGTATAGCATCATTGGATGTCCAGTCATTGTATCTAAACAGAGAAATCCCATTAAACTCACTAAAGAACCTTTGCCACATTTTTAAATCAGCCTGAATTGACTTAGTCACCCTGAGATGATGATATGGCTTTGTCAAACCCCGTATTGAGTTAATGAGCCTCCGACAGAAAGGGCGTCCTGGAGCCACTGCCCGACAAGCAAAATTTAGAACCCCTATTAGAGATTGCATTTCCTTTAGAGTCGTACGAGATTTCTCCAGCATCGCCTTGATTTAAAATTTCTAACACCTTCTCATGTGGCACCCTAACAACCATGAGTATAGTGTCTAGTTCGAGACCTAAAAAGCAAAGAACTTCTGCAGGGCCTTCCGTTTTGTCTGTAGCCAACGGAACATTCAATTTTTGCATACAATTGATAAAGGTATTCATCAAGCACTGACATCGCCCTGTGCCCTTTGTTCCCCCCCCCCAAGAAAATCATCCAAGTAATGCAGCAGGTTTGGCGAATTGGCCTCCCGACGAACCATAAATTCCAAAAATGTAGAAAACTTCTCGAACGTACTACAAGATATGCTACAGCCAAAAGGTAAGCATTTGTCAAAATAATATTTTTCATCAAATTTAAATCCCAACAATTCAAAATCTTGTGGCCGAACTGGCAATAAGCGAAATGCACTCTGAATATCCACTTTGAACAACTCAGCCCCCTGACCCAATGCCTGTATCATTTCGACTGCCTTATCAAATTCAGTATATTGAACCGAACATAAACTGGGTTCAATATAATCATTTATTGACCCTTCTGCCGGGTATGACAAGTGATGGATCATTCTATAGTCACCAGCAGTTTTCTTTGGCACTAGCCCAATCGGAGAAACTCTTAAAGTTTGAAATGGCCTTTCCACAAACGGTCCTCCGATCCTACCCTCGGACAACTCTTTCTCAATCTTTTGTTTAACTATAAGAGGTAATGCATTTGCAGATTTTAAATTTTTTGTCTCTACTGCCTCACGGGGGCCATCATAATGAAGGGGAAACCCGTATCTAAAACCATTCAAAATGTAATCTGCCTTTTTAGGCTCATAGCCTTCTAATACTTTTTCAAGCATGTTCACATCTACAGGGGATTTCGCCAATGAGCTGATATCACATGTTTTAATGCTAGCCTCAATATTTACGTTTGAAGGAGTGACCAAAACCTCTACCGGCCTGTGCGCCGCCACGAAAAGGAGCATTTTTTCCAATATTTGGCATTGTTGGCTGATATGGCTTAGCTTTAGAACAAGCCCACCTGCCGTGATCATACGACCCACATAATGCACACGTGTGTGAATATTTGCAGTTTCCCCAACTGCATGACCCTTTGTTAAAATCTAGGCAGCGTGAAGCACGAAAAGGGGAGGGGGAAGGGGAGGGAGACGCAGCAATAGGCCTGGACAGAGTCATGATCTTAAGCCAAAGATTACTATGGATTCTGCCCCAATCCCCAGGCTGCGTCTCCTGCCTAATACGAAACTGTTCGTCGTATTTGATCCAGCCATCGCCAGCTTGACCATTAGCAGCTTCTCTAATAAGTGACAGGTACTGCACCATTTCTTGTGTTTTTTGCGGATATTTCCGTATGTATATGCTCATGAAAATCAGAAAAGCATCTGTCCATTTCTCGATAGTAGTGATTTTGTGACTAGAGCAGGACTTTGGTTGCTGAACCAACTCCCCCCTCTCGTTAAGCCCTAAAGCACTAACCGGGCCAAACATGCTCTCTAACTCCACACTGCCCTTCAATAAACATGCCAGATTAATAAATTTCCCCTGCCATATTTTCTCGCAAAGCTGGCGGGGGACATGAGCAGAAACGCTATCTCCACCACACCCGACTAAGTCGAAGTTTGACGATGCACCCGGCACAGTCATTTCCGGATATAAGACCGCTCCGAAACGCTCATCCGTTTCAGTCTGGTCATCAGATACCCGCTGTGGCCTAAATATTTGTTCAAAATCAATGAAATCACGTCTAGCATCACCTTTTCTTCGACCCTCGTCCTCTCGAAGCGATTCCAGAGACACGACGTCAACTTCCTCCGGCTTTTTAGCTTCCTTTCGAACCTTTTTTCCAGCCGCCGCTGTTGTTGCCCTGGTTGACATTCGCTTAGAACCTTTCCTTCGGCTAGACATTCTTTTATAACGGCCAAAAATAACTTTAAAAGATAAATTATGTTGTTGATTTTGAAAATACTGCTTGCAGCTTAGTCGTGAAAAAGCGAAAGTGATCGCGAAAATGTTCGCCAGACGGGTTTACATCCGGTTTCACTTTTTGTAATTGATTCGTCCCCAGACTTATTCACCTATGTCACTTTCGTCCCCTAAAATTACTTAACTACTAGCTTGTGCAAAAATAAAGCTGATTATGATATATTATCATAATCATTCTTAATGCATTACTTAATGAATATTCATGTAAAAAATAATGACTTTATGAAATTAAATTGCTGATTTTTTATAGTGGCACATGGACACAGGATTTTTTTGGTCATGGAATATGTGATATTATTCCATAGGTAAACAGAAAGGAACCTAATCAGCCCTCTCATACAGAAGCTGTCTTATGTAGGTTTGAAAATGTGTAAATATGCATCTTTATCAAGTAATGGATTTACAACCATCACCGGTCTTTTACCCTTTCCCTATTCAGTATTCATGTAAGAAATTTGGACATCATGAATATTTATTAGCTGACATTTTATAATGTTAACCTTTCAAGGAAATTCTTTGCTTTGATAAAAATTGTGGAATCGGGTCTATACCATGTAAAAATCAGAGATCTGCTGTTTTTTCCCAAATAGGAAAGAAAGAATTTCTTTGCCTTAACTTGTTGGTCAAATATTTTATTTCAACTTGTGTTGTGATAGATATTTGACTTGTAACGAATCCGAAAACAGTAACAAATGTTCACTTATATATTTAAACCTGTCAGAAGGTACTCAGTCAGTGAGCTGTTCTATTGTGCAGTCTGGGTACAGTCAGGAGATAGTTTTACAAAGATGTCAAATTTTGTTAACTCTTTGCACACTAGTGGAGAATCGGTGATAACATAGGCAAACTCCACATCACATCACATCTAACTTGTTTGATACTAAGACTGTATAAAATAAACTTTCATTATTTTGGCAGACAGTTGTTTTCAGATGACAATTGCTTAGTGTGCAAAGAGTTTATGTGTAAATGGTTTTACTAAGGTTCACTGATTGGAGAACCGTGATTGAGTGGACAAGAACGTCACCGAGAGAGGTCTTAGCACTGCTCATCAAAACAGGAGACTTTGACACGGCCACCAGCTGGAGTCGGCTTGAGAATCTGGATGATGACATAAAAATGGTAAATTGTAGTAAAGTAAAATCTGTTTACAATGACTAATAACCCTATAAACACCTTTTCACTCATTTGCAAACAGAGAAGACCCAGATCAGACGGTTCCTAGAGGAGCCATCTGATCAGGGTCTGCTCTGTTTGCTAATGGAATTTGATAGATTTGTTTCTTTACTTTCTCAAATGGCTACAATATTCCACCTTCCATATTTCATTATAACTAATTTGTTCATGAATATTCAGTAGGTATATATATACAGTAAAACCTCTCTATAACAGCCACTAAATTGTGTTAATTAGTTGGTATTGTGGGCAGGTGCATTCTGTTTTACTTTCACCTTGCTTTAAGCATCCACCTGCCTTTAACAAAAAATACATCATTAATTTAGTGGTCATTATTGAGAGGTTTTACTGTATTTGGATTAAATATAGAACCATGTAGGAGCCATCTGACCAGGGTCTGCTCTGTTTGCTTTTAGTATAATATAGGTCTGATTTTACAGTGTCTGTCTGAGCCAAAATATCTTGCGTTCATTTGCCATTATAAGAAGTGATCTTATTAATATTAATGATGTCATTATTTCTTACATGAATATTCATAAGGTAAAGGATTAATCAACCTACTACTGTTATTGACCTCCATATTTATTCATTGTATGGTTACTGTGGGCAGGTTGTATTGTAAAACTATTTAGCATGCAATAAGTGAATTTATTATATCCTTTGCATACAGTTTGGAACCAGGTGTGATGCTGGGTAACTCAGCTTTCTTTCATGATCTATATGTTCTGATTATAAACAGCTTTGAAAGGAAATGAATAAAATAAATCTTGAAGACTTTATTCTGATGACAATTTTCTTAGCGTGACAAAGGATGAACTTTTAATAATCTTTATGGATTTATAGTCTTTCAATTTCAATTGTTTCCCTGTTCGGTATACATTTAAGAAATTACGACATCATGAATATTTATTAGCTGAAGTTTTATAATATAAACCTTTCAAGGAAATGTTTTGCATTGATAAATTCAGATCTATATCATGTAAAAAGCAAACAGAGCAGACTCTGATCAGATGGCTCCTATAGGAACCATCTGATCTAGGTCTACTCTGTTTGCAAATGCAAAAGGATTAAGTCATTATATATTTCAGATAACATTATGCATACAAAACATATTTTTGTAATAGTTTGTGTTTGACTGAATTTAAATTTGAATTCAAAGAAAATTACAGGAATCATGCAACTAAATTCCATTTGATCAATGAAAAATATGGATGAAATACTTTTCAGGAAATTGAAGAAAACCATGTGATTTCTTTGCTGAATGCGGATCCTCCAAAGACGACAGAAGCCTTCATGGTAACATTTATTCTCTTTCAATTATCTTGTAACACTCTTTTGTAATCAACCAACTGAAACATTGATTGGCATATAACAGATAAGGAATGTCATTATTATGAATGATGAAAAATGGAGATGATATGAACTAAGGTTCACCTGGGATGGGGGACTGTTTTAGGTCATAACATATCATTCGTATGGAAATATGATGGTGTTTAATTTGCCATTTTTCTCACATATTCACAATTGTTAAGATTTTCCCACATTTTCCATGATTGTAAAGATTTTGCTCAGTTTCAACAATTGTTTAGATTGTCAAACTTGTTGCAGATTCTTGAGAAATTGAAGGTTGAACGTTTTGATGAGTGTCTGTCAATGTGCCGTAAGTTTGTGGAAGTGTTCAGTAATCAACAGGACGTGATGTTTGTAGCCAGCTACATGATCAGCCACATGTCACAGCAGCTGAGTACAGAGGACCAGGACCAACTCAGACTCACCCATATTGGTGCCAGGGTAAGATTTTATAGTTAAACCATTTTGCTAGAATCACTCAAAAGAAGCCCAGTTCTGTTCTAACCCTTTCCTCCATAAATACACCTTTCTATGCCTCTGTAAAAGTCATTTGATGAAACCATTTAGATAAATAGAGCATTTGCAAATGCTCTATTTATCACAATGGTTTCAAACTACAAAATTCTAAAATTTTCCTTTTCTCTAGTTAATGCTGCTTTTGGGTAGATTGATTCAAAGTGGTTGGATCTAAAAATAGCCTATGGAGGAATTGGTTAAGGCAGCTTAATGCAGGATAAAGGTTATGCAGAAAGCTCGTACTGGAGTTTTCTGCATAACTTTTGTTCTGCATAAGGCAGTCACCTGCTGTTTGGGACTACAAAGTTTATTCATTTCATTAAATAGTTATTCTACTCTATTTCACTGTTGAAATGTGTTATAGAAAAACCAGTGTAGACCCAGATAACCTTCCAATAGATGAAAAAAGTGTAACCAAAACAAGTAATGCTGATTTTCATCAGGCTCCATGTTAAAAAAAAAGATTGAGAAATTTGCTCATTTTTGTAGGATAGGTCCCAGTATAGGATGAAAAGAATGTATACCATGAAGCATTTCTGTTGACTCAGATCAGTGATCCTGTACTATACCCTGCTGTTAATACCAGATGATGATGGTTTCTGTTACCTGCAGCTGTCAGTAACTGATTACACAGAAATGCATTATACATGTATACTACTGTTGTGCTATGTACTGCCAAACTTACTTTGTGTACCTTTATACCATACCAGATGATAATGTGTCTGCCAGAGTCAATGCACATAGAGTACTGCCACCTGGTGAACAAACCTCGCTACATCCTGGAGCAGCTCATTATGAACATGAAGGTATGAAGACTATAGTACATGAAAAAACCTTTGAGGCATCTGATGAACCTGTAAGATAACCACCAAAAAGAGGTCTGATTCTGTAACCTTTTTCTCCATGAATATTCATGCTAGAAAAAATGACATCATGAATATTAATTAGATCAAATGTTCAAATAGCACATGTGTACAGGAATGTTTGACCATGGCAGAAACTATAGGATCATATCTATATCATATCATAAGCAAACAGAGCAGACCCTGATCCGACAGCTCCTGCAGGAGCTGTCTGATCTGGGTCTACTCTGTTTGCAAAGGCATAGGAAAGCGTGTTTAACTATTTATGGAGTAAAGGGTTATGACAGGTTGTGGCTCAATACTGGAAGAAAGCTGTGCAGAAAGCTCCCACAGGAGCTTTCTGCATTACTTTCATAATGCTTTAAGCAACCACCAGCTTTCAAAGAGGCCCATGTTTATTTATTAACCCTTTACTGTTGGAGCCATCAGATCAGGTTCTGCTCTGTTTGCTTATGGGATAATACAGATTTGATTCTACAGTTTCTGCCATTGTTAAAATTTCCTGTCTTTTTTGTAGCAGCTATTACAAACTCATTTTCAAGTAAATTTGTTTAACCTTTATTATGCCACAGATGAATCCTTGATTACCTTTGCAAACAGTTTCAATCATGATAAGATGCTCAGCTGAGTGACTCGGTGTCTCAGACAGTAGAATCCAAACTGTCTAACATATTACATTTTTATAGAGAAATTGAATATTACGGTAGTGTGTTGAAAGCTTTAAGGTTTTTATTTCTCTACAATAGCCAGAGTTGGCCAGCAAGGCATACCAGAAAGTGAAGGATGAGTTGGAGCTGATACACAATAAAGCCCACAGGTTCTCTGTGGAGCAGTTCAACACTCTCGTGGCACTCTATGCAAAAAAGGCTCTGGAGTTTACGGTCATACAGTATCTGGACCTAGGTTTGTAGACCTTATTGTTCCTGGTCTTAACCCTTTCCTCTATAAATACGCTTTTCTACATTTTGCAAACAGAGTATACCCAGATCAGATGGCTCCTATAGGAGCCGTCTGATCAGGGTCTGCTGTGTTTGCTTATGATAAGATATAGTTAAAATTCTATAGTTACTCCCATGGCCAAAAATTTCTGTGCCCATGTGCCATTATAATAATTAATCTAATTAATGTGCATGAAGTCATTATTTCTTACATGATTATTCATGGAGTAAAGGGTTAATGGTATGTAGTACATGTAATTGTATATCCCTTTAATCCATAGATACATCTTTTACACCTTTGTTAACAGAGTAGACCTACATCAGCCGGAGCCATCTGATTAGGGTCTGCTCTGTTTACTGATTAAATAATACAGATCTGATTCCACATCTTCTGCTGTGTTAAAATTTCCCTTGTTCAAAATGGCATTATAAGCTAATGAATATTCATATAGTCATTATTTAATGATGAATATTCATGGCATAAAGGGGTGTTGATTACACAGGGTCGTCATGCTAGCATGTTTTTGAGCCGAAATTTGGCCCCGTTCCCCTCATCTTGGAATATACCTTTTCCCTCTATTTTGTACAAAAATTCCCCTAAAAATATTGAAACTATACTCCAGAAATATTACAGAATGCATGTGTCTCACGGTGTATTTTCAACCATTATTGCTGCTCTGTGGTAATGAGCGAGTAGCCGATGATTTTTAAGCGAACCTTCCCGTTCCAATACATGTATTATTTATCTTTATTATGCAGAAAAAGAAAGAAGCTTCTCTATGAAATCCACATCCTCTGACAAGTTTGATCCAGATCAGTCTAGGAATAGTCCACTATCACGTCAGAGCCCACGACCAGATTCAAGCCTGTCCAAGAGGAAGAGTATTGACCTCCAAGGGACAAGAATGGCTGTAAGTGCCCCTGGGGGAGTAAATCGCAGAGGTATGAGCCCAAATCCTCGAGTGGGCTTACCAGGAGTGAAGGATAAGTTTGTGATGCCGGCAGAGCCCCCCTCCAGGGACCAGTGGGTGCCAGACTCATCTGCATCAGTGTGTATGGTGTGCCAGGTGGAGAGGTTTAGTATGGTAAGTTATATAAAGAAGAGTACCACTTCACGAAACCTAAACATGCCAGATGAAATACAGCTTTGAATAAAATACTTCATAACCAGAGGCGCAAACATGATGCAAAGATGCACAAATTGTAGCTAATATGCCAACTGTTGTTCAAAACATCCTCTAACAATTTCTGATAACAAAACAGTCAAAGGATCATGAAAACAATGAAACTTTTGCATGAATGTGAGGCTACTGGCACTACAGCCATACACACAACATTCAGCACACCAATCAGTCTTGTTTCCTTAACCCATTACCTCATAGGCTATTTTTAGATCCAACCTCTTTGAATAAATCTACAGAAAAGGAGCATTTACTGGAGAAAGGGAAAAATTTCGAATTTTTTAGTTTTGAAACTCTATTTATCACAATTCAAAAAGTCACAATTCAAAAAGTCACTATTACAGAGGCGTCAATATGAGGGAATAGGTTGAGTGTACATTTTTTTCATGTAACAATAAGTTTAAAGCCTTTGAAATCTCTGGTACCTTTTATTCAGGTTTTGTTACAACCATTTAACATAAAGTTTGCCTTCATTTGTGTCTAACTATTTCTGACTCAAATCTGCCATAGAGACCAAGAAAACAGATATAAGTTGCTAGCCCTTCTGTTTTGTCCTCCACCAAAGACACTTTTCATGAATTTTGAGGAAGTGTGCTGTAACTTTCCTGATCGCTTTACCATCTCCAAACCAGTGGCAGAGATGATGTATTAGATAGGAAGTCAGTGCCATTCTTTGAACTACAACTTCCTGCAAATTTGCTTCAAACTTATACAAGATAAACAAAGCTGTTATGAAGATGTATTTAAAGAAGGGAAGTTTTGCTGTATTTTTATGCCCCCATTGACGATAGTCAGGGGGCATATTGTTTTTGCCCGGTCTGTTTGTCCGTTTGTTTTTGCCCTGTCTGTTTGTCCGTTTGTCTGTTTGTTTGTCAGCAACTTTAACATTGGTCATAACTTTTGAGCCAGTACAGATAGAGACTTGATATTTGGCATGCATATGTATCTCATAAAGCCGCACATTTTGAGGGGTGACATGTCAAGGTCATCCTTCAAGGTCAGAGGTCAAATATATGAGGGGGGCATAGTGTTTCACAAACACATCTTGTTACTAGAGTTATTGGACTTTGAAAACTGCATGATTATGAGACAATATCGCTGGTGATTTGATTTGATTTTTTTTTTTGGGGGGGGGGGGGGGGGGATCCATGTCATTTGGCCACAATTTTCTTTGTTTATGACTATGTGTTGCCATCCACACCTAGCACCTTCTCAGCTTGTTCTCAGTTTGTATTTTTGGCTAGATCAGCAGCATTTATTAGGATAAAGAGGTTTACATACTTATTTTATTTTAATGTTTTTTGACACTATCTGGAATATGGTTCCCTTGTTCATAGAACCATTTGGAATATGGTGACCCAATTTGTTACCACCTAATCTGATAAACTGTGTTGATTTACATTAGTATTTGTTATTTGTTTGTTTATGTGTTTATCTTGCAAAAGCTTCATCCTCTTCTGGGTCTTTTTTCACCTTTTTTACGAAAGCCATTTTAATAGGAATTAAATTCTATCAATATAATTTTAATCATTACATTCATTAAAGACACTTAGACATCATATTTTCTACAAACATGTTAATACCAGACTGTGCTCATACATCTGATGTTTTTATGCATGTTTCAGTTCAACAGACGACACCATTGTCGGAGATGTGGTAGAGTTGTGTGTGCTGGCTGCTCAGAGAAAGTCACTCCAATAAAAGGCATCAATGCCAGGACCTGTGATGACTGCTATAGAGAAATAGTTAACTCAGAGTATGTTTCCTTTCCTCACACCATATCTGTTAATATTATATAGCAGAAAAAACACCTCGATATAATTGTTGACATTGTCATGCAACAGTTTTAATCATTACCACACATTGTCATGCAAACGTTTTTACCATTGCCACATTGTCAAGCAAGAGTTTTCACCATTGCCACATTGTCATGCAACAGTTTTTAATGTTGCCACATTGTTATGCCAGAGGTTTTACAATTGCCACATTGTCATTCAATAGTTTTTGCTGTTGCCGAACATTATCATGCAAGTTCCTATAATTGCCACATTGCCCTGCATTGTCATGGGACAGTTTTTACTATTGCCACATTGTCATGCAACAATAATTTACAGTTGCCATACCTTTAAAGTTATATTATGCTCATATTAATCAACACCAAAAGTTACATATTTTGTTAGAATATATAGCCTCATACCAAAACCACACGGTTATGTGCAAGTGGAAGCATTCTTGACCTATGGACACATTCTGAAGTATGCCTATAACATGATTTGTAAGAGTATATAGCATTATACCATAACCATACAGTCATTTGTTAGTTGGAGCATTCTTGTCCTATGAACACATTCTGGAGTATGGCTATAACATAATTTGTAAGAATATATAGACCATCCAATAACCACACAATTATATGTTAGTAGGAGCATACATGTGTTATGGACACATTCTGGAGTGTGGCTATAACATGCTTTTCCACATATTCATGTTGAAGTGGGAGCATTTTTGTCCTAAAGACACATTCTGGATTAAGGCTATGACATACCTTGTCAGATTATATAGCTCCATATCTTAAACACACAGTCATATGTAAGTGGGAGCATTCTTGTCCTATGGACATCTTCTGGAGTAAAGCTATAACATGCTTTATCCTTGTGTAGTTGATCTGACAAGGAGTTACATGCAGAAGATCCTATTGTCATGTAATTAGATTAAAGTGACAATTGACTCAAAACGCTTAAACCTTTGAATATTTATTTTAATTTTCAAAGTGGAGCAGTTTATCATCATTTAACAATAGATTCCATTCAGTATGAATGTGTATATTTTGTGAGAGGATTTTAAATAACAAACAGTGCAGACCCTGATCAGAAGGCTTCTCTAGAAGCCCTCCAATACCAGCACACATGTTTACCCCTATCAAAGGGTTTAATGTATTTGCATATTAGGTAATTGTTGTCTTCAGGAATTGGCATCTGCTGCCATTGTCAGAGTTAACTTTCTTCCATTTCTCTTTAGAAATACAGTCAGAGTGTCAAGCAGTTTGGAGTCAGATAAGACATCAAGTCATTCAGTGTCTCATCTGGGCCCGAACTGTTGGCATACGTTATTAAGAATGTGCTGCTAGTTTGCAAGGTGTTTACCCATTCCCTCTTGGACATTATTCAAGATTTCATGACCTTATCAATAATCATTGACAGAACTTAATAATAAAACATGGACAGGAGATTCTTTTTTCGGCCAAAGAAGGAACTGTTGAACATATCCGTTAAATATCATTAGCAAACACAGCAGATCCTGTTGGAGATGTCCGATCTGGGTCCCTTTCCCTATTAAGTATTCATGTAAAAAACAATGACATCATGAATATTTATTTGCACAATTTTTATAATGCAAACTTTTCAAAGGAATTTTATGCTTTGATAAAAACTATAGATTTAGATCTACGTCATATCATAAGCAAACAGAGCAGACCCTGATCAGACGGCTCCTAAAGGAGCCGTCTGATCTGGGTCTACTCTGTTTGCATGTGCGTGAAAAGGCATTTGTATGAGGGAAAGGGTTAAAAGGTGTGAAAAGGCATTTCTAAGTGGAAATGGGCTACATTGATACAGGTTACCCCATGCACTAAATTAACTGTACGCATATTCCAGGGATGCTAATACCACTAGCGAGGATGTTTTCCGCCCTTCTCACAGACACTCTGGCACCAGCCTTACTCCTTCTTCATCTTATGGGAACTACCAAGATGGTGTAATGAGCCCTGGTTCCATGGTGACAACCATTAAGGAAGAGAGGTCAATGTCCTTGACCCTTGTAGTGAGCCACACTCACACAACATGGAAGCTGCAAACTGATGATATGTACAATGCCAACCTTAGAGAGGACTTCTACTTTGAACAGGTCAGTATCCTGTGACAGGTGTAGTACAACCTGCCTGTAGCGACAGTATCATGAATAAACATTGGCGTCTGTAAGAACAGGTGGTTGCTTAACCCTTTCCCTCATATAAACGTGTTTTCACGCACTTGCAAACAGAGTAGACCCAGATCAGACAGCTCCTAGAGGAGCCATCTGATCAGGGTCTGCTCTGTTTGCTTACAGAATTTGAAAAATCTGTTTCTTTGCTTTCTAAAATGTCTACAATGCTCCACCTTTCATATTTATTTATAACTATTTTGTTAATGAATATTCAGTAGGTATTGAAATTTGCGCTAAATATAGAACAGGGAAAGGGTTAATGCAGAATGAAAGTAATGCAGAAAGCTCCTAGGGGAACTTTGTGTTTAGCTTTTGTCTTGCATTAACCCTACCCCGTTGAATAATCATGTAAGAAATAATGACATCGTGGATATTTATTAGAAGAAAGTTTATAATGACATCTGGATTCTTTGGTATTGATAAAAACTGTAGAATCAGATTGATATTATTCCATAAGCAAACAGAGCAGACCCAGATCAGACGGCTCCTGTAGGAGCCGTCTGATCTGGGTCTACTCCATTTGCAAAGGCATGAATAATTGTTTCCTGAAGGAAAGGTTTAAGCTACCACTTGTCTTAATAGCCCAGAATTAGATTTATTTTTGGTGGTGGCTGTAGACAGGTTTAACTGTATTTTATACCATATTGGGGACCAGACTGGTGTAACTGCAGCCTAGTTTGGAGTTGGATCCAGATCTAATCTGGATTGAACACTTTTTAACCCTTTACTTCATTAATATTCATGTAAGAAATAATGTCATCATGAATTTATTATAATTTAATTTTATAATGGCACATGGACACATTGAAATTTTTAGTATTTTTACAAATTGTTGTCTGGTCTATTATGACTTCTTAAGTAAGTAGAGCAGACCCTGATCAGAAGGCTCATATAGGAGCCATCTGATCTGGGTCTACTCTGTTTGCAAAGGCTTGAAAATGTGTTTGTATGTAGGAAGGGGTTAATGCATGGTGAAATTCATGAAAAAGCTTTCTGCATGACTTACACCACGTGTTATGCAGCCACCTGCCTGGGTCTACTGGTCAAATGCGTTCATGGAGTAAAGGGTTATTTTGTAATGTAACCTAACAATTCAATTAGTATTGAATCTTGTTAAGTTATAGATGTGAACAATACCTTTTTCTAACTCTTTGCACACTAGCTATGTTATGAGTGCAAAGTTATGGTTATCTATGCGAACAGTTTGGATCCAGATAAGATTCTGAGAAAATTGGTACTGACTTGTCCAGTACTCTTGCGCGTCCGGTCATCTTGCGCACTCATATGTTTATCGTTGTTTAGTCGTTAGTTTACGGTCATGTGTGAAAATTTCAACAACTGAATAATTTGGACTTACTCTGAACTCAGCTGAACTACTCCTGCAGTGTAATTTAAGAATAGTATCTGTCAAACACGCTTGTTTATATATTTTGTCATCCTAATTACTTATGCATAAATACGCCCACTGACCTATTTTCCAGTTTGTAACAATTATTCCAGAATTTTGCGTCCAGTCTGAAGGAATGATCTAATAACACCTATTAAAACAATATTCCATGTGCTAAAATATTATTCAATCTCATTTTCTCCTTCTAAATATCATGTGCGTAAGATCACAGACAGGGATGCTGGGATAAAACATGGTGGTAAGCATGTTTACACTGTTGAACTTAGTGGTTCAAACAGTTATTTCCAAAAAATGTTTATGTAATTATATGCCTGGTAGGTATTTGTATACAGATAAATAATAATGAAAAAATTGCATCTCTTTGATCTTTAATAAATAAACCGATAAATGCTTAGGTGTGCAAGAAGACCGGACAGCATCGTATCTCATTAGATCCAGAATGTTTGCCACTTTTACTGCAATTTTAAAGAGAAATAAAAGGTAAAAGAAAAAATTACTCTCAGAATTACAGCAGATGACAATTTTTTGCAGATGAAAGTTAGTTATTGTGTAAAGTGTTAATTTGTCAATCAGACTGATAAAACCATGTGATGATGTATAAAATGGTAAGTGCTTGGAAATTTTGACTGTGTTTATTTTGTGTATTCAGTATTTACATTTTTTTGCCACAGCCAGCACTGTCTGCATTGAATGAGTGGGCGTCATGTGTTTCATCCAAACACATTCGGACAACCTACCCCATGGTTTGTTTATCAAGTAATTTTCCTGATTTGAAAAATGAGCATTTGTCATTTAATACATTAATTATTTTATATATATAAGTATCAGCGAATCTATTTTACAGTTCTATTTTAGTTTTAGTTTAGCCCTTTATCTGTTCAATATTCATGTTAGGTCATCAGACCATGAACAGACTGAAACCAAGTCTTCAATTTTCCCTTTTCGCATTGCTACTTTTGCTTTCGAAGGATCTTCTACTAATTATTTCATTTTCCATTGGCAAACAGAGCAGACCTTGATCAGACAGCTCCTATAGGAGCTGTCTGATCTGGGTCTACTCTGTTTGCAAATAACATGAAAACACATTTATATGAAGGAAAGGGTTAAAAGGCCAAAATTGCTCTTTGAGGGTTGGCATTCTTTTTGCAGTGTTCCTATATTCAAGCGCTTTTGAACGCACATAACCTGTATGAAAAGAGTGCTATATAAATGTGGTATAATAATAATAATAATAATATTTCAGTTTCAATGATTTAGAATGCAGTTTAGCAGTGAAGGTTTTGAATTGACATTCAGGTTTATGTTTCAAATCAGGAGAATTCTATATAAATGAAGTCCTCTACAGCCTCTTTCACTTTCATTGCCATAGGAAAATCTGTGATCACCTTAGCAAACAAACAGAATGAATCCAGGTTAGATGCCAAGTAACTCAGCATCTCATCAGGATTTGAAACCATTTTGTAATTGTTAATTTATAACTAGCGTGCAAGGAGTAAATGGGTTACCAGTATGGTTCTTTTGCTACTCAATCTGTATATCGACTCATCCATGTTTTCTTGTTTCAGAATGTTCCTGTTGGTTCTTGTCAGTTGCAGTAAAATCTGTATTAATTGAAAAGAATGTGTGTCTTAATCCTTTACTCGGACGTAAAACCCAACTCACTCACTCACTCCATACATACACTTTTGTATGTCTTTGCTAACAGAATAGACCCAAATCAGATGGCTCCTGTATGAGCTGTCTGGTCAGGGTCTGCTCTGTTTGCTAATGAAATCATACAGATCTGATTCTACAGTTTCTGTCATGATGGAAAATCTCTTGTTCATAGAACCATTATATAAATTCAGGTAATTAACCCTTTCGCTGCCAAATTCTGTCGATTGCTTTGTCGTCTGCTACAAATTTTCATTTTTTTGATTTTCTACATTTTTTTTTCAAAAACATAGTAAACAGTAACAAACAGTTTGGATCCTGATGAGACGCCGAGTTACTCGGCGTCTCATCTGGATCCAAACTGTTTGCATAGGTAATCACAGATCCGGCATTGGCAGCAAAAGGGTTTTAATATTCATGATGTCATTTTCAGAGGCATAGCGTTTCACAAACACATCTTGTTTTTATATATTATTTATGAGGAAAAGAATTCAAAAGCAGGTAGCTGTTTAATGCAGGGCAAAATTACTGCAGAAAGCTCCTGTGCTTACAACCTGAGGTGTTAACCTAGAATAATTCAGCTAATTAGTATTTATGATGTCATTATTTCTTTCATGAATATTCAACAGGTAAAGGGTTCCCCTAGTGACGCATTTTTGCGCATCTATAAAAGTCACTTTATGAAACCATTGTGGTAAATAGAGCATTTTCTCCAATAGGAGCAAATGCTCTATTTATTACAATGGTTTCAAACTACAAAATTCTAAATTTTTCTTTTCCTCTAGTTAATGCTCCTTTTCGGTAGATACATTCAAAGAGGTTGGGTCTAAAAATAGCCTAGGAGAGAATGAGTTAAGACAGGTTTTACTGTATACAGTTGAAACTTTATGATACTCTGACAACTCACTGTCTTAACTTGTTGCATGCTAGCATTACATTTGTGAGTACTTATGCAAACTGCTTGAATCCATATGAGATGATAAGTAACTCTGCATCTCACCGAGATCCAAACTGTTTGACACTCTAAATACATCTTTTAACCCTTTCCTCTATAAATAGGCCTTTCTACGCCTCTGTAATAACCACTTTTTGAAACCGTTGTGATAAATAGAGCATTTGCTCCTATAGGAGCAAATGCTCTATTTATCACAATGGTTTCAATACTACAAAATTCTAAAATTTTACTTTTCTCTAGTAAATGCTCCTTTTGGGTAGATTCATTAAAAGAGATTGGGTCTAAAAATAGCCTATGGAGGAATGGGTTAAGTGAAAATGAAGGGAAATTTTACTTGTAGAATGACAGAAGACAATTTATACAGATCACAATTTCTTGTTGTGCAATTAGTTAACTTATCTTGTGTGATAGTTGGATAAATTGTACATGTTATTTTGGCGATATATTTTGTATATGCTTAACCCTCTACTCCATAAATATGCCTTTATGCGCCTTTGCAAACAGAGTACAGCTCCTATAGGGCATGTGCTGTTTACTTATGATATAATATAGAGCTAATTGATATTCATGATGTCATCATTTCTTACATGAATATTCATGGAGTAAAAGATTATAAAGTAAAAATGCAGAAATATCAGAAATTCATCCAAAACAGTAGAAACTTATGGTAATGCATCAGGCACGAGCAATACCCTTGTGAACAGAGCAGACCCAGATCAGATGGGTCCTGATGGCAGAACCTATAGAATCATATCTATGTAGTTTCTTAACCCTTCATTGTGTACAAGTATTTCGCTGTGCAATCACTGCTGCGGAGTGTACTGGTTGCACAATCAATGTGTAAATAGTGCAGACCCTGATGAGACAGCTCCTGCAGGAGCTGTCTCATCTGGGTCTTCACTATTTACAGATAGGTATATTAACGTGAATAGCAAGCGAAGGGTTAATCATCCAGAGCAGGTCCTGGTTAGATGGCTCCTATAGAAGCCACCTGATCTGGGCCTACAATATTTGCAAAGGCACTAAAAGATGTGTATATATATTATGGAGTAAAGAGTTAAATGACACTTGAATTCAAAAGAATTCTGGGTTTTTTGCATGACTTTTATTCTGTGACTATTTCTTGTTGAGTTGTTTTCAGATCTTTTTTGTTCCTTGATTATTTATAACTGTGGTATGTCACTTAAAGACACATAGAGGATCTTATCCCAGTCTTTACTTCAATTTAGCCTTTTGCATGCAGGAAATGAGTGTATCGGAATTTGTAAACAGTGTAGAACCATATCAGAAGGGTTCTTTGTCATTCAAAACCCTTTAGCATATTTAAGCCTTTCATACTGAATTGATATTTGGATTCATTCCGCTTTGAATATTCAGCATTCAAGGGATTAGATTATATCTTTCCCTCATACAGTAAAACATCTCTATAACGGCCACTAAATTATGTTAATTAATTGGTATTTAGGGCAGGTGACAGCTTAAAGCAAGGTGAAAGTAAAACAGAACGCTCCTATAGGAGCGTTCTGTTTTACTTTCACCTTGCTTTAAGCAGCCACCTGCCTTTAACACAAAATACTTGATGTAATTTAGTGGCCGTTATAGAGAGGTTTTACTGTATAAATGTGTTGTCATGTGATTGCAAAAAGAGTAGACCCAGATCAGATGGCTCATATAGGAGCCGTTTGATCTAGGTCTGCACTGTTTGCTAATGGAATTTGAAAGAGCTGTTTCTTTAGTTTCTAAAATGGCTACAATGCTCCACCTTCCATTTTTCATTATAACTATTTTGTTCATGAATATTCAATAGGTATTGAAATTTGGAATAAACAAAGAACAGGGAAAGGATTTAATTATACAGGTACATAGTGTGTATTCACTGAGTTCTGGACAAAGTTATCAAACAAGTTTCCAGTGTCGTAATGAAAGTGTGCAAAATGAATATATCTAAAATAGTTATCATGTGATAGAATCAAAATCTTGACTGCTTTCCAATTTAATTCCAGCTACTTTTCACTGTATATTGACCAAATAAAACAAGTGGTCTCCAATTCCTTATCTTCTTCAAAGCTGGATAATATTGGGTTGCAATTGAAATTATGTACTCCACATTATACAATTCTGACTTGTGTTTTGGACACAAAAATAGGCCTTTATGAACATCTTGTTTTCTTTAGTTTTTTGGTTAACTTTCATATTTACATCAAGTTTGGTCATAAACTTAAATTTTTAATGCATACAACGTTTTTTGAATAGTTGAGTGTGCTGTCCATCTGAAGCTCTTGTTACATGTTAATACATGTATATCCATTATTTGAAAAGTACTGTTTGTTTTCAATTTGACAAGTACTGTTTGTTTTCAGTTTGTTAGTTTTTCTCCTTTCAAAATATTTCGGAAAATTACGAAGAGTTATTGTCATTATCTGAGCTGGTGGTCTTAACGTAAAAAGTAAAGGAATTTGAAGGGTTAGGGCAAATTAGAAGTATGATTTTATATAATCATTCTATCTAAGCAATGAGGGCTTTGTTAATGTGACATTTCTTCTTTGCACAGGCTCCCAGCACTTCACTGTGTATATCTGTTCTCAATCTCCATGGCAACCCCAGAGAGTGTGGCCAGCTGATCCTAACCCTGTGTGATGACCTGTCAAAGTTCCTGAAGCCCCTTGCACCAGGTATACCCAACCCAGAGGTAGACTACAACCTAATAATGAGGTGAGTCAGAGGTCATGTTCAAGGTCATGTTACATTATTGATAACATTTAAAATGTAGAAGTGATTGTTTGCAGTGTCTTGCTTCAATTCTACAAAGAAAATGACCACCATGTCATAAGTTTATTTTGACCCTTTCCCTGTTGAATATTCATGTAAGAAATAGTTACATCATGAGTATTTATTAGCATAATTATAGGCCCGAAGGTAACTTCGGTCGTATTATGGTATGGTGTTCGTCCGTCTGTCCATCCATTAGTCACATCTTTGTCCGTTCAATAACTTGACAACTATTGGATGTGCTGTCTTCATACGTAGTAGGAAGGTTGGTCATGGCCAGTAGATGCCCCGTATTGATTTTGAGGTCAGTCAGTCAAAGGTCATGGTCATGGCGACCTTCTACTAAAAAATCTTGTCCGCTCAATAACTTGATAAGTATTAGGTGTGCTGTCTTCATACTTTGTAGGAAGGTTGGTCATGGCTATTAGATGACCCCTATAGATTTTATGGTCAGTAAGTCAAAGGTCAAGGTCACGGTGACCTTCAACTCAAAAATCTTGCCCACTCAATAACTTGATAAGTATTAGGTGTGCCGTCTTCATACTCTGTAGGAAGGTTGGTCATAGCTAGTAAATGTCCCCTATTGATTTTGAGGTCAGTCAGTCAAAGGTCAAGGTCATGGTGACCTTCAACTCAAAAATGTTGTCTGTTCAATAACTTGATAAGTATTAGGTGTGCCGTCTTCATACTTTTTAGGAAGGTTAGTCATGGCTAGTAGATGACCCCTATTGATTTTTAGGTCAAAGGTCAAGGTCACAGTGACATTCAACTAAAAAATGTGTCCGCTCAATAACTTGATAAGTATTAGATGTGCTGTCTTCATGCTGAGGAAGAAGGTTGGTCATGGCTAGAAGATGACCCCTATTGATTTTGAGGTCAGTCAGTCAAAGGTCATGGTCAAGGTGACCTTCAACTCAAAAATCTTGTCTGTTCAATAAGTTGATAAATATTAGATGTGCTGTCTTCATATTTAGGATGGATGATGGGTATGGTCAGTGGACAATCCCTATTGATTTTGAGGTCAGTTGGTCTAAAGTCAAGGTCACAGTGACCTTCACTAAAAATATATGTCTGCTCAATAACTTGATTACTATTAGGTGTTCTGTCTTCATACTCAGAAGAAGGTTGGTCATGGCCAGTAGATGACCACTAGTGATTTTGAGGTCAGGCGGTCAAAGGTCAAGGTCACAGTGACTTTCTACTCAAAAATCTTGTCTGCTCAATAAATTGATAACTATATGGTGTGCTGTCTTCATACTTAGTAGGGAGGTTGGACATGGCAAGTAGATGATCCCTAATGATTTTGAGATCAGTTGGTCAAAAGTCAAAGTCACAATGACCACTCCAAAAAACATGTCCGCTTAATACTTGATTAGATATACTGTCTTCATACTTAGTAGGAAGGTTGGTCATGGCCAGTAGATGACCTCTATTGATTTTGAGGTCAGTGGGGTCAAAGGTCAAGGTCACAGTGACTTTCAACTCAAATTAATATTGTGTATGTTACAACAGCACATACTCGGGGAGTATAATGCTCCAATACACAGGCTCTTGTTTTTATAATGACTTATGTATACAAGATTTTTGGTATCAGTAGAATCAGATCTACTGGTATATTAATCAATGAGCAAACAGAGCAGACCCTGATAAGACAGCTCCTAAAGGAGCCATCTGATCTGGGTCTACTCTGTTTGCAAAGGCGCAAAAAGGTGTTGATATGAAGTTATAGGTTAACCACTCTTTAGCTATTGCTGAATATGATACATTATCTACAGACCTGGTACTCCCTTACCCAATGTCTTCCATGTTGATAGATAAGTAATTCAGTATGTATATTTTATCCAGTCACCAGGCTTCTCTAGTGACATAATAAAGGGGGTGCAAATAAACTTAGGTTTATTAGGTTACTTCCGGTAGTGGAAGGTTTATTAGGTTAGTAGATGGGCGTAATGATTCTATAACCATGGAACTATTTTAGTTTTCTGTAAATATTCATAAACATGTTGATGGAATAGATCTAACAGATCTATTTGGTCACCAGAAGAATTATTCAAATGAGAAAAAATAAAAATAATTGGCTACAGCTGGATTCGAACCCACGCCTGATCCTACAAAAATTAATTCTATTCTCTCTAGAGACGTCGCCCTTACCGATTACGCCACTGAGGCCACATACAAAATGACGTTGATTTATCACTTTTATTAATTTAATCCACCGCTGGCAAAACCCGTTTTTGATAAAATCAAACCTGGAAGCAAAGATTGACAGATAAATAGTAAATGTTTTCTTTTCACTCTCATGATTATTTGATTGATAAACTCTTACAGGGGCGGTGATAGTCATAAACCTAAATATAGCCTGTTCAGTTCCATCGATTTCTGAGTGACGTTAGGTAGAATCTAAAAATAGAAACCGAGACTACGTAACTCGAATTTGACCAAAGAATATAGATCATGTCTGTTTGAAATAACTTATCGACCCTCGATTCAAATCATCTTATTTTTCAAATTCAACCACGTTTCCCTTCTAGTAATACAAGTATCGAAACTATATTCCTCTGCGGTAGCTCATTAGATCTATTTACGTCTAAATGGAAGTGAAAAGGGAGGGATCCGTTGATCGAAAAACTGCATTTTCAATGTAAATTATTTCAAGAGTGTTATGAGTCTATAAAAAAGACATTTAACTATATTGACTGGATAAATCGAATAATAGGTTAGTGCCGTAGATGGGACGCCTTTATCCGACTCGGAGAGAAAACAGTTGAGGCTCGGCAAGCCTCGCCTCAACGTTTTCTCCCCTCGTCGGATAAAGCGTCCCATCTACGGCACTAACCTATTATTCTCTATATCTATGGCCATGGTTCTCCTTACCCAGTGTCTACCTTGTTGATAGATCAGTATGTACATGTATCCCCTTCTCCTGTATTACCGTTCCCCTTAGCAAAATAATTATCATAAAAACAATTACTTTAAATGCAACAAGGAGCTTCCTTGAAGGAAAAGTGAGAAAAAACATTTTTCTAACAGAAAATAACACTTTAAGTAAACAAATAACCCAACAATTGAACCAAATGCCGGTTCTTTTAACTCACTCAATGTGCAAATGCAGCCGCCATGTTTCCTATATTGCCGTTCCTATGACGTCATAAACTCCCACTCAAAGGTGTTTGAGCACAATTGGGTAAAATTTATACTGCACAAGAAAGATTAAGTCCTAGACACTCACTACACCTAATAAACATTTTGAGTTATGTTGAACTTTGTATTAATCGAAATCATTTTCAAAAGCACCACGAACAAAATAAGACAGAATTATCAGCCTTATATATTCAAATGTTATTTTACAAAAAGTGTTAACTGAGAATTGATTATAAAAAATACTTTGAAATATACATATTACAATCAGCTAAACTGATAACACTCAAAATTAAAGAAATACCAACATATTTACAATTTAGATGTGTACTGGGGCATTTTATTCAGTACAGAAATGCATTTGTGCCGTCTGATAACAGACTCCATTGTACAAAATTTGACATGATTCATGTTCATAACATGAACCCTAAGTTTTGCTGAACAGTATACTTGTGACGTGTTATTTGCTTGGTCACGTAATAAGGACCTGCATGAACGTTTCCGCGGCATCTGTCAATTTTTCAAGCTTAGAAAAACGGATTCTTTTGGGGAAATATTGTTAGAAAAATGGTGTCACGTGATGAGAATGTTTATATTTTTGTTGAAAATAATATTTTTCTTTAAAGTTTCATTCAATTTACCTTTTTCCCCCTAATTTTTTCGACTTTGTATCTAAAAGTGTTTTATTTACAATCGCAAAACACTTCGAGCGATGACGTAGAGTGGTCGCACGCGCCATATCAAGCGCTTTTGTGATGCGGACGGAATAATAGGAAAGAACGGAGATATAGGAATCGAGGATATATTATCTACAGCTGTGGTACTCCCTTAAGCAATGTCTAGATTGATCAGTATGTATATTATCTATGACCCTAGCACTCCCTTACCCAATGTCTTCCTTTTCAGTATGATGAAGTACTTACTGTTTCATGCTAAGATGAAGTTCACTAAGTGTGGGGCTAGTAACGGCGTGGCCAAGTGTGATATGTACCAAGGCCTTGTTGACCTCCTAGGTATCCTAGTTACAGATAACTACAGAGACTTGCCCTCTATACAGGAACTCACCAAGGTCGACTCTGTCAGGTGGGTCACAATGGTGGTTGCTGCATTTGTATTCATTAATGAGATGACCAGGCACTGTGCTTATAAGACTTTGCTGATGCTCAACTATGCATGAGTATCATGTTCCATTAGAGGTTTTTTGTTCAAGTGCAGTCATAGAGGAAAATATAAGCAGGAGAATAAATTCTGCATGTGATAACACATTCCCACTTGAGCATTATTCAAGATTTCATGACCTTGTGAACAATCATTGACTGAACTTTATAATGAAACATGGACAGGAGAATTTTTTTTGCCAAAGAAGGAACTGTAGAAACATATTCATCAAATACCATTAACAAACAGAGCAGATCCTGGTCAGACAGCCCCTACAGAGCTTTTTGGTCAGGGTCTATTCTGTTTGCAAAGGCATCAAAAGGCATCTGTATTCTGTAAGTGGGAATGGGTTCAGGACATTTAGAATATGATAAAGGTCATAGGTCAATTTTAGTCTTAGCAAGAGCTCTTATAATGAAAACTTAGATGAAGCACAAAGAAAAGATGACCGTGTCTAAATGAACAGAAATGGAAAAGGGTTTTGCATCATACATCCCATTTTTGCATTTTCCCAGTCCAAGGCTGCTTTTTAGTTTACCCAAGATTTATAACAGTCTGAATATTCCGACTTGATAAACCATTGCTTAGTGAATAGCAGAGATTAGAAAATCAAGAAATAAAAGTAATGTTTTATATAGTATTTTCAATAATATCTTAAAACAGATTACTGATTATCCAAACAGTTGATCCTGATGTGATGTTAGCCCTTTACTCCATGAATATTCATGCAGAAAGTAACTCAATATTTCGTCTGGATTCAAATTGTTTGACATTCTATTTTTTATTTGGAAAGAATGGTATAAAATCGTCTTGGTAGATTGACATAGGTATTAAGTTGTGACTATAACAGGCTGTATACTAGAAGCTATAATATAGACTGCAATTAACCCTTCACTTCGTGAATATTCATGTAAGAAATGAGGATATTATGAATATCTAGTTGCTGAGTTTTTATAATGGTATATAAACACAATAGTTTTTTGTCCATGGCAGAAACTGTAGAATCTGATAATGTATAATGCCATAAGCTAGCAGAGTAGATCTTGGTTTACTATTTGCAAAGGCATGAAAAGTCATCCATATGAAGGAAAGGGTTTATTTCAATGGTTAGTGTAATCTCAATTTTGTTTTGTGATTCATCTAGGAGACTTCGAGACAAGTTGATAGAAGATGAGAGGCTGTCACTAGCTATGGAGGTGTCAACAAAGTGTGGCCTTGACCCCACAGGGGTGTGGGTGGCCTGGGGAATGATGCTGTTACATAGTGGGGACTTCACTACTGCCAGAGAGAAGTTCAGTAAAAGTCTGAAGGTAAATGACAATTGAACTTACCTAATTTGGAAATTAGTGATATTACTCTGTAGCTGCTTGTAACACACTTTAAATTGTTTGTAATCTTTGCACACTAGTAGCATGATAAGCGAAGTTACTTAGTGTCTTATCTGGATCCAAGCTATTGCATATGCCAATGAAATGCTGCTTAGGACTAAGGGTTTGTAATTTTGACAGTTATATTAAGGGTAGCTTTAACCCTTTCCTGCATATAAACACCTTTTCATGCATTTGCAAACAGAATAGACCCAAATTAGATGAATACTGTAGGTTAAGCAATACATTATTATACTTTGAACATCATACATCTAAAATATATTTGCGGCAGTCTTTGAGAAATGGGTCATACAGAAATTCCAAATTTCAAATGTACTGAGTGATCAGGATCTACACTCTCTGTCACTCGTCAAACAGTTACAATGTCTTATACACTACTTAGGCCAGGTCAAATTATACATTAAAAATGTCTGATTTGAGTCTATGCTCATTGCTGTTTGCTTCAGGAGACTTTTTCCTGTAAATGAATTTTATGCTTATTTGATTAACACTTTTTGCAGCAACCCAAAGACAAGAATATGTGTGTTCCAGTTCCCAAGGTTCTGGCAGACATTGTAGAATGCCTGGAGAGTATGCCTGGGACCGGCTCTATGGAAGTGAGTGTAAAGAATGTGTGACCTGTTAGAATAACCCTTTTTGTGCTGAACTTTTACAGTTGTAGTTCAGTGATTCAATTTTTCTTTTTTACAGTTTAGTTCATTTCATTATGAAATGATAAATATTTCTGATAAGCATTTGAAATAACAAAACAGTGCAACCCTGATCAGAGAACTGTTCATTGAGGTAACAAGGGATAAAATATGTCTGTCTGTCTGTCCGTCCATCTGTCCATGTTTGTCTGTCTGTCTGTCCATGTCTGTCTGTCTGTCCATGTCTGTCTCTCTGTCTGTCTGACGTCCGTCCGTCCACCCTTCCATCCGTCCGTCCGTCTGTCTGTCTGTCTGTTAAACCTTTATTCCATAAATATCTGTTAAGGCCTTTGCAAACAGAGTAGAGTCAAATCAGGATCTTCTCTATTTGCTTATGGTATGGTATAGATCTGATTCTACAATTTCTGCCATGACCAAAATTCTTGTATTTATATGGGATTATAAGAATAATGTAATTAATATTCATGGTGTTATTATTGTTTGAATGAATATTCATGGAGTATCGGTTTAATATACAGTCACTTGGTATAGATAGGTTCAAAATGTTTGCATAGATTATCACAGACTTATATCTATTTGTGTTTATTTCAGATGCTGTACTTAATGGCCAATGCAGGATCAGTTAAGAACCTCATTTCAGCTCCATCAAGTGTAAGTCTAAGAAGGATCTCAATTCTAATTACATATGCTTGCTGGATAAGTTTTCGTTTGAAAATTCCACATTTTTACACCTTTAACCATTTCCTTCATATAAACGCATTTTCACACATTTGCAAACAGAGTAGACCCAGATTAAATGGCTCCTAGAGTATCAAATTTCTGCTCTGTTTGTGTATGAAATAATACAGATCTGACTTTACAGTTTCTTCAAATACCAAAAAATCATGTGTACATATGCTAAACATTCAGCTAATAAATATTCCTGATGTCTTCATTTCTTTACCAAATACTGAACAGGTAAAGGGTTGGTTAACCCTTTCCCTGTTCTATGTTTATTTCAAATTTCAATACTTACTGAATATTCATGAACAAAATAGTTATAATGCAATATGGAAGATGGAGCACTGTAGCAGTTTTAGAAACAAAAGGAACAGATCTATCAAATTCCATTAGCAAACAGAGCAGACCCTGATCAGACGGCTCCTATAGGAGCCGTCTGATCTGGGTCTACTCTGTTTGCATATGCGTGAAAACACTTATATACGAGGGAAAGGGTTAAACACAGAGTAGACTGATCTGGATCTGCTCTGTTTGCAAATGTGTGAAAAGGCATTTATATGAGGGAAAAGGTTAATGGGCAAAGTCTTGCACTATTATTCATCAAATAGGGTGTTAAATGAGTCCAGGTAGTAAGGTCCAAACCTTATGTAATGATAGCCTACATGGAAACAACCCATGGACTTGCATTTTGTGTGTGTACGTTCTGGGGCATGGGGGGGGGGGGGGGTTCAAGGTTATCATTGTCAAGATGTCGAGATAATTGATTCTAAAAATAAAAAGATTTTAGGATAATGGTATTTGGTAAGAAAGATAGTAAGAAAGATATATTGTACACAGTCAGACTTGTTTTGGAGTCACATATTGGAATTATATACATGTATTGAGGTGTCAAGGTCATATTCACTATTATAGTATTAAAACATTTTCAGACTATGACTTTAGTTAGGAAGGTTCTATTGTGACCAAATTTGGTATACATTTAGTTTGCTTGGAGGCAAATGTTGTAAACCTTTGGATTGTCTGTCATAAGGGTTAAGGTCATTTTTTAATAACTAAAAACTAGTAGAAATAGAAAAAATAGACAAAGGTTGGGATTGCAAAAGGGGAGTTTTGGGTTATGGTCATGTTTTCACACATTAATTTTAGATTTTGGTCTCTTATATCCAGGTCAGGGTTGTCATCATTAAAATTAAAACAACAGAAAATTCTGTTTTTCATGGTATTGCCATGTTTTTGTTGATAATATGGTCCATCGTTTGGCTATATAAATTGAATGTAGCATCAGACTGAATGAAGGATAAAGATATTCCATCCAAATGGTGGTGCTCAGTGTGAAAAATATGATAAATTTCTGTGATATATTATCTGAATTTTATCTTAGTTATTGTCATTTTCAGACATTCTTTGAGGAGACAAGCATGGATTCCAAGCAATTTCAAGAATGTGTGTTCTACCTGCGGACCTATGGCTCCTACCTTTCATTGGTTGACTTCCACCGTCGTCATGGCTACTATATGAAAGCCGTCCAGTATATTCTAGACCATGTAAGCTAGATAATAATAATTCCATTTAGAGCATCATACTGTAAACTGATTTTTCAACTTGATAAAATTTTTTACAGATGACAGACTGTGTTGAAGGCTATATCTCTATTTAACCCTTTCCCTCATGAATATTCATGTAAAAAGTAATGACGGTATGAAATTAATATTAAGCCGAATTTTGTCAAAGCATTGTTATTATGGGAAGTTTTTACCTTGGCAGAAATTGTAGAATCAGATCTATAATATTCCATAAGCAAGCTGATCAGATGACTCCTACAGGATGTGATGTAAGTACGAAAGCTTGTTAGTCTTTATGTATTGTGTTTATTTATCTTGTAGAAGTGCAGTCTGGAGGTTTTTATTGAGGGTTTATTGAAGCCCTCTCTTCAGACTGGTGAGATGGGTCGGCTGACGGACCAGATGTTGATGATAGATCCATCGCTGGAGAGGTGGAATCCCTACCTGAAGTCTACCTGTCAATACCTGTACAAGAATAGGCTTCACCATATGCTCTACGAGTTCCAGCTGTTCATGAAGGTACTCTAGAATATTTTATTTGCTTTTCAATTGATATCATGGTTAATCATCATCATGCTAGGACTCAACTGGGACTTGCCAACACTCTACCAACTGATCTATCAAGCCACTCAGTCTAAAAGCCTATCAACTTTTTCATCACCATCTCTACACACACACCCTTTATACAATAATTCATTCCAAATTCTTACTCAAAGAACACTCCAAGAGTTTCTTATTATTACAATTTTTTTCATATAAATCACACTGCGGGCTATTTACCCTGGGCACAAAATGTAACATGGCGAAAAAGTTGTGACTCAACTGGGACTTGAACCCAGGGCCTTTGACTTACTATGGCAACACTCTACCGACTGAGCTATCAAGCCACACAGTCTAAAGCCTATTAACTGTTTCACCAAAATCTCTACCCGGCTAAAGCCTATTAACTTTCACCACAATCTCTACCCTATCACATACTAAGCCAAACTTGAATCCAAACAAAGAATTCTTTAAAAGCAGGTCAAAGATTTGTGGTTTATATTTCACCAATTTAGTATTACATTGTCCTGTTGCCTAAGGAACATTTAGGTGTGAATTGATGACTTTTTATAATGTAAGTTTTTCAAGGAATTTTTGGCTTTGGACAAAAAATGTAAGATCAGATCTACATAATTTTGTAAACAAAACGAGAAGACCCTGATTGGATAGTTCTTACAGGAGCTGTCTGTTCCGGGTCCTCTCTGTTTGCAAAGGCATAGAAAGGAGTATTTATGGAGTGTTTTCACGCATTTGCAAACAGAGTAGACCCAGATCAGACAGCTCCAATAGGAGCTGTCTGATCAGGGTCTGCTCTGTTTGCTAATGGAATTTGATCGATCTGTTTCTTTAGTTTGGCAAATGGCTACAATGTTCCACCTTCCATATGTCATTATAACTATTTTTTCCATGGATATTCAGTAGCTATTGAAATTTGGAATATTGAACAAGGAAAGGGTTAAGAGTTCTAGATGAGAGTTTTTAGATATACAGTTAACAACATATTCAGTTGTTCCTGTTTGTAAAGCTGAATTAGTCAATTTGGGACTGTTTTTATAACATTGATTAAACCTAATTCAGTACTTTATCAAATAGTGTAGACCCTGATCAGACTGCTCCTTAATGATTTATCTGAGTTTGTCTGTCCAATATTTAGGACAATTAGGGTACTACTCATAACTGTAATGTATATTCTAATTCATTAATTTTTCAGGATTTTATCAGGGCTGGTATGACATGCTACACATTTTTCTACCAAGAGGGCGCCACCAGTTACCTTGACCTCTCCAGACGTGTGCAGCATTTGTTTACAGCCCAGCAACATATGCAGGTAATCCTTTCTAACAAGTTACTGAACCATTTCCTTCATATAAATGCCTTTGCAAACAGAGTTGACCCAGACCAGATAGATCATGGTTTGGTCTGTCAGCTATTATAATTATAATAGATCTGACTCTACAGTTTCAAAAGATATCAAACAATCCTGTGTACATATGCCATTATAAAAATTCAGCCAATTAATATTCATGATATGAAACCAAGTCTGTAATTTTCCCGTTTTGCATTGCTGTTTTTGCTTTCAAAGGATTTCCTACTGTCAGAACCTCTGTATTATATACACTATACCCTGTTTTAACCTTTCCCTCATAGAAATGCCATTTCATGCCTTTGCAAACAGAGGAGACCCAGGTCCTGTTGGAGGTGTCTGATTCGGGTCTGCTCTGTTTGCCTCATGGAATGATATTGATATGATTCTACAGTTACTTCTGTGGTCAAACAAACCTCTTTTGATATTCAGCTAATACGTTACATTACATGTATTTCTTACATAAATGATTTTAGGGAAAGGTTTAATGGTCATTCATTGAATATACGCTGAAGTCTTAACCAGTCATCTATGCATTATGTCATAAGCAAACAGAGCAGATCCGGATCAGATGGCTAATCATGGTCTACTCTGTTTGCAAAGGCTTAAAAAGGCTTATTTATGGAGGAAAGGGTTAAAAAGCAGATGGCTGGTCTTAGATAATGTAAGCTCCTAAAGGAATGTTCTGCACTACCTGTGACCTGCATCTGTCATAAAGACCTACTAACAGACTTCTTTTATGTGGTCTCTGAAGAGAGGTTTTACTATACAGGTGTGATATTTTGGTTTTATAGGCGTACCTGGACCCTGGCCAGTGGGGGATGGTACAGCACCCTCTCGCAGCCGTACAGAGGCAAGGGTCATGGGAGGAGGCAGAGGCCAAGACAAGTCAGGGAGCTGTCAGGATTGTGGCGGCGTCTGATGAGGTCAAAAGGTATGAGTGTAGGTGATCTCCATGTATATACAGAACATTCTAACGCAATCTGTCAATTTTCTGCAATCTGATTGGCTCATGTGACTAAATTTGCGGCATATAAAAACTGTTTTATATGTCGCAAATTCAACCAATCGAAAATGGCCGAATAACAGCATTAGCCTGTAAATATATTAATGCGCTTTGTTTATCAAACACTTAGATCTACTGATAAATTCGTATGCATACACTGACATATATTCAAGTTCAGTCCGGTATTTTGAAAGTTATTAATTTCCATTCTTTGTCACGACTTGACCGGTCTTTTATATGTCATGTGGAGAATTATTGATATACTCAAAGCGTTGTTATTCAGATTCAACCTTATTTATCATACTATTCAAACATAACGTTATAACGTGACGTCATTGTTACAGACGACGTTTTCGCGTACGGCGGCAAAGACTAAGATAACGTTACGTTTCCTGACATGTGTATTGAAAGTGTATTGAAATGTAAAATAGCTGTCGCATAATGATTCACGACAAATGTAATAGTGAACTTACAACTGGGCCGGTGTTTTGACTGTGTAAACCAGGGTGAAAAAATCCAGTTATTTTAAGAAATCTGAGAGAAACTGGGCACTATTTCTCGCCTCATCACTCATTCAATCACCTGCGCGCATAGGATATAACAACAATTTGGCATTTTCGTGTTAAGATTGCGTTAGAATAGGGTTAATCCTACTGTAATTTGAAATTTGCGACGGTATATGAGGTTTTTAACGGTCTTAAATTATTTTAACGGCTCCGCCTTCGGCGTCGCCATTAAAATAATTTGCGACCGTTAAAAACCTCATATACCGTCGCAAATTTCAAATTACAGTAGGATTAACCCTATAAAAGTCTTCTGAATCATTCTACACAGTTTAGATGGTTTAACTTCCTTATAAGAATTGCTCCATACAGTCTTCTCTTTCCTTATATCTTTAACTTCTTCAGAGTATATTTGCATTGCTGTTGGCTCATGAATTTGGTCAAAGCAAAGCGTAGAAAGCAGAAAAAATAAAGATACTAAACCGTTTATACTTCATATAAATACCATTTCACACCTTTGCAAACAGAGAAGACCCAGATTAGATGGCTCCTGTAGGAGCCATCTGATCAGGATCTGCACTGTTTGCATATGCAATTATAAATAGATCGGACCCTGCAGTTCTACCGATGCCACAACATCTTGTGTACAAATGGTTTTATGAAAATACAGTTAATGAATATTAATGATGTCATTATTTCTTAAATGAATATTCAACAGGGAAAGGGTTACCGGTAAATCATTCAAAACACTGCTGTCAAAAGCTGTGAATATTGACAGCAGTTCTTAACCCTTTCCCTCATGTATATTTATGTAAGAAATAATATCATCATGACTGATTATTAGCAGAATTTTGATAATCGTCAATGAACACAGGAGTTTTAGTCTTTGGTAGAAACTGTAGAATCGGATTTATATTATTCCAAAAGCAAACAGAGCAGACTCAGATTAGACATCTCCTACTGGAGCCATCTGATCTGGGTCTACTCTATTTGCAAAAGTGTGAAAAGTTATTTTTATGAAGTAAAGGGTTAATAATAGAGCACTTTAATGTTCTATTGGTAAACAGTTTTTGATTCATATATTATTATACAAGATTTTCTTCGAAAAATACTTTGTGTACTAAAACATACCAACAAGTATGAGAGCTGGTGATAGTTTACACTGATTACAGAGTTGGACTACCAGTGTTTCCATGACAACGATCATTCATTAACACTCTGCATTTTCTTTGACTTTCAGGCAGATACAGACTATTGCCCTGCAGATTGAGGTCACCAAATTTCTTCACACGTGCCTTACTAACGGAGAAGGTTCTGCAGCATCAGTGGCTACAAAGTTTGTTGACACTTCGAAGCTGCCAACACTCTTCCATAACAGTCAAGCCAGAAACAATCTTGCTATAATGGTAAATGTTTCTGTACTTTTAGCTAGCCTGGCAATTGTTTTAGCAGAAATTTCACTACCCTGATTTTCCTAAATTGTTGGACAGGCAAACTTAGTTGAATATAATATAGACCCAGATCGAACTGCTTCTGAATGTCTGTTGGTTTTAAAACTTGTCTACAATATCTCTCAGCAACAACTAACTTTATGAGAAGCTTCAACATCAAAAGGAGATTACAAATCTTTACAATTTTCCAATTGAATATTTTTATACCCCCGCAAACTTGTTTGAGGGGGGTATACTGGAATCAGACTGTACGGCGGTCAGTTGGGCAGTCCGTCCGCATTTGAACATGAGTAGTTGGTGTCGCGAACTCCTCCTTTAGTTTTTAAGTTACTGAATTTATATTTGGTATGAATAATAACCACGAATGATATGCAAGACGCCATTTTCATGTGTTTAGCATTGGGCATTGTTGAATTATCTCGCCCTGAACTTTGAGTGTTTTTGTCATTTTTGCATGAAACATGGGGAGTTGGTGTCACAAACTCCTCCTTCAATCTGAAAGTTATGCAGTTATATTTGGTAGACATAATAACCATGAATGGTAGATGTGCAAGACTCAATTTTGACATGTTTAGCGCTGGGCATTACAGAAATTATCTCCACTTGAACTTTGAGTATTTTTGTCATTTTGGCATGAAACATGGGAAGTTGGTGTCGAGAACTCCTCCTTCAGTTTTAAAGTTATTGAATTTATATTTGGTATACATAATAACCATGAACGGTAGATGTGCAAGATGCAGTTTTCATGTGTTTATCGCTGGACAGAATTATATCCACTTGAACATTGAGTATTTTTGTCATTTGGTCCTGTTACATGGGTAGTTGGTGTCACAATCTTGGATTTGCAATCAAGGCTGCTGTATAGGGGTATTCCTCACCTTTAGTTATAGTTCTAGTTTCACTTAGTTATGGCTCCTTCATTATTCAAAATATTACAAACTGTGACATGTGTTGATGTGGGTGACAAGGGGTATTGATCACACTCAGTGATTTAACCCTTTCCTTCATATAAACACTTTTTCATGCATTTGCAAACACAGTAGACCTAGATCAGACAGCTCCTATTGGAGTTGTCTGATCAGGGTCTGCTCTGTTTGCTAATTAATGGAATTTGATAGATCTGTTTCTTTACTTTCTAAAATGGCTACAACATTTCCACTTTCCATATTTCATTATAACTATTTTGCCCATGAATATTCAGTAGGTAATAAAATTTGGAATAAACATAGAACAGTGAAAGGGTTAAAGTTTTTTTTACAAAACCTGTGCTGAAACATGACTTACTTAATGAATATTTATGAAGAAATACTGATGTCATGAATATCATTTACATCAAGCATTTTGTGTTAAAGCCAGTGGCTGCTTAAAGCAAGGTGAAAGTAAAACAGAATGCTCCTATAGGATTAGGAGCGTTCTGTTTTACTTTCACCTTGCTTTAAGCTGCCACCTGCCCTATTTACCAACTAATTAACACAATTCAATGGCCGTTTAGAGAGGTTTTACTGTAGCTGAATTTTTATTATGGCATTATGAACAAGAGAATATTTTTCCATGGCTGAAACTAGAATCGTCTGTATCGTCTGTATTATAGGCATACAGAGCAGATCCTAATCAGATGGCTTCTATAGGATCCATCTGATCAGGGTCTGCTGACTCTGCTCTGTTTGCTACAATTGTAAGAGGTGAATTATAAGGGTTTAACATAAACTGGAGTTTCTGCATCTCTAATTCGCCAGCACGTGTCAAGTTTCTGGATCCGTACCCCATATTTTATCTCGATGTAAATGAGATGTGAGTCTGGCAATTTTATTCTGTCTTAGTGCCATATAATCTATATAATATTGCGATGCCATAAAACCTAACTCACTCACTGTTTTTTTATCAGTGTGAGAGCACACTTTCCCGCTGTTGTTTTCCATGCAATAAATGCATACTGTATTTAATTCTACATATATATGAGTGTATTTGTCTCTTTTCCAGATACTTTTGAGTGGAGATGATATGGAAACAGCCTTTGGTCTTGCCACGAGAATTATAAAGGTGTGTGAAAACATCATTGATACTTAATGCTCTTTGAATATTAACCCTTTGAATGTGGAATGATGACAGTGGACTAATCCACTCAGTAGTCCACTCAGAGTCCATTCAGTATGAAAGGCTTAAATTCGCCTGGAGGATTATGAACAACAAACATTGCAGACCCTTATCCTAGGGCTCCTCTTGGAGCTAATTATAGTGTTTGGGAAGTGATAAACCAAATTTTAATTTGCTTTTAAATCATACCAACAGCAAATTTATAAAAGCCTATATTTTACTTCTTTGGGTCCAGTTTAGACTCTAGGCAGCTTGGCCTCTTATCAAGATGCAAATTGTTTTGTTTAAAAAGAAATGGAAGAAATGGTAACTTTGAAAATTACAGCAGATGACAAATTTTAATATGACAATTAACCCTTTACCTGATATCAACTCATTTTCACTCCTTTGCAAACAGAGTAGACCAAGATCAGATTGCTCCTGTAGGAACAGTCTGAGTAGGGTCTGCTCTGTTTGCTTTATGGAATTATATTGATCTTATTCTGCAGTTCTGCTGAGGTAAAATAGTTTGTTATTGTGTATCGTCATTAAAAATAGGTTAATAAATAGATGTTTATGCTGTTAAAATAGTATCCTTGATTTACCAACTACTCAAATCCAGGATAGCTTATATAAAAGGGAAATCTGTAAAGAATGTTATTATATTGTGTCTACAGACCTGTGCATGTAATTTAGCTGTAGTTAGATGGTAAGATAATTGGTGAAGATTCTAGATAGTGATAACAACATACGGTTTTGTGCAGGAATGACAAATTTAGTATTTGAATCTATTGCTCTGAAGAAGACCAACGTCATCATACTGCCAAATTATGAAATGTGGTGTAACACTTTTCATGCATTTGCAAACAGAGTAGACCCAGATCAGATGGCTCCTATAGGAGCCATCTGATCAGAGTCTGCTCTGTTTGCTTGTGGAATTTGAAAGATCTGTTTCTTTACTTTCTAAAATGACTGCAATGTTCAACCTTCCATATTTCATTATAACTATTTTGTGCATGAATATTCAGTAGGTATTGGAATTTGGAATATAGAACAGGGAAAGGGTTATGAGAGTATAATTGTTCAGGGTATGCATGCATAGCTCATAACCAAATGATCAAAATGATATACACATGTTTCAGTAGAGTACATATTTTTATTAAATATTTTTCAAATAGCCTGTCAAATTAAACTTCCAAGTTTTTAAATACAATGTACATAACTTCTCAATTTTCAGGAATACAAGCTTGGGTCTGTAGGAATATACACACATGCTGCTCGAGAAATGGCCAAGCTCCATCGATATGACAAAATGCGACAAATTGTCAGCTTGGTAGAGAATTCAGGCATGGGTAATGATGAAGTTGTAGATGAGATATTGGGAGCTTGTCTGCTCGTAGTAGCTGACAGCAAGAGTGAGGTAATAACTTATTTCATCTGCTTGAAAGGGAGAGCTTGGTTAGAATCATTGCCCAATGTTTAGATAATATGATATAGGATTTTCATGTTAACCCTTTACCCCATGAATATTCACATATTAAGAAATAATGACATCACTATCATAAATTAGATTTTTTTTATGTTAACACTTGAACACGGAAATTTTTGTCATTGCAGAAACTGTAGAATTAGATCTATATTATTCCACTTGCAAATAGAGCATACCCCGTTCAGACAGGTCCTATAGGAGCCATCTGATCTAGATCTACTCTGTTTGCAAAGGGGTTAATGCATTCCCGTATACTGACACCTTTGGACGTCTCCGTGAAAGTCACTTTTTGAAACCATTGTGATAAATAGAGCATTTGTTATATTGTATAGTAAACTTGTTTCATAAAAACAATTTGTAATGAACACAAACGCAAGATCTTCTATATCTGATCTGAACCTACATTGTTTGCAGTGTAAGAAGACACCATTTCCTGGAGAATGTTTCAAGAATGTTTTATTGTGTATTTTAGGCAAAAGAAGCAGAAAACATCATCAAGCTCCTCAAGAAAGATTCAAACAAAGTAAGTATTTCTGCTATCTTAGCATACACTGTGGTGATCCAATGTAAAACAAATAGATTTTAACCCTTTACTGCATATAAACTTTTTTCACACTTTTGCAAACAAAGTAGACCTAGTTCAGACAGCTCCTGTATGAGCCATCTGATCAGGGTCTGCACTGTTTGCTAATGAAATTTTATAGATCTGATCCTATAGTTTTTGTGTCACTTGCCGAGAAGCAGTGTGTCACTTAGGGATCACTTTTCCGTCGTCTTTCCGTCCATCTGTCTGTCTGTCCGTCAAATTTTCTTTTTTGGCTGTAATTTCTAAACTAATAGTTATAAAGCTTTCAAACGTTACTTGTGTCTTCCTCTCATTGAGGATCATTGGTGTAACTAAGGTCCATCACTCTGCATGCAATATTTTTTGAGTTAATCCCCTTTGTTCGGATTTTCGTCACACTTTCTTTTTTGGCTGTCATTTCTAAACTAATCATTATAGAGCTTTCAAATTTCACATGTGTCGTCCTCTCATTGAGGACCATTGATGTAACTAAGGTCCATCACTCTGCATGCAATACTTTCTTAGTTATTTCCCTTTTTCTGATTTTCATTACACTTTTATTTTGGCTCTCATTTCTAATCTAATCATTATACAGCTTTCAAGTTTGACATGTGTCTTCTTTTCATTGAGGACCATCGATGTAACTAAGGTCCATCACTCTGCATGCAATACTTTTTTAGTTATTCCCCTTTGTTCGGATTTTCGCACTCCATCATATTAACAGTTTTTGTGTCAGTTACGAGCAGTTGACACATGTGTTCCTCCGAACACTCTTGTTGTCTAAGCCAACAATTCCCTTTCAATTTTTTCCTTATAAAAAATAAATTAATGAATATTCATGAAGCAATCAATTCATGCAAAAATGTTCATCAGGGAAGGGTTAATGTTGAAGAAACAACTTCAACATTGAATCAATATTAAAACAATTTTCTGTGCCTGCTTTGGTAGATATTAAACATAATCAACTGAAACTGTGTTTTTATATGAATTCATCCTTTAACTATTTACCTGGTAGAGACAACATTTCACACTTGTGCAAATAGAGTAGACCCAGATCACATGGCTTCATCTGATCAGGGTTTGTCATGATTTCTGCCATGACCAAAATATTATGTGTTCATATTCCATTATAAAACTTCAGTTAACCCTTTCCTCCATAAGTACACCTTCAGTTAATTTGTAAGTTAATAACTCTATGGATATTTTATGACATACATTGTATGTCTTATGGTATAATGGGATGGAAAATAGTATATTAACCCTTTCCTCCATAAATACGCCTTTCAACGCCTCTGTAATAAGCACTTCTTGAAACCATTGTGACAAATAGAGCATTTGCTCCTATAGGAGCAAATGCTCTATTTATCACAATGGTTTCAAACTACAAAATTACAAAATTTACTTCTCTAGTAAATGCTCCTTTTAGGTACATTCATTCAAAGAGGTTGGGTCTAAAAATAGCCTATGGAGGAAAGGGTTAATCCATGTTATTGACTACAGAGGCTAGAAAACATGAATCAATAACTGTTAGTGCTATATACAATATTTTGGCAGCTTTGACATTAGCACAGCTATTATTATCAAACTTCAAACCCTTGTTCCCGAGCTACACTATGATATGGGACCATTACTCTATTGTGTATATTAGAGTTATGTCCCTTTAACTCTTTCCCTCATATAAACGTGTTTTCACGCATCTGCAAACAGAGTAGACGCTGATCAGACGGCTCCTCTATCAGGGTCTAGAATTTCAAAGATTTGTGTCTTTACTTTCTAACATGGCTACAATGCTCCATCTTCCATATTGCATTATAACCTTTCTGTCCATGAATATTTAGTAGGTATTGAAATTTGTAATAAACACAGAACAGGGAAAGGGTTAAGATACAATAACATGAGGATTGTTACTTGTGGTGTTCGTTTTGCTACTAACCCCTTTCCCTATTGAAATGGGTCTACTCTGTTTGCAAAGATGTCAAACAGTGTTTGTATTAAGGAAAATGTTAACATACAGTAAAACCCCGCTAATGCGACCACTTAATAAACAGCCACTGGCATCGTTTAAAGCAGGTGGTTGCTTAACGCAGAACAAAAGTTATGCAGAAAGCTCCTATAGGAGCTTTCTGCATATTTTTTGTCCTGCATTAAGCTACCACCTGCCTCTACCGCCCAGAATTATACCCATTTTTGATGGTCACATTAGAGGGGTTTTACTGTATATATATTGCTTTAACATTGTGTTTGTATCATTTTTAGATCAATGCATACATTCTGTGTGGCAAACTGAGGTCTGCATACCTGATGGCAGTGAAGGAGAACAGGGCTGATGATGTGAAACGCATTCTTCGTGCAGCCAAAAGCATGGGCCAGTCATCTGTAATAAACATCTGTAACAAGTGGCTGGAACAAAACAAGCAATCCTCATGACCCAGGACTTTGTGTAGAGTGAAATCTATGAGATTAAATTACAGTAAAACCCCTCTAATGTGACCACCAAAAAGGGGCATAATTCTAGGTGCCAGAGGCAGGTGGCAGCTTAATGTGGGACGAAAGTTATGCAGAAAGCTTTCTGCATTACTTTCATCCTGCATTAAGCAGCCACCTGCTTATAAAGACAACTATGGTTATCCATTAAGTGGTCGCACTAGAGGGGTTTTACTGTACTTCATCATTCTTAGCAGTGCAGATAATTAGTGAACGGGGCAAATTTTTTATAGCATTTGCAGACTTCAACCTTTCCTTCATACAATCGGTTTTTCGCACCTTTGCAGCAGGGTAGACCCAGATCAGATAGTGCCTGTAGGAGTCATGTGATTAGGGTCTGCTCTATTTGCTTATGAAATTATAATAGATCCGACTCAACAGTTTGTATCAATACCAAAAGAAAAACTCTGTGTACATATGCCAGTATATAAACTTAAGCAAATAAAAATACATGATATCATTATTTCTTTAACCTTTGCCACCATAAATAGCCTTTCTACACCTCTGTAATAGTCACTTTATGAAACCATTGTGATAAATAGAGCATTTGCTCCATAGGAAAAAATACATGATATCATTATTTCTTTAACCTTTGCCACCATAAATAGCCTTTCTACACCTCTGTAATAGTCACTTTATGAAACCATTGTGATAAATAGAGCATTTGCTCCATAGGAGCAAATGCACTATTTATCACAATGGTTTCAAATCTACACAATTCTGCAATTTTCCTTTTCTCTAATTAATGCACCTTTTCGGTAGATTTATTCAAAGAGGTAGTATCTAAAAATAGCCTATGAGGGAATTGGTTAAATGAATATTCACTAAGGAAAAGGTTAAGAATACAAATTATCCCTGAGTTTACTTGCATCTTATTAGGATTCAAACTGTTTGACAACTGAATGTGCTTTATTAGAGAAGACAAGAAAAGTTGAAATATTGAAGCATTTTCTGACAGATTGCCATTTATTAGTTTAACCCCTTCCTCCATAGGCTATTTTTGGATCCAACTTCTTTGAATAAATCATCCGAAAAGGAGTATAAACTAGAGAAAAGGATTTTTTTTAGAATTTTGTAATTTGAAACCATTGTGATAAATAGAGCATTTGCTCCTACAGGAGCAAATGCTCTATTTATCACAATGGTTTCAACAGGTGACTTTTACAGAGGTGTAGAAAGGAGTATTTATGGAGGAAAGGGTTAAAGGAATATTGGCTCTGTTGAGCTGGTACAGAGCAACAGATAAAGGTGCGTACTCAAATACTAAAGTTGTCCTTTCTCCACTAAACCTCATATTGTCACCATTCTTTAGAATTGTCTCTTCGACGTGATTCTAAAGAGTGGTCACAAAATGGGGTTAGTGGAGAAATAAAGAAGTAATTCTTTAAAATGTTTGAATTTACGCATCTTATCTGGACCTCTGCTTATAGATTGTTAACTTTGAAATATCCACAAAGAGTACCGGTAGGTGAGACATGGAATTGTACCAGTATCTGCTCGTCTTGAAAAAGGTTGGTAAAGCATATTGCTTGGTTTACCCTTTACTCCTTGAATATTCCTGTAAGGAAAAAGTGACATCTTGAACATTAATAAGCCGATTTGTTTAACCCATTCCCTCATTGACTATTTTTAGATACGACCACTTTGAATTAATCTACCGAAAAGGAGCATTAACTAGAGAAAAGGAAAATTTTAGAGTTCTGTAGTTTGAAACCATTGTGATAAATAGAGCATTTGCTCCTATAGGAGCAAATGCTCTATTTATCACAATGGTTTCACAAAGTGACTTTTACAGAGTCGTCAAAAGTCGTCAATATGAGGGAATGGGTTAATGGCATATGAACTCAGGAATGTTTGGCAAAGACAGAAACTATAGAATCAGATCTATATTATTTCATAATCATATATTAATATAATTATTTCATAATCAAACTGCAGACCCAGATCAGACAGCTCCTACAGGAGCTGTCTGATCTGGGTCTACTCTGTTTACACAGGCATAAAAAGGCATATATATAAGGAGTAACGGGTTAATACTATGCTGGGTAATTAACCCATTTCCCTCATAGGCTATTTTTAGACCCAACCTCTTTGAATAAATCTACCGAACAGGAGCATTTTTTAGAGAAAAGGAAAATGTTAGAATTGTGTAGTATTATAGCTCCTATGGAGCAAATGCTCTATTTATCACAATAGTTTCAAGAAATGACTATTACAGAGGCGTAGAAAGGCGTATTTATGGAGGAAAGGGTTAAGTGTCCATTCTAAGTGTTGTCAGTTTCATTTTATATATAAAGGCAAGGTACATTTGTATTTGCAAATTGCAAATTCTCTGTCAAGTATTGGGATCATAATGAGATGTCCAAAAATGACCGGTTTACGAGGTGTTAAAAGCTAATTTATGAAGTAAAGAGTTAATGATAGAGTCCATTCAGTATGAAAGGGTATAATTTGTGAGAGGATTTTGAATGACAAACAGTATAGACCTTGGTCAGAGGGCCCCTGTAGGATTCCTCTGATCTGTTTTCAATGCCAGTACACTTGATTCTTGCTTTCAATGAGTTAAGCACAACACAGAAGTCTTCATGGCCTATTTCAAGAAATCTGTTCAAGACATTTTCCCCACTTTCCATGTGACTGTAGAAAGTTGCTTGACAGTGTATTGTGTGTCATTTGGATAAATATGTATACAAATGTACATATAAAAAAATTATGTTCAGTTATGTGTTCAAAATACAGTAAAAGCCTGCTAATAAGACCACATAAAAGAGGTTTAAAGAGGTGCTAGATGCAGGTGGTAGCTTAATGCAGGACAAAAGTAATGCCGAAAGCTCCGAGCTTTCTGCATTACTTTTGTCCTGCATTAAGCAATCACCTGCTTATAAAGACACCCATGTTTATTCATTAAGTGGTCGCATTAGAGGGGTTCTACTGTATTGCAAAAACATGTATAAAGTTTGGGAGAAACAGATATGTTTTGTTTGCAGATTGTTGATTGTGTTTTGCCTATTATCAGTTATATAAAACTGTCATGCTATATACATGCATACAATATTATTTATTACATGATGGCTAAAATGGAAAACCCACAACAATTACATCTTTACCTTTTATTAACAAAATATGAAGATCTAAATTGACCTTCATGAACATGAAGAGTGTGGCAGTTGTGGTTCTGAATGCAGCGAAAAACCCGCAGAGATGTAAATTTTAAATCCTTAAAGGAACTAGCTGCGACTCCCCAAATACTCTCAGGAAGGGTCCAATCCCTATCCGACATCCGGCCTGGGGTCCAATCCCCATGGCCACCTCCGGTAGCTACCAACTCCGGCCTGGGGTCCAATCCCCATGGCCACCTCCGGTAGGTTCCAATCCCTACCAATCCCTATACCAACTCCTTTCCCTACCCTCCACAGATGTTTTCCTCATATGGAGGGTACTGACCAACGGACCCAGCGTTAGGATCAATCACTGGATCAGTAGGCCAGCCAAATACTGACCGACAAACCCAGCGTTAGGATCAATCACTGGATTAGTCGGCCAGCCAAAGTGGCATTCCTAAAATAACGGATCGGTCGGCAGCCAGTTCCTTTTCCACATTGCACAAATGAGCAATAACTTTCAATAATATTAACCAATAAACATTATAAATCAATACATCTCCCCGGAATTTTCCGCCGCACCAGAACAGGTAAAATTGTAATTATGCTTCCTAACTACAATTTCAGCCATAATATCAAATATTAAAACAATTGCACTGACTGATCTATTAAAACAATTGCACTGACTGTCACTATGTCCACTGCATAGATGCTTCCAAGCTCTCTAGCACGATTGAACCTAAATGTTTATCCAATATTAAAACAATTGCACTGACTGACACTATGTCCACTGCATAGCTGCTTCCAAGCTCTCTAATATGATTAAACCTAAATGTTTATCAACAGGGTTTAGGATAACCTGCTGTCTTGAATACCAGTAATAGGAAAGCGTCATACAAAAACTACACAGGAAATTGGCCAATGGTCAACTAATATGTAGCATGCTGAGCGCTGTCTGCAAGTACACCACTGTCCACTTAAACATCCTGCAATGAAAATAAAAGCCCAAGTACACAGAAAACAATGATAAGCAACATGTATGTGTATTAAGGTATATGTGAAAACATAACAAAACCCATCACTGAAAACAATAATACATGATAAAATATTTACAAATTCAAAAAGATGTAAAAAGGGTGGGTGGGTGGGTGTTAAATTACAAAATATTTTTGGATTGAAGAAAATGGCGCGAAATCCGACACGATGTAGCAATGTTGTGAAATTTACGTAAACACCGGCTATCGGTGCTTCCGGAAACTGGCGTACAAACTATAAACACGTTACCATTTTAGCCAGTAATAAATCGGCCTATTTGAAGCAATAGCCTTTATTATTACATGATGGCTAAAATGGAAAACCCACAACAATTACATCTTTACCTTTTATTAACAAAATATGAAGATCTAAATTGACCTTCATGAACATGAAGAGTGTGGCAGTTGTGGTTCTGAATGCAGCGAAAAACCCGCAGAGATGTAAATTTTAAATCCTTAAAGGAACTAGCTGCGACTCCCCAAATACTCTCAGGAAGGGTCCAATCCCTATCCGACATCCGGCCTGGGGTCCAATCCCCATGGCCACCTCCGGTAGCTACCAACTCCGGCCTGGGGTCCAATCCCCATGGCCACCTCCGGTAGGTTCCAATCCCTACCAATCCCTATACCAACTCCTTTCCCTACCCTCCACAGATGTTTTCCTCATATGGAGGGTACTGACCAACGGACCCAGCGTTAGGATCAATCACTGGATCAGTAGGCCAGCCAAATACTGACCGACAAACCCAGCGTTAGGATCAATCACTGGATTAGTCGGCCAGCCAAAGTGGCATTCCTAAAATAACGGATCGGTCGGCAGCCAGTTCCTTTTCCACATTGCACAAATGAGCAATAACTTTCAATAATATTAACCAATAAACATTATAAATCAATACATCTCCCCGGAATTTTCCGCCACACGAACCACTGTTCGCCCCAAAATTCCAGATTATCATGTATGCTATACATTGTTATACACATACCATAATGGTAAAATACCTTTACAACGAGGCATAATGTTCTGCTAAAATTTAGCCTCCACCGAGGATTAAACCCACATCCTCACGTTTCCTTCGACCACGCTGACTGCTTTGAATTGAAAATATTCTAATATGCGGCGGTCTAGTGTAACACGCCAGACTATCAGTCAGGAGCTCAAATTCCAGTCCCTCGGAAATTTCAGATACACCTGTCAGTGTCTCTAAACCGCACCTCCTCTCTACCCGGGAATCAAATGTTAATGGATATTAAATGGGTACCTGTGAGGTTCACCAGCCTGCACCGCGGCTGCATGACCGCGTAACACGCCAGCAGTGCTCAATATTGTAGGCGAATGGCCAGGGGAGCAAATGCACAGTCGGCTAAGCGGCCATTCGGACTGAGAGCAGACTACAACTAGGTACCCTACTAATAGAATCGGACTGCAGCTCAAACACCTTGTTTATGTACAAGCTGTAAAATTAAAAACACAATGGGTAATGATCTGTATAATGGAATAACACAAATGACATGAATTCACAATCATCCAGTTTAAAAGAAATATGTCACATATATTCTTTCCACAAAATATAAAAACGTAACACTTCTTCGAACTCCAGAAGTAACACATCATTGCCAACATCAGACAAATGCACATCATCTCCAAAGTAAATCCCCAGTGTATCAGCAGTTATGTACACATGAGACATTAAATGCCTCCCAATGCAACAACTTTTTCCTACCCATTTCATCCACTAGAATAGATGAACTGTCCTAGGATAGTCTTGGAATTAGTGCAAAATTACTATCTTAACCTGTGGTAACGACAGATGTCAGGTCATTGGAACCTAGATATAGCATGATCACCCAAGAGGTTGAGATTACAGACAGCCAATTATTGTACTTTATGGATAAGCTGGTCCCAATGCATGCCCCTATTACCAGACTACCTAATGCTCCTGGCAAATATAATCTCACACTTTTGCAGAAATCTTCCCGCTTCTATGCCCAATAGACATACAAATCTCGGACTATCCAAACATCTGAAATTAAATCTTAGGTATGCGCCATAACCTATACACGTATGAAATATACATACTGTCATCCCATTTCAATGCTTCATCCAATATATCTCTTAATGTATTGGTAGACCATAGACCCATCTGTTTGATAATCTGCTCTGTAACACCCTGCCTGTATAACCATATAGCATTGCCAATGCGAAGTCAATGAGTTTATAGTTAGGCTAGTTTAATAGCAACACTCAACCCTAGCAGTCAAACAACCTTACTCAAAACAGCACAAATTGGTAGCTAGTTAAAGTCGAACCATCACTATAATGGCGGAGTATGCAACTATGATCAGGGGACTTTAGCAGACCCTGCATATGCTCATATAACTTGAAATGATTTATCGGTCTCCCAAAAAGTCTCCCTAACCTTGCTGACTTCTCCATTTTAAGCTGAGGGAAAGAGAATCCTTTATACATATAACAAATAGAGAGAAACAAAATCAGGACCAAAACTTCTCCTTATTTTGAGCTCCAACCTGACCCCTGATGATGTATATCACTTAGAAGCACTGGCTTGTCATTATTTGGGGAACTCGCAACTAGTTCCCCAACCCAAAATAAACCAAAATTCCGAAGGTATAATCTGTCCTAAAAAGAACCAGTTCATAATTAAAGTAACAGACACGAGTAAGCTCTACAGATGCAAAATCTGGCATACCATCACCCTATGCTGAAAATAGAGTGCTGGAATGTAACTATTAGCTGTGCTATATAAAAGGATAGAAACATTTCCCCCTCTGAGAGGTTTATAGCCATGCCTGAACAAAGCCATAGGTATCTCTGAAACAAGTAAAGTGCTCCAAGGCCCGTCGATACACCAACTGGGTATCGCCAGCTCTCAAAAGCTGTCTGGCTCCAATTCGAAAATGTTCCATAGATGGCTCAGCACTGGAACCAGATGTTGATCTGCCTCCAGTGTCACCTGTCAAAAGCGTTCCATCTGAAAACGAGACAAACTATACTCTCCATCTGAAAATAAGACAAACTATCAGCAATGCTATTGTCAATTCCTGTTATGAGATCAGCCCCAAGAAAATATTGAGCAAGAGACATTATAGAGTAAGCACCCTAACTAAAAACATCAAGATTTGGATGTTTGACTATTGATGACCTGCACGACTGATTTATTGTAGGCTCGCATCTGAACAGCTCCTTTATTCACCAACCATTTGCCCCAAATATACAGAGAAACCATGTTATTAATATTGTAAAATACATGTACTCTACAAAAATGTCATGTCCTCACTAAATCCCCGTTGAACCAATGACCCAGGCCAATGGGCCGATGTCCAATGACCCTGAAAGTATGCCCCAAAGTACTTATCCTTGGCAGGAGAGCTATCTGTAAACAAGCAAACACAGTCCGTCTTAAAAAAATTGAGATACCCTTTTTTTTTCATTTTTTTTTCATCGAGGATCGAACCCACGACCTCATGTTTCCTATTCCATCGTTATAACCCTTAGACCACACTGACAGCTATATTACAGTCCTGAAAATTTTTAAATCTAGTTTTCGTTCCATTTTAATTGACAGTGGTAATGTGGACTATAAAACCTGCATGATGCATGATGAATTTCTAACAATATGATTGCCCTGTAACATCAGACAGACACATGAAATTCAAAGAGCCTAGAAATGACTGCGACTCCCATAAAGTGATACTATGTTTATGCTTCAAGATATCCTGAATCTGAGTAACAATAGTTTGGAATTTTCCAGAGGATCTCTTTTTATGATCATCATAACTTAGCGGAAAACCAAACTGAAAGCCCTTGTATAATTTAAATTAACGATATCCGAGTCAGGATATATATTCAAATATGAAACCATAGCATCAAACTTCAATGGGGGATTCTGATAGTGTAAACATACTATTTCCTAAAATTATTGATGTGCATACAAATCCCTGCGACATATTCTAGTTCACATCCTGTTCAACTGGCAGAATACCAAGTTTCAAGTTTTTTTCAAAGTTTATTGTGATATAGGCGACCGGCCACCTATTCTGTCAATTCGCTGATTGTAGGAGCCCTTGCTGGCCAGGCATACATGGTCATACCTACAACGATAGAAATTGTAACCCCGCCATGAGTTATAACCACAACAGGGTTGCCACAAACCTGAGGAAACAAAATTCCCTGACATAATTTCAAATTTCCATGACACATTTCATCGCGAAACTTGGACTTTCTGTCATAGTTTCTGTAATATGTTATGGATGTTTTAAAATATATACCATTCATTCTCATGTTTTCAAAATTCCCTCACATTAGCCTATATTTTCAAATTTCCATGACAGTTCTCAAATTCCCTGACAATTCCCCGACCTTGAATATTTTTATTTATTTATTTATTTTTTTAATTCCCTGAAGCGTGGCAACCCTGCATAACAAGAACAAATTTTCATCATAAGGTAGATTCGTCAAGCAAATGAACCTATTGACCAAGGACTACCTCCCGTATCAGTGCCATGTACCATACTAATTCTGATTTTCAGATTTTCTTAATAACAATTGTTGAAAATACAGTATTTTATACGTATCCGTCCACTCACATATAGATTTGACCTTTTCTGTTCTACTCTGCTTCAGCCGTCTCTTTTTTTTCTTCCTTTTTTACATTTGTGTAAAAGATGATATCGAGCTACTTTCGGTTAAATACTTTCGGACATGCCATGGTGTCCTTTGGAAAATAAGCATGCGGTCCTACAGTCATTGACGATACTAAACTGAAATGACGAGGCAGGCACTGTTGTTAGTGTCCCTTTCTAAAATTATGACCAAATGAATATAGTCCCCATACCAAATTTTCAACAACAAATTTATCATCTACAGAATGCTGCACGCATTGTCATCCTATCATCGGCGCATCTTAGAGCCGAAACAGGGAGGCAGAATCTATCTTTTTATATTTTATAGATAGAACTCCCTAGATGGTTTAAAATTCTAGAAAACATTACCAGAAGCAGCCTCGTCTGAGGCTTACTACAAATCTCCGGCGGCTCCCTATCGCAGCCAAACTATATCGATGTCTTTAACTACCCCACCCAGTTCAACGTCCGGGTGCAAACTGTATCGTCTCAGGCATCGCAGCGCACCCGTAGCGTGATCGACTGATAAGAGACGCTTCCTCTTCCAATCCTACTGAGTTGATCAACGTCTTTCTGTCTTTAATGCATCGACATTCCGGCGATTTTTTGTTAAATTACAAAATATTTTTGGATTGAAGAAAATGGCGCGAAATCCGACACGATGTAGCAATGTTGTGAAATTTACGTAAACACCGGCTATCGGTGCTTCCGGAAACTGGCGTACAAACTATAAACACGTTACCATTTTAGCCAGTAATAAATCGGCCTATTTGAAGCAATAGCCTTTATTATTTACCAACTTTAACATTTACGTACAATTTGCATATCAGTTTTAATGCTGTGTTGTGCTCAAAATCTTGTAATGTTTAACCCTTTCATTCATAAACATTTATGCCTGAATTGATTACTTATTAAACTTAATTTTTATAAGGGAGTTTTTTTTAACCCCAAAATTCTAAAGTTTTCCTTTTCTCCAGTTAATGCTCCTTTTTGGAAGATTTATTCAAAGTGGTTGGATCTAAAAAAAAATAGCCTATGAGGGAATGGGTTAAGGGAATATTTGGCTTGGACAATAACTGTAAGATCAAATCTATATAATTCCATAAGCAAACAGACCCGGATCAGATGGCTCTACAGGAGCCATTTGATCTGGGTCTACTCTGTTTGCAAAGGCATTAAAAGGGGTATCTATGGATTTATTGGTTTAAGTTTGCATTCTGCAAACAAATTTGCGATTCCCTATGCAGTTTGGATCAAAATAAGACATTGAGACTTGACTCTTAAAGAGATCCATACTGCTTGACACCCTGTATGTTGTGGAGAAATGGAGAAAAATAATTTGATAATTGGAGGAGACGATAGACTACCATTAACCCTTTCCTTCAAATAAGCGCATTTTCATGCATCTGCAAACAGAGTAGACCCAGATCAGATGGCTCCTAGAGGAGCTGTCTGATCAGGGTCTGCTTTTTTGCTAATGGAATTTGATAGATCTGTTTGTTTACTTTCTAAAATGGCAACAATGTTTCACCTTCCATATTTCATTATAACTAATTTGTACATGAATATTCAGTAGGTAATGAAATTTGAAATGAACATAGAACAGGGAAGGGTTAATTAGCTTGTAGAGTGACATTTTGTCACAATTTCAACATCAGTAAGCTGTCCCTATGAAACGTCATTCAATAGTTCACATCATAATGGCTACAAGCATGTAAAGATCATTACTGTGTTATGAATATTTATTGTCCTTTAAAACGTGCGCAGACAGATAAGCATTGGCATTAATATGTGGTAGTCTGATTTAACCCATTCCCACTTAGGCTATTTTTAGGCCTAACCTCTTTGATTAAATCTACCAAAAAGGAGCATTAACTAGAGAAAAGGAAATTTTCAGAACTGTGTAGTTTTGAAACCATTGTGATAAATGCTCTATTTATCACAATGGGTTCATACAGTGACTTTTACAGAAGCGTCAAAAGGCGTCAATATGCGGGAATGGGTTAAAGACACCATTGTTTGGTCATAAGTGGTTGCTGTAGAGAGGTGTAACTGTATATATTTTAACAGACTTCCTATGCACTATACTAGTTACACAATTCATTTGTTACATAAATTTATATTTTAAGATATTGAAGGATTTATTTTTATGTAAGCTGACACTTTATCATTTGACTGTTTATATTGTCTGAATGATTATTAAAGCCTTTACCTCATAAATATTCATGTTAGAAATATTGACTGTACGAATATTAATTAGCTAATTATTATAATTCTATTTTACCATGTCGGAATGTGTAGAATCAGATCTACATTATTCCTTAACACATTATCCCCTAGTGACGCATTTTTGCACCTCTATAAAATTCACATTTTGAAACCATTGTGATAAATAGAGCATTTGCTCCATAGAAGCAAATGCTCTATTTACCACAATGGTTTCAAGACTAAACAATTCTAAAACTCTCCTTTTCTATAGTTAATGCTCCTTTTCGGTAGTTTTATTAGCTCACCTGAGCCAAAGGCTCAAGGTGAGCTATTGTGACCGCCTGTCGTCCGTCGTCCGTCTGTCCGTCTGTCCGTCTGTCCGTCTGTCCGTCCGTCTGTCCGTTCACTTTTATTTCAAATGACTTCTTCTCCTAAACCACTGGGAGGATTTCAACCAAATTTCACAGAAATGTACCTTAGGATGTCCTCTATCAGTTTTGTTAAAATCATGACCCCCGGGCAAAAAATGGCCCCGCCCCACTACTTTTACAGGTTTTTTTTTTAAATCTTTAAAAATCTTCTTCTCTGAAACCACAATTTCTAGAGCTTTGATATTTGGTATATAGCATCATCTAATGGTCCTTTACCAAGTTTGTTAAAATGATGACCCCCGGGCCAAAAATGGCCCTGCCCTGGGGCTTGTAGTTTTTACATAGACTTATATAGGGAAACCTTTAAAAATCTTTTTGTCTGAAACCACATAATCTAGAGCTAAGATATTTGGTATGAAGCATCACCTAATATACCACTACAAGGTGTGTTCAAATAATGACCCCTGGGCCATAAATGGTCTCACCCTGGGGTTTTATGCTACTTAACATCAGAATCTGTAACACTTAAAAGGTAATTTCCTCACAGTTATTTCCCTTGTCCCATCAGCATAGCCATAAGGGACAAAGGGAGATAACTGCATTGGATTGCTAGTATCATTCTATTTATAACTATTTATAATAAAATGTTGAAGGTGAATCAGTGTAGCTGTTTTAGAAGGCATAGAAACATCTATCAAATTCCATTAGCAAATAACAGACCTTGATCCTATAGGTGCCACCTTATCTGGGTCTACTCTGTTTGCAGATGCATGAAAACAAGTTTACATGAGAGAAATTAAGGGTTAAATAAACAACTCCAGATCTGCAGACCAGCAGCAGGTCAAAGTTACAGCTGCTTGGCAGTAAAATCTCTCCAGGTCAATGCTGACTCTTAACTCTTTGCATGCTAGTGGTGAAACTGTGATTACCTATGCAAACAGTTTGGATCCAGATGAGAGGCCGCATACTGCGGCGTCTCATCAGGATCCAAACTGTTTGTCATCTTAACCATATTTTTGCAAAAAAATGAAAGTAAGTTTATTTTAAGAATTGAAGCAGATGACAATAACTTTTTGTTGCAGACGAAACATTAAAGGCATTTTGACCCATTAACCCCAGTGTGTAGTGTGAGTGAGTGATGTTAAATGGTGTCTTCCAATGTCTCTCAAATTAGATGTGAGAGATATAGGAAAGTAACAATTCAGGCAATCAAGGAAAATGATCACCATCTAGACTTTTGATCTGGGTCCAAACCCAACTGATGTAAGTCATGGTAATGTTTAAGAAAACTGTGAAAACATGATTATGAAATGGCCCAACTGATATAAGTCATGGTAATTCTTAAGAAAACATGATAATGCATTTGCCCCCCCCCCCTTTTTCATAAAATTTGATGACAACACATTAAAAAGTTCTAAAATGTCTGAATCTTGTATGATATTAATGAAATAACTAAGTAAATATAACTTCATTATAACAGTAGAGGTAACTCTTCTCAATTTCAATTGTTAAAAATACTTATGACCCGTTTAATTGAATTATCTTCAGATATTCACACCTAGAGCTAGAATTATTTCTAAACACCTATTAACCCTTAACCTGTTTGCTTTGACAAAAATTGATCTGGGACCACTCTTGTTTGCTAATGCTTAAACAAAATTTATTGCCATAAATAGAAGTTTTAGCTTTGAAAAAAACTGTAAAATCAAATCTATATCTTGTCAAATGTAAAAAGAGCAGACCCTGATCAGACAGCTTCTATAGCAGCCGTCTGATCTAGTCTACTCTTATTTTTAATGTGTAAAACACATTATTTCTCTGAAGAGAAGTTTTTGCTTTGACAAAAACTGTAGAATCCGATCTATATTGTGTCAAAAGAAACAGAGAAGACCCAGATCAGACAGCTTCCGTAGGAGTCGTCTGATCTGAGTCTACTCTGTTTGCTAATGCATAAAAACAGCTTTATATGAGGGAAAGGGTTAAACGATTTTTAAAGATATTCTTATTGGTCATTTCACACAAAAACTGGCATTATGTACTGCCTAGCACTCTATTTGCCTATATACCTGGGTCAAGGTATAATTGCATAGCTTTATTGAAGTCATTTGAATTTCTCAAAGACCAGTTTTAGGCATTTTGAGCTAAGGCAAAAATGGCACAAGTTGTAAACAGTTTAGGTCTTGGTCAACCAGTCACTTGGTATTAGTTCTGAATTCAGTTCAAGTTTATTCAGCAGTTAAAGGGTGAAAGCAGTGCACTAAGCTTATTTCATCTGCTAGAAATGTTGTCCACTGAAAAATTAACATGTCAATATACATGTATTACTGTAACTCAGGTGAGCGATATAGGGCCAATGGCCCTCTTGTTTAAAAATGTTGTGTCTAAAAATACTTTAAAATAGCCTAGGAGAGAATGAGTTAAAGCATACAGAGCAGACCTGGTAGGAGCTATGTGATCTGTGTCTACTCTGTATGAAAAGGCATACCTATGAGGTAAATATGTACCCCTTTGCAAACAGAGTAGACCCAGATCAGACGGTTCCTGTAGAAGCCATCTGATCAGGGTCTGCTCTGTTTGCTTATGATATTATGCAGATCTTCTGCAGTTTATGCCTGAACCAAAAATTCATGTGTTCATGTGCCATTATAAAAAAGCATGTACGGTAATGACTATTCATGATGTCATTATTTATTACATGAATATTCATGGAATAAAGGGTTAACCCTTTCCTCCATAAATACCCCTTTCTACGCCTCTGTAAAAGTCACTTCTAGAAACCATTGTGAAAAATAGAGCATTTGCTCCTATAGGAGCAAATGCTCTATTTATCACAATGATTTCAAACTACAAAATTCTAAAAACAATTCCTTTTCTCTAATAGTAATTAATGCTCCTTTTCGGTAGATTTATTCAAAGAGGTTGGATCTAAAAATAGCCTATGAGGGAAAGGGTTTAAGAGCAGACACTGTACAGTGTCTATTATTGTATTAAATATAGATATACATTTCCATTTTGTGTTGTATATAGCAATTACTCTATTTATTTGGACAGACAACTTTAGGCGAAATGGTGCAGATCACGATCAAACTGTTCCTGAGGGAGCAATATGATCAGGGACTACATGATTTGCCACTCCATTTGTTTTATATAATGTTATCATTATGGTGCCAAATTGACTTATTCAACTTAGGAATGAGTGGAGAGAAAAGATTCAGATATTTCGATAATTAGGGTAATTACAGGTACCGGTAATCACTCTTTGTCTTCAGATACACATGGGCGGGCCGAGCGCTAACAATACAAGCCTATAGTGTGAACTTGTAACATGTAGGGGCTGTGATACAGTGTGTATGTTGGTGTGATGAAACAGACACATTTATTTTGGCATAAGTAATTTATAGCATAGCTACTGGTGGTCTGAATTGATATTATAGTTATACCCTCAAATTGAGAAAGTGGATGCGGGTACATAGAATCACATTTGAGTCATCAGGTCAGTTCATTGTTATAGTTGCAGTGATATTTAATTTCTTTTGAAATCATAATAGATGTAACTCTGCTCTTTTTGCTAATGGAATTTGATTGATTTGTTTCTTTAGTTTCTAAACTGGTTACAATGTTCCACCTTCTATATTTCATTATAACTATTTTGTCCATGAATATTCAGTAAGTATTGAAATTTGGAATAAATATAGAACAGAGAAAGGATTAAAAACCCAGATTAATATCTGTGTTTGAACTCTGAACAGAGTCTGCTCTGTTTGCTTATCTTACTTCTACACTGCAAAGAGTGAAGATAGAAGATCTTACATATGTATTTCTTTTTAGCTCACCTGGCACAAAGTGCCAAGGTGAGCTATTGGGATGATCCTATGTCCGGCGTCCGGCGTCGTGCGTCGTGCGTATGTGCGTCGTGCGTACGTGCGGGCGTCAACAATTTACTTAAACATCTTCTTCTCTGGAACTACAAAGCCAAGAGCTTTGATATTTGGTATGTAGTATGATGTAATGGTCCTCTACAAAGATTGTTCAAATTATGTCCCCCGGGCCAAAAATGGCCCCGCCCCAGGGCTTATCAGTTTTTCATAGGAAAATCTTTAAAAATCTTCTTCTCTGAAACTGTAAGGCATAGACCTTTGATATTTGGTATGTAGCATCATCTAATGGTCCTCTACTAAGATTGTTCAAATTATGACCCCTGGGCCAAAAATGGCCCCGCCCCTGGGCTTATCAGTTTTTCATAGGAAAATCTTTAAAAATCTTCTTCTCTGAAACTGTTAGGCATAGACATTTGGTATGTAGCATCATCTAATGGTCCTCTACTAAGATTGTTCAAATTATGACCCCTGGGCCAAAAATGGCCCCACCCCGGGGCTTATCAGTTTTTCATAGGAAAATCTTTAAAAATCTTCTTCTCTGAAAATGTAAGGAATAGACCTTTGGTATTTGGTATGTAGCATCATCTAATGGTCCTCTACTAAGATTGTTCAAATGATGACCCCCAGGACAAAAATGGCCCCGCCCCAGGGCTTATCAGCTTTTCATAGGAAAATCTTGAAGAAATCATCTTCTCTGAAACTGTAAGGCATAGACCTTTGATATTTGGTATGTAGCATGATCTAATGGTCCTCTACTAAAATTGTTCAAATTATGACCCCTGGGCCCAATATGGCCCCGCCCGGGGCTTATCAGTTTTTCATAGGAAAATCTTTAAATATATTCTTCTCTAAAATTATAAGGTATAGACCTTTGATATTTGGTATGTAGCATTATTTAATCGTCCTCTACTAAGATTAATCAAAATATGACCCCGGACCAAAAATGGCCCCGCCCAAGGGCTTATCAGTTTTTCATAGGAAAATCTTTAAAAATCTTCTCCTCCAGAACTGTAAGGTCTAGGCCCTTGATAAAAGGTATGTAGCATCATCTAATGGTTTTCTACCAAGATTATACAAATTATTACCCCTGGGTCAAAAATGGCCCGGCCTGGAGCTTATCAGTTTTTCATATGAAAAGCTTTAAGAATCTTCTTCTCCAAAACTGTAAGGCAGAGACCTTTAATATTTGGTATGTAGCGCTATCTAATAGTTTTCTACCAAGATTGTTCAAATTATGTCCCCTGGGTTGAAAACTTCCCTGCCCAGGGGCATATCAGTTTTTTATAGGAAAGTTTTTAAAAATCTTCTCTTAAAAATCTTTAAAAGTCTTCTCTGAACTTGTAAGGCATAGACCTTAGATATTTGGTATGTTGCATTATCTAATAGTCCTCTACCAAGATTTTCAAATTATGAACCCCGGATCAAAATTGACCCCGCCCTGGGGCTTAACAGTTTTTTAGCTCACCAGAGCACAAAGTGCTCAGGGTGAGCTATTGTGATCGCCCGTTGTCCGTCGTCCGTCGGCGTGCGTCGTGCGTCGTGCGTCGTGCGTCGTTCGTCGTCCGTCGTCAACAATTTGAACCTTTAAAAATCTTCTCCTCTGAATCTACAGGGATCTCAACTTTCATCTTTGGCACATAGCATCATATTCAGGTCCTCTACAAAAGTTATATAAATTATGCCCCTGGGGTCAAAATTAACCCCGCCCCAGGGGTGCCTTGTTTTCAATAGAAACATATAGTAAAACTTTGAAAATCTTCTCCTCTGAAACCAGAAGCTTCTCAGCTTTCATAATTGGCACATAGCATCATGTTCAGGTCCTCTACAAAAGTTATATAAATTATGGCCCTGGGGTCAAAATTGGCCCCGCCCCAGGGGTGGGCAGTTTTCTATAGAATCATATAGTGCAAACTTTGAAAATCTTCTCCTCTGAAACCAGAAGCTTCTCAGCTTTCATAATTGGCACATAGCATCATGTTCAGGTCCTCTACAAAAGTTATATAAATTATGGCCCCTGGGTCAAAATTGGCCCCGCCCCAGGGGTGGGCAGTTTTCAATAGAAACAAATAGTGAAATCTTTGAAAATCTTCTCCTCTGAAACTGGAAGGCTCTCAGCTTTCATATTTGGCACATAGCATCATGTTCAGGTCCTCTACAAAAGTTATATAAATTATGGCCCCTGGGTCAAAATTGGCCCCGCCCCAGGGGTGGGCAGGTTTCAAAAGAAATAAATAGTGAAATCTTTGAAAATCTTCTCCTCTGAAACTCGAAGGTTCTCAGCTTTCATATTTGGCACATAGCATCATGTTCAGGTCCTCTACAAGAGTTATATTATTTATGGCCCCGGGGTCAAAATTGGCCCCGCCCCAGGGTGGGCAGTTTTCAATAGAAACAAATAGTGAAATCTTTGAAAATCTTCTCCTCTGAAACCAGAAGCTTCTCAGCTTTCATAATTGGCACATAGCATCATGTTCAGGTCCTCTACAAAAGTTATATAACTTATGGCCCCAGGGTCAAAATTGGCCCCGCCCCAGGGATGGGCAGTTTTCTATAGAATCATATAGTGCAAACTTTGAAAATCTTCTTCTCTGAAACTGGAAGGCTCTCAGCTTTCATATTTGGCACATAGCATCATGTTCAGGTCCTCTACAAAAGTTATATGAATTATGGCCCTGGGTCAAAATTGGCCCCGCCCCAGGGGTGGGCAGTTTTCAATAGAAACAAATAGTGAAATCTTTGAAAATCTTCTCCTCTGAAACTGGAAGGCTCTCAGCTTTCATATTTGGCACATAGCATCGTGTTCAGGTCCTCTACAAAAGTTATATAAATTATGGCCCCTGGGTCAAAATTGGCCCCGCCCCAGGGGTGGGCAGGTTTCAAAAGAAACAAATAGTGAAATCTTTGAAAATCTTCTCCTCTGAAACTCGAAGGTTCTCAGCTTTCATATTTGGCACATAGCATCATGTTCAGGTCCTCTACAAAAGTTATATTATTTATGGCCCCGGGGTCAAAATTGGCCCCGCCCCAGGGTGGGCAGTTTTCAATAGAAACAAATAGTGAAATCTTTGAAAATCTTCTTGTCTGAAACTGGAAGGTTCTCAGCTTTTATATTTGGCACAGAGCATCATGTTCAGGTCCTCTACAAAAGTTATATAAATTATGGCCCTGGGGTCAAAATTGGCCCCGCCCCAGGGGTGGGCAGTTTTCAATAGAAACAAATAGTGAAATTCTTGAAAATCTTTTCCTCTGAAACTGGATGGTTCTCAGCTTTCATATTTTGCACATAGCATCATGTTCAGGTCTTTTACAAAAGTTATATAAAGTATGGCCCCTGGGTCAAAATTGGCCCCACCCCAGGGGTGGGCAGTTTTCAATAGAAACAAATAGTTAAATCTTTGAAAATTTTCTTCTCTGAAACTGGAAGGCTCTCAGCTCTCATATTTGGCACAAAGCATCATGTTCAGGTCCTCTACAAAAGTTATGTAAATTATGGGCCCTGGGTCAAAATTGGCCCGCCCCAGGGTAGGGCAGTTTTCAATAGAAACAAATATTGAAATCCTTGAAAATCTTTTCCTCTGAAACTGGAAGCTTCTCAGCTTTCATATTTGGCACATAGCATCATGTTCAGGTCTTCTACAAAAGTTATATAAAGTATGGCCCCGGGGTCAAAATTGGCCCCGCCCCAGGGGTGGGCAGTTTTCAATAGAAACAAATAGTGAAATCTTTGAAAATCTTCTCTGAAACTGGAAGGCTCTCAGCTTTCATATTTGGCACAGAGCATCGTGTTCAGGTCCTCTACAAAAGTTATATAAATTATGACCCTGGGGTCAAAATTGGCCTTGCCACAGGGGTAGTAGACAATTTTCAATTGAAACATATTGAGAAAACTTTGAAAATCTTCTTCTCTGAAACTGGAAGGTTAATCTCAGCTCTCATATTTGGCTCATAGCATCGTGTTCAGGTCCCCTACAAGTTTTTCTAAATTAATTTCCTGGTGTCAAAATTGGCCAGCCCCAGGGCCGGCTAGTTCTCTACAGAAACATATAGTGAAAACTTTGAAAATCTTCTCCTCTGATTGTCTGGTGAGCGCTTCAGGGCCATTCTGGCCCTCTTGTCATAGGAAAATCTTTAAGGTCTAGACTCTTTATATTTAGTATGTAGCATCATCTGATGGTTTTCTACCAAGATTTTTCAAATTATGCAATCTGTCATTGAAATCATTAATCTGTTACGAACAGGTGAGCGATTAAGGGCCATCATGGCCCTCTTGTTTAAGAGTTTTAGTAAACAAGTTGACTAATAAGACCTTTCCAAGTAGAGTAGACCCAGAACAGACAGTTCCTGTAAGATCCATCTGATCAGGGTCTGCTCTGTTTGTTTATTAGATCTGGTTCTACAGTTTATATCATGGTAAAAACTTTGTGTCCATGTGCTATTATATCAGTCTAATTGATATTCATCATGTTATAATTTCTTATATGAATATTCTAGGAGTAAATGGTTAAACCTGATATGATCCCTCCTTCTCAATTCGCTGCTTTTAGTGTCTTTGCAGTGTCTTCCTTCATTACTGGTGCATTATAATGTATGAAATTGTTACACCTTAGAGAATACTAATTTTATGTAACTACAGCTTTTATATGTATGAGTAATATTGTTTAGAATATGCTTTACATACATGTGATATTCAAAAGATATTTAAAATGGAAGTTTGCCATGAATAACTTGAATTCACAAGAAACAACATAGGTATGTTTTTAGCTCACCTGGCACAAAGTGCCAAGGTGAGCTATTGGAATGATCCTGTGTCCATCGTGGTGCGTATGTGCGGTGTGCGTTGTGCAGGCGTCAACAATTTACTTAAACATCTTTCTCTCTGAAACCACAAAGCCTAGAGCTTTGATATTTGGTATGTAGCATCATCTAATGGTCCCCTACAAAGATTGTTCAAGTTATGAACCCCGGACCAAAGATTGTTCCAATTGTGACCCCTGGACCAAAAATGGCCCCGCCTAAGGGCTTATCAGTTTTTCATAGGAAAATCTTTAAAAATCTTCTCTGAAATTGTAAGGCCTAGACCTTTGATATTTGGTGTGTAGCATGATCTAATGGTACTCTACAAAGACTGTTCAAATTATGACCCCGGACCAAAAATGGCCCCGCCCAAGGGCTTATCAGTTTTTCATAGGAAAATATTTAAATATCTTCATTTCTGAAAGTGTAAAGCCTAGACCTTTGATATTTGGTATGTAGCATGATCTAATGGTCCTCTACAAAGATTTTCAAATTTTGATGCCGATCAAAAATGGCCCTGCCTAAAGGCTAATCAGTTTTTCATAGGAAATTCTTTAAAAAAAATCTCTGAAACTTTAAGGCCTAGACGTTTGATGTTTGGTATGTAACATGATCTAATGGTCCTCTACAAAATTTTTTTCAAATTATGACCCCAGGGCCAAAAATGGCCCTGCCCCAGGGCTTATGTTTTTCATAGGAAAATCTTTAGAAATCTTCTCTGAAAGTGTAAGGCCTAGACCTTTTATATTTGGTATGTAGCATCATCTAATGATCCTCTATAAAGATTGTTCAAATCATAACCCCTCGGTAGAAAATGGCCCTGCCCTAGGGCTAATCAGTTTTTCATAGTAAAATCTTCTTCTCTGAAAATGTAAAGCCTAGAGCTTTGATATTTTGTAAGTAGCATGATCTAATATTCCTCTATATGATCCCTGGGTCGAAAATGGCCCTGCCCCAAGGCTCTTTAAACACTTTCTTCTCTTAAACTAAAATGCCCAGACCTTTGATGTTTGGTATATATCATTATTTGGTATACCGGTATATCATTATTTAATAGTCCTCTACCAAGATTGTTCAAATTATGATCCCCAGGCTGAAATGGCCCCATCCTGGGGTTTATCAGTTTGCCTAATCCTTTAAATATTTTGCTGCTTCGCCTTGTTCTCTACCAAGGTTGTACAAATGATGACTTCTGGGTCAAAAATGGCCCCGCCCAGGGGGTTATCTCAGGTGAGCGCTTCAGGGTCTCATGGCCCTCTTGTTTTTGATTCTGTCAGAGCTTTTTAGGAGCATTATTTTCAACAGATTATATTGGAAATACTTTATAAACTGGTTTTACCAGGTAATACCTAGTTTTGCATCATTCCAGTTTGAATATCGCATTTATAATCTTGTGATATATAATTTATGTCAATGTAAACATGTCGTTGAATTTTAATAAAATGTATAATAAATTAATAATGGAACTTTTTATATTTCTTTACCATCAGCCCCTTAAAAAATTAACAGTACATTGATAATTGTTGCTTTTTTTGGTTACAACTTCAGCAACCCTTTCTGCATTACGGGTTAAATTTACTTGTTTACCATTATGGGGACTTGTTCTAATAAATATATATAACATGTCATGCATATTGACTTGGCTTTAACTCTTTGAAAACTATGATTTTTTATTGACAAATGATACAACAGATATATACACTAATATATATATACATATACACAGAAGTCCTTTGTACGAAACTATAAACCGAGGTCCCATGTATCAGTGCTTTACACTGGGCACCTTAAAGAACCGGAGAAACTCTGTCGACAAAAGAGTAGGCCATCAAGCAGGGTTTCTCTGTATCTTCTCCCCCTCTCTCTGGGGCGCCCAATTAGCCCATATTGAGCAGAAACAGACATATATCAACACAAACAAATATATATGCAGAGGTCAAGATAAGATGAATAAGTAAATTATTTTCAAGAATAACTTCTTCATTTCTCCACCAAACCCTACGTTATGATCACTCTTTAGTAATGCACTGAAGAGACGGTTTTAAAGAGTGGTCACAAAGGGTTTCGTGAAGAAAGGATTTAGTATCTGAATATGCACCTTTATCTGTTGGTCTAACAAATAACTCATTCATCTTTTGCTCTGTATAAAGATGTGGGTCTTCACACATGGTTATTTTATTAGTTCAACTTATCAAGTACACAGGAATAATGTCACAAATTTTATTGAGTGTTATATAATTTTTCGACAACAAGATGAATAATAATAATGTCAAGAGAGATTCTGTTGCCACAGCAAAGTCCTACCTTCGACTCTTCATCTGTTTTCATCCAGTTACATATGATATAAGGTTTAATTGGCAGTATATAGGCTAGCAGTATAGGGTGTTTTCAATGAATTAATTTAATACAATTATACATCAGGAATGTATAAAAATGCTGAGATCAGCAGTACTCTTAGGAGATCAGATTTTACAAAGAAAAAAACTGAATGGGTGGTTAAAAAGAAACATCTTGTTACACCAGTCATTTGACATTTTCGAATAAAAGAGGAAATTATTGCATCACAGAAATGAAGACTGCATAGAAATTAATATTGAATTATGCATGAGACAAATTACAGTAAAACCTCCCTATAACGGCCACTAAATTGTGTTAATTAGTTGGTATTTAGGGCAGGTGGCTGCTTAAAGCAAGGTGAAAGTAAAACAGAACGCTCCTATAGAAGCGTTCGGTTTTACTTTAAACTTGATTTAAGCAGCCACCTGTCTTTAACACAAAATACTTGATGTAATGTAGTGGCCGTTATAGAGAGGTTTTACTGTACCAATAAAATTTCATGCCTGAGGAGCCTCTATGTCTAGTTTTTCGACAGTTTTTTCTGACTGGAATATTCTGAATAAACACTCACTCATTAGAGATGTAATATTTCGCAGACCATTTAATCAGGGTAGTTTAGAGAAAGATGATCATGACTAGTGATACCTCTGTTATCAAAATAGTCTACATGATTACATTAGGTGTATTAATTCCTGTCAAGGACAGGCTACTCAGTACTGACCGGAATCGTTAATAAATATTGTCCCGGCATAAGTTCCCAAGTTTTATTCGTTCCCATTATGTGGTAGATCGTACGAAATATATGGTAAAATAAAGAACCGTAAAAAACTCAACATTGGAAGTTGAAATAGTAATCGATTAATTCGCCGAGTATGATGTTTATGCACTGTTAACCGTACATGTGCTTTAGATGATTTCCATAATTCATACAACTTAGGTGATCTCAACAAGTCCTGGTTGATGTCAAAATTGTTAGCGTGTAAATCTTGATTTGAACCGTGTACCCGGTGTAGAGGTACATTTTTCACGTGGTCCGAAAAGGTAGGTTAACATCTTGCTGGGCTATTGTATGTCATCTTAATTGATTTGATATCGGTAAAAAAAGGAGATGAAAAAGCATAGTACCAGTTTTTTGTTATCATGGATTCTGTTGTATAATGTTTAGGATAATCGGAAATTCGATGCTCTTCTATATGTGCTGTTAGTTGATACAACTTGATAATAAATCGAATGTTATGTGAGTGTACCCAGGTAGAGATTGTGGTGAAATAGTTGAAAGGCTTAGATTGTGTGGCTTGTAGCTCAGTCGGTAGAGTGTTGGCTTGGTAAGCCAGAGGCCCTGGGTTCGAGTCTCCGTCGAGCCACAACTTTTCACCATGTTACATTTGGTGCCCAACGTAAATAACCCAGTAAACTCACAGGATGATAACAGATTAACAGATTTATATGAAGTTTATATGAAGATAATTTGTAATAATAACATTCGGGATGAATTCTTGTGTAGAGGGTGTGTGTAGCCGGGTAGAGATTGTGGTGAAATAGTTGATAGGATTAGACTGTGGGACTTGGTAGCTCAGTCGGGAGGGTGTTGGCATGGTAAACCAGAGGCTCTGGGTTCGAGTCCCAGTCGAGTCGCAACATTTTCACCATGTTACATGAGTACAGCTAAATTGTACTGATAATTATTATCAATTTATCAGGGAGACAACATTTCAATGAATGAGTACAAGTCTGTTATATTGTTAAAAAAAAGTTAGGAGCATGAATGTTTATAATATGTAATGTTGTTCTATTGTTTTATTTTGCAGTGGGTTAGAATTCATGTTTCCAAAATGTGGCATGAAGCAAGGAAGCAAGAAAAGAAGATCCGTGGGTTGATGGTGGATTACAAAAAGAGAGCAGAAAGAAGGAGAGAATACTATGAAAAAATTGTAATTTCAGTTTCTGATTTTAGAAATTAATATCTATTTGATTGGGATAGAAGTATATAAAAATGTTTCTTGTCTCACAAACTCTGAAAAATATTTAGATTGTTGAATGTAAAGTTTCACTTCTTTAAATATCGCTTGTTGATTAATAAATGACTTCCTTTAATTTAACCCTTTCCCTTATATAAATGCCTTTTAAATAGGGATGTTAACGATTAATCGGTTAACCGGTTAATCGTTATAAACTCGGTTAACCGGTTTCACTTTTCCTTCAAAGGTTAACCTGAAAAAAATAAAAATATTTGGATAAAAAGTTTGTTGCACGTAAGTAGCATAAGACATCTCCACTGCTCACGTTTAACTGCCTTGACATCTCGTCGAGTTAACACGCCACGGGCGTGTAGGCCCTATACTTCGTCTACAGTGGTTGCCAGGGAACCCTGATATCAAACCAGTGGGATAGGACTATTGACATATCCCCAATTAACTGTTGTTATTGTGTGATTTTAACAGATTAAGATTAGTGATGTACAGGTATTGTTTACAAAGAAAGATGTAGAAAACTTGTTAGGGTAATTTAGTTCAAACTGAATTTCAAGGAACATGTTCCAATTCTTAAGTTCTACATTTTCAATATGCACGCTAAAATTTGTGTTTTTGACAACGAATATTTTCTGTTCCATGTTTCATTTTTAACAAAAAATATATGATCAACGTCAAGAATACAAAAGACGATAAAGTCAATCTTCTTAAGAAAAGTGTGTTGTTCCAGATCAGTTATAGTAACTGAGTTTGATGCAGCGTAACTATTAAAGATAAAAAATAACACAGTGTACACCCTGAAAAATTTAATGCGATGCGGTTCCGATTTGATTGTCAATTTGATAAATGTCTGTATTGTATCATTCACAAGCAGGTTACGTAATTTACGTTTCGTATTGTCGTCTGCTACAGTCTGCATTTGCTGTCTGTTAGTGTGGCAAAAATGTCATCTGAAAATTTATTCTACTTAAATTTTGAATTTCGTCTGTTTGGTTTTATACAGCTGAACAGGATAAGGGTAGGAATTGATGGATCCAGATCTAAGTTGTGTGTATATTCGTTGTCAGAAAACACATGAATTTTAGCGTGCAGTTGTAAAATGTAAAACTTCAGAACTGGAACATGTTCCGTGAATATCAGGTTTCAGTCGTACCTCAACCCTAATAGAACACCCCCAATATTTCATAGTTACACTTATGTGTAGTGTGTGTAGACAGTGTCGTTTTACAGATTTTTAATGATTTTCGAAGCAGTCTGGATCCAGATAGGAAACAGTTTCACTCGAGGTCTGATCCGAATTTAAGCTTTTCGACACTTGTCAATAGATTATTCAAAGAACGTGTGCCTTTCAGTAACATTTACGATAAACATCGGGTAGACAGATTATTCTCGGCAGGACAATGGTTTAATTTTATGTCAGGTTAACCGGTTCGGTTAACCGGTTTTTGCTTACGATTAACCGGTTACAGTTTCCGTAACCGTTAACATCCCTACTTTTAAATCATTTGCAAACAGAGTAGACCCAGATCAGACAATTCCTGTAGGAGATGTCTGATCAGGGTCTGCTCTGTTTGCTCATGGAATAATATAGATCTGATTATGCAGTTTCCACAACAGTGAAAGAAAACCTTTTCCATGTTCAATTTTATTAGTTCTGTGCATGAATATTCATGAGGTGAAGACGTTTTGAATAAATATGAAACGGAAAGGGTTAATTAAAATCCATTTCTTGAAAAATAATAAGGCATTTTTTATGAAGGAAAGGGTTAAGCGACTATATAAAAGGTCTAACTCTGGGTCTAAATTAGTCTGCACTACTATTTGATATGAAATTATCTACAGTAAAACTTCTCTAAATCGACCACTTAATAAACATATATTGGCATCATTTAAAGCAGGTGGTTGCATAATACAGGATGAAAGTAATTCAGAAAGCTCCTGTAGGAGTTTTCTGCTTGCTTTTTGTCCTGATTTAGGCTACTACCTGCCTCTATGACCTAGTATTATACCTATTTGGTGGTCACATTGGAGGGGTTCTACTGTTTTCAGAGAATTGAACAAACATTACCACTATGACTTGTGTATGCATGGTAAAGGTGAACAGGTTAGCACATGTTACATTCTTTATTGTAGAAAGCGGACCCAGCCCAGTTTGTCAGGGTATTTGGTCAATCATGCAAGATCAATTTAGACCCAGCTGTTGCCATAGCTGCAGAGAGTCCACAGAGCATGTAAGCAAATCATACAAGCTGCTCACTTGAGCAATAAAGATATTACTAGATGATCCCAACTTGATATGCTTTTGCAAATAGAATGCTCATGTCAGATAGCCCACATTGGAGCTGTCTGATCATTGTCTGCTCTGTTTGCTTACCTATTACGTATCTGATTCTGTACTGTTACATGTATACAGGGGAACCTCAGAAAACTACTAAAACCCAAACCTTTCTGAAAACCAAATGATTTCTTTGGTCACGAAAAATATATTTTTATTTTTGTGTCACCTGCTGAGAGGCAGTGTGTCACTTAGGGATCACTTTTCCATCGCCTGTCTGTCCGTCCGTCCATCCATCCGTCTGTCTGTTCGTCACACTTTCATTTTTTGGCTGTCATTTCTAAAATAATCATTATAGAGCTTTCAAATTTCACATGTGTCTTCCTCTCATTGAGGACCATTGATGTAACTAAGATCCATCACTCTGCATGCAATACTTTTTGAGTCATTCCCCTTTGTTCTGATTTTCGTCACACTTTCTTTTTTTTGGCTGTCATTTCTAAACTATTCATTATAGAGCTTTCAAATTTCATATGTGTCTTCCTCTCATAGTGGACCATTGGTGTAACTAAGGTCCATCACTCTGTATTCAATACTTTTTGAGTTATTCCCCTTAGTTATGATTTTCACACTCCAACATATTAATAGTTTTTGTGTCGGTTACGAGCAGGTGACACATGTGTTCCGACGAACACTATTGTGTATATAACCAAAACTTCCATGTACCAGAACCTGAAATTCCAAAAACTGAATGCATATTTAAAACAATTCAGTCATTTTCAATAGAACTCCAACTCTGAAAGCAGAAGTTGCCTTTATACACAAGATAAAGTTCATACTCCACACTCCATTAATTAACAAGTGGATTAGTTACGATGACAGCTGATTGCTGATACAGTGTGTTTTATACTAAGGTGTGAAAATCACAACAGAGTGGTGTTTGTGCAAACGTTTAACCCTTTCCCTTTTCTATATTTATTCCAAATTTCAACACCTACTGAATATTCATGATCAAAATAGTTATCATGAAATATGAAAGGTGGAACATTGCAGCCATTTTAGAAAGTAAAGAAACAGATCTTTAGAATTCCACTAGCAAACAGCAGACCCAGATCAGACGGCTCCACTAGGAGCCATCTGATCTGGGTCTACTCTGTTCTGGGTCTACTCAAATGCCTGAAAAGGTGTTTATATTAGGGAAAGGGTTAAAGTGGTACTCACTGTGGTAGTCTACTTGCAATGTCTTTTGAAATACATGTACCGGAAAATTACATAAATCATTTGTTTTATGCGGAAAATAAGTAGGAAAACCTATCAAATAAATGCTGAGGAAGACCAAACTCATGTGTTTGAAATTGAAGACCCCAATGTCATTCTCTGATATACATGTATAAGTATTTATTCAGGTTGAATTTTAGCTTCGAAACTCAAAAAGCTGGTGAGATTTTGTTTTAGTATACAAAAAATTACTAGTATCAACAAAAGTGGTTTATTTTGTATCCACAGGGACATTTTTCAATGAAAGTTCATATTGACAGTAATTGGAATTATTGAAAATATACGTTTATTGTAAAGACTATCACTTTAAGATAATGGCCAATGGAATAGTTTTGAAAAGACATGTTGAGGAAGTGTTGTTTCAAACATACAGGTATCTTGTCGTAGCTGGGATACTGTGTAATTATGTCTCCCCCATTTATGGGGAGATATATTGTTTTTGCCAGAGTTGTCTGTCTGTCTGTCCGTCCGTCTGTCTGTCCGTCACAAACTTGTGTCGCGCGTATCTCTGAAACCAGTTGGGCTAGAGTCACCAAATTTCACAGGAATGTTCACCAGCATGAGTTGTTGTGCACCTGGGGTTTTTGAATTGTCTCCCCCTGATAATTTTGGAGTTATTGCCCCTGATGACTTAAAATTAGAAAAACTTTGTGTCGCGCGTATCTCTGAAACTGCTGGTACTAGAGTCACCAAACTTCACAGGAATGTTCACCAGCATGAGTTGTTGTGCACCTATAGTTTTTGAATTGTCTCCCCCTGATAATTCTTGAGTTATTGCCCCTGATATGAATACTTAAATTTATACAAATTTTGTGTCACGCGTATCTCTGAAACCAGTAGGGCTAGAGTCACCAAACTTCACAGGATTGTTCAAAAGCATGAGTTGTTTTGCTGTTGGTTTTTTTGAATTGTCTCCCCCTGTTAACTTTGGAGTTACTGCCCCTGATGACTTAAAATTAGACAAACTTTACTTAGTGTCATGCATATCTCTGAAACCACTAGGGCTAGAGTCACAAACTTCACAGGAATGTCGACCAGCATGAGTTGTTGTACAACTGGGATTTTTGAATTGTCTTCCCTTGATAACTTTGGAGTTATTGCCCCTGATATGATTACATAAAATTAGAGAAACTTTGTGTCATGCATATCTTTAAAACCACCAGGGCTAGAGTCACCAAACTTCACAGGAATGTTCACCAGCATGAGTTGTTGTGCACCTGGGTTTTTTAATTGTCTCCCCCTGATAATTCTTGAGTTACTGCCCCTGATATGTTAACTTAAAATGTTAACTTTGTGCTGCACGTATCTGAAACCAGTAGGGCTAGAGTCACCAAACTTCTCAGGAATGTTCACCAGCATGAGTTGTTATGCATCTGGGTTTTTTAGTTGTCTCCCCCTGATAACTTTGGAGTTACTGCCCCTTATGACTTAAATAAGAGAAACTTTACTTTGTGTCACATGTATCTCTAAAACCACTAGTACTAGAGTCACCAAACTTCACAAGAATGTTGACTAGCATGTGTTTTTGTGTACCTGGGGCTTTTGAATTGTCTCCCCCTGACAATGTTGGAGTTATTGCCCCTGATGACTTAATCATTAGACCCTGATAAGTTTGGAGTTACAGACATTATACTTGTGTATTGGAAAGAGGATGGGAGGGGGGGACATCTGTTTTTGTGACAAAAACAAACCTCTAGTTAACTAATGTAAATTACATGTATGCAGTTCTCATTGTCTTTTCATGAAAACACTGTTACATGCTTGATACATCAATCAAAGACGGCGATTGGTTCGCCATTTCAAGGTCAGAAAATTGATTTTCCTGGAGTAATGTGCCCAAATTATTCTTTTGTTACAGAAACATTAATTATTAAAGTGAATCTGATTTAATAAGGAATCAGAAGCTGTTCCCAAACCAACACTCATGGCTGGTCTTTAGACATAAGGGTCAAAATAATGAAATGAAATTCTCATTTCATATTAACCTCTCTAATTCGAACACCTCTGAAAACAGAACTTTTTGATCAGTCCAAAGAGATTTGGTTTTCAAAGGTTGTACTGTAGTTTTATCTTGGTTAAGTATTTATGTTTCTATATTTTATATTTTGGTTAATTATTTATGCACCCAAATCTGATATCTTGGTTAAAAAGTATTCACCCACATCTTATATCTTGGTGTAGTATTGATGCTCCCACATCTTATATCCTGGTTATTAAAAAGTATGTATGTCCCCACTTCTGAAGGGGATTGGTGGGAGTGAACAGAGCACCAGTCTGTCTGTATGTCTGTCTCACACTTTTTCATGTTCCCAAAAGTATTTGACCTAGAGACTGAAAAGTGTAGAATGGATGATCATTACCTGGGCTCAGGGTATGATATGCACCCAGTAATACAAGAAATATCCCTTTCCTGTAACCATACCAGGGCTACACAGTCAAATTAACCCATTCCTTCGTAGGCTATTTTTAGACCCCACTTCTTTGAATAAATCTACTGAAAAGGAGCATTTACTAGAGAAAAGGAAAATGTTAGAATTATGTAGTTATGAAACCATTGTGACAAATAGAGCATTTGCTTCTATTGAGCAAATGCTCTATTTATCACAATGGTTTCAAGAAGAGACTTTTACAGAGGCATAGAAAGGTGTATTTATGGAGGAAAGGGTTAAGCCATTCCCTGTTTAATATTCACATAAGAAATAATAACATCTTGAGTATTTATTAGCTGTTTTTTTATAATGGCATATGCAGATGAATGTTTGGTATTGGTAATAAGTTAGAGATTGTACAGTCAAATCAATTATGATTTCATAAAGCAAACAGAGCAGACACTGGTAAGATGGCTCGTACAGGAGTCAACTGATCTAAGTCTGCTTTTTTTTACTAAGAAGTGAAAAGTGTTTGTATGAAGGACAGGGGTTAAGCACATAGCATTTTCACAGCAGAAGAAGTGTAACCATTACATATCATAAAGTCTTTGATTGCTGTACGTGGCTGCTGAGATGTAGGCAACTTTTACTGCAGGATAAATTCAATCTTGTTTCTGAGGAATATTTGTATTCAGACATTGTGATTTGTGTTTTGAAAAAAACAATAATACAGTTGTCATTGATTATTCCGATATGAATCAATTTGATGACACTTGAAATGTTTAAATTCAGGATGCCATGGCAAGGGGACAAAAGCAACATGATTGACAGGTTTGATGTTAGAGCCCACCTGGACATCATGCCACCAGAAAAATCCTACCCAATACAGTATGTTTACTTTTATTTATGAACTTAATTTTGATGAGAAACTGTTTCGTTGACATTGTAAACTTGACATGATTTAGAACAATTTCGGCTTTTGAATGATTTAACCCATTCCCTCATAGGCTATTTTAAGACCCAACCTCTTTGAATAAATCTACCAAAAAGGAGCATTTACTACAGAAAAGGAAACTTTAAGAAGTGTGTAGTTTTGAAACCATTGTGATGAATATCATTATCATTACCATTATCACAATGGTTTCACAAAGTGACTTTTGCAGAGGCTTCTAAAGGCGTCAATATGAGGGAATGGGTTAAGCTAATGAATAACTGTTACAGCGATTTTTTTCCCTATATAACTGGTACCGTAAAACGGACCCTGTCACAATTTGAAACGGACCATCACAATTTACAAGCAGGGTCCATCGGACCCATTCACAAAGCTGTTGATTAAAAAGCGTTCGCAAAAGTTACTGATACTACCCGGTATGTGGAATCAGTTTTTAAAATTCATTTGAAACCGCACGTGTTTTATACAGGCCTGAAACCGTTACTTCCGACACCATTTGATTGTTTACATTAACACCGGCTGCAAGATGTCGCGAAACGGCAAATACTACGCTAAAAAGCTTGACAAGTCTGCTTCAAGAGGTTGTGACGTCAAAGAATAGATTTTTTGTTGAAGCAAAGTAAAACAGACAATAACATCGAATCTGTAAGCATAGATCTGGTTGCATCGGCGTCAGGTGACAATAATACTGTTAGTCCTTATTTGTTTGTGTATTCCCCTTAAACAGCTAAATTTAACCACCTATCCAAATTTTCATAGTTTTTGTAAAAACACAGATACTTTTTTCACAATTTTTGCCAAAACGACGCTAATTTTTCACAATTCAAGGGGTACCGGACCCATTCACAATCCCAGGAAAAAAATCGCTGTGTTAAGCAGCAGTTGACAGGTTATATATCCTATTTTGTTTGCAATATTCTAGTATCAGGTTCATTTAATCCTTTACTCCATGAATATTCATGTAAGAAATAATGACATCATGAATATTAATTAGATTAAATTTTATAATGGCACATGGACACAGGAACTTTTGACCACGCCAGAAACTGTAAAATCATTTATTCTATTTCATAACAAAACAGAACAGACCATAATGAGACGGCTCCTACAGAATTCGTCTGATATGGGTCTACGCTGTTTGCAAAGGCATAGAAAGGTTTATCTATGGACTAAAGGGTTACCATAGCATATATGTGGTTGTGACAGCAGTGTCCAAATTGATGATATATTTATTGTGAAATTGTCCTCTGTCTTGCAGTCTAACTAGGGAACAAGAGGAGGAGGAAAAACGATTCAACTATGAGAGATACAGAATCGTTGTGGAAAACGAGAGCTCTGGCTGTATGTATTACCTTTCATAGCACTACATACTATTCAGTGATTTGATATAGGGTATGATTGTGATGACATTTTATTAGCTTATCTGGCACAAGATGAGCTATTATGATTGTCCTGTGTCCTCCGTCATCCATAATGCAGTATCATCAATTTCTTTAAATGACATCTCCTAAGCCACAGGAAGGATATTCACCGTATTTCACGAGATTGATCCTTAGGTGACCCTCAGTGTATTAATTGTTTTGGTCTGCTGCATAAGTAGATCATGGAAGCTAAACATAGATTTCAAAGAACATTTTCTTTAACCCTTTCCCTGTTCTTTTTTTCCAATTTTCAATACCTACGAAATATTCATGGACAAAATAGTTATAATGAAATATGGAAATAGTACTGTAACTATTTTAGAATGAAATCAAACAGATTTATCAAGTTCCATTATCAAACAGAGCAGACCCTGATCAGATGGCTCCTAAAGGAGCTGTCTGATCTGGGTCTATTCTACTTGGAAATGCGTTAAAAGGTGTTTATATGAAGGAAAGGGTTAAATGACATCTTACCCTAATTTTCTGCATGGATTTTTACCAAATTTCACAGAAATGATTCATAGATGATCCTGTATGAGACTTGTATGGATAGATCTGGATCACTGCATAATTATGTAGGTCATGGGAACTGAAAATAATTTTTAAACATAAATTTCTTTAACCCTATCCCCCATATAAACAGGAGCCGTCTGATCAGGGTCTGCTCTGTTTGCTAATGGAACTTATTAGATTGTGTTTCTTTATTTTCTAAAATGGTGACAGTGTTCCACCTTCCATATTTCATTATAACTATTTTGTCCATGAACATTCAGTCAGTATTGAAATTTGGACTAAACATAGAACAGGGAAAGGGTTATGGGTATCTCCTTGAAAACTACAGAAATTATATTCCAATAGGTTATTCTGTATCTAAGTTGTATGAATGGGTCTGGTCCACTGCATAAGTTGGTCACAGGAGCTAAAAATAGATTATATATTGAAAAAATTCTCTATCTATGGGATCGAATATTGACATTTTTGGATGAAATTCTCTTGCTCGAGCACCCTCACTAGGTCGAGGTCAGACTTAAAATTGTGCGACCTCCAGCTAATGAAGTTTGACTGTATTTTAATGTAACATATACAGAGTCATGCCTTTTGTTCCTTATATTTTAGAAGTACCGTATCCGCATGAATATAAATCGCAAAGATGTATAAAACGCACCCTTAGTTTCAAGGGAAATCTGGAGGGAAAATGCTTACATGTGTAGATAAGTCGCATCTTAAAATATTGACCCAAAACACAGCATATCCATTTTCCTGTGCGCAGAATATTTACGAAGGATTCATTCAATGTGGTGTTTGTGTAACGCTACTTGCCACATATGCACATAATAGGACTAGTAAATTTTAATGTGTATAGATGTGGGTACAATAAAGATTTGGAAATTTCAGTATTTGTTATGATTTTATGTTTGTATGACAGCATACATATATATGCCACATAAAAGTTTATGTGTAAAGTCAAGATTTTGAAAATACTTCCATACCGTGTCGGGCGTATCGAATTCACCACTCTAGGCAACATTTGTAGACAAGCTGATAAGCTCAGGTCTAATTAACGGGTAATCCACATGCGTAGAGATTGACAGTAATCCACAAGCCTGTCAGACCACAATCTTTTGTTAAAAAGTCATAAACCGATAGATAACGTGACCATTAGCGTGTTAGTGTGTGTGATAGTGTGTTAAAACAACAAAGATGGCGGTCATTACAGAAAGGTCATGTGTCGTGTTTAAAATCTCATTGCAGGAAAATGTTTTTGGATCAAGCTCATTAGCATATAAGCCCCGCCCTCCTTATTAGAATTTCAGTGGATACCATAGCCCAGCACTTAACCTTTTCCCAATATGAACGTTACACTTTCCTAAATGAATAAACTGTTCGTGCACAAATGAAATAAGTTAATAATTTTTGTACTGTGTCCAGTATTCACAAATAAAATGCATATAAAGCACGGACTTTCTTTTCAGGTAAGTTTAAAACACTCAGATAACACTTTATTGTAAATAATAATCTATTATAGAAGTTCTGCAAGTGTTACGCAACTTGATACAAGATGGCGGACTCGAGTCGGAAGATTCGATAGATGCCGTGGTAAATTTCATTTTACTCGAGAATAATATTTTTGTTTTTCAATTCTGTGTATACGACGCACCCATCCTATTGAGTATCGAAACCTTGGGAAAAAACTGCGTCTTATATTCATGCGGATACGGTAATTTTACTCTTTACTTCATGAATATTGATGTAAGAAATAATGACATTGCAAATGTAGATTAGTTTATTTTTTAAAATGACATACTAGTGTCACATAAACTTCGGCCATGGCAGAAACTGAAGAATCTTTATTATTTCTTAAGCAAACGCAGCTGGCTCTGATCAGCCAGTTCCTATTGGAGCCAATTGATCTGGGTCTACTCTATTTGCAAAGGTGTAGAAAGGCATGTCTATGGAGTAAAGTGTTAAGAAACTGAGTTGTTGGAATATTAGAGGAAATGTTTGTCTGCAGGCAAAGGTAGAAATTTGTTTAGTGTTAGTTGTTGAAATGACAGTTCATTACTTATGTTTGTCATCAGAAAATCTTCATACACTTCACTGCCAGTCATGTAGAAAAATATAAAACAGTTCTTGTAGAAGTCTTAGAATATATGTATGAAAGTTGCATTTATTGCATTAGTACTAGTGAGATAGATTTGCTTTCGTCTTTGACAGTGACAGAAGAGCAGGCTTTACACCAACTTTACCTGGATGAACAGTTTGGGGCCATCAACAAAGATGCTGAAGAAGAGAAAAACAAGTAAGACAAACTCTTATTACCATCAAGGATCATAACTTCTCATAATTATTAAAATGGAATTTGATAGTGTGCTATTGGTAGCTTTATTGTGCAGCATATTTTGTTTTCATCAGTCAGAAGTTTTATGTTGAAATTAAAATTTTAAATTTATCATGCTGGCGTTGTGCCTTTCAATTTTACCTTTATCTAACAAATATTCTTTTGGAAGTAGCTCCTACAGGAGCCGTCTGATCTGGGTCTACTCTGTTTGAAAAGATATTTCTATGAAGTAAATAAATGATATCTTCCAGGTTAATTAAAAATATGTATGTATTTTATATATAACCTGTCATATTCACACTTGAATGTCATTATTAAACCTCAGAGGGAAGTGGTTGTTTGATAGCCAAAACATATGTGATAACTTTTGAAAAAGATGTGCCTCTCGACACCTTTACAATCCCCAATGATATTGATGTATCACCACCTAAAATCAATACTGGTCAGACATTTAATTTAGAGATTTTCTCATAAAACAGATTTAAGCAAATTTTAGCAGCAAAATATATATGTAGACAATCTAAGTCATGTTTTTATGATGGTGATGAGTTAAAGATAAGAAATCTATTTTGGAAATCAAGAGACATCATTATGTCTCTGCCAAATCCTGTCTTGTTGATCCTCATTAGAATCTATTAACCTTTCCCTGTTAGATATTCATGTAAGAAATAATGACATTATTAACCCATTCTCTCATATTGATGACTTTTGATGACTCTCTAAAAGTTGCTTTGTGAAACCATTGTGATAAATAGAGCATTTGCTCCTATATGATCAAATGCTCTATTTATCACAATGGTTTCAAACTTTAAAATTATTCTTTCTCTAGTTAATGCTCCTTTTTTGGTAGATTTATTTAAAGAGGTATCTTAAAATAGCGCATGAGGTAATGGGCTATATTAATTACCCTAATTGTTTAATAGCATTTTAAACAAGGGAATTTCTGACTGTGGCAGAAACTTTGTTTCATAAGCAAACAGAGTAGACCCTGATTAGACGGCTCCTACAGTAGCCATCTTATATGAGTCTACTCATTTTGCAAAGGAGTCAAAAAGTGTTTATATGAGGGAAAGCGTTAGAACCAGCACGGGAGGCTTTGGCCGAGTCATACAAGATTCAGTGACCTCTTATGTACAATCCTGGATTCACACTAATGTATATGTTTTTAGACTGAAGGACAAGAAAGCAGCTATTGGTTACACATATGAGGACAGCACACAGGCTGATGATAACGAGGATGAGGACAGTGAAGAAAGTGAAGAAGAAGAAGATATTGAAACTCTTGATTTAGGTAAAGCAGTTGCTCTGTAATGGATTACAGTAAAACCTCTCCAAACTGGATTTTTAGTAAAGAAGAATTTAGATTCTTTAGACAGGTGGCTGCTTAATACTGGATGAAAGTCATGCAGAAAGGAGCTTTCTGTATGACTTCTACTTTGCATTAAGCTCCCACCTGTCTTACAAAATGGCATTGATACTAATTTGAATATCCGGTTTAGATTTGTTTTACTGGACTTGTAAATGCTCTACAGATTGACAGGAGTTTTTATGCTCCCAAGATCTTGATTTGAGGTTGTATAGTTTTTGGCCTGTCTGTTTGTCAGTCTGTCAGATTGTCTATCTGTTTGCCTGTCTGAAACTTTAACCCTTTCCTCTATAAATATGCCTTTCTATGCCTCTGTAAAAGTCACTTTATGAAACCATTGTGATAAATAGAGCATTTGCTCCTATATGAGCAAATGCTCTATTTATCACAATGGTTTCTAAACTATACAATTCTAAACTTTTCCTTTTCTCTAGTAAATGTTCCTTTTGTGTAGATTCATTCAAAGAGGTTGGGTCTCTAAAAATGGCCTATGGAGGAAAGGGTTAAACATTGATAGAGAGATAGCCTGTCTTTCAGTCAGCTTGACTGTCCTTTTAACCCCTTCCCTCATAGGCTATTTTTAGACCCAACCTCTTTGAATAAATCTACCGAAAAGGAACATTTACTAGGAAAAAGGAAACATTTAGAATTGTGTAGTTTTGATACCATTGTGATAAATAGAGCATTTGCTTATATGGAGCAAATGCTCTTATTTATCACTGGTTTCCAAAAGTGATTTGTACTGAGGCATCAAAAAGCATCAATATGAGGGAAGGGGTTGAGAAAGAGGGGAAACTTGACATAATCTCCTCCAGCTGTCTGTTGCTTGAGCAGACTTGGTTGATGAGATGCTTTGCCATTGTTTTGCAAATGACAGATCTCCTCACTGGAAACAAGAGATGGGCAGGTCATTGACAAATCATGAATTGTGCATAAAAAAAATGGATGCATTTACTTGGCTACTTTTGAAATAACCTTGGTCTAGTTGTAGGTGCATTGAACTATGTGCCCAGAGACTGAGCAATGGTAGATGTTGCCTTCCTCTTTCACGACCTCTTGAGGCTCTTCTTCTTCCAGGCATGAGTTTACGTAATAGAGCAAAGCTAATTTTGGCTAGCAAGAATTGTTGATCTGTACCAGAGCACTAGTGGTCAATGCTTATATACAGCATTGACCAGAAGAACTCAGATTATGGCTTCTCTGTGTGTCTATAGTAACCATATGACATTATAGTAAAGAGTGCACAGCCACCATTTGACAGTCCTATCGCCATTGCACAAAAATAGATATTATTTCGATATGTAATCGAAATGATAAGTATTATTGTACTTTTACATCTGAGATGATTTGCAACTGTGGAGATATGTCCTAAGGATCTGTTCTACTTTATTCAATGTAATATATGTCAATGCTAACATGCTAGTATTCTCCCAAACATAATGTTAACTCTTTCCCCTAACAAACATTTATGCATGAATTGATCACTTCATGAATATTCTTTAATTGATACAGTCGAGACTGTCATATGTGACCTTCCAAGGCACTTCATGAAAAAGGTCACATATGACAGGGAGTCTCTTAATACAGACCTAGGATATAATACACGATGTATACCAAAACTGTACAAAAAATCTACATAAGGGAAAAATAAAATGGTATACTAATCCAGTCTGATACAATATATGTATCTATTATTCAATACATTTATACAACATTTATTATCACAAATAAACGCTAATCTAAAAGTTTAATAAATTAATAAAACATTCATTTATTTAAAAAAAATAAGATTGAAGGGATTCCAGAACAATAGTGCAAGATTGAAGGGATTCCAGAACAATAGTGCATGTAAGATACAATGTACATGTATAATATTCATGTAAGTACATGCGCTAAATTAAACACTTAATGATAAAAATATAAACCAGGTGCAGATTACCAAGCATACTTTCGAGTAATGTTGATAGATACATGTATTATGTACACACTGATTTATATAGACCGTTCTGACCTAAAGAGCTCATAATAATCCCAAGCCAGATCGAATTAATTGCCTTGTTTGTCGTTCTTTAACATTTTTGTCACTCGAAATATCCTCCGGCGAATCTTGTATATGAACGTAGCCATTTTGACGCAACTGGTTTCCCGAATATTCTGTTCGCGTACATGTAGAGAGGAATTCGGGAACCAGCTAGCTCACGTGTGTTTACAATCCCGGGTTCTCCCTTATTGGGCTAATATGGTGTGAAAACCGACGCGCTATGTAAACAAACAAAAGAAACTGATAATTGAATGTCGTTTAATACAGACCGAAGCCTATGTTTGGTTCGCAAAATCAGGGTCGCTTGTCACGTAAGACAGGGAGTCGCTTAATTCAGACCAAAACTATAGGGAAATACGTTGGGCGGGATGAAATACAGTCGCATTTGAGAGAAAGTCGCTGAATTCAAGGGGTCGCTAAGGCAGTCTCGACTGTATTTATAATGTGAAATTTTAACCCATTCCTTTTCAAGCATTTGCTAACAGTAAACCCAGATCATTTGAGCCATCTGATCAGGGTCTGCTCTGTTTGCCTATGAAATTGTAATAAATCTGACTGCAGTTTCAGCCAAAACATCCTGTGTACATTTAAATTCAGCTAATAAATATTCATGACATGAATGTTAAACAGGGAAAGGGTTAAGGGATTTATTGGCTTACATTTATTTCTGTTTCTATAGATATTGTGTTAGATGTGGATAATCTGACAGATGAACAGATACTGCAGTTGAATCTCTGTGGAACACAGTTTGGCATGGGCAAGTCTGATTACATCAAGTAAGTGAACCAGATGTCAACTTTAGAACATGCCTGTAACTCTTGTAATTCTTGTGAAAAAATATTGTATGCATCAATTCTAAAAGTACTTTTTCCTGCCATTTCTCTTAAAAAATACAGTAAAAAGTTGACAAACACTTTTTGTCTTGATGAGATGCAGAGTTATTCATTTGTATGAATTGTTTGCAAATTTTGGCATTAATTTGTTGCTGGCAAGTAAAAAGTCTATATCTACATCAGAACAACAATATATGAAGAAGTATTTACATTAATTAGTACATATTAGTTTAGCCATAGTGACAAACAGTTTGGATTCAGATTAGACCCCACAGTCCGAACTGTTTGCATAGGTTATAATTGGCTGGAGGATCTGCTGCTAGCATGCAGAGTGTTAAGATCTGGGTCCATGCTTATAAAACTTTTAGTTGAGTCTGAGTACGTTCTCAAGCTTTTGATTGGTCAGATTTGAGCCTCTGGCTCAAATCTGACCAATCAAAAGCTTGAGAACTCAAATCTGACCAATCAAAAGCTTGAGAACGAAACTCAGACTCAACTAAAAGCTTTATAAGCATGGACCCAGAACTTATTCTGGAATATGGCATCGCCATAGGAAGATATCAGAATTATAAGAGTACCTCACATGATAAGACAAGTACCTTTTGGCTGGCTTCAATGGGAAATTGTGCTCAAATATTTGCAAACATTATTGACTCAGCTCAGCTTCAGCACAACAGTGTGGCATATGGGGAGGTCTTCACTGCTTGGCAGTGATTGGGTACAAATAATTGTAACAGCTGATTGAAAAACAGTGCATACCCTTAACAGATCTCTATGTGTTGAGGATTTCTTTGATGCTAGCTATTTGATCAATTAAGTTGGAAATGTTTTGCATTGTTTTATTTTAAAAGAACTTCTTGTAAATGTTGTGCAACATTGTGTCTGTTTTTAAGTACAAAAATCTGATTATTATATTGGGGTATGTTATTGTTCAGGTTGGTGGGTAGTTTGGCACACAATCGGGCATTAACATTTTTCAATTAGGAAAGACATTTTGTAATAAAACTTTGTGCATTGAGACAAACATTGGGGTTGCAGTTCGGAGATATGGGATGAAGGTCAAGGTCACTATTTAAAAAATTAGAAGGAACATTTTACAGACGGAATTTTAGGACAGAATTTTTAAGAACTAACTTGAATTGTACTTGGGAAATCTATGGTCACAGTCAATGTTTTTAGAAATAGAAAACTAGTTTCTGGACAATAACCTCAGCTAGGACTGACAATCTGTGATCGAACTTATTGTATGCAGACAAAGGTTGGGATTGTGTGTGTCATGGTCACAGAAGTCTTGTTTTTGTTACATTGACACATCTCTTATATTCCCGTAATTCTTAAAAATTATATTATTTTTGAAAGGTTTTGCTTCTCTAAGCTAAATAATAAAAAAAGAATCAGAAGATTATGTTACATAAAGTAAGCCATAAAAAGCTGTGAACTTATTAATTATAATGAGATATTGAACATCACATAACTTGGGAACTTATTTAATTCAGAATTTCATTTGGATATAAAAAGTTTGACACTTTTGCCATGATTTTGAAAAGAAATTAAGAAAACAAATGTTACAAATTTGGCAAAGGAAAGTTTCTTCATGTCCAATTATCTTTGCAGAGGAAAGATACTTGGTGTTCAACAATATTGATAAATGGAGGTTACTTAGTGTTCAATAATCTTGGCATAGGAAAGTATTTTAATGTTCAACAGTCTTGTCATAGGAAAGTACTGTAATGTTCAACATTCTTGCCATATGAAAATTTCTCAGTATTTAACCGTCTTGGCATAGGAGTGAGTGAGTGAGTTGGGTTTAATGGCATAGGAAAGTTACTTTGAGTTTGACAATTTTGGCATAGGAAAGTTACTTTGTGTTTGACAATTTTGGCATAGGAAAGTTACTTTGTGTTCAACAAGGTTACTTTCTGATCTGCAATCTTGGCATAGAATTTACTTAGTGTTCAGCAATTATGGCATAATAATGTTATAAGTGGTCAACAATCTTGACAATCTTGGCTTAAAAAATCCTATTAAAGGTTTATATTAGAATTTGGAACAGAAACTAACAAACCAAAATATGAAATAGTTTGTCTTTGTTACAGGTACTTGAAAAAAGACAAGGATGAGCAAGATGCTCTTAGACTGGCCAAACAGATTGAAGAGGAGAAAGCTCAGTTTGCTGTATGTACAATCAAGACTTAAATCTGGGCTTAGAGATAAGTCACTGTACTAGCAGTGTTGTGTCTCATCACTTAGAGATAAGTCACTGTACTAGCAGTGTTGTGTCTCATCACTTAGAGATAAGTCGCTGTACTAGCAGTGTTGTGTCTCATCACTTAGAGATAAGTCACTGTACTAGCAGTGTTGTGTCTCATCATAATGTATGCCGTATTTCATTTGTCATAGGCACTAGTGTTTTGTCCACTACTAGTGTAAACAGTGTAGATGCTGATCTTGAGCAATATTTCCTAATGGATGGATTGTCTTAGTCAGTGCTTTATGTCAAATTTTACTTTTCTTTAACCCTTTCCCTGTTGAATATATATGTGAGAGATAATGACATGAACATTTATTAGCTGAGGCATAATATGTACAGGATATTTTGGTATTCGAAATCAGATTTATTAAAATTTCATAAACCAACAGCCTTTGGAGTATGTAAAAAAGTGCTCCAAATCAGAGTTTAAGCAGACACTAATTTTACAGCATAGAGGCTTTACCTTTTCCCTGTGCTATGTTTATTCCAAATTTCAATACCTACTGAATATTTATGGATGAAAATAGTTATAATGAAATAATATGGAGAGTGGAACATTGTAGTCATTTTAGAAATAAAAGAAGCATATCTTTCAAATTCCATTAGCGAACAGAGCAGACTCTGATCAGACAGCTCCTTTAGCAGCTGTCTGATCCGGGTCTACTCTGTTTGCAAGTGTGTGAAAACACATTTAAATAAGGGAAAGGGTTAAAAGAAGATTTTAAAAAATGGTTACGGATGGTTAGAGAAAAAAAAGATTATCTTTATATACAATTAAGAGGAATGTTATTGTTGAACTGTTCACATGTTAGCAAAACTTTTGTTTGCTTTGTTCCATTTTAATTTGAAGTAAATGGATAGATTTAGAACTTATATTTATATTGCAGGGAAGAAAGTCAAGGAGAGAAAGAAGAATTTACAAAGAAAAGCGACTGGCAGGTAGAAAGTTGAGCCCTCCCAGGTATGTAGAGAACTATTAGTGATAACCTTTTCACTATTACAAGTGCTTTTTCACCCCTTTGCAAACAGAGTAGACCTGGATAAGAAAGCTCCTGTAGGAGCTGTCTGATCAGGGTCTACTGTTTGCTTATGAAATTATAATATGTCTTACTTTACAGTTTCTATCAATTAAACTTCAGCTAATGAATATTCATGTTGTCATTTTTTGAATATTTATATGAATATTCAAAAAGGGAAGAGTAAACACTCTGACTAGCTTGCTATTTTTTATAACCTGTGTGTTGTCACAGTTGTCCTGTCTCAGTTGTTCAAAAGTTGAGACCCAGGATACAGGGTTGTGTGTTATACATGGTCACCATCTTACCATAATTACCCTATGTATCCAGACCCAGATAAATCAAGTCCAAACATGAGCAGTTTAAATCAATTGAATTCCAGGAGTGAAATTGATTTTATGCACAGTAGGGACTGTTTTTGGACATATTGGGGTTTGTTTAATAATGACTAACAGAAAGATTTATTTAAATTATGTAAGAAGCGGTCTTATGACTTAAATGTCTACAGGAACAATCATAAATTTGAATGTAGGCCTTGTGATGTCATCATTTTAGAATTGAAGTACTACCAGTATCTCGCAATAAAACCAGGTGTGTAATATACGAGAAGTAATGTTTCCCTGATATTTTACCACAAGAGCCAAATGCATTCTATACACAGATGCCCATTATACTCAGCAAAAGATGTTAAGTCGCTAGACATTATCATATCTATATTATATCATAAGGAAACAGCAGACACTGATCAGGCAGCTCCTACAGGAGATCTTGGTCTACTTTGTTTTCCAAGGTGTAGAAAGACATATTTATGGAGTCAAGGGTTAAAATACTTTTTGCATTGAGGTATTTTGAAATGAGAAAAATGTTTAAAAAAAAATTGTTAAATTTGTTTTCAAATAATTCAGTTCTTTTTGTATGGTATACAGAAATAATTCATATGTTCTATTGAATAGAGGCATGCTTTTTCTTTACAGTTATGCAGCAAGAGACAGTCCTAAATATGAGCCATACAGAAGGTATGTCCCTACTGTATATCCACTTAGCTTTGCTATAAGTTTAACTATTTTAACATTTGCTCTGTAAATACACCTTTCTACACATTTGCAAACTGAGTAGACCCAGCCCAGGCATCTCCTGTAGGAGCTATCTGATCATGGTCTGCTATGTTTGCTTTGATAATAATATAGATATTATTCTGCAGTTTCTGCCATGGCCAAAAATCCCTGTTTCCATGCACTATTATGACAATAAATCTAATTAGTATTCAAGATGTCATTATTTCTTTCCTGACTATTCATTGAGTAAAGGGTTAATCCTTTCCCAGTTGAATATTCATGAAAGAAATGATGACATCATGAAGGAATGACATTATATGAAGGAAAGGGTTAAAATATAGTTTAGTGACTTTAGTTTATTGCTTTAAGAAAAACTATTGTTTCTAGTTTCCTAACCTACCATATTTTGTGTTCTTGGTCATTTTATTGACTTTGAGTTATATTTAAATTCATTTCTTCAATTTCAGGCCAAGATTGGATTTTTATCTGATTTTAGTCAGAAATTTGTACTCCTTTCATCATATACAATCTGATCAAGGACTTATTACCAACTTAACTACCCTACTTTTATTGGGAAAGGGTCATTAAGTTTTACCCTTGTCCGTACATCAGGATTCATCAAAGATTTCTTGGCTTGTGTATGCTGAAATGATTTGATATTTGCTCTGAAGCATAATCATAGTGAGTTGTACAGTCTCACCCCTTTTCAGGTCTGTTGTCATTCAGCGCGGGATCTATTTTATTTCAAGCATGAAATGGGAAACAAACTATTGTTTTTGTCTAATCCAGTAATGCCAGTAGATTACAATGGAGCTGCATTATGCCCCCCCCCCCAAAAAAAAAAAATAAAAAAAAAAAAACCAAACAAAAAACCATGGGAGTGTGTACCTTCAGTATGTCAGTCTGTTTCTCTCTTTCTGCCTGTCTGTCACAAAGTTCTCAAAAACAGCTGGGCAGATATCAACATCACAGCAATTATCGCCTTGAAGTGTATTTGCGAATATCGCCAGGATGAAAAACATACGAGCTATTGTAAATCCAGCATCCGCAGTGTCGTCTTTGTCATTGTTGTCGCCCTGACACTTTAATGTTGGCTATTACTTCTTTACTATTCATGCAAATTTTATGAAACTTCACACACTTGTTCACCATCACAAGCACTACAGCTAAACAGATGAGTGTTGCAAACTTGGCCTCTGCAATGTCTGGTGATATAGTTTGGTGAAGATTCTGATTTTGTTCTTTGATTAATTATAGATAAACTAAAAAACACTTTAATTGTGTCATTATGGACATCTTTAACCCATTACCTCATAGGCTATTCTTTAGATACTTCTTTCAATAAATCTACCCAAAATGAGCATTAACTAGAGAAAAGGAAAATTACAGAATTGTGTAGATTTGAAACCATTGTGATAAATAGAGCATTTGCTCCTATGGAGTAAATGCTCTATTTATCACAATAGTTTCATAAAGTTCCTAATACAGAGGCGTAGAAAGGTGTATTTATGGAGGAAAGGGTTAACCGTTTACTCAATTAATATGCCTTTCTACGCCTTTGCAAACAGAGTACGAAGACACAGATCATACGGCTCCTACAGGAGCCGTCTTATCAGGGTATGTTATGGTTTGCATTTGAAATAGCATAGATATAATTATATAGTTTCTACTGTGGACAAAAATTCCTGTGTCCATGTGCCATATTAAAAAATAATCTGATTAATATTCATGATGTCATTATTTCTTACATGAATATTCATGGAGAAAAGGATTAATAATAACACATTAATATGTGCATATTATATCCATATTGTAAGTTTGATATTTATACTGATAATAGACAATAATAATACATTTTTTCTTTTTTATACATATCATATGGTATATTAGGTATGATAAAAAAGTTCTTGGCCCAATATATTTAGATTCAGTACTTAAAAAATCCCATTCAGTCGATAATTTAATCTTATTGAAGGTCTATAGCAAAAAGAATAGGATTTGAAGCTTTTACTAGAAATCGTTGTAAAGAGTGGAAAAGTGTGTTGAACCAACAAAATGGAGAAAGTTTGATTATGCAGAAGAACCGAGATTGTTTCAGGAGATTGTGAGGAAGTTGACTTGAGGCATTCTGCTCTTTCGGAATAATGCACCCGCTCACACGTCGCAAGCTGCCATGATTGCTGCGACACCCATATTCTCTGGTGTTGCCCCATCTGACTTCTATCTGTTCCCAAAACTAAAAACTTAACTTAGTGGTAGGAATTTTGGAAGCAATGAAGGTGCCATAGATGCAGTATATGAGTACTTGGGGAGGGGGGATCAGGATGAAGGCTTCTGTTTTGAGAGATAAGCAAACTGGAACAGCGATGGAGAAAGGCATTGAGATTAAGGGAGATTATATTTCATTCCTGAGCATTCTGAAGTACATGAAGCAAAGAATGTATGTGGCCATTTTGACCAGAATTTATGCTGCAAGTGGACACATGATAGCCCTAGTTGGTGGTTTTATAAACAATGTGATTGGCATGTAGAGTTATTTTAACCCATCGATCAGCAGGTGTGAAGAACGGTGCAATTCAGTCTCCTACAAGGTTAGGCCAAATTCATCATAACTTCACACATTGAACAAGCATGACAAGGCCCATAACTCTAGCATCAATATTTTTTGAGTTGTTCCCCTTTTTCATATTTATACCCCCCACAACGAAGTTTGGGGGGGGGGGGGGGTATACTGGAATCAGGTTGTCCGTCTGTCCGTCCGTCTGTCCGTGGACACAATTTTGTCCGGCCTTCTTCTTCTACAGTTTTGCTTCAATTTTGTTGAAAGTTCATATATAGCCATATGACCATATAAACATGTGCACCGCATATTTCCGTTATGATCGGACCACTACTTCAGGAGTTATCTCCCCTTTTTAGTCCCCTACCAATGTTTTCCGGTTTTCTGGACTTTTTATGGACGTGACTCGAGATATCAGCTATATATTTAGTACAAAGCTAAATCTGTATAAGTTACAGCTTATGTTACAATCTCAGTCCGGTTGAATAATTATTTCCAGAGTTATTGCCCTTGAACTTTAATTTTTTTTCTTCAAATTTGGGATTTTCCAGACATTTTTTGAAAGTGGTTGCAGATATTAACTTTATATTTGGCATAAAGCTAACTCTAGATGATTTACAGCTTAATTCCCAATCTCAGTCTGGTTGAATAATTTTTGCCAGAGTTATGGCCCTTGAACTTTAATTTTTTGTCAAATTTTCAGTTTTCCGGTCTTTCTTAGGTTGCAGACATTAACTTCATATTTGACATAAAAATAAATCTAGATGAGGTACAGCTTAAGTTCAAATATCGATCTGGTTGAATAATTTTTGTCAGAGTTATGGTCCTTGAACTTACTGTTTTTTTTCTGAAAAGGTACCTAGCTTTAGAACTTTGGATTTGACAAAAACCTCATGAAAGGGTCTTATTTCTCTGAATTATTCTTCATTTTTATTACATAAATTGGGTTGGGGCATGTATTGTTTTTAAATCTCTTCACGTTTCTGTATGTACATATGTTCAGATTGATGATAGGTGTTCTGACAAGCAGACAGGTGGGGGTATTCGTTAGCCTTTGGCTTACAGTTCTAGTTTTTTTTGTCCCGACAATAACTCTTTTATCTACTGGTTCAATTGATTTGAAACTTCACATATGGAACAGGCATGATGAGAGGAAGTGTCATGTACAAAGGCCATAACTCTAGCATCAATATTTTTGGAGTTATTCCCCTTTGTTTCTGATACATGACACTAGATGGACTAAGTGTTTGGCAAACAAAGGGCCATAACTCTGATGTTCTAAAGTCAATGTAAGTAATATTTGCATTTCCTTATTTTACTAAACATTTATACAAAATTCCTAAAAAAAACCTCTGAGATATGGTATGTATAAAATGGATGGTTAAAAAGGTTAAGCTTTTGGCAAACAAAGGGCCAGAACTCTGGTGTTCCAAGGTCAATGTGTGATACTTGCAGGGCCGCGTTTCTTTATGTCTAAAGTCATGTATCAGAAACCAATGAATTTTTAGTAAATTTTATGCAGCCCTGCAAGTATCACACATTGACCTTTGAGTTACGACCTGTTGTTTACCAAAACCTTAACCTTTTTAGCTCACCAGAGCACTTTTGTGCTCAGGGTGAGCTTTTGTGATCGCCTGATGTCCGTCGTCCGTCGTCGTCCGTCGTGCGTCGTGCGTCGTGCGTCGTGCGTCGTCGGGCGTCAACAATTTGAACCTTTAAAAATCTTCTCCTCTGAATCTACAGGGTTCTCAGCTTTCATCTTTGGTACATAGCATCATCTGTAGGTCCCCTACAAAAGTTATATAAATTATGCCCCTAGAGTCAAAATTGGCCCCGCCCCAGGGGTGCCTTGTTTTATATTGAAATATATAGTAAAATTTTGAAAATCTTCTTCTCTGAAACTGGAAGGTTCTCAACTTTCATATTTGGCACATAGCATCATGTTGAGGTCCTCTACAAAAGTTATATAAATTATGCCCCTGGGGTCAAAATTGGCTACACACCGGGGTGGCCAGTTTTCTAGCAAACTTGAAGCTGACTGCACTTTTAAGCATCTTATCTTTACTCATAAAGGCCATCAGGTCAGGCAGTAGTGAGGGGAGACTGACCTACCAGTGTTTATGCAAGTTTTCCCTTAGTCTGATCAGTAGAGTAGAAATTGTGTTTAGCCAAATAAATAACAAACACTCATTTTAGATTGAGAAAACTAAGTAGATAATTCTTAAAATTCTCTTTGCATATCTTTGTCCTCCATTAAGCTCTCAGATATCAATATAGAGTCTTATCAGTATATCTTTTGTGAAGTTCAGCTGAATACAAGTCAAGTGTTCTATGCTGTAGCATTCTTTATCTGCTTCAGAATTGTTGTCTGCTTGTCTAAGATTGTTCACATTGTTTTTAATACATGTCAATCCTACAATTAACTCTCTTGTACAAAACAATTATGAAGTACAATATTGGATTCTGATCTGACACATATGTAACTTGAAGTTACATATGCATCAGATCAGAATCCAAACTGTGCTAGGTCTCCCTTTGCACTTTTGATAACAACTGGATTGCCTCCCTTCTGGGTAGACAGCTGCTATTTTTAGATCTGGCCTATTGCACAGACAATTAACCCTTTACTCCATAATTATGCATTTCTACACCATTGCAAACAGAGTAGACCCAGATTAGATGGCCCATTTAGTAGCCATATGATCAGTCTGCTCTGTTTACTTATGATATTATATAGTGCAAATTGCATTAAATTATTTCCATTTTGTGTACAATATACAATATACTTATAATATGTTTACTTAACCCTTTCCCTCATATAAATGCCTTTTCATGCATTTGCAAGCAGAGCAGACCCAGATCAGGCGGCTCCTTTAGCAGCTGTCTGATTAGGGCCTACACTGTTTGTTAATGGAAGTTGAAAGATGTTTTTCATTACTTTCCAAAATGGCTACACTTTCTATTTTTCAATTCAGTAGGTATTGAAATTTTGAATAAACATCGAACAGGGGAAGGGTTAAAAATAAGTTAAGATATGCATAATAATATGAACTCATGTAGAATGTATAATGAAAATATCTGAAATTTTGAACATAAGTATAGATTAATTTATTCTTTCTGAAATTCAACCATTTTGCCCAAGGAGATGCTATTTGTACTTTTTTTTATATGACCTTCTTTAGATTTACATTGTTATTATATGTTTACATTTACATTTTTCTTTAATTCCTATTCACTTGAGGTCCTCTACAAAAGCTATATAAATTATGCCCCTTGGGTCAAAATTGGCCCTCGCCAGGGCTGGCTATATTTTCTATAGAAACACATAGCGAAAACTTTGAAAATCTTCTCCTCTGATTGTCTGGTGAGCGATGTCAGGGCCTTTCAGGCCCTCTTGTTGTCTTTCTGGTCAATAACTGAGGCCAACACTTGTTTGGTGGGGAATGTCAATTCAGTGAATATGTTTCTTTTCAGATCATCATCAAGATCCCGATCCCGATCCCGTTCAAGGAGTCGATCCCGATCACCCCGCCGTCATGGTCGCAAGATGTACATTACCAGTTTTGGTGACAATGACAGTGACGATGGGGAGGGTGTTGTGCATGGTCCAGCCCTACCCCCGAGCCTGGTGAAAGAATCAGAAAGTACAAACAAGCAGCTTGGCACATGGTCGGTGTTACATAAGTTTTTGTCTCACACAGCCATAGGGAGTGGTTGCTGCATTTTAGGAAAGACATTTTGTAGGGGCTTTCTGGTGCTGAAAAATAGACTTACAGACAGTACTTTAGACTATGGGCTTATAACTTACAAAGTTTCCTTTCCATAGAATGTATCTAAACATTCATTGTACCTAATGCCAGTGAAATCCAGATTCTAAGAAAGACTGAAGAGCTTTATATAGAGCATAAATTCAGCAGTGGATGCCAGCATTGAATAGCTCTGAGCTGTCATCATCCTTTAAAATGGGCAACATTGCTGTGGTAAGACACAAAGAAATAATGCAAAAACAAGAGAGTCATAATATTTTCAAACCATGTCAGAAACAGGTGCATATACATATACATGTACTTTCATAATTGGATTGTAATGTAACTGTTAATTCATTATCCTTATTGTGTCAGTGGGTTGTTTTTTTAACATTTTACTGTGAAATATCTTGCAACACAATTCACTCTCATTTTTGAGTGGCATGTACAGTATGAAAGACATATATTAACTCTTTCCCTCATACGACCGCCTTTTCACACCTTTGCAAACAGAGTTGACCCAGATCAGATGGCTGCAGCAGGAGCAGTGTGATCAGGGTCTGCTCTGATTACTTATGGTATAATATATATCTGATTCTACAGTTTCTGCCTGAGCCAAACTGTCAAAAGTGTTCATATGCCATTGTAAAAATAATCAAATGACATATAATATGCATGATGTCATTTTTTTTCTTACATGAATGTTCAATAGGGAAAGGGTTAAGTGTCAGTTATTATTTATCTTGCATAAATTGTGCCTACTCTTCCACTAAGTTTTTCTTGGATATTCTGTGCACTTGAGTTTGGTTAATTGATGGTTTTTAGTCTTTAACTTGAGAATCTTTTCTCCTATCCTTACCAAACATAGACACAGTCTTAACACTTTACCTGTGAAATATTCACATAAGAAATAACGACGTCATTAATATTAATTAGATTAATTTTATAATGGCATATGAACACAGGACATTTTAGCTCGGGCAAAAACTTATATCATAAGCAAACAGAGCACAACGTGATTATAAGGCTTTTATAAGAGCCATCTGATATTGGTCTACTCTGTTTGCGAAGGTTTATTTGAAGAAAACGCTTTAACCCATTATCCCCTAGTGACGCATTTTTGTGCATCTATAAAAGTCACTTTATGAAACCATTGTGATAAATAGAGTATTTGCTCCTATAGGAGCAAATGCTCTATTTATCACTATTTCAAACTACAAAATTCTAAATTGTTCCTTTCTTCTAGTTAATGCTCCTTTTCGGTAAATACATTCAAAGAGGCTGGGTCTAAAAATAGCCTAGGAGAGAATGAGTTAATATACATGTAGTTCCATGAGGTCTGGTATTGTAATTTCATTTAGATCTCTTACAGCCATCAGTTAGTAACCAATGCTAGCATCTTGGATCTTTTTTAGTGCATGGGGATAATAGTACTGTTAAAAGAAATGTTAAAGATGGCAAAGATATTCAATATTCTGTCAGTGAGCAAGATCATTTTCTCTTTTCAGGGACTCAAAGGATAAAAAGGCGTCACTGAGAAAAAGGTTTGAAAGATCACTCAGTCCTGACAGATCTCCTGAAAGTAAAGACAGAGAGTACCTGAAGAGGTCTAGAACAAAATCGAGATCCAGGTCAAGAGATCATAGAGGTCGCAGGTCAAGATCAAGAGGTTACAGATCTAGGTCGAGGGACCGGCGCAGATCTAGAGATTACAGATCTAGATCAAGGGACAGAGGGTATAGAGGAAGGGACTGGCGATCTAGAGACAGAAGGTCACCAGAGAGGTCACGATACAGAAGGTCAAGGTCATATAATAGAAGATCTAGGTCCAGGTCACGCAGGAGATCAAGTTCAAGATCATGTAGAAGAAATTCTAGATCAGAAAACAGAAGGCCAGCATCTAGTTTTCAGAGTCAAAGAACAAGAAGTAGATCAAGATCTAGGTCAAGATCAATTAGCAGATCATCTTCATCAAGGTCAAAGTCAAAATCTAGATCCAGTTCAAGGTCAAGATCAAAGTCTAAATCGAGGTTTGCTATGTTTATAGACTTCTTTATACATGTATGTATATGTGTATATAATGAATATTAGTTTTCACTAACCACCACGTCATTGTGTCTGAATATTTTGTTGAAATTTAATCTAAGTTTTAAGAAGTTTACTTCTCGATACTATTGGTCAGAACATATGATATGTGTCATACTAAGGTGTTACTGATATTACAGGGTAGGAAAAAAAGTATGTACAGTGATACAAGTATTTTAAATTTACATAATGCATTAGCAGGTTTTTAGCTCAACTGAGCGTGAAGTGCTCAAGTTGAGCTGTTGTAATAGTGTTGTAGCCGTTGTCTGTCATCAATGGATTACTTAAAACGATATCTCTTCAAAGATACCCGAGCTTATTGTGACCAAAGTTTACAGAAATGGTCCTTATGACTCAATTAGATACTGTAGCCAGCACTTGTCTGTCTGGCGGGGGATATCAATTCACCGAATTTGCTTTTTACACAATAGCTCTGATGACCTACTGTCTTTGATGAGCAATACTTGACCCTCTTGTTTGTGATGACAATACTTGACCTTCTTGTTTGCATTTTTGTGATGACAATGCTTGACCCTCTTGTTTGCAAACAGTTTTCAGTTCAAAATCAGTGTTGGAATGTGTGGATTGATCTAGGTCTGCATAGTTTGCAATCAAGTGCCTGTCTGTGCCTCATTCATGATGTAGCTCATTGCTAAATAGATTATTTGATATGTTGTAGATCACCGGTGAAACAAGTCATCAAACGCTATAGAAGGGATAGTCTCTCCTCTAAAAGTTCAGACTCGGAGGAGGAGGACGATTCGTCCAAGGCTTCTTCCAAGACTTCAGTGCCATCTGTTACGTAAGTTCAGCAGTAAGAAGAAGACATCGCTCCCTGGTTTCTCTGTATCGTCTCCCATCTCTCTGGGGCGTCCAATTAGCCTACAGTGAGCAGAAATGGATTTTAATCAACACAATCAATCAATCATCACACTTTAATGTGTTGTGTGTAACTTCAAGTACTGTCAGTCCATCTGTTCACCACTTTTTTATGCCCCTGTTGATGATAGTCAGGGGGCATTATGTTTTGCACCTGTCCGTCCATCCGTCACGCTTTTACGTGCAGATGGTTGTCACAGTTTTTCATTGTCTTATATCTCACTAACCACTAGAGCTATTGGCATGGAATTGCATATACACATTAACCATCATCCATATTTTCATTGCGCACCCAGCCCATGCTGCCCGCAAGCCCAAGGTCAAGGTCAAATGACTTAGGAACTTTACATGCAGCTAGGCAAGCACCACCACGTGGGGCATCGCTGTGTCATACAGACACAATTTCCTAGTTATGTGTTGTGTGTAACTCCAAGTACTGTCAGTCTCTTTTATGTGTTGTGTGTAACTCCAAGTAGTCAGTCTCTTTTATGTGTTGTGCATAACTCCAAGTACTGTCAGTCCGTTTGTTCACCACCTTTTTATGTGTTATGTGTGTCTCCAAAATATATGACCTAGAATCATGAAACTTTACTGTATGGTTATGTGAACCTATGTTACGGTTATGAGCAACATGCAGTAACACTACAGAGCAATAGGTAAAAGAATATATGGAAACTAAACTAATCATATCTCCATGAAACCCTATGTTGTAACCACACTTTAGAGTTTAGAATCATCTCAAAGAGACAATTCTAAAGAATGGTCACAACATAAGTGTTTTAATTTACACATCTTAACAAGGCCTTTGACTATTTCTATGACCCTCGTCATGGGTCATACTGTAGTCATGCATGAGTGGGGGTATCTGTGTCATATGGGGCATCATTGTCATGGATACATGTCTGGTTTTACCATTGGCCAAAAAAGTTGTCACTAATTTTCAGGAGTTTGCCTACAGTGATCAAGACTTGAAGTTCAGATGTTGCCATGCAAAGCCTGAATTTTTTATACTTTTTATTTTCAGGAGTATCAAGCCACCTGTGATGTATGGTAAAAGTGCCAGTATATCTCAAGTCAGTAAGAAAATACATCTACAACTAATAGAAATTCACCTATATTAATACTAAAGGATGATTCTTTATGTCATTGATAGATCATAGTCCTTTAGCATGCTTGTTGTTTGCAAATATTTAGCTCACCTGAGCAAGTGTTCAAGGTGAGCTATTGTGATAGTGCTATGTGAGTTGTTTTTCATCATCAACAGTTTTCTTCTACAAAACATGGCTGACAAGAACGTAGCAAATTTTCTTAATAATGCTATAGTGAATCTTTAACCTTTAGCATGTTATGGGTGGATAGGTGAATACCTATGCAAACAGTTTGGATCCAGATGAGATGCCGAGTAACTCGGCGTCTCATCAGGATCCAAACTGTTTGACATCCTGATTGCATTTTGGTAGACATATTGATTAAAGCATTAATTTTGAAAATGTATTGGGTGAGCAATTCTGCATAAATAATTTGCTCAGCAGGCTAAAGGTTAAAAAAAAATCTTATTCTCTAAAACCAATGGGCAGATTTCAATACAGTTTTGTAGCAATGATCTTTAGGTAACCCTCTACTGACTGATACTTCTGTAGAGAAAACTCTGTATCCATTCAGTAGATTTCAGTATAATTTTGCAGGAATATTGTTTTGGTGACCCTTTACCAAAATTGTGCCAGCCAATGTGATTCATTAACCCTTTCCCTTTTGAATATTCATGTAAGAAATAATAATGTCATGAATATTTATCAGGTGAATTTTTATAATGGCATAATTTTTTGGTGCAAAGGATTTTTTGGTATTGGTAGTCAGATCTATCATAATTTTGTTAGCAAACAGAGTAGACCCTGATCAGAGGGCCCCTACCGGAACCATCTGATCTGGCTTTACTCTGTTTGCAAAGGCGTGAAAAGGCATTTGTATGAAGGAAAGGGTTAAAAAATATGGCGAAAATTTAAAAAATCTCCAGAAATCAACAGGCAGATTTCAATATAATTTCGCAGAATTGTTGCCTAGGTGACCATCTACCAAAATGGCTCAAGCCTTTGTGATTCATTGAAACACATGGCCATCTGGGGCCAGGCAAATTTTCCTTTTTAACTAAAAAATCTCTAAAGCCACTGCACAGGTTTCGATAAAAAATTAATGTGTTAATATGCCATAAAAAAAATTAATCTATTTAACCCTTTCCCTGTTCTTTGTTTATTCCAAATTTCAATACCTACTGAATATTCATTTACAAATTAGTTATAAAGAAATATGGAAGGTGGAACGTTGTAGACATTTTAGAAAGCAAAGAAACAGATCTATCAAATTCTATTAGCAAAAAGAGCAGACCCTGACCAGGAGCCGTCTGATCTGGGTCTACTCTGTTTGCAAATGCGTGAAAACGCGTTTATATAATATTCATAGAATAAAGTGTTTACAAACATGGCCACCAGGGTTTAAGCAACTTTATCTCATATGGCTATGGTAAAAATCTTCACTGCAGACTGGATTTCAGTAAAATTTTATAAATATTCCTTGTATTATCCTTTACCGAACTTGTTCAAGCCATTATTACTGATAAAACAGCATGGCTGTCATGAATAAGGCTAAATGTTTGGGTATAGTTGTAGAGCATAATTTTGTGGGAAAATACCTTAGATGACCCTTTGGCAAAGTGCTTAAGTTAATGTAATTCCTGAAAAACCATGGCTTCTAGGCGGTAAGCTTGTTGTTTTATTTTAACCCTTTACACCATGAAAATTCATACAAGAAATAATGATGTTATGAATATTTATTAAAATGATTTCTATAATAGCACATGGCTACAGGAACTTTTGGCCATGACAGAAACTGTAGAATCATATATATGTTATGTCATAGTCAAATAGAGTGAACCCTGATCAGACATTTCCTACAGGAACCATCTGATCTGGGTCTACTGTGTTTACAAAGGTATAGAAAGGCATATTTATGGAGTAAAGGGTTAAACAATTAGATAAATATTTTTTACATGCACAATAGAGCACAAGACCTATTGTCTCAGGTAAGCGATATAGGGTCATCATAACCCTCTTGATGATTGGACTTAGGTGAGATACAGAATCCAAACTGTATGATACTGTTAGCAATTTGATGTTAAACCCTTTACTCCATAAATACGCCTTTCTACGCCTTTGCAAACAGAGAAGTCCCAGATCAGACGGCTCCTATAGGAGCCGTCTGATCGGGGTCTGCTCTGTTTGTTTATGATATGATATAGATATGATCCTACAGTTTCTGCCATGGCCAAAATATTCCTGTGTCCATGTGCTAGTGTAACAATTAATCTAATTAATATTCATGATGTCATTATTTCTTAATAAATATTCATGGAGGAAAGGGTTAATCAATAATGAAGAAATTGAAAGCTTGAAATTGACACCAATTTGCCCAACATACTATTACAACTTGCCCAACATGCTATTAACCTTTACTCCATAAATACACCTTTTAACACCTTTGCAAACAGAGTAGACCTATATCAGGCAGTTTTTGTGGGAGCCATCTGATCAGGGTCTGCTGTGTTTGTTTATGAAATAATTAAACATCTGATTCTACCTTTTATGCCATGGCCAAAACTTTCTGTGCTCATATGCCATTATACAAATGCATCTAATTATTATTCATGATGTCATTATTTCTTATATTAATATTCATGGAGTAAGGGTTAAAGGATTAGTTACAAAAGTCTTATACAGAACAGGTTGTATATTGGTACAGAGCTGTAAATAAAAGGTGTCCTAGTTTGTCCAGATATTTTATTTCATAGCCAAACTGTATCTTGTTGGTATTCATTACATAGGCTTTTGTGGAGAAATGTAGAAAATATTTTGCATGGTTTTCCTTAACCTTTTCCCTCATATAAACACCTTTTCACACTTTTGCAAACACAGTAGACTCAGTTCTGATTAGGGTCTGCTCTGTTTGATTTTGAAATAATATAGATCTGATTCTACTGTATCTGTCACTGTCAAGCATATATATATACAGTGAACCCTTATTATACCGGCATTCGTTACAATGGCACCCTCGTTATACCGGCAGTATGCATAGTAACAAAATTACCGTTAAGTCTTTGAAACAACCACTGAATAAATATTGCAATGCCAATAAGACATGATCGCTAAATGCAGAACACAAGAAGTGCAAAAAGCTCCCCAAGGGAGCTTTTTGCACTTCTTGTGTTCAGCATTAAGCGTTTACTTGTTGGTACTAGTTTAAAAGTAGCCACATGGTTCCTTTCATATTTCAACTCGTTATAACGGCAACCTCGTTATACCAGCAAAATGTCTGGAAACAAACACCTCCGTTGTAACGAGGGTTCACTGTATATATCTTTGTTAATAATTCTATTAAAAAAATCAGACTGGATACTATTCATACAGTCATTTTCCGTTTCATGAATATTCAACAGGGAAAAGGTTACTGTTACTGTTCTACATCTTGGTAGGTCATGACTGTGTAAGAATTGAATTTGCCAAATGCTTTTGATCTTTAACCCTTTCTCTCTTATTCACGACTATTTGAACAGAGTAGACCCAGATCAGATGGCTCCTGTATAACCAACTGATCAAGGTTAACCTGGGTTTGCTCTGTTTGATAATGAAGTTATAATAGACTATAGTTTTGACCAATACCAAAACATCTGTGGTATTACAGTGCTCCCTCTCTACATTTACACACTTTGGGATATGAAGATTGTATGTGTTGTTCAGAGGGAGTTGTTATAGGGAGGGAAAATCAAACAGAATTAGGTTGTTTGCAGATCCCCAGATAAGGTGTATAACTAAATCATTATACCTCAATCAAACCCTATGTTGTAACCACTCTTTAGAATCGTCACAAAAGAGTGGTCACAACAAAGGGTTTGATGTAGGCATAAAGAAAATACGATGGAAAAAAGTTGTTTCTGGAGCCTTGTTGTTTCGGAAACGGTGACATGCGTTGTTGTAAGGAGGGAATCGTTATTGAGAGGGCCGTTGTAGGGAGGGAGCACTGTATACCATTTTAAAATTCATTTAACATTTATGATGTTATTATTTTTAACATAAAAGGGTTAAAACTGTTTATGCCCCTGCCCTCTAATGAGGAATTAACAGAATTGTAATAATTATTTAACTGTGGATCCATCTGATTGTGCTTTTTGACATATGATTATGAGATTTTGATTTGTGCTTTATAGTTGATGCAAAAGAATGTTAAAATAGAACACTTCTCATATCATGTATTACAATTCACCAATTATAGTAAAATCAGTCCTAAACCATATTTAAAATTCAATATAGTTCTGGGTATTTGTGTCAAGTGGTTACTTGTAGCAGGTCAAGTGGAGCACAGAAGGCCCTCAAAAGAGTTCAGTGCATTACTTTTGCCCTGCTTCAAGCAACCACATGTTATTAACCTTTTACTCCATAAATATGCCTTTCTATGCATTTTCAAACAGAGTAGACCCAGATCAGACGGCTCCTGTAGAAGCTGTCTGATTAGGGTTTGCTCTTCTTGCATATGAAAAGATATACATTGTAGGTTCTGCCATGTCCAAACATTCCTATGTTCATGTGCTATTATAAAAAAATGATCTAATTAATATTTATGTCATTATTTCTTACATGAATATTCATGGATTAGAGGGTTAACCCTTTCCCTCATAGAAACATGTTTTCACACATTTGCAAACAGAGAAGACCCAGATCAGACGGCTCCTAGAGGAGCCGTCTAATCAGGGCCTGCTCTGTATGCTGATGGAATTTGAAAGATCTGTTCCTTTACTTTCTAAAATGGCTACAATGTTCCACCTTCCATATTTCGTTATAACTATTTTGCCCAGGAATATTCTGTCGGTATCAAAATTTGGGATAAACATAGAACAGAGAAAGGGTCAAGGAATTCCATTCAAACAGGTTTTTCTTTCTTTGGATGAGTTACTGCTTTTCTTCAACTGAAAAACTAGGGTCCTGTGTAATGCGCTTCAGTAAAGAAATATGAGTCGCTCTCTAGGGAATAAGGTTTTATTGCATTTGCAAACCTGTAGACCCAGAGCATCGGTTGGAGATATTGCATCTGGTCAGGATCTTCACTATTTTCCACTCTTCTGGGTCTGTAGTAATCTGTTCTGTATCTTTTAGTGTTCTGTTAAACTGGATCAAATACCTGAGGCTGATCATGGATAACAAGTCTAATTTGTTGTCTAATTAAGCCATAAAGTTTGTGTTAATCTTATTGTATTTTTTAACTCTTTCCATCATAAACACCTTTTGTGTTGAAAGGATTAATTTAGGATTGTTTATCCCTTTCCCTACTGAATATTCATGGGGAAAATACCTGGTAGTTATAATGAAATGTGGAAGGTTGAACAGTGTAGCCATTTTAGAAGGTAAAAAAACAGATCTATCAAATTCCATTAGCAAACAGAGCAGACCCTGATCAGACGGCTCCTATAGGAGCTATCTGATCTGGGTCTACTCGGTTTGCAAATGTGTGAAAAAGCTTTTATGTGAAGGAATGGGTTAAACTGTAGAACCTCTCTATAGTGGGCACTTAATGAAGAAAAAATGGTGTCTTTTAACCCTTTCCCTGTTCTATATTTAGTCTAAATTTCAATACCTACCGAATATTCATGGGAAAATAATTATAATCAAATATAGAAGGTGGAACATTGTAGCCATTTTAGAAAGTAAAGAAGTAGATCTATCAAATACCATTAGCAAACAGAGCAGACCCTCTAGGAGCCATCTGATCTGAGTCTACTCTGTTTGCAAATGTGTGAAAACACGTTTATATGAAGCAGGTGGCTTCTTATTGTAGAATGAAAGTAATGCAGAAAGCTCATATGGGAGCTTTCTGCATACCTTTCATTATCATACCACCTGTCAAAAAGAGTTAAGACTTCTTTTGAGTGGCCATTGTAGAGAGGTTTTCGATAAACTTTTAGATAAACTATGTTCTAATAGATTCTTTAGGAGTCATCTGAATCTCCCCTTATTGTGTATGCAAATTTGATCCATTTCCTCATGAATATTGATTTGAGAAATCCAGTTAGTTGAATTTTATTAAAACATCATGAACAAGGGAATTTTGGACAATGGTAGATGCAGAAGAATCGTATCTGTATTAATTCATAAGCAAACACAGCAGACCCTGATCAGATAGCTCATACAGGACCTGTCTGAACTGGGTTACTCTGTTTGCAAAGTTTAGCAAAGGCATCTCTTTAAGGTAACGGCTTTAACCCATTCCTCCATATGCTATTTTTAGACCCAACCTCTTTGAATAAATCTACCAAAAAGGAGCATTAACTTGAGAAAAGTATAATTTTAGAATTTTGCAGTTTGAAACCATTGTGATAAATAGAGCATTTGCTCCTATAGGAGCAAATGCTCTAATTATCACAATGGTTTCATGAAGTGATTTTACAGAGGCGTAGAAAGGCATATTTATGGAGGAAAGGGTTAAAGAAATTTGAGGAATTTTTTTTATGTGATATGTTTCTTTTTAGTCCAAACTTACTCCTCAAGAGAAGCTTAAAAGGAGAATGCAGCTGGCATTGAACAAACAGTGTAAGTGTATTATTTATTGTGTGTTAACCTCTAGTACTTAAAATAACATGAAAACATTAAAATGATCGTGATTGATTCATTGCCATGTTTATACCCCCACGAGAAGTGGGGGCTATATAGGAATTTGTCCCATCCCATTCCGTACCTTGTCTGCACAATAGCACAAGAACTCTTTGACCAATCATTACCAAACTTGGTCATTAGTTCCATAGTCATAATATCACAGCCATTTTTGGATGACCAAATATTGCTTCATTTAGACCAGAATTATGCCCTTTGATTGTCAGTATTTCCCAATGTTGATGTTATCCTCTCAGCAGGATGAGAAGCCTTTGACCAATCATTATTTGATAAAATTGGTCAGTAGTTACATAGGCACGAAAACTTGGCCTAGTCTGATAACTAGCCAGATGGCATGATTCAGGCAGGATTTGTGGCCTTTTGATAGTTAAAATGTGTCAATTAGTGTTGGAAGGCATTTGGCCTTGCCTTATGGGGCAAATTAGTTCAGAGTTTTCTGCAATCTATATTCACATAAGTAAAAAAAAAAAGGTCATGTTGCCAAAATGTCATGTTGAGGCACAATGTGTGACAATTTTCAAAATTGGATTCAAGATGGCTGACTGATGGCCATCTTGGAATTTGCCATGTTCTTGTGGAGCAACTATATGTACTTCTAGTTATACCCCCACAAACAGAGTTTGAGGGGGGTATACTGGAATCAGCCTGTCGGTTGGTCGGTCGTCCGTCTGTCTTCAAAATCTTGTATTTTCAACTCCTCCTTCAGTTTCATACTTGGCATAAATGTTATTCAGGTGTAGTAGATGTGCAAGACACAAATTTCAGGTCTCTGTGACCTTGACCTTGACATTTGGCCTTGAAATTGGTCTTGAAATTGGCAGGCAAAATCTTGTACTTTGAACTCCTCCTTCACTTTCAACCTGATTCATTTGATACTTGGCATAAATGTTACTCAGGAGTAGTAGATGTGTAAGTCTTAAATTTCAGGTCTCTGTGACCTTGACCTTGACCTTGACCTTTGGCCTTGAAATTGGTCTTGAAATTGGCAGGCAAAATCTTGTACTTGAACTCCTCCTTCACTTTTAACTTGATTCACTTGATACTTGGCATAAATATTACTCGGGAGTAGTAGATGTGCAAGACACAAATTTCAGGTCTCTGTGACCTTGACTTTGACCTTTGGCCTTGAAATTAGTCTTGAAATTGGCAGGCAAAATCTTGTACTTTGAACTCCTCCTTCACTTTCAACCTGATTCACTTGATACTTGGCATAAATGTTACTCAAGAGTAGTAGATGTGCAAGACACAAATTTCAAATCTCTGTGACCTTGACCTTTGTCCTTGAAATTGGTCTTAAAATTGGCAGGCAAAATCTTGTACGGCGAACTCCTCCTTCACTTTCAACCTGATTTACTTGATACTTGGCATAAATGTTACTCAGGAGTACTAGATGTGCAAGACACAAATTTCAGGTCTTGTCCGTAGCATATATCTTATACTCTATTATCTAGCATTACCAAACCTGTTGTGTCAATACATATTGGGTAGTAGATATTCAGGTCTCTGTGATCTTGAACTTAATATCTGACCTTGAAATGGAAAAAGAACCAGTGTCATTCTGCAAAATCGGACCAGCGCGAACATTTTCATTTTGGCATGAAACATGGGGATTTCGTGTCACAAATCCTCCTTCATTTTTAAAGTTTTCATATGTTTGTTGCAAGCATTACAGAATTATCTCTCCTTTAACTTTGATTATTTATGTGTTTTAGTCCTGTTACATGGATAGTTGGTGTCACAAACTTGGATTCGCAATCAAAGCTGCCATGTGGGGGTATTCATCACCTTTAGTGATAGTTCTAGTTTGTTCTGTAAATGAGACTTTATGAAATTGAAGATTGAAGTCAGTATTGCATCGGGTATTTATAACCTTCCGTAATAGCTGTAATTTGTATTGATAAAATCCATTACTTTTGCAGTGCTCATGATATTGTATTGTTTTTTATATTGTATGTCATGTTTTAAACATTCTGAAAATGTTTTGTCTTTGTTTAAACAGTTAAAGCTGATAAGAAGGCAGAGATTCTTCGCCAGGAAAAACTTGATCAAGAGAAACAGGTAAAGTATGATTTTAACCCTTAAGTTTTACTCCATGAATATTCAGACGAGAAACAATGACATCATGAATATAAATTAACTGAATTTTTATAATGACACTATGAACAGAATGAATTTTAGCATGACAGAAACTGTAGAATCGGATCTATATAACATCATAAAATCAGACCCTGATGAGATGGGTACTATAGAAGCTGTCTGATCTGGGTCTGTTCTGTTTGCAAAGGCATTTAAAGCTGTGTCTGGAGTAACGGGTTTAGGACTTCTTTTTCTCAAAGAAGAAAGGTCAAGGGCATATAACATCTTTTGAGCTGTCGCCATCAAACTTCACACACTTATTCGCTGTCACAAGGGCTTCATGGTCTCTACAGATTCTGAATAGTAAAACCTTTATAAGATATGTGGATACATTTAAACTGTGGCATGCTGTGGTGAATACCGTATGTGATAGCCTTAACAAACAGTTTAGATTATTAACGATTTACTCCATAAATACACTTTTCTGCACCTTTGCAGCCATATGATCAGGGTCTGCTCTGTTTGCTTATAATATGTATATGATTCTACAGTTTCTGCCATTGCCAAATATGCATGTGTCCATATATTCTTATAACAGTTAATCTAATTAATATTCATGATGTCATTTCTTACATGAATATTCATGGAAAAAAGGGTTAACTCTTTCGCTGTCAAATATTGGCAGGTGAAAACATCGTCTGCTACAACATTCGTTTGATTAATACTCTCCCCATTTCTTTCAAAAACAATTACCACAGCAATAGTTTGGATTCTGATGAGATGCCAAGTTAATCCACGTCTCATCTGGATTCAAACTGTTTGTATATGTAATTACAGATTTGACATTGGCAGCGAAAGAGTTAATTACAAGTAGCTTAACATCTCATCATGGTTCAAGAGAACTTGATTAAGAATGATAAACTCTTGCAGCTCTTGTTTAGAAAATATTATCAACTCCAGCTGTACCTGTTTTTGAAGACAAAAGTTTAAAATATTTTTTGGTTGTAGGATCGGGAGGAGGAATTACGACAGAGGGCGCTGGAGATGAGACGACGAGAGCGAGAAAAACGCCACCGTGAGCAAGAGGGCACTTATGACAGTGACGACAGCAGTAGAGGTAGCAGTCCAGTCAGTAAACGTCTCGAGGAGAAATCACCCCCACCAAAGTCACAAAAAGAGGAGACTTCATCGTCCAGAAGCAGGAAAATGAGGTAGGTACTTTAACCCTTTTTAAGAAAGAGTTAATTATTACATTCCCTCACATATCCGTTGCATTGCAAGGGAAAGGCACTGTCTTGTCTTACAACAACAGTGGTCCTAGTTACTCTCTTGTGTTTTGCAGTAAAAACCTCTCTACAATGGCCACTTTAACCCTTCACTCCATGAATATTCATGTAAGAAATAATGACTATCTATTAGATGAACTTCTATACAGGCATATGAACATTGAATTTTTAATCAACTTTATATTGTACCATTAGCAAACAGAGCAGACCTTGATCAGACAGCTTGTACAGGAGCCTCCTGATCTGGGTCTGCTGTTTTGCAAAGGCATTAACCCTTTCCTTCATAGGCTATTTTTAGACCCAACCTCTTTGAATGAATCTACTGTACCCAAAAGGAGCATTTACTAGAGAAAAGTAAAATTTTAGAACTTTGTAGTTTGAAACCATTGTGATAAATAGAGCATTTGCTCCCATAGGAGCAAATGCTCCATTTATCACAATGGTTTCAAGAAGTGGTTATTACAGAGGCGTAGAAAGGCGTATTTATGGAGGAAAGGGTTAAAAGGCATATTTATGGAGTAAAACATTGAAAGGGTTGTATACAGGATCTTTAACCCTTTTCTTCATATAAACACTTTTTCACGCCTTTGCAAACAGAATAGACCCAGATCCTATAGGAGCTGTCTGATCAGTGTCTGCACTGTTTACTAATGAAATTATAATGGATCTGACACCAGTTTCTACCAATACCAAAGTTCTATGTACACATGCCACCTTAAAAAAACAGCTAATGAATAATTATGATGTCATTATTTCTTACATGAATAATGGATAGGGAAAGGGTTAAGGTTGGTAGTAACTTTATGCAGGGTCCGCTCTGTTTGTTTATTGAATAATATAGATCTATTTGATAATATATAGATCTGATTCTCAAGTTTCTGCCATGGTCGAAAATTCCTGTATTCATATCGCATTATCAAAATTAATATTGATGAATTAAAAAATTCTCATATGAACATTCGTTAGGTAAAGGGTTAACCATTTTCCTCATATAAACGCTTTTTCACGTCTTTGCAAACATATTAGACCCAGAACAGAAGGCTCCTATGGAGCTATGTGATCGCTGTGTGCTCTGTCTGTGTATGAAATTTTATATAGATCTGATCCCACTTTTTTTTTTCTTAAGAAAAAAATCCTTGAAAATGTTACATTATATAAATTAAGTTAATGAATATTCATGAAGTGATCAATTCATGCATAAATGTTCATTAGTGAAATTAGAAGCGGCCATTGTAGAAAGTGTTTACTGCATACAGGTAAAACAGTCAGGATCTGCAAGAAACCTTATATCTCATTATCAAACATAATGGATGGACAAGGACATTTTAACTCACATTTTGACATTGCAAACAGTGTAGACACATCAGCTGCCACATTGGAAAGGCTGCTTCAGGTGCATGTTGTGCAGTTTAAATGTTGGGCCATGATCACTAATGTTACAATGATGTCAGTCATTTCAAGATGAGGAGCCCAGCAGCTCAACAATGGTTGTTGTGGTCACCGTGACATAATGGTTATTAAATGTATGTGCATGTGCTTGTGATATTTTTTCAGAGTCAGAACTTTATTTTTGCATTGACAGATTTCAATATGATTTTGTGCATATCTTAGTCATGAATAGATGGTGTGTAACATACAAGAACAATTACTCTAGCATCTTCCATTGATGAATTATCTACTTGTTTATGTTTTCATACATAGTTTGTGTCGAGGCTATAACTTTCTTATGCATTAGTGGATTTCAATCTGATTTGGTACTTGTCTTAATCATGACTAGATGATGTTTCATGTGCATGACATTTGGGTTACTTATTGGATAATCTCCCTTCTTTTCTCCATTAACCCTATCCTTCATATAAATGTGTTTTTCATGCATTTGCAAACAGAGTAGACCCAGATCAGATGGGTTATAGGAGCCATATGATCAAGGTCTGCTCTGTCTGCTGATAGAATTAGAAAGATCTGTTTCTTTACTTTCTAAAATGGCTACAGTGCTCCACCTTCTATATTTCACTATAACTATTTTATCAATGAATGTTCAGCAGGTATTGAAATTTGGAATAAACACAGAACAGGGGAAGGGTTAAATTTGTCTTCACTTTTACTAATTATGCTGCCTTAGGGCATCTTGTAAAACATTTATGGTTCATTCTGTACCAGTGAACAGAATATACATATAGGTTGTTTTGTTCTTTAACCCTTCCACTCATATAAACACCTTTATCATGTCCTTGCACACAGAGTAGACCAAGTCAGACAGCTCCAATAGGAGTCCTCTAATCAGGGTCTGCTCTGTTTGCTTATGAATTATAATTGATCTGACTTTAGTTTCTTCCAATACTAAAACATCCTTTGTACAGATGCCGTTATAAAAATTCAGCTAATAAATGATATCAGTATATCTTACATGAATATTTACAGGGAAATGGTTAATGCTAGTTTTGCTGTTTCATCTTGACAGATTGAAATGAATAACATTATCTCTCAACATAGTATCTCAATCTTAATTAAAAAATTCTATAAATATTTTAAGGTCGTATTTAGGATAGACCAAGATTGATATTGATTGACAGCAATTCTGATTAATATAATAAATCTTATGAAAGATGGAAGAAGGATTTTTCCATTTTAGCTCACCAGAGCACAAAGAGCTCAGGGTGAGCTTTAGTAATCGCCTGATGTCGGTTGGCGTGCTTCGTGCAGTGTGCGTCATCCTTTTTCAACAATTTAAACCTTTTAAAATAATCTCTGAATCTACAGGGCTCTCAGCTTTCATCTTTGGCATAAAGCATCATCTGTAGGTCCTCTACAAAAGTTATATAAATTTTGTACCTGGGGTCAAAAGCCCTGTCCTAGGGGTGCCTTGTTTTCTATTGAAACATATACATGTAGTGAAGACTTTGAAAATCTTCTCCTGAATCTGGAAGGTTCTCAGCTTTCATATTTGGCACATAGCGTCATCTTGAAGTCCTCTACGAAAGCTATATGAATTATGCCCCAGGGGTTCTATAGAAACATATAGTGAAAACGTTGGAATATTTCTCCTGATTGTCTGGTGAGTGATATCAGGGCCATCATGGCCCTCTCGTTTTGATTTTTAGTTCTCTGCATTATTTGCTAAGGTTATATATAAAAGTTTTAAAATAAAGTAAACTGCTGCTCAGCACTTCACAGGTTCGATCCCCACAACAGGCAAAGGTTTCTTTTAACTGTTCTATTTCATTTCCATATTTGTTTACTATTGTGGAAAAATTTAGGGAGATATACAGATGTGTTTTGGTTCCAATTTAAACATACATGTACGATGATATAAACATAAAAAAATAGTCCAGGTGTCCAATGAAAAAAAAAAATTATGCCACAGGACTTTTACATGTGACCTGCTAGCAGAATAAACTTAGGTTTATCTGTACCCCCTCTATCTGTGTTGTAGCACACCTTGTGACGGGATAAATAATCATTTTGGATGGATAGATACATGTATACCTTTGCATGAAAGGAAATCCATGTACTTTGTTCTTCACGGATAAAATTCATTTTAACAACATTTTTCTGGCAACATACATAGTCGTTGTATTCTATATATTGTCTATATATTGTAAACCATTTTACGTAGAGTCCTCATATTTGGAAGGGAGGTACTTCATTATAAGTACATTGTACACAAGTAAATTTGAGATCAATAGAAGAAATGTCTTAAGGTAAAAAAGTCAACCATATTATAAATTATGAAGCCTTATCACCAAGAATACTCATGTTTGATGGGGAGGTCTATCATGATGATTAGGTGATCCTGTTTATCTGAGGTCAGTAGATGAATGTTCAAAGTCAAACATCAAGGTGTAAAACATTAACACTTGGTTTGCAAGCTACTGGGTTTGAGAGGGCCATTTCAAGCTCAAAGGTCAAATTCCTGTAACTCTAACCTTAATCATAACTTTGGAATTTTAAGATATAGAGACTTTGCATGTGTTATCATTTCGTGAAGGTGCAATTTTATAGTGAGGCCATGTCAAGGTCATGGTAAAATTTCAAGGTCAAAGTTTAGGTTTTCAAAACTTAAAGCTTGGCCATAAGTTTTAAACCATTAGAAATATAGACTTCATATGTGGCATACTTAATCATTTAGCTGCAGCTTTTCAGGCATCCATGTCAAGGTCACACTTCAAGGTCAAAATTAGAGGTCATCTTCCATTGGTGGAGGGAGATGGGTTTACATGTTTTACACACACCTCTTGTTCTATTCATTTTCCAGAAACAAGATTTTTCCAAAATGCAAGACTTGGTGTGAATTTCATTAAAGTGTTGAGGTTATCTCCCTTTGACCAATTGTAAAAATTTGTATTTGTCAAATTAATAACTGACATGTTCTAAAACAAATAAGATTTAACTCTATAAATACGCCTTTCTACGCCTCTGTTATAACCATTTCTTGAAACCATTGCGATAAATAGAGCATTTGCTCCTATAGCACCTACTCTATTTATCACAATGGTTTCAAACTGCAAAATTCTAAAATTTTACTTTTCTCTAGTAAATGCTCCTTATGGGTAGATTCATTCAAAGAGGTTGAGTCTAAAAATAGACTATGGAGGAATGGGTTAAGCAGATTTTCTAAGAGGGATCTGCACTGTTTGATATTTTATTCTGAGTTCTGAGGGAGCTGTATAGTATGCACTTTGTCCTTATCTGTCTGTCTTGTCCAGATCTATTCCTATTATGAAAAAAATCATATTTGCTTATTGTAAAAAGCCTCACAATGTTGCCACATGTTTATAGGCAAGAAGTAGGTGTCATTTACCATAATAACTGTAAATATTCTGCCAGACTAACTTAGGCATACGGTGTTGACCCAGATCAAACTGGTGCTGTAGGAGCAGTTTAATCAAGTTTTGCAGTATTTTTCTTCTCCATTGGTTTCAAATAGAGATGTCATTGATGGAAATTTCTGTACCGCTATATCGATGGAAAAATATCAACGATACATCGATTTCTATACACGAACATGATTTATGCTCTGTAGTTACATCCATCTGAGTGTAAAAAGTCAAAACTTTCAATAAAATAAAATAAAAGAATACTGTGTATCCTTTGTTGCTTATCATATACTGCAACACTTCCAAGTCTTTATTTTATTTTTCAAACTATAAACAAGTAACTTATAAACAAGTAAGTTGAAGTAACACACAAATTCTTATGGCAAAAAGTGCAGACCCAGATTGAGACAGCACCTTCAGAATAATTTCAAGGCAAGTATGTAAGAAGTTACAAACCTGTCAGAAATATAGCTTGTGGAAAGGTGTTTATTTGTCCTCTATTGGTATCGATATTTTGAAACCGGTATTGATATCGAATCGACTGACATGAATTAATGATATATCGATATCGTTCCTATAAATTACACCTCTAGTTCCAATAATAAATTCAAAACATTGCCAAATTAGCCATTAACATCTTCCCTTATGTAAGCGCATTTTGATGCATCTGCAAACAGAGTAGACCCAGATCAGACGGTTCCTATAGGAGTCGTCTGATCAGGGTCTGCTCTGTTTGCTTATGATGTAATATAGATCTGATTCTACAGCTTCTGCCTGAGCAAAAATGTCCTGTGTTCATATACCATTATAAAAAATAATCTTATTAATATTCATGACGTCATTATTTCCTACATGAATATTCATCAGGGAAAGAATCCTGCCAGTCACTCAGTTGCAAACAGCTTGAATCCAGATGAGATTCAGAGAATCTCCGTATCTCATCTGGATCCAAGCTGTTTGACACTTAGTAGTTTCTCAGAATCTTGAACGAAATCTTGTTTCATATCAAAGTTTTGGCCGGATTAGGGTTCAGTTAAGCTGGGAAACTGGATGATCTGATACATTATGTATTTAGATTAAATCTTGTAACTACAAATTAGATACATAGATCTACAGATACTGGCTATATCTGTAGATGTTTGTATCTACCGGTAATCAATATTCATGATGTCAATTCTTACATGAATATTCATGGAGAAGAGCGTTAAATAAGATCATACATGTACATGTAACTCGCTTCCTCTGGTTTTCATCTATGACAAATTCATGTTTCATTAAGATGTACAACTTATCAATATTTTGACCCGGATAAGATTAGCCTTTAGGGTACAAAATACAAGCAGTGTAGACTATACAAACACATTGGTCTAGGGTCTCGGACTCTTGTTTTCAGATCAGTAACCAAACTGTATAACCTTTGATGTATTAAGCATACTTCATAAGAATTGCCAAAGTTCAATGAATAAGAGAAAATGTATAAAACACTGCAACAGCATAAAGATGATGGGACTTTTTTTCTCTGGCTTTTCTGCACCATTACAGGTGTGTGACTCTTTATAAGGTGGTTATTGCCATCACATGACTGTCTGGCCTACTTCTTTGTTGATGAAATATTCAGCAAGGAGCAGTTATGGCTGGGAAGTGATGCACATCATACTTATATCAGGCCCATAAATCTACCCAAGTCCATTTGTCCTGCACCATTTAACATAGTTTTCAGTCTGGGCCATTTATGTGCCCACTACCTAGTGGAAACTTTCCTCACACATCGCCTAATGTACAGCAATATATGCATGACTAAAATCCCCTTCGCCCACACGCAATAAGTGTTGCAAACCTTGCAATAGTGTGGACCTACTTTAATCCTATGAATGCAGGAAATGTGAGTGCTAGTACTTGCAAATTATGTAGACCCAGGTCAGAGCGCTTCTGCTTCTTGGTCTTGGTCTGCACTGTTTGCCATTCAAAATCCTCTCACAGGTTATACCTTTTCATACTGAATGGACTCTATTGCTGTTGAAACCATTGTGATAAATAGAGCATTTGCTCCTATAGGAGCAAATGCTCTATTTATCACAATGGTTTCAAGCTACAAAATTCTAAATTTTCCCTTTTCTTTAGTTAATGCTCCTTTTGGGTAGATTTATTCAAAGTGGTTTGATCTAAATATAGCCTATGGGGTAATGGGTTAAATGATGATTTACCATTCCACTTTGAAAGTTCAGCACTTGACAGGCTAATTATCATAAATGTGTAGTCAGACAAATGTAAGCAATTAGTGCAGACCCAAATCATACTGCTCATAAAAGGAGCAACTGGGTCAGGATCAACACTGTTCCATTGGTATCATTAAAAATGAGCATTGAAACTATTGCGATAAATAGAGCATATGCTCCTATTTATCACAATGTTTTCAAGAAGTGACCACTACAGAGGCGTAGAAAGGTGTACATGTATTTATGGAGGAAAGGGTTAAAAGTTATCAAAAATGAGAAGGGACAACATTTTATGAAGTTGTAGATTAGAGCATACTAACATTTCTTATATCTCGGTCAATACCTGTCTTGTTTAGTACTCATTGGATTCTCAGAAGCATGATTCTAATAATTCGCAGCAAGATAGTGCTGGATATAGTAATATATACATGTATCTTAACCCTTTCCTCCACAAACATGCCTTTCTACGCCTCTGTAAAAGTCTCTTAATTAAACCATTGTGATAAGTAGAGCATTTGCACTATTTATCACAATGGTTTCAAACTACAAAATTCTAAAATTTTACTTTTCTCTTGTAAATACTCCTTTTGGGTAGATTCATTCAAAGAGGCTGAGTCCAAAAATAGCCTTTGGAGGAAAGGGTTAAAGAAATGATCTAGATTTCCAAAATACAGCTCATGTAGTGCTCTGACTTTTATACCCAACAAAGTTTTGGGATGGCGTGGGGGTAATATAGGAATTGCTATGTTGGTCAGTCAACAGGCCCAGATAAGATGTGTAGATTAAAAAAAATAAAAAAAATAACAGCATAAATAATAAATACAGTCAATTAAACATATTGGTCACAACATAAGGTTTCTCATAAAGTAGATAATTGATGATCCTAGTATTTTAATTTGTTACTCTGTCAGTCCATCTGTTGATCTTTGTTGTTTGTGCTATTTCTCAGCAACCATCGGCATCAAAACTTTCTGGGAAGCTTTATAATCTAGAAAGGATGAGTTAACAATTTTACAGGGAGTTATAGTCCTTGATTATTTACCCTTTACTACATAAATACACCGTTGCAAACAGAGCAGACCCAAATCAGACAGCTCCTACAGGATCAGGGTCTGCTCTGTTTGCATATGAAATAATATAGATTATGATTCTACTGTTTCTGCCACAGCCAAAAAGTAATGTGTTTGTATGCCATTATAAATATCAATCTTAGTAATATTCATGATATCAGTATTTCTCACATGAATATTCATGGGTAAAGGTTTAAAATATCACATACTCTGACAAGCATTTGTGTTTTTGTATAAACTACTTAATGGATACTCATGTAAGAAATAATGATGTTACATTGGCATAAATATTGATGCAATGACATATTTTTAATGGTACATGAACACAGGAATTTTTTGGCCATGGCAGAAACTGTAGAATCAGATCTCTATTGTTCCATTTGCAAACGGAGCACACCCTGACCCCTCTCTTGGATATTTATAAATCATTCTTGTCTGTAGCATAAGTAGGTCACAGGAGCTAAGAGTATAATGAATTTATTATCTCCCCGCCAAAGGCAGAGGGATAAAGTTTTGGCATTGTCCATCTATCTGTCCCAGTCAAGACTTTTTCTTTGAAACTTTATGTAAATGTTCAGTACCATAAAGGAATGGGGGCCTGCAGGTATCACGGACATTTACCTTGGGACACCAGAGTTATGGCCCTTTGTTTGCTAAAAATTAAGGATGGAGAATCGGACCAAAATCATAATCGATTATCGAATTTAATCAAACATTTATTATCGATTAAAAATCGATAATTAATCGAGGATACTTTCAAAGATTCTGTGCATGTAAATCTTGATGTAACAAGCTAATACCTAACTAAGCTTTTGTGTCAACCAAACAGTATGCTGTGACCATTCATTAGAATCATCTCGAAGAGACGATTTTAATGAATGGTCACAGAATACAACTTGGTAGAGGCTTATAACAAAGGTAAAATACTTCATACAGTTATATTCCCACTAAAACTACTACGAAAATTACTGATGCTGCTGTACAGATTATACAGTCAGTAATCAATTATGGCAAAATTACTATCGATAGTAAATTGAAAATACTTTTTCGATCAATCATCATTTATAATCGATTATCAGAACAACACTACTAAAAATGTTTTGTTTTTGCCTGTCTGGAGCCATTTCTCAGAAGCTGTGTTTTCTATGAAACTTTGTGTAAATGTTTAGTAACATAAGGATATGTGGCCCTGCAAGTATCATTAATATTGATCTTGGAACACTAGAGTTATACATTGAAACCTTTTGTTTGCGACAAATTTAACATTTTTTCTGTCTGGAGCCATGTCAGAAACTGTTTGGAGTTTTTCTCTGAAACTTTGTGTAAATGTTAGGTAGCATAAGGATATGCAGCCCTGCATGTATCATTGATACTGATGTTGGAACTTCAGAGTTATGGTCCTTTGTCTGTGAAAAACTTAACCAGTTTGTCTATCTGTCATATCTCAGAAACATTTTGGACTTTTTCAATTAAACTTTTTGTAAATGTTTGGTACTATAAAAAAATGCAGTCCTACAAGTATCACTTACATTTACCTTAGAATGCCGGACTTACATGTATGGCTCTTACTTTGCGAAAAATTTAAATCTTTTTGTCCATTTGATCAATAACGCTGAGGCGAGCACTTGATTTGTAGGGGATATCATTTCATGGAATTTGCTTGTGAAACAAAATCTATTCCTGAAACCACTGACTGGATTTTCACCAATTTTTTGTGGAATGATTTTTAGATTTTTATAAATTGTTACTGCCCGTTGCATAAGTATGTCACAGGACATCATTTAACCAGGTGAGTGATACAGAGCCATTATAACCTCTCTTGTTAAATTTGTCAACACTTTAACACTTTCCTCCATAGATACGCCTTTCTACGCCTCTGTAATAGTCACTTCTTGAAACCATTGTGATAAATAGAGCATTTGCTCCTATAGGAGCACATGCTTTATTTATTACAATGGTTTCAAGCTACAAATTTCTAAAAAAAAAATCCTTTTCTCTAGATAATGCTCCTTTTCGGTAGATTCATTCAAATAGGTCAGGTCTAAAAATAGCCTATGAAGGAATGGGTTAAATGAATTGATGATAAATGAGATACTGGCAGTTGTTGAGTAACTCAACCCTTTGCAGGATGCAAACTGTTTGATACTCTGACTTTTTGCTCTTAAAGAGGAAGTCCCTACAACAAACGCATATTTTCAATAATTCTAATTATCATAAAACTTGGTATTCGTTATACTTGATTATTATGAAGAACTTTTATCGAAAAATGACACGGTGATACAAAATAAACCGATTCCATTAATACTTATAATTTTTGTTCTACAACAAAGTATTATCGGCCTTTTCCGTTCAAATTTTCCGCGTTTTGCCAATCATCACCCGATCCCTCCATTGTTTACAAAACAGCTTTTCTCGGAAGTGGTCGGAGAGCCGCGAATAGCGCGAACAGATATGAAACTAAAACCCAACCTGAATAAAACTGAAACATCGGTGAATAGAATAGGGATCGTCGATATCAAAAACATGGATGTTTTGTCATTTTCAACATTGATTGGATAGGTTTTCTTGCAATATACTACTTTTCAGCATATAAACAAATGAGTTTTGTATATTTTAGGTATTTTTGAAACATGTCAGTTGTACGGACTTTCCCTTTAAAGGGAATTTAAGAAGTAAAGTACTGAAAGATCTCAAGCAGACTACAATTTTTGCAGATACAAAAGTGATGAAATATGTTTGGGCATTTTTTGTGTGAGAGCCTAGTTTTGCCTTGGGATATTTTTAATATGAGCCCGATATACGAAAACCGACCTAGTTCTACTTTGTTTTCAAAGTCTAAAGACTAGTTTTCTTGTTAGAGATGTATGGCTTCATCCTGTCATATATGAAGTTGCAATATAGAAACAGTATAATCTTTTTGTCTTGAAATAGCTGACCTGTCTTGGATAGGTATCCGCAATAACAGCAGACAGTTGATAGTATTCACTTAACCCTTTCTCTCATAGGCTATTTTTATATCCAACCTCTTTGAATTATTCTACCCAAAAGGAGTATTAACTAGAGAAAAGGAAAATTTTAGAATCTTGTAGTTTGAAACCATTGTGATAAAGAGAGCATTTGCTCCTATAGGAGCAAATGCTCTATTTATCACAATGGTTTCACGTAGTTACTTTTACAGAGTCGTCAAAAGTCGTCAATATAAGGGTATGGGTTAAGAGGATTCAAAGAACCAGTATGTTGTCTTGTAGAACCCACAAAAATGGTTCTTGTGAATATAATAGTGATAACTATCAGCGTTTATAGAAGAAACAATTGTAAATCAGTTGGTATGACAGTGAAAAAAGTCTAAGGCTTGTCTAAGAGATGCACTCAGGGGCAATACTATATGTATAGACAACTTTTTCACCATGTTACATTACGTAACATGGTGAAAAAATTGTGACTCAACTGGGACTCAAACCCAGGGCCTTCGGCTTACCATGCCAACACTCTACAGACTGAGCTACCAAGCCACACAGTCTAAGTCTATCAACTGTTTCACCACAATCTCTACCCGGCTACACACACCCCATCTACACAAGAATTCTTTCCGAATTCTTACTCAAAGAACACTTCACGAGTTTCTTATTATTACAAATTATCTTCTTATAAATCACCTTATGGGTTATTTACGTTGGGCGCCAAATGTAACACGGTGAAAAAGTTGTGACTCTACTGGGACTCGAACCCAGGGCCTTGGCTTACCGTGCCAGCACTCTGCCAACTGAGCCTATCAACTGTTTCACCACAATCTCTACCTGACTAGTAGATCAACTACTATAATAGCACATGGACACTGGAAGCTTTAGCCTTGGACAAAACTGTACAATCTTATCTATATGATATCATAAGCAAACAGCAGACCCTGATCTGATGGCTTGAACAGGAGCTGTCTGATCTGGTTTGTTTGCAAAGGTGTAGAAAGGTGTATTATTGGAGTAAAGGGTTATAACAGATATACATGTAGTACAATACAAACCTGCTATTATCTCGGACTCTTCTCCTGCTGTACAAATGCTATCTGCTTGAGCCTTTATTTAGACACATTTCACACCTTTACAAACTGAGTAGACCCAGATCTGAGGTAAAAGATGAACCTAACAAAAATACAATACTAGGGGTCCCAGGTTCGATCTCCCACCAAGGCCTACTGATGGGACTTTATAAACCAATGTCCGATGTATCAGTGCATTACAATGGACATCTACAAGAGCCCGGGTTTCTCTCTATCCACTCCCCTCTATCTAGGGCGTCCAATTAGTCCATAGTTGGCAGAAACAGACATTAACACTTTGCTCCATAAATACACATTTCTAAGCCTTTGCAAACAGAGTAGACCCAGATCAGATGGTTCCTGTAGAAACTATCTGATCAGAGTCTGATCTGTTTGCTAATGATATAATATATAATATAGATATAATTCTACAGTTTCTGCCATGACCAAATATTCCTGTATCCATGTGCTATTATAACAATTAATGTTATTGATAATCATGATGCCATTATTTCTTACATGAATATTCATAGAGTTAACCCTTTCCCTGTTGTATGTTTAGACCAATTTACAATACCTACTGAATAATCATGGATAAAACAGTTATAATGAAATATGGAAGATGTAACATTGTAGCCATTTTCGAAACTAAAGAAACAGATATATCAACTTTCATTTGCAAACAGATCAGACCCTGATCAGACTGCTCCTCTAGGAGTCTACTCTGGGTCTACCTGGGTGTACTCTTTTTGCAGATGCATTAACCCTTTCCTCCATAAATACGCTTTTCTACACCTCTGTAAAATCACCTATTGAAACTATTGTGATAAATAGAGCATTTGCTCATATAGGAGCAAATGCTCTATTTATCACAATGGTTTCAAACTACAAAATTCTAAAAAAATTCTTTTCTCTAGTTAATGCTCCTTTTCGGTAGATTTATTCAAAGTGGTTGGATCTAAAAATAGCATATGGAGGAATGGGTTAAAAGGCATTTATATGAAGGAAAGGGTTAATCAACACAACCAACGGAGAAAAAACAAACTTGTGCAAAGTTTTGTTAAGCGAACTAAAGGTTCTCTACTGCTTTATTCTGTTTTTTAAACCTTTAACTGAACAACTTTTTATTGGTAGAAAACGTCTTCTTTAGAATTTAGATTGTAGAGCAGAAGCGCCTCCATTTTGATTCAAAGGCAAAGTGTCCAACAGATAGATCCTGATCAGTTGCCAAGTTACTCAGCATCTCATCTGGATTCACACTGTTTGCATTGGTTATTTCATTTTTTTGCTCGTCACATGCTAAAAGCTAAGTTGTATCTCGTTATTCAGTATCATTCCTTTTTTACCATGTCCATTCAGCGAATATGGCTAAATGCAGATCAATTAATCAAAACAGAGTTACTTTGAAATTGAAAGGTTCAAAGCATTGATATCTTAAATGCAATAATTATGATGAAAACGCATTGAGGTGTGATGCAATAAAACTGGAGAGTAGCTATTCTCTGGTATATGATGACTGATCTAGTTGACCAGAGATGTGGTGGGGCGAGTTAACATATCAACCATGCTTGGCTGGCCACTTTGTGATATGATCGCCCTTGTCTGGGCTTATTGCTGCAGGCAGAAAACATGTACATCCATTATCATTTACCAGCATAAGGTAGTGTGAAGAACATTTCTAATCAGTATAGATCCAGATCAAAGATCCTATAAATCATATTAGATCATATATCAAAATTGATTTCGTGTTAAAAAAAATGTAACAAGTGAGGCAAGAAATAAATTGATTATGATTTTTTGTTTATGACATTTGACCAAAGATTGCTTTAACCCCTGGCTTGCTATTCATGTCAATATACCTACCTGTAAATAGTGAAGACCCAGATGAGACAGCTCCTGCAGGAGCTGTCTCATCAGGGTCTGCACTATTTACAAGTTGATTGCGCAACCAGTGCACCCCACAGCAGTGATTGCACAGCGAAATACTTGTACACAGTGAAGATATATGTAATTATACAACAGGGCATGGGTAAAGAAGGAGAAATGTATTTTAAAATTCAGCAAGAGAAGGGTTAAGCGAGATGAGGGTAACACTACTTATCTAGCCCACTTCTGTGTCATGTGAGGTTGATGAATCGTTACATAACTCCACTCAACTGTGCAAAGTCGGCACTCATTGGCTAGAAGATGGACAAAAAGTAAAGTTGGCAATAATTGTCAGGTCATAAAACACAGATAAATGGATAGATAAAGTGTGCCAAAAATACAAAATGTTTCACCTGTTACTCAAACATTACTTTTCCCTTTACTCCATGAATATTCATGCAAGATATAATGGCATCTTTAATATTAATTAGATTAAGTGCTATAATAGTACATGGACACAGGAATTTTTGAATTACATGTACAGTAAAACCCCACTAATGCGACCACTTAATAAACAGCCACTGGCGTCGTTTAAAGCAGGTGGTTGCTTAATGCAGAACGAAATTATGCAGAAAGCTCCTGTAGGAGCTTTCTGCATAACTTTCATCCAGCATAAAGCTACCACCTGCCTCTGCCAGCAAGAATTATGCCCCTTTTGGGTGGTCACATTAGAGGGGTTTTACTGTATATTATAAAGGAGCCGTCTGATCTGGGTCTACTCTGTTTGCAAAGGTGTAAAAAGGTGTATCACTTGAGTAAAGACTTATTCTAAAAACCTGTATTAATCTTGGGAACTTGGGATAGTAATAATGTTTTAAACCCTTTACTGCCATGAATATTCATGTAAGACAGAATGACATCATGAATATTAATTAGATCAATTTTTATAATGGCACATGAATACTCACTGGAATTTTTGGCCGTAGCAGAAACCAGAATCTCATAAGCAAATAGAGCAGACCCTGATCAGACAGGTTCTACAGGATCTGGGTCAACTATATTTGTATAAAAAAGGCATATATACGGAGTGAAAGGTGAATTGATCTGTATTTTAAAGAATGGGGGACCTGTATTAATCTTGGGAACTTGGGATAGTAATAATGTTTTAAACCCTTTACTGCCATGAATATTCATGTAAGACAGAATGACATCATGAATATTAATTAGATCAATTTTTATAATGGCACATGAATACTCACTGGAATTTTTGGCCGTAGCAGAAACCAGAATCTCATAAGCAAATAGAGCAGACCCTGATCAGACAGGTTCTACAGGATCTGGGTCAACTATATTTGTATAAAAAAGGCATATATACGGAGTGAAAGGTGAATTGATCTGTATTTTAAAGAATGGGGGATTGACATTTTGAATTGCTAATGTTGTACAAAAGATATGTAAAAACTGATCCAGTATCTATCAAATAGATTCAACACTTGATCTTGCTTGATCCCTTCCCTCATATAAATGCCTTTTCATGTACTTGCAAACAGAGCAGACCCTGATCAGACAGTTCCTATAGGAGCCGTCTGATCAGGGTCTACTCTGTTTGCTTTTGATATGATATAGATGTCACGTGATTCTATCGTTTGTGTCAATGCAAAACAAATCCCTTAGAACATTACATTTTAAAACTTCAGCTGATAAATATTCATTACATCATTATTTCTTACATGAATATTGAACAGGGAAAAGGTAACAAATTAATTATTCAAGCTACTTAATGCTTCAGTTGTATTACATATACAATGTAGTACTGGTGGTTACTGAAAGCCTTCCATAGTCTCCAGGATAAACATGCTTTATAGCTGATCATAACTTCGTGTGTCACTTGCTGTAAGCAGGATGAGCTTCTTTGTCATTTGTTTGTCTATCAATCTGTTTGGTCAGTCTGTCTGTCTGTCAATCTGTCTAGTCAGTTTTCATCTTCTCACTGTCTGTCAATCCAGCTGGTCAGTCTGTCTATCTGTCTCACTGCATATCTGTAAATCTGGTCAGTTTGTTTGTGTCTCACTGTCGGCCTGTCTCTTCATCTCTCAGTCTGTCTTGTCAGTATGTTCATCTGTCTCACTGTCTGGCTGCAACATCTGTCTGTTCTGTCAGGGCATCTCTCACTGTCTCTATCAGTCCATCTGTTTCACAGTCTGTCTGGTCTATCTGTGTCACTGTCTGTCTGCCAATCTGTCTGGTCAGTCTGTTTTTTGTGGACTTTTTTGTTTTTTGTGGACTTTTTATGCCCCCCTCCCTCCATCATTGCACATACATACTTCAAACTTGGCATGCATGTGCATCTTATGGACGCAAACATTTTTTTGGGTGACTTATTAAGGTTAAGGTCATATATCAAGGTCAAAGGTCAAATTTAGATTGACGATAATTTGTGCAACTTATGGAGGCAAACATTTATAGGGGTGACTTATTAAGGTCGAGGTCATACATCAAGGTCAAAGGTCCAATCGTGGGCATAGTGTTTCACAAACATCCTGTTTTCAATGAGTTATAGGCCTTTCAATACTTTTTACAGTACCATGCACATATATTCTTACTTATATATTCTTGTGCGCACACTGTCTCCAAAACCTCTGTCTGGAATAGGATGAAACTTCACAGGAGTTTTTAATGGCAAGCTTAATTTGCATCCTGTCAACAGATTTTTTTGCAGACTCGTTTTCGTTGTTTTTTTTTACAATATGGTGCACTTTTACAGTATCTTCAAAACTTCAGGTTGGATATAGGATGAAACATCACAGGTGTGATTAATAGCAAGTCTAGTTGTGCATGCTGTCTCATCAGGATCCTAATAGTTTGAGACGTTGAAACTTTTAGAAATGGAGTGGAAGAAACATGTTCTTTGAGAATAGAAAAAGACAGAAGTTACTTAATTTTCATAGTGGTATAAGTTGCTTTATATAAAGTATAGATTAAATTCCTCTTAAGTTTTAAGCACAGTATGTACAAAATTCTAATTATTGTCTTTTTTATTTTCAGGTCAAGGTCTAGGTCAAGGTCTAGGTCTAGGTCAAGGTCAAGATCAAGATCACGCTCAAGATTAGATGGGAAAAGGAAAATTGTTGACTATTGACTGATACAGACCTACACCAGGATTTGTTGTTTGTTCAGTGCGTGTTGACAAAACAAGTATTTGATTTTGTAAACTGTTTTTGCTCAACCAAAATGACGCAAAACGGCATTTAACCTATGATTGGACACTGAAAGAAAAGATCTGAATCCAGTAAAGTGTAGGCTAGAAGTTCTAGTGCTTAATTCTGTATTCCATAAATACACCTTTTAAAGCCTTTGCCAACAGAGTAGACCCATATTTTCATAAAAATGATGTTCTTTGGTGATAAATTTTGAAACAGTGTTTTTTTTTTAACCCTTTACTCCATAAATATTCCTTTCTACGCCTTTGCAATCAGAGAAGACCCAGATCAGACAGCTCCTATAGGAGCTGTCTGATCAGAGTCTGCTCTGTTTTCTTATGAAATTATATAGATATGATACTATAGTTTCTGCCATAGCCAAACATTCCCGTGTTCATGTGTCATTATAAACATTGAACTATTTAATATTCACAATGTCATTATTTCTTACATGGAGTAAAGGGTTAATAAATTATGATTTCTTACATGGAGTTAATATGCAGAAAGAGAGAAGCCAGTTTTAATTATTCAGCAGAATAAGGGTTAAGTGATTGTTGTGTGTGCAAAAATTGTCTGTGTCCTCAATTCTCACAATGTTCATTCAAGTTCTGTGAACAGAAATTACAATAAATATCAGTAAGTTTAGATCCTTATGAGATCATGAGTTATTTAGGGTCTTATTTGGATTCCAACTGCTCGATAGGTTATCACAATTCACACAATTCACCGCTTGTATACTAATTTAACTCATTACCTCATATTGATACCTTTTGATGCCTCTGTAAAATTCACTTTTTGGAACCATTGAGATCAATACAGCATTTGCTCCATAGGAGCAAATGCTGTATTTATCACAGTGGTTTCAAAAGTACACAATTCTAAATTTTTCCTTTTCTCTAGTAAATGCTCCTTTTTGGTAGATTTATTCAAAGAGGTTGGGTTTGAAAATAGCCTATTAGGGAATGGGTTAATGCAGTCTTATAGAGAATACTTTGCCATGTGTGGTCAATTAGAACCTGGACAAAAGCCGCTTTTAATTATTTTGCAAGGTGGACAAAACCCCCTGGAAGATATTGACAATGTTGACCAAATAAAAAACCCTTGATTTTTAACATAGCCACCAAAATCAGCCTTGTTCACATACTTAGTTGAGCAGTTTCTATCCAATTGTTACCAAACATGTTGAAAATGTTGGTGGTAAAATCTCGCCCAAGTTTAAACCAGCCAGATCGACCTTGAATAAAAAAAAAGAAGACAAATCAGCTTTGTCTGCTCTCTAATTTGAGTAGAATAATTATTGGCTATGCAATTTTCCCTCTAGCCCCTGTGACAGCATTATATGGGGCTCTTTCTGACAGAGCAGATGGCTCCTTTAGTAGCTGTCTGATCTGTGTCTACTCAGTTTGCAAAGGTGTAAAAATGCCTTTATATGAAGGAAAGAGTTTACCAATATCTCCATCAAAATCAGTTTTTGAAAAGGTACATAAAATTAATTTGGCCCATTGATTTGTATTGAGTTAGGACAGTATGGCATTTGACTGATCAGATTTGGAGTTGAACTCAAAATCTGGCCAATCATACACTTGATAATTTACTCAAACTCAAACAAAAGAAATATTGCCATTGGGCCTGATTTTTTATTTCATTAACCCTTTCCCTGTTCTATATTTAGTCCATATTTCAATACCTACTAAATATTCATTAACAAAATAGTTAAGGAAATATGGAAGGTGGAACATTGTAGACATTTTAGAAAGCAAAGAAACAGATCTATCAAATTCTATTAGCAAACAGAGCAGACCCTGATCAGACGGCTCCTCTAGGAGCCGTCTGATCTGGGTCTACTCTGTTTGCAAATGTGTGAAAACACGTTTATATGAGGGAAAGGGTTAAAGAATTAGATATAGGGTTCATCAGCTTTTCATACGTACTGCCATACACTTTCCTTGTTATTGTGTTGTGGAAACAAGAGGCTTGGCTAGCTACTGCATTTTCTTTAACCTTTAGCAAGTGGTACTGTTCTTGTTAGCAGAAAAATGTTGTCATCCATTTTTAGTCCCCCACTGCCTAGTGGGACTGTAGGTTGCACTCCGTCTGTTTGTCCTTTTGTCTGTCCTTCCTTCTGGAATGTGTCCAGTAGATATCTCCTCAACCACCTTGGTTTCTTGTGTTGGTGCAACTTGGGAATGTCTTGTATTTGTTTTAAGTTTAAAATGTTGAAACATGTCACATGCTGTATTCTCTTGCATCATCAGCCACCTTGAAAATGAATTAAGTGATCTGACTACATTGTATTGGGCCATTGATAAAAAGTTACCTTGCATCATTCATATATACTACTGGTATCTAATTATTCCCTATTTGTCCATATCCTACTCAAAGTGATGAATGTAGAACAGTTTCCAGTTTGTTTGACAATACTTGCTTGGTGAACAAAAGTTCTTCATCTTTTCTTAACCCTTTCCTCCATAAATACGCCTTTCTACGCCTCTAAAAGTCACCTGTTGAAACCATTGTGATAAATAGAGCATTTGCTCCTATAGGAGCAAATGCTCAATTTATCACAATGGTTTCAAACTACAAAATTCTTAAAAAAAAATCCTTTTAACTAGTTAATGCTCCTCTTGGGTAGATTTATTCAAAGTGGTTGGATCTAAAAATAGCCTATGGAGGAATGGGTTAAAGAACCTGATCAGTTTTATTTGAAATATTAAAAGATAATTATGTCATTAACAAATCTATGTTACAAGAAAGGAAACAGTTTTGTCAGTAACAAATCTATTCCATAAGAAAGAAACCAGTTATGTCAATAACAAATCTGTGTTATAAGTTATAAGAAAAAAAAATTTATGTCAGTAACAAATCTATTTTATAAGAAAGAAACCAGTTATGTCAGTAACAAATCTTTTATATATGTTTCTTATGTAAGTTCTTTGCTTTTTGATAATATTCACTAACTCGACAGTTTCATTAACCACTGTCTCTCAATACAATTCAATACTGATTTCCCCAAGAACCTTTACCCCTTCCTGTCTTGAGTAATGAAGAAGTGTTGTATATGTCTATGAGCTGGTTAGACCCTATGTCTTAGCACATGACCTTTGGGTGTCTGTGATGTTAATTTTTTATCCACACAAGTGCTGACACACTGAAATATGCGCCACTTATTCTGGTGATGCGACTTTTACGGTTTTCAAGATACAGTAAAACCCCTCTAATGCGACCACCAACTTTCATCCTGCATTAAGCAACCACCTGCTTATGAAGACAGCCATGATTGTTCATTAAGTGGTCGCATTAGCGGGACTTTACTGTACATTGACATTACAGAAGTTATCACCATGGTTTGTTCATGTGATTGACATACATTTTGTATTTGTTGTGTGTCTCAAACAGCACTGGTCAGTGTTATGGGCAGTATTTGTATATAGCTGTATGTAAGTTCATCCATGATAGGCTGAATAATTAACCCTTTCTCTGTTCAATATTCATGTAAGAAATAATGACATCGTGAATATTTATCAGCTGAAGTTTAATAATGTTAATTTTTCAAGGATTTTTTTTCCTTTGACAAAAACTGTATAATCAGATCTATATCATGTGAGAAGCAAACAGAGCAGACCCTAATTAGATGGCGTAATAGGGACTGTCTGATCTGGGTCTACTCTGAATGTAAATGCATTTATATGAAGGAAAGGGATAAAACTGCCTCCTGTCAGTCTGAATATCAGTCAAACAAAAACATTTATCAAAATTTATGACTGAAGAAAATGATTTTTATGACAAACAGTCCGGACCTTGATCAAAGGGCTGCCTCAGGAGGTCTTTGATATTGGTATATGTTTGCAATGGTCTTAACCCTTTCCTCCATAAATATGTCTTTCTACGCCTCTGTAATAGTCACTTCTTGAAACCATTGTGATAAATAGAGCATTTGCTCCATAGGAGCAAATGCTCTATTTATCACAATGGTTTCTATACTACACAATTGTAACATTTTCCTTTTCTCTAGTAAATGCTCCTTTTGGGTAGATTCATTCAAAGAGGTTGGGTCTAAAAATAGCCTATGGAGGAAAGGGTTAAGGGTTAAAGCAGCAATCTACTTCTACAGTTTTGAAGATACAACGTACATTGATGAAACTTGGTATAAGTATCACCATGAACTTTAGGTGTGTTGAACATGTTTTTTTGTGCATCTTAGATTGTACTGACCAGTGTTATTGACATTTGAATGTCCATGAATAATGCTGTATTTGTGTATATATATACATGTATGGACATGTTATTGTAGTTGCAAACTACATTGTACTTCTAAAGTTATTAACCCATTCCTCCATAGGCTATTTTTAGACCCAGCCTCTTTGAATGAATCTACCGAAAAGGAGCATTTTACTAGAGAAAAGGACAATTTTAGAATTTTGTAGTTTGAAACCATTGTGATAAATAGAGCATTTGCTCCTATAGGAGCAAAGGCTCTATTTATCACAATGGTTTCAAGAAGTGGTTATTACGGAGGCGTAGAAAGACGTATTTATGGAGGAACGGGTTAAAGATACACTAATGAAATTTGTCAGAGACTAGAGTATTACCATTGATGGTAGATGTGTGTAAGATTTTTTTCATGCATGTCAAATGAAGCTGGCCAGATCTTATAGGCCCTTGAACCTTTTTGTGTATGTAACTGTATGTAAATTTGTGCAGCAAACTGTTTCTACAGTTTTCAAGATGCTTAATGCTATCACTATGGATGGTAGATGTGTGTGACTGTGTGTGTATCAAACAATGCTTCCTATTATCAAATTTAGTATAATTTGTATATAGCTCAATGTCAGCAATCTTCTGACAGTTCAGCACCTAATACTGTGACAAAACCATATGTTTGGGTACGAATCACCTTCAATAATAGTTGTAGTTTAAACCCATTTTTATTCCCCCGCCTTTAGGCAACGGGGGCATTAAGTTTTACCCTTGTCCATCTGTCTCCGTATGTACGTCCGAAATTTTCGTCAAGGATTTCTTGGATTGTGTAAGGTGGAATGATTTGATATTTGGTCTGAAGCCTTTTCATAGTGAGTTGTAACGTGTCTCCCCTTTTCAGGTCCGTGGTCCATCTACTTCCTGTTTGCAGACACTTTGATTGAATTTTGGTGATTGTTTAATGGCTTGTGTAAGCTGCAATGATTTGATATTTGGTCTGAAGCATAGTCATAGTGAGTTGTACTGTGTCTCCCCTTTTCAGTACTGTCGTTCATCTACTTCCTGTTTGCCGGTGGGGGCATCTGTGTCCCATGGACACATTTTCTTTTCTTTCCATGAATAATCATTATATCTTACATGAATATTGAATATTCATGTAAGATATAATGGCATCATGAATACTAATTATTTTAGCCCTTTACTCCATAAATATGCTATTCTACACATTTGCAAGCAGAGTAGACCCAGATCAGACAACTCCTAAAGATGCTGTACGATCAGTGTCTGCATTGTTTGCTTAATAAATGATATAATAAAGTTTCTGCCATGGCCAAAATTGCCTTTGTCCATGTGCTATTAAAACAAATTTAATTAATATTCATGATGTCATTATTTTATACATGAATATTCATGTAGTAAAGGGTTATAATGGCACATGGACACAGGAAGTTTTGGCCATGGCAGAAACTGCATTATCGTATTTATATTATTTCAGAAGCAAATAGAGCAGACCCTGATCAGACGGCTCCTGTAGGAGCTGTCTGATCTTGGTCTTCTCTGTTTGCAAAGGTGTAGAAAGACGTATTTATGAGGTATAAGGTTAAAAAAGGAATATGTACTTCTGAGAGTGATTGCATCTAGTTCCTCCAGATAAGCTGCTACATTTCAAACGCTACACCGGAGTATGGTCTACCTTTAAAAATGTTATTTGGTCTATTCTGTTTACAAAGGCATAATAAAGTGGGATTATCAAGTGTATGGTTGTATAAACCTCTTTAAAGTATTGAAAGTTTTCTTTATATGCTTAGCTCTTTGATTAGTGTAGGGTTATGTGTTTTTGCTTTAACCCTTTCAGTGTGGGAAACGAGTCTCTAATGTCCTTTGCAAACAGTGCAGACTCAGATGAGTGGACTCCTAGAGATACCCTCTAATCAGGATCGGCATTATTTGTCATGTTAAACTTTAAAAAAACAACTGAGTATACACTTTAAGCTTGACCTGTTTGAATTTTGGAATAGTCCATATAAAAATTCAGCATTGAAAGGGTTAATTTACATGCTTATTTATAGATACTTAACCCGTATCTCCATAAATATGCCTTTCTACGCCTCTTTAAAAGTCACTTCTTGAAACCATTGTGATAAATAGAGCATTTGCTCCTATAGGAGCAAATGCTCTATTTATCACAATGGTTTCAAACTAAAAAATTCTAAAAAAATTCCTTTTCTCTAGTTAATGCTCCTTTTCGGTAGATTTATTCAACGAGGTTGTATCTAAAAATAGCCTATGAGGTAATGGATTAATGTACAGGTACGTGCTTATTTATACTTATTAAAGGTAAAGGTGATTGTAACTTAACCATTTTCTTCTCAGCATTTGTTACTTTCAATTTTAATCTGTATAAATTGTTGTCTGCCATAATTCTTTTCAAAAATCAGTGTATGATGGTATCTCATTATTCCATTACCTCATAGACTATATTTAGACCTTGCCTCTTTGAATAAATCTACCGAAAAGGGGCATTTACAAGCAAAAAGGTTAATCTTAAATTTGAGTAGTGTTGAAACCATTGTGATAAATAGAGCAATTGCTCCTATGGAGCAAATGCTTTATTTATCGCAATGGTTTCAAAATGTGACTTTTACAGAGGTGTCAATATGAGGGAATGGGTTACGACTTCTCATTTGGATCCAATCTGTTTGCATAGTTTATCACAAACTGCCTACTAGTGTGCAAAGAATACGAACCATGCATTAAGTTTTTACTCCATGAATACATGCTTTTGCAAACCGAGTACAGATGGCTCCTACAGGAGCCATCTGATCAGGGTCTGCTCTGTTTACTTACGGAATACAATAGTTTCTACTTTGGCAAATATTCATGTGTTAGTATACAATTTTTAAACTTAATCTAATTAGCATTGATGATGTCATCATATCTTTTTTTAATATTCATGGATATAAAAGTACACGTATGTGAATACAACACTATAGATTGTTTGCACTACTGATTAGCGCAGAAAGGCTGGATTAGAAGGCTGCCACTGTTTATTCAGTATTACTTTCTTTCTTTTGGGGGTGAATATTTAAATTGTTATTGTCCTGTAGGAACCATCTGATCACCTGATCTTGTGACTAAAGGGGCGTTACTCCAGTGTCATCTTATTGCAAGTTGTGCCGCTGTGACTGCTGTTTACTGTTGCATACTTTCTAAACTGTTTGCATATTAGCAGTGAATTTATGATAACCTTCTCAAACAGTTTGGATCCAGATGAGATTGTAATTCAGATTCTTATCAGGATCCAGCCTATTTGACACAATAATTTTTAAGAGAAATGGAAGAAAATTTAACTTTGGAAAATGTAGCAGACAACTATTTTTGCAAATGATTAGAGATAAACCTTTGCTCCATGAATATTCATGTAAGGAAAAAATGACATCACAAATATTAATTAGTTTAATTTTCTTTAGCCCATTCCCTCATATTGACGACTCTGTAAAAGTCACTTTGTGAAACCATTGTGATAGATAGAGCATTTGCTCCTATAGGAGCAAATGCTCTATTTATCACAATGGTTTCAAACTACAAAATTCTAAAAAAAATCCTTTTCTCTAGTTAATGCTCCTTTTCAGTAGATTTATTCAAAGAGGTTGTATCTAAAAATAGGCTGTGAGGTATAATGGGTTAATGATTCATGGACACAAGGATGTTTGGCCATGGCTGAAACTGTAGAATCATATTTATATTAGTTCATAAACAAACAGAGCAGACTCTGGTCAGACAGCTCCTATAGAGGCTATCTGATCTGAGTCTACTCTGTTTACAATGGCGTAGAAAGGTGTATTTTTGGAGTAAAGGGTTTAAATAGTTATTAGAGCTGTCATTTATGTGTTTTAGTCACGCATTGGGTCTTGGCTATTTAGATTAGATACAAATTAAAACTGTATACAAGGTCTATATAAGAGGTTTCACTGTGTTGTCCATATTTTTATGCTAAAACCTGTTAAATTGGTATCTTGTATTTACTTTAGTAGCAGTATTTACCTCTGAAGTGATAGAAGAGGTATGTAAATTAAATAAATGAATTTAGAAATTTATGTGTTGTGTTTCTTAACATCTAACCTTAAGTTAGTCATCACTTGAAATAAACAAATAAATAAAATATAGTGGATAAAGATACATCATCATGTTATAAATTAGGGATCTGTCTTACGAAAGATCTTTGAACAAAATTTATTTTTACTGGTACCTTTCCCCTCATATAAACGCTTTTTCAAGCCTTTGCAAACAGAGTATACCCAAATGAGACAACTCCTATAGGAACCGTCTGATCAGGATTTGCTCTGTTTGCTCATGAAACTATTATAGATCCAACTCTAGAGTTTCCATCAATACCCAAAATACCTGTGTGCATATGCCTTTATAAAAATTCAGCTAATAAACAATCATGAGGTCGTTATTTCTTACAGGAATATGCAACAGGGAAAGGGCTATCTTATGGCCATCACTATTACTTGCATAGCTGAAATAATTGTACATTCTAGGATACAACACTTAACCCATTGCCTCATAGTGACGCATTTTGACACCTCTGTAAAAGTCACATTTTGAAACCATTGTGATAAATAGAGCATTTGCTCCTTTGGAGCAAATGCTCTATTTATCACAATGGTTTCAAAACTACACAATTCTAAAAAAAATCTTTTCTCTAGTAAATGCTCCTTTTCGGTAGATTTATTCAAAGAGGTTGGGTCAGAAAATAGCCTATTGAGGAAAGGGTTAAATGAATATGCAACAGGGAAAGGGCTATCTTATGTCCATCACTATTACTTGCATAACCGAAATAATTGTACATTCTAGCATACAACAATTAACCCATTGCCTCATAAGCTATTTTTAGATCCAACCACTTTGAATAAATCTACCGAAAAGGAGCATTAACTAGAGAAAAGGAATTTTTTTAGAATTTTGTAGTTTTCCTATAGGAGCAAATGCTCTATTTATCACAATGGTTTCATTAACCCTTTCCTCCATAGGCTATTTTTAGACCCAACCTCTTTGAATAAATCTACCGAAAAGGAGCATTAACTAGGGAAAAGGAAAATTTTAGAATTTTGTAGTTTGAAACCATTGTGATAAATAGAGCATTTGCTCCTTCAGAAGCAAATGCTCTATTTATCACAATGGTTTCACTAAGTGACTTTTACAGAGGCGTAGAAAGGCGTATTTATGATGGAAAGGGTTAAGGATAACTTCCTTCAACAGAAAGCATTGCACTAACAGACAATGATTGAAACTTTCAGTTACGATGGTTGCATGTTAGAACTGCAATAATTTCAGTCTCTGGATCTTTCAAAAAACAGGTCCAAGGTTTTGTAATGGAATACTGGTTGTAAGATTTGCAATATTTTTCTGATGGATAAGTGTAGGGTTAGTCAGGTATCGGCAATATTTTTCCAGACATTTTGAGCCAGGAAATAACTGTATATTATTCAAGTAATTATTTCGTTAACTGGTACACAATTTCCAGCTGATTTGATTGGACAAACCATAAACAACATTCCAATAAGAAGTCTGACTATCAGTTATCAGTTTTCTCCTGTTAGCTAACATGTCCTTGAATGGTCATTATCTGATGGAATTCAATACCCCACTCAGGACTTTGTCCCCTCGGCTTCATCTCTGACAGATCAGATTAGCCAGGCTTTGATAGATCCTTTCTCTCTTGCATAAATGACAGACCAGAAAGCATGGGCTGGCCTCTCCGAAATTGAAAATCTGACAAAGTGTCATTTCTTTTGCTGACCCATTTGTCTTTTGTAGAAGTTTAACCTTTAGCTTGCTCAAGAAACACCTCAAACAATCACAACCATTTCTTTTGTTTGTCTATTACAAGTTATATTCTATTTCATTACATAAACACAAGCAGAATGTACAACTGTGGATGCTAATGTGATGCCTAGTTACTTACTCCTCAGATCCAAACCTTTGTAACTAGCATTTCCAATTTGAGAGGAGACTGCTTAATGTTAAAAAGATCACAGCTTGTGTTATTAATAATAAGAGGGCTACTCATACGCAACTGTTTCATCAAGCTTATCTCTGGTTCCATTTTCTGTCTCAGTCACCCAAGACAGTTCTGGCCAGAGGATTTTTATTTCTCATCAACTCTGTAACTGGGAGATGTTTTTTCCCCAAGAAAACAGTCCGTCAGTTAAAACTATTATAATAATTATTAACCCTTTCAGTGTAGGAATCGAGTCACTAATGTCCTTTGCAAACAGTGTAGATCCAAATGAAAGGGCTCCTCTATGAGCCCTCTCATCAGGGTCTGCATTCTTTGTCATGTTGCACTTTTCTTAGAAATATTCATGGTAAGTTCAACCTGTTTGGATGTTGGAATAGACCATTTGAAAAATCAGCGCTGAAAGGGTTAAAATTTACTTCATACATACACCTTTCTACGCCTTTGCAAACATAGTAGACCCATATCAGACTGCTGCTATAGGAGATGTCTGATCAGGGTATGCTCTTTTTGCCTATGGAATACTATAGATCTGATTCTACAGTTTCTGCGTTGGCAAAACTTATATGTATTGACCTTTTACTCCATGAATATTCATGCAGGAAATAACGATATAATGAATATTACATATAGGAGCCGTCTGATCTGGGTCTACTCTGTTTGCAAATGCGTGAAATACGTTTTATTTGAAGGAAAGGGTTAAATATTAATCTAATTAATATTCACGTTGTCACCATGCCTTTTTATACGCACGTTTGAAAAAACAGGACTTATGGAATGGCACTGCCTGTCTGTCCGTCTGTAACATCTCTAACTCAAGTTCAGCTTGGTGGATCCTTCTCAAATTTTACCACAATATTTATCTGGATATGCTACAGTAGCATGGGTGTGTCCCGGTACGTAGGTCTCACAATTGGACTTAGAATTTCCATTTAACAAAAATGTTAACCTGTCTGTTTGTCTGTAACATCTCTAAATCAAGTTCTGCTAGGTGGATCCTTCTCAAATTTCACCATAATGCTACAGTAGCATGGAAGTATCCAAGGTCAAGGTCACACAATTGGACTTAGAATTTGTAAATATGTTAACCTCAATTTTTCTGTCTGAAACATCTCTAACTCAAATTCTGCTTAGTGGATCCTTCTCAATTTTCACCACAAATGTTTATCTGGACATGCTACAACAGCAATTTGCATGTCCCGTTACATATATCCAAGGTCAAGGTCGCACAAGTGGACTTAGAATTTGCATTTAGCATTTGCATTCAGCAAATATGTTAAATCTCAATTTATGATGAACAAGGCCTTGATGGGCATATATTGTGCCACCTGGCACTCTTGTTTAAATATTCATGGAGTAAAGGATTAAGCATTGTTTTTAGATTGTCTGATTTTTTAAGAAAATAATATGAGCTACTGTCATCCATGCTGTCATCGTTGTCGTCTGGTGAGTGAGTTGGGTTTTACGTCCGACTAACAGTATTTCAGTTATTTGCAGACGGCACCCGCATGAGACAAGTTATAGTGCTGCCTCACTGGAATACCCCTGCCGCAGGTACATGGCAAGGGCACCCCACCCAGTCACATTATCCTGACACCGGGCCGACCAGTCCTAGAACTACACCTTTAATGTCGAGCGTAGACAAGGGAGCTACTAGTACCAACTTTTAACGACTTTTGGTCTGTCGCGGCCGGGGATCGAACCCACGACCTTCCGTACCGCAGGCGGACGCTCTACCACTGAGCCACGCGGCCGGTCGTTGTCGTCTGGAAACGTTGGCTATTACTTCTTTATTATTCATGCAAATCTTATGAAACTTCACACACTTATTCAATATCACAAGGGCTACAATCAAACAGATGAGCATTGGCATCAGCATGTGATGCTCTTATTATTATAAGCAGTAAGTTCTCTGTATGTTATCTCTTTAGTGTGGTTAACCAGGTTTTCAACTAAAAACCTGGTTATTAAATTGCTGTAGGGAGGATGTGCGGCGTCAAACAGGTTGTTTCTGGTTGATAAGTTTAGTTTGGATTGACCGATTTAGACCAAACTTGGTATGTAGGTAGCTTTCATAAAGACCTAGCTTGGGATTGTATATGGAGGTTCTCAGGTCAAGGCCACTATTTCTAAAATTAGAAAAACTGTTTCCGGTCAATAACTTAAGTTTGGATTGACCTATTCTGACCAAACTTTGTATTTAGCGAGCTAACATGAAGACCTAGCTTGGGATTGTATTTTGGGGATCTTGGGTCAAGGTCACTGTCACTAAAATTAGAAAAACAGTTTCCAGTCAATAACTGGTTTGGATTGACCGATTTTGACCAAACTTTGTAATGAGCAAGCTTTTATGAAGACCTAGCTAGGGATTGTATTTTTGGGTTCTCGGGCCAAGGTCACTGTTACTAAAAATAGAAAAATGGTTTCTGCAGAATAACTTCAGATTGGGTTTTGATCAAATCCAGATGAGATGCCGAGTTACTCAGTGTCTCATCTGGATCCAAACTGCTTGTGCATGCAGTAGTCATCACAAATTCGCAACAGTTAGAAACTTGGCATTTGTATTGCATGTTTCGTCTCCATCATTTTTGTATGCATACCCGTACATATGTATTGGGCTTCATGCACACTGCATTCATTTCTTCCATTAACTGATATGCAATATGCCTAGTGTCACTTTCCCCAAATTTGTAGGCTGTTAATAAAATAATTTGGTAAAACTTTGAAAACCTGGTTTCGTGGCATTGCTGCGTTTCTTGTTATGTTTTCCCAATTTATAATGGGGAGACATATTGTTTTTGGTCGAGTCTGTCTGTCACACTCATGTCCGCTCCATATCTCTCACAAATATAGCAGGATTTCAAAATGCTTTGGCCCAATTGTTCATCTCAAGACGATGCGGAGAACATTCGATTCAGGCATGGGAGTCGAAGGTCAAGGTCACAATTCAAGGTCAAATGTTTTTAGCCACAACCTTCGTGTCTTAAACCCTTGGGAGGATTTCAAAACGCTGTGGCACAAATGTCCTCCATAACAAGCCGATGTGCAGACAGCAGGATTCAGACACATTGGTCAAAGGTCAATGTCACAGTTCAAGGTCAAATGTATTTATGTCTCCCTCCCCCCTTTAGGGGGGGGAGACATTGATGTTGTGCTTTCTGTCCGTCCGTCCGTCCGTCTGTCTGTCTGTCTGTTAAAATTCTTGCGCAGCTAACTCCTCCTACACTGTTAGAGGGATTTCCTTCAAACTTTTACATATGAAGCAGCTATATGTGAGGATTGTCATGTGGTTCGGAATTTTGGCTGCAACAATTTTGACAGAAGTTATGGCCCTTTGTAGTTTTTCCTTATATAGAATATATAGCGAAAAAATATTGTGCAGCTAACTCCTCCTACACTATTTGAGGGATTTACTTCAAACTTTTACATATGAACCAGCTATATGTGAGGATGGTCATGTGGTTTGGAATTTTGGCTGCAACAATTTTGACAGAAGTTATGGCCCTTTGTAGTTTTTCCTTATAGCGAAAAAATCTTGTGCAGCTAACTCCTTCAACACTATTTTCCTTATATAGAATATATAGCGAAACAATCTTGTGTGATCCAACACGATTTTCCTTGTATAGAATATATAGCGAAAAGATCTTGTACAGCTAACTCCTCCTACACTATTTGAGGGATTTACTTCAAACTTTTACATATGAACCAGCTATATGTGAGGATGGTCAGGTGGTTTGGAATTTCGGCTGCAACAATTTTGACAGAAGTTATGACCCTTTGGAGTTTTTCCTTATATAGAGTAATAGCCAAAAAAGTCTTGTGCAGCTAACTCCTCCTATACTAATTTGACATATGAATTTATTCCTCTTATGGGTGCCAGGGTAGAGGGTGCCAGGGGGTGAATTCATTCCTCTTATGGGGGCGGGGTACCGGGGGGGAGACATGTGTTTTTCTCAAAAACAAACTCTAGTTAGCCTTAATTTTTATGTCTGCTCTACATCTGTATAACTCTTGGACGGATTCCAAAATGCTGTGGCACAAATGTTCTCCTTAACTGCGGTGGTCTAGTGGTAACACGCTCGACTACCAGTCCGGGGTTCAAATCACGGTCCCACCCGGAAATTTCAGAGACGCTTTCCAGTGTCTCCCACCCGCACCTCCTCTCTACCCAGAGGTTAAAATGGGTACCTGTGAGGGTCGCTAGCCGTTACTGCGGCTGCATGATTGCGCCATATGTTAACCATAGGGGCCTGGACCGCTTCATTGGGGTCTATATGTACTATATAATAACGTTATTATATAGTACATGTAGTCCCCCATGAAGCGGTCAAGATCCCTGTGATGTTTATAAACAGTGCTCAATCTTGTAGGCGAATGACTGAATGACCAGGGGAGTAAATGTACAGTCATCTGAGCGGTCCTTCAGACTGAAAGTAGACTATAACTAGGTACCTTACTTAACAAGCTGATGTGCAGTCAGCAGAATTTAGGCACATGGATCAAAGGTCAAAGTCACAATTCAAGGTTAAATTTTCACACTTTCTTTTCTGGACGATAACTCCTATATTGCTGATGTCATTGGATTAAAACTTCATACATGGAAACGCATGACAAGATGAAGTATCATGTACAAGGGCTTTAACTCTGACTTCAGTACTTTTGGAGTTACATGTATTGCCCTTTGTTACATTTTTCTGTCCTATCAATAACTCCAGTTCTACTGATGCTATTGGAATGACATTTTATTTATGGAAAGAGCATGGTGGAAGGAAGTGTTATGCACAAGTTTCACAACTCTGGCTTCAATAATATTGGAGTTATTGCCCACGATTTTCTGCAGAGTTATGGGACTTTAACAATTTTACATGGAAAATTTGGTCCCCAGGGTTTCTCCAAAACCTTTGAATATTCATTAAATTTCATAGGATTGATTAGCATTATGCCTAGTTGTGCATAACTTATTCCTGCTCCGGTTTGATGATTTTCTGCAGAGTTACGGGACTTTGAAATTTTTACATAGAAAATTTTGTCGGCGCAGTTTCTCCAAAACATTTGATTGATTGTTCATGAAACCTTAATAGGATTTATCAGCACCATGGCTAGATATGCATGTCTTATTCCTGTTCCTGTTTGATGATTTTCTGCAGAGATATGGGACTTTGAAATTTTGATATGGAAAATTTTGTCCATATCATGTTTCTCCCAAATCTTTGGTCGGATATTCATGAAACTTCATAGGCTTGATCAGCACTATGCCTAGTTATGCATGATTTATTCCTTTTCCAGTTCGATGATTCGAGTTATGGGACTTTGGAAAAGTTTGTCCACACACTGGGGGAATGGGGGGGGGGGGGGGGGACATCAGTTTTCGTATCAAAACCAGTTCTAGTTCATTTATATCTTACTGAGATTATCGCAGTTGTTAACCCTTTCCCCGATACAAGTGTCTTTTCTTCCCCTTGCAAACAGAATAGACCAAGATCACCTGTAGGGGCTGTCTGATCAGTCTATTCTGTTTACTTATGGAATGAATGGAAGGAAGAATATCTTTGAGAATTGTAGCAGATGACAAAGTAAACATTCAAAGGGTTAACCCTTTACTCCATGAATATTTATGTAACAAATTATGACATCATGAATATTAATTAGATTGTTAAACAAGCGCATGAACACAAGAATGTTTGGCCATGGTGAAAACTGTAGAATCATATCTATATAATATTACAAGCAAAAAGAACAGAACCTGATCAGACGGCTCCAATAGGAGACATCTACTGTCTTATCTGGGTCTGTTTGCTAAGACATCTTTAAGTGAGAATGGGTTGAGTGACCTTATATTGATTGGACACAGGATTCTTAAAAAGCAGTTGGTTGCTTAATACAGGGCAAAAGTAATGCAGAAAGCTCCTATAGGAGCTTTCTGCATTACTTTTGACCTGTATTAAGCTACCACCTGCCTTACAGACCCATAACTAGACCTCTTATTGATGGTCTATTAACCCTTTCCCTCATATATACATCTTTTCACACCTTTACCAACAGAATGGACCCAGCTCAGACAGCTTCTGTACAAGCCGTCTGATCACGGTCTGCTCTGTTTGCTTATGAAATATATTTGACTAAAAAATATAAACAAGAGGGCCAGAATGGCCCTGAAGCGCTCACCAGACAATCAGAGGAGAAGATTTTCAAAGTTTTAACTATATGTTTCTATAGAAAACTAGCCTGCCCTGGGGCTGGGCTAATTTTGACCCAAGAGGCACAATTTATATAATTTTTGTAGAGGACCTGGACATGATGCTAAGTGCCAAATATAAAAGCTGAGAGCCTTCCAGTTTCAGAGAAGGAAGATTTTCAAAGATTTCACTATTTGTTTCTATTGAAAACTGCCCAACCCTGGGGCGAGGCTAATTTTGACCCAAAGGGCCATAATTCATATAACTTTTGTAGAGCACCTGAACATGATGCTCTGTGACAAATATGAAAGCTGAGAGCCTTCCAGTTTCAGAGAAGAAGATTTTCAAAGATTTCTCTATTTGTTTCTATTGAACACTGCCCACCCCTGGGGCGGGGCCAATTTTGACCCCAGGGCCATAATTTATAAAACCTTTGTAGAGGACTTGAACATGATGCTCTGTGCCAAATATGAAAGCTGAGAGCCTTCCAGTTTCAGAGAAGATTTTCAAAGATTTCACTATTTGTTTCTATTGAAAACTGCCCACCCCTGGGGCGGGGCCAATTTTGACTCCAGGGCCATAATTCATATAACTTTTGTAGAGGACCTGAACATGATGCTTTGTGCCAAATATGAGAGCTGAGAGCCTTCCAGTTTAAGAGAAGAAGATTTTAAAAGATTTCACTATTTGTTTCTATTGAAAACTGCCCACCCCTGGGGCGGGGCCAATTTTGACCCCTGGACCATAATTTATACAACTTTTGTAGAGGACCTGAACATGATGCTATGTGCCAAATATGAAAGCTGAGAACCTTCTGGTTTCAGAGGAGAAGATTTTCAAAGTTTTACTATATGTTTCTTTTGAAAACTGCCCACCCCTGGGGCGGGGCCAATTTTGACCCCAGGGCCATAATTTATATAACTTTTGTAGAGGACCTAAAGATGATACTTTGTGCCAAAGATGAATGCTGAGAACTGTAGATTCAGAGGAGAAGATTTTTAAAGGTTCAAATTGTTGACAACTGACGACGCACGACGGACATCAGGCAATCACAAAAGCTCAACCTGAGCACTTTGTGCTCTGGTGAGCTAAAAATAAATCCATTGTATAGTGTGGCATTATAAAAATTCAACGAATAAATATTTATGATGTCATTATTTCTTAAATGAATATTCAACAAGAAAAGGGTCAATACAGGTCTTAGTGTAACACCAAAACCATGTAGTGAGTTTTGTTAGCACTGGATACCAGAGGGAAATAAAAGAGACACAACAATGTCATCCAAGACAAAATATTTATTCATTTACATGTACTTGGTACCTGCTGGTGAACTTACACACACAAACAGTATAAATACATAAAAGCTCAACTAGTAAAAAGTTCCGATGCATTCCATGCATCCACCGAAATAAATAAAGGCACGGAGCGGACTTGTTGGCCAAGTGTTGTACGGCCTTGATCTCCATATTAACACACTGTTCCAAATAACATAAAAATGAAACAATTGCTGTCTCCAACTCCATTTTGTATTATTTCATTAAAATGTTCAAAACTTTGATATTGAAAAAGACTTCAGTTTTCACTGATTGAATTTTTTTCTCCATAAAGTAATTCTTGGAAGAATTTCACTTTAAATTTTCAATCCAAATGTTTTAATCATTCAGTAATTGATAATAATCATATCTAACCCTTTCAATACTGAATTGTCACAGTGCAATAACCCATCAGTTTTTAGCAATAGAGTGCACTCAGTATTAAATGCTTTAACTTGCAAGAGGATTTTGAATGACAAACAGTGCAGACCCTGATCAGAGGGCTCCTCTAGGAGCCCTCTGATCTGGGTCTACACTGTTTGCAAATGACTGCATGTGTGTCCGATATTCAAAGGGTTAATCCTAGCTGTTGCATTTTGCTGATTTTCATTACAAAATGAAATGTTGTATTCAATAAGTCTAAATAACATGCATTCTTTTTCTTTGCCTAGAATATCAAATTCGATCATTGTCAAAAAGTTATTTAAAAAATGTGTCATGATGCAAAAGAATAATGGAAAGTATGTCTTAACAAAAATATGTGAAACTAACTTTTGGGATATAATTCCTCGGTAATATTTCTCTTTTCTTGCACAACATCAGAATCACAGATTAGTACTTTATAAGAATGTGTCATTCTTTAAACAGCTGTTAATGCACTGACCAAGTTTTGGAAAAAATATCAGAACTGACACAAGATTGTTTGCTTTAACTGGTAAATATGCATATTTACACATTTGCAAATGGAGTAGACCCAGATCAGAAAGCTCTTGTAAGAGCTGTCTGATCAGGGTCTGCTCTGTTTGCATGCTTATAGAATAATACAGATCTGATTTTATAGTCTCTGTCATGGTCAACGTTCCCTTGTGCATATGCCATTATAGAAATCCAACTAATTAACCCATTCCCACATAGGCTATTTTTAGATCCAACCTCTTTCACTAAATCTACCAAAAAGGAGCATTTACTAGAGAAAAGGAATTCTTCAGAATTGTGTAGTTTTGAAACCGTTGTGATAAATAGAGCATTTGCTCCTGTGGAGCAAATGCTCTATATATCACAATTGTTTCACAAAGTGACTTTTACAGAAGCGTCAATATGTGGGAATGGATTAATATTCGTAGGCAATATTTTGTACATGAATCTTTATTAAGTAAAGGGTTAATTTCATGTAATCCCTTCAAGCTATTTTATTTTTTGGCTTCAAATCAAAGGAGACATTTCACAAGGGAAAATAGCATTCAGATAATGTAAACAGTGTAGACCCTGATCAGCCCCCGAATTAAGAATATGAAATTTAATTAGGATCTGCATCGATAGTCTCTAGTTTTCCACAGAGGTCACTTACAGCTGTTTAAAGAACATGGAGAACTCCTGGTATCATCGCTCTATGCACGAAAAAGAAAAAAAAATGTAAAAATAAGATCTATAAAGTAGTTACCAAATCATAATGGCACTATTAATGGCTAATCCTGGCAGGTAACTGGTAGATAGAAGGTCACATCCAAAACTAGAACAAAGGATATTGTCAATCACCGGGTCGTCACGTACCCCTCAGATTTAAGTAAAATTGTACACGTAACTAGATTTGTGGAAACCACAAAGACAACCATCCTAGGTTCTTTGGAAGAATTCCATTTCAAACACAAGCAAAACACTAACATGATGTATTGCTTTGATTCTGTCAAATATGTCAGCTATGATGCTAATATTACAAATGACACCCATTCGGAAGCCAGAGAAAGAAATATTTTCTCAGAAAGGAATGATTAAATACAGAAAAAAAGACTTCTGTCCATTTAATCTCACACTTAAGTTCTATATATGGCACAAAAACGACAGACATGAAAACGTGTCTGTGCTCTCTATTCTGACAAGCAATGTCATTGGTCGCTTGGTTTGAAGGACAGCCCTATTATGCAAATTAATGTGACCTGATATCTACACAGTCTGCCCACTAGGTGTCACTCAAGTATCTCACTTAGCACTTTCATGCATACATAATGTGAGAGGAAGGAAAAATATAACACCGATAAAAATGAAGCACAAATCAGAGGAAAATATGTTTGACCCTTTCATCCATCAAGAGAAATGCAGATGTGAAACAATGGCGTATAACTAAAATAAGTGACTTATATCCTCTAGATTTTAGAAATTAAATTTCATTACTATTCTTAATCTTACATTTACTCAAAGAAATCAAATCTCATAGTACAAGTCTTCAATTTCTTGACAAAACCACAAATAATTATTGAGCTATTCATTATGTTGATTGGATCAAAACTGTTCGAATAAGTTAACAACAATATCCCTTTAGATCTCGACACCTTTGCAAACAGAGTAGACCTGGATCATATGGCTCTTGAAGGAGTTGTCTGATCAGGGTTTGCTGTTTGCTTTTGAATGATATAGATCTAATTCCTTAGATTTTGTCGTGTTAAAAATTCCCTTTTTCGTAATGCTTTATAATAACTCGGCTAATTCAAATTCATGATGTTATTATTTCTTACATGAATAATTATCAGGTAAAGGGTTAACCCTTTACCCAATAGCCTGTTTCTAGTTTTGAAGACATATGACCACTTAAAGCAGGTTGAAAGTAAAGCAGAATGCGCCTTAAGGCGCATTCTGCTTTACTTTCAGCCTGCTTTAAGCTACCACCTACTAGGATATAGAAAATATTTATTATGCAATATGTTCATGACTGTATGAATTTGAACTATTTTCTTCAGCGGAGGAATAAATCAAACACGCTAAAAGCCGCTTCTATCAGGTAAAGGGTTAAATAATTCTTGTTAAGAATCTTAACAGTTCTTCATTCTTAAGTGTTCTATAAGACTTGTCATATAAACTGCTGGTTTAAGATATATCAGTCAGGAAATTTACTACAGAAAGATCTGTTTCTAACAAATTCGGCTAAAAGTTCAGGTTTTTCCGAACACTCAATGTGAGGACAAAAAAAACCCCCAGTTATAATCACACAGTGTGATTCACACCTGCAAAGCTCTTGACTGGATTGCCGGCCTGAGTATACACAAGACAAGATGTAAATAGATCGGCATAACAATGACTCTAACCCAACACACACACACCTCCCTCATTTCATATACAATAAAACCTTGCTATAACGACCACTAAATTACATCAAGTATTTTGCGTTAAGGCAGGTGGATGCTTAAAGCAAGGTGAAAGTAAAACAGAACATTCTGTTTTACTTTCACCTTGCTTTAAGCAACCACCTGCCCAAAATACCAACTAATTAACATAATTTAGTGGTCATTGTAGAGTGGTTTTAGGATACACCGTAATTCCTGTATCGAATGAGTCTCTATATAATGGCATAAAGTACAGATCTTAAGTAACTTAAACATGAATCCAACTGGATGCAATGATACATATGGCACATATACAATACAATCTATACATACGCCCACTCACTCGCATACACACAAACAGCACTAACCCTTTAAACAACAGTAGTACCTCTTTTAACCCTTTACTCTATAAATACCCCTTTTTACGCCTTTGCAAACAGAGTAGACCCAGATCAGATGGATTCTATAGGAGCTGTTTGATCAGGGTCTGCTCTGTTTGCTTATGATAGATAATATAGATACGATTCTACAGTTTATGCCGTTGCCAAATATTCCTGTGTCCATGACTTGTGTTGTAGCAAATTAATGTACGGTAATTAATATTCATGACACCATTATATCTTACATGAATATTCATGGAGGAAAGGGTTAACCAATCACTTTGTGAATAGACAAGGAGGTCTTTAACCCTTTCCCTGTTGAATATTCATTAATATTAATGACCTCAAGAATATTTATTAGCTGAATTTTCATAATGGTATAATTACTGTATGTATACAGTATTTTTTGGTATTAATAGAAACTGTAAAGTCAGATCAATTATAATTTCATAAGCAAGCAGAGCAGACACTGATCAGACGGCTCCTACAGGAGACATCTGATCTGGATTATTCCGTTTGCAAAGACATGAAAAGGTGTTTATATGAGGACAGGATTAAGAGTAAGCGACATCGCAACTCTTTACTCCATACATATGCCTTTTGCTTTTGTAAACAGAGTAGACCCAGATCAGGCAGCTCCTATACAAGCCATCTGATAAGGGTCTGCTCTGAAAATGCAAATGATATGATACAGAACTGATTCTGCAGTTCCTGTCTTGTAAAAAAATATATTTGTCATAGTGCCATTGTTAAGATTCTGTTAATTAATATTCATGATGTTCTCATTTTTGTCTGAATATTCATGGAGTAAAGGGTTAAAGACTAACAATGACACTTTGATGAGTGATCACTTTAGTGAGGTTTTACTGTTGGCCAGTATAGGCAAAATCTGAAATTTTGAAAATCTACATTTTACATCAATTTCAAAACCGAATTTGACATCTCTATTGTCAGTTATCGGTTTAAATATTTGATTAATCATATTTCATAATTTACAGCTAAAGTTTTACAGATTCACAACTGTCATCATTTGAAAGTTTTAGTCATTTTAACCTATCACAAAGTCTGAAAATATGACCTCAATCTGAGTAAGGGCCAGTCAGGAGCATGATCTATCATGAATTTTCTAAGAATCAATGGGCTGAAACTTCTGAAAGAATATGACCTATTCCTATGCCACACATGCCAAAATATTATCAATATACAGTAAAACCCCTCTATTGCAACCACCTGAAGGAGGCAAAATTATAGGTCTTTACCGTTTACTATATAAATACACCTTTGCAAACAGAGTAGACCCAGATCAGATGACTCCAGTAGGAGCCATCTGATCAGGGTCTGCTCTGTTTGCTTACGGTATAATACAGATATGAATCCACAGTTTCTGCCATGACAAAATTTTCCTGTGTTCATATACCATTATAAAAATGAATCTAATTACATGATTGTAATATCCATGATATTATTATACTTTGTTCTGCATTAAGTAACCACGTGCTTAGGAAGACACCCACTGCTATCAATTAAGTGGTCATTTTACTGGGGTTCTACTGTACATCAATATTTACTTTACTCCATGAATATTCATGGAAGAAGTAATGACATCATGAATATTAATTAGATTGTTATAATAGCACTTGGATACAGAAATTGTTGGCAATGGCAAAAAACTGTAGAATCATATCTATATCATAAACAAACAGAGCAGACCCTGATCAAATGACTCCTACAGGAGCCATCTGATCTGGGTATACTCAGTTTGCAATTGCATGAAACGTGTGAATGTGGAGTAAAGGGTATAAAAAATGGGAAAATTCGAGGGCTTGGTGCAAAACTATTGTAACTCCTTCACTTTTTGACTTGAAGCAGATGGCAATCATTGCCGGCAATAGTTACTTAGTTTGCAAGAGTAATTATCAATTATAATTTGTTGCTAAAAATTTAAAAGGCAGCATAAATGCATGCTTAGTCTTCGCATCCTTAAAATAAGTTAGATGTTATTTGTAAACAGTGTGGACATAGATCATAAAACTGCTGGAAGAGTACTCTGATAAAGATCTGCACAGTTTGTCATTAAAAAATAGTCAAATTTAATCCATTACTCCATAGACACACCTTTTAACACATTATCCCCTAGTGACGCATTTTTGCGCATCTATAAAAGTCACTTTATGAAACCATTGTGATAAATAGAGCATTTGCATCACAATGGTTTCAAATTACAAAATTCTAAATTTTTCCTTTCCTCTAGTTAATGCTCCTTTACGGTAGATACATTCAAAGAGGTTGAGTCTAAAAATAGCCTAGGAGAGAATGAGTTAATGCCTTTGCAAATAGAACAGACCTAGATCAGACAGCTGCAGTACGAGCAGTTTGATCAGGATCTGTTCTGTTTGCCTCTGAAATAATATTGATCTAATTATACAGTTTTTGTCATGGTAGAAAATTCCTGTGTTTATAGTGCTATTATAAAACTTCAGACTGCAGACTAATTGTACACTCAGAAGCTAGCACAATTCTGTATCAATCTGGCTATCCATAATTCGAATAATTGCACAAACAGGCAACTTATCACTCAAGGTTTATACAGTAAAACTTCTCTAAACCGAATGTTAAAATTAGCATTAATGCCATTGTTTCAGACAGGTGGCATCTTAATGCAGGTTGAAAGTCATGCAGAGAGCTCCCAACGGAGCTTTCTGTATGAATTTCACCCAGCATTAAGCAGCCACCTGCCTAAAAATCCTATTTTGTTCTTTATTAAAATTACGGTTTTGAGAGGTTTTACTGTATATTTATCCGACTGTTCTCAAAGTAAAAAGTGGCACATGGATATTCTGCCAACAGTACAGATTCTCACAAGCTGCTGCATTGAAATGCCATATCTGATGAGGATCTGTACTATCACTAATCCAAATCAATGATAGTTTTTTTGAAGCTATAATTCTATTTGTGCAGACACTAATTGGACACTATGATATATATTGGCAACAGATCTGGCTCTACACTGTTTCCAAGTGTTTGAGCGCCCCATTTTTCTATGGCACAAGATGTATATAATGACAGAAATTTATTATACAATCATGGATGATGTTAAAAATGGCACAACACATCACGGGCAATGCCTTAAGAAATCAGAAAATGAATCAGAATATGTGTACAGATGATTCCAACTTCCTTTGCTTAACCCATTACCTCATAGGCTATTTTTAGATCCAACCTCTTTGAATAAATCTACAGAAAAGGAGCATTAACTAGAGAAAAGGAAAAATTTAGAATTTTGTAATTTGAAACCATTGTGATAAATAGAGCATTTGCTCCTATAGGAGCAAATGCTCTATTTATCACAATAGTTTCAGCAGGTGACTTTTGCAGAGGCATCAAAATACGGGAATGGGTTAAATGTATGAGCAATGACATCAGTATTGACTACGACCAGTCACTGCATGAGACATGTAGCACTTTATCAGTGTCTACAGTATCTGTAAGATTTGATAATAAGAGACTGCTGAGTGTCAAAACGTGTACAGTAAAACCTCTCTATAACAGCCACTAAATTACATCAAGTATTTTGTTAAAAGCAGGTGGCTGCTTAAAGCAAGGTGAAAGTAAAACAGAACGCTCCTATAGGAGCGTCCTGTTTCACTTTCACCTTGCTTTAAGCAGCCACCTGCCCTAAATACCAATTAACACAATCTAGTGGTCGTTATAGAGAGGTTTTACTGTATATCTTGACCAGACATGAATTAAAGTGATACCATAATGTCTGTTTAACCCTTTACCTGATATAAACACTTTTCCACACCTTTGCAAACAGAGTAGACCCATATCAAGTGGCTCATATATTAGCTGTTTCATCAGGTTCTGCTCTGTTTGCTTATGAAATTATATAGATCTGATTCTACAGTTTCTGTCAAGCAAAGGTACGTAATCGTTGCCTTGCAAAAGGTTTGGCACCACATAGACCATATTTATAATCATTTGCTAAATCATAAAGTTGGGTAAAGACAGACATAGCCAATCTGCAATTTCATACTGATAGCCTTATTGAACTTAAACTTTGCTCCATAGGCTATTTTTTAGATACAACCACTTTGAATAAATCTACCGAAAATGAGCATTAACAAGAGAAAAGATTTTTTTTAGAATTTTGAAGTTTGAAACCATTGCGATAAATAGAGCATTTGCTCCTATAGTAGCAAATGCTCTATTTATCACAATGTTTTAAACAGGTGATTTTTACAGAGACGTAGAAAGGCGTATTTATAGAAGAAAGGGTTACGCTCTAAGGATAAAACAGAAAACTGGGTCTTGTCTCTTGACACAATATTTCCAATTCATTTGATTTCTCTCAAACTTGGTAAACAGGCTTACTTAGTAGAATAGGCATTGCAGAACAAAACAATTTCACAAAGTGTAGCACTATTCAAAATTAACAATATATCAAAGATTCATATAATCCATCTGTAAGGTATGATATACAAAAAAGCACCAAAACGCCAGGTTAAAAAAGAAAAAAATAAGATAAAATGTCACATGACCATTTTGTTACCTCATGAATATGTAGATAAAATTGATAATAAGAGAACATAGTGTAAAAATACAACAGAATGTAACTATTGCATTTTGGCAATTGAAGGGCCACAACTCAAGACGGTCCTATGTGATCTTGCTGGTTATCACATATTATGGCCATAGCCATTACAATATTATTTTTAACCCATTCCCTCATAGCCTATTTTAGACCCAACCTCTTGGAATAATTCTACCGAAAAGGAGCATTTACCAGAGAAAAGGAATTGTGTAGTTTTGAAACCATTGCGATAAATAGAGCATTTTCTCCTGTGGAGCAAAATTTTCTCTATTTTTCGAAATGGTTTCAAAAAGTGACTTTTACAGAGGCGTCAATATGAGGGGATTGGTTAAGCACTTCCATGTAACAATCAACAAATAGGTTGGATCTTAAAATATCAATCATGACACTGGTTCTATCTAAAATAGTGTGCAATCTATCTAATACCAATAAACAGCAGAAAATATGCGCACAAATAGTTTGGTTCATAAGTTAACCCATTCCCTCGTAGGCTATATTTAGATACAACCTCTTTGAATAAATCTAACGAAAAAGAGCATTAACTAGGGAAAAGGAAAATTTAGAATTTTGTAGTTTGAAACCATTGTGATTAATAGAGCATTTGCTCCTATAGGAGCAAATGCTCTATTTATCACAATGGTTTCACAAAGTGACTTTTACAGAGTCGTCAAAAGTTGTCAATATGAGGGAATGGGTTAAAAGTTCACTTTTTTAGCATGAGAAGGGTTAATATTTCCATAGAACAAAATTAGAAATGAACATACATATATCAATGAGGTATCAAAACAATTTAGACAATCCACACCAATTAAAAAGAATTGTAAAACAATATGACACATGTATTCAAGTATGGCACAAGTTCACGGAAAGGTGCTCAAAACACCCTTAGCAAAATATATATATTATAGTAGAGTCATATAAATAGTCTCAAAAAATGCTAAGACGAAAATGGAAGATGAAAGCTACTTTTAGAGTCACAGGACCTTGTAACAATTTTCATTATTGACGATCGCTATTCTTTCCTGTAGATATAATCTATCAAATAACAACTATACCATCTGCTTCAAAAATGTTTCCTTTTGAAATTCTCATAATGACTTTTACCATGAAATTGCATGCAAAAAACTATATGTAAGTGACAAATAGGCTGTATCAATACCCAAGAGAGGTTTTCAATCTACCACTTTGTTTAATCTATATAATCTACCGGTACATTACTAGGAATTTCAAAAGTACATGTAGTTGTTATGTTTTTTGGTGCACGGGAAAAAACTTATGATAAAATATTTCACTTTGCATCAATGCTTGATATTACAAAACATAATTTTATATCTGTTTCAATTAATTTCAAGATTGATTCTTATGCTAACACTGACCACAATAAATTTTCAAAATTAACCATTACTCCATGAATATTCATGTAGAAAATAATGTATGTATAAATATCCCTTAGCTTCGTAGCACATGAGCATTTTGGTCCTTGTACAAACTAAAGAATCATATTTATATAATTTCATAAACAAATAGGACAGACCCTAGTTAGACGGCATCTACAGTCGTCTGATCAAGATCTACTCTATTTGCAAAGACGTAAAAAGGTGTATCTGTGGAGTAAAGAGTTACTAACCCTTTCCCTCGTACCAATTTACTAGGGAAAAGGAAATTTTAGAAGTGTATAGTATTGAAACCATTATGATAAATAGAGCATTTGCTCCAAAGCAGCAAATGCTCTATTTATCACAATGGTTTCAACAGGTGACTTTTACAGAGGCACAGAAAGGGGTATTTATGGAGGATAGGGTTAAAGCATAAGGTCTGTTAAAAGTCAGGTTCAGATATATAATATTACAAGAGGTAAACATCAGTGAAGAATCATTTGAGAAGCAAAAAGTACAGTCAACTAATTATTTGTTCCAGTCATATTTTGCTGAGAGCAAATTCCAAAATGTGGATATTTAGTAAATAAAAGTAAACCCTAATGGAAATTGCTAAAAATATTAAAATCAGAAAAATGCCAAAAAAGACATTTCTATAGCCATTAACAATATTTCTCTGGTAACTAAAAGCAAAATTTCATTACATGCATTATATTACCTATGGTAAAAGTTTAAAACATTCACATTTTCATAATTTGATGTCTAAAACTTCATAATATCATTATGCAGAAATTGCTTCAACACTTTATTCCATGAATATTTATGAAAGAAATAATGACATCATGATCATCAATATTAATAAGCTGAATGTGAATAATTACAAATGAAATTAGGATATTTTGGCCAAACTGTAGAGTCAAATGTATATTAAGTTTATAAGCAAACAGAGCAGTTCCTGGTCAGATGGCTCCTACAGGAGCCATCTGATCTGGGTCTGTTCTGTTTGTAAAGACATAGACAAGCATATTTATGGAGTAAAGGGCTGATGTCTAATTGATAACGATTTTTTGTCTACAAGATGAAAGGAACAATTGCCCTGACTGTGACATATAACAAGGGAAACACTGGCCAGTAGAAAAACACTGGATTTTGTCATTGAAACATACTCTCTAGCAAGAACAAACATCAGAACATAGACAAATAACCTACAAATAGATATATCATAGAAAAAGCTGTATTATGGGGAAACTCAAACCCTGGAAACCCATGGAACCTGCATCACACTTTTCAAAAGCACTTTATGCTTTTTTGTTTGTTTGTTTGTTTGATTTACCATTTTACTTGACAGAAACTCTTTCTGACCTGTGCAGACAAAGTAGACCAATATTAGACGGCTCCAGTAGAAACCATATGACTAGGGTCTTCCCTGTTTGCTGTGTTACAGATTATAGACTGTTTGATATGGCAATTAATTACCTTATTTTATATATTGTATATATTTGATACAAGAATTCAAAAAACAATATTCAAAATAAGCAGCCATGCATGATTATTCATCAGGAAAACGGTCAACTCTTTACTCCATAAATACGATTCAAGATGTCTTTATTTCTTACATGAATATTCATGGAGTAAAGGGTTTAAAAATTATACTCCTAAGTGCAATATAATTAGCTTTGGCAAACACCAGATGAGACTACTCCTATAGGAGCCATATGATCAGAGTCGGCTCTGTTTAAAATTGTAGAATCAGATCTACATCATGTGGTAGGCAAACAGAGCAGACCCTGATCAGGTAGCTCCTACAGGAGCCGTCTGATTTGGGTCCACTATGTTTGCAAAAGCATGAAAATAATACATGTAATCTATAATGGAAAGGGTTAATGGCATTATGGCATTGTTTGCACAGAAATCTAATTTGAGAAATAGTTTATGAAATGCCATACATGAATTAGAAAGTTTGGCCATTCATGGTACCTATACAATAGAACCTCTCTATATTATCTGCTTAACCCATTCCCTCATATTGACGCTTTTTGATGCCTCTATGAAAGTCCTTTTTTAAACCATTGTGATAAATAGAGCATTTGCTCCATAGGAGCAAATGCTCTATTTATCACAATGGTTTCTAAATTACACATTTCTAAAATTTCCCTTTTTTTCTAGTAAATTCGCCTTTTCGGTCAATTTATTCAAAGACGTTGAGTCTAAAAATAGCAGATGAGGTAATGGGTTAATGAATGAATATGGTTTATCCATTTACCTGATGATTATTCATATATGCCTCTGCTCATTTTGAACATTATGTTACTTCTTGTTTAACCCTTTCCCTCATATAAACGTGTTTTCACGCAATTGCAAACAGAGTAGACCAAGATCAGATGGCTCCTAGAGGAGCCGTCTGATCAGGGTCTGCTCTGTTTGCTGAAAGATTTTGATATATATATATTCCTTTACTTTCTAAAATGTCTACAATACTCCACCCCCCATATTTCGTTCTAACTATTTTGTTAATGAATATTCAGGAGGTATTGAAAATTGTAATAAACATAGGGAATGGGTTAAAATCAGAAATGTTGAAAAGTATTGCACAGATTTCACGTGCTTTCTGAGGGAGGGGCTGTGCTGTTATGTTGACAGTTGACAAGTTGGTGATGAGATATAGACTACAGTGTAGATATTGTACAGTGTTGCCATGATAACTGAGTCTGCTGCCGGTGTCCGCCATGACACTATGTTATACTTGCATACGATATAAGTCTATGTAGTTGGTGCGCCTCAGGTCTCACAAAAAATGAGAAAATAGTTACCTTCTTTAAGCAATACAATTATGACAATAAACATTTTTTGAAAGAAAATAATCTGTTTAAAGCACATTTTTCCTCAGATGTATTTCTCTCAAAAGCTAAAGCACTTTGTTTAATTTTCGTTTAGAAAATATGGTCAAAAAATGAAAACGGATGTATTTCAAACGTCTGTTTATGGCACGGATTCATGTTTAACACTGATGTCGTTCACCATTAATATTTATAACAGTTCGACTGATCTGCCTTGAAGGCTAAAACACATTTTGACAGTTCTCCTTTGTCAATTTTGTTATACCAAGACATCAAAAAAACAACAGAGGAAGATAGAAAACAAAAACCTGTATCTCAAAAGTGTAGTTTGGTTTAGAGTCAACTTGCTCCAAATAGTCGACTTAACATATACGCCCAATTCAATATACATATTCACAGTCTCAAACCTATACAAAAATACAGTGTGTGTGATAATATCCTGTTGTGTGCTTTCATATTTGTATTATGCTTAATTCACGCAGTTACTCTAGATAATGACAACGAAATCACAAGTGCCATTATAACAGTCTCAATTCTAGTTGTAGTCTCTCATAATTCTATTAAGATAACTCACCCTGTGGAGCAATATGGCTATGTAATTACTGTAATCTCACAAACTCCAGGGCAATATACCATAATAGCAAAGAGGATCCAAATCACAATTAATCATTTGTTTATCAATAAAGATCAACCCTGTTTTAACCCTTTCCCTTACATAAACGTTTTCCAAACAGAGAAGAGCCAGATCAGAGAGCTCCTGTAGGAGCCATCTGATCAGTGTCTGCTATGTTTGCTTATGGAATTATATAGATCTAATCCTAGTTTTTGTCGAAGCGAAAAAAAAAATCCCTTGAAAATTTTATATTATAAAAATCAAGTTGATGAATATTGATGAAGTGACCAATTTGTACACATAATTGTTCATTTGGGAAAGGGTTAACCCATTCCTTCAAATAAACACATTTTCACACATTTGCAAACAGGGTAGACTCAGATCAGATGGCTCCATTAGGAGCCATCTGATCAGGGTCTACTCTGTTTGCTTATGGTTTAACATAAATCTGATTCTACAGTTTCTTCCTGAGCTAAAACATCCTCTGTAAATATGCCATCATAAAAATTCAGCAAATGAATATTCATGATGTCATTATTCCTTACATGAATACGAAACAGGGAAAGGGTTAAGCAACCACATACTGATTAAACATAGGCATTTTAAAATAAAGCGTGTATGCATAATGCAGGACAAAAGCAAGGCAGAAAGCTCCATTCTGCATTACTTTTGTCCTGCAATAAGCTACCATCAGTCTTATAGACCAAGAATTAGATCCTTTTAATGGTTACCTTAGGCAGGTACTCCTAATATCAGCCAATTTTTAAAGAATTAAATACTATGAATTTTTTTTTCAGTAGCCAAGATTACTTTATAATTCCCTATGCACATACAGAGTATTTCCATACTTTTTGACACTTGCTGTTATTGTATTTTCATGTTGCCCTGGTTCTCTTCTCTGCTCAGTTTTGCAAACATTTTTAATAATCAAATATTACACTCATCTACCCAAAAATGCAAACCATGGACTGAAGCATATATACAAGCACCATTCTAACCTATATACAGTTGTCATGGGGGTCCATCACAAACAGGTCTCGCAATTTACAGTCAAAACATACAAACATGAACAGAATACAAACCAGAAAAAACACTATTTATCTACAGTACAATAGTAACAACCCTGGTTTCCATAGAAATTGTTATATCTATGTTAACGCATTGTATAATGACGGCTATACACAAAACAATTATAACACTATGATTTGTGTTTAATATCATTCAAATAACACAATGACATAATAATTATGTAGGACATAAAAAAAAACAAGCTTGTTCATAAACTCCTGATTCTCATATGTGTGCACAATACATTTTCATAAATCATAGCCCAGGTTTGTGAACAAGTCTTTGAGATGCATCTTATCTTCACAGACTGGATTCACTACTACTTCTCAGTCATAAATGCTTTATTAACGAAAGTCATTATACCTGTTAGACAGGTAAGAGACCATGCTATTTTTCTCCAGAACATTTGGTTCTCCTTTGCACCAACTTCCTCTCACGTAGTGAAAGAACACTGTTCCAGTGTTCCAAATATTCATGAAATCCAAGTCTTCCAATCTAACATGAACACATGACTGTCTTTTTTCTGATTTGACCATCCAGTGATGATAAAATAATTCTACACACCAACACAAAACTATAACGTTCCCATTATAACTAACAGGGCAAAAAACACAACTATTCTTGACGAAATGATTTACATAACAGTTGAGTGTTTAACGAGGACTTGTTGGCACAAATGTCTACTCTCGCCCCCACCACCCCTCCTCTCTTTGAGTGATACTCTGATGCTGCCTAGTAGGCTTCCAATAAAGTTGTACATAAGAAAAATGACGAAATTGAGCAAAAACGAGCAATTGGACTATGAAAAAACAACACTGAAAGTCAACGGCGCTAACGGGGTCTGCCAATAAATGTCTACAACGATTAATAATGGGAAAAAATTCTAAGCATAGATAAGAATTCCTGAAAAGTAAGTGATGCTTTGAAGTATTAAAAAAAAAATTAAAACATAAAAGGTGACAGAATTGAAACTGAACAAAGACTGCTGTGTAGTAAAACAGAAATATTGTGTGAGTTTTTAAAAATCTAATTTTAATAGCTAATAGGAAATTAAATAAAAATTTGATTGTTCGTGGTAAGAAGTTTATAAAACAAAAGGAATCTAAGAGACTGAATGATTAACTGATTTTTTGGTTGTTCTCTTTTGTAAAATCTTTTGGATGGAGCAGAAAAAAAGAAGCTATCACTGAAGGATCATTACAAAACATTTCTAATTCTTATTCATCATTTATATGAAGTTTGATTGGGATGCAGGTGGTAGCTTAATACAGGACAAAAGTAATGCAAAAAGCTCCTCTAGGAGCTTTCTGCATTACTTTTGTCCTGCATTAAGCAACCACCTGCTTATAAGGACACCCATGTTTATTCATTAAGTGGTCGCATAAGAGGAGTAGTACTGTACATGTACTTGTAATCCTGCATGCACATTTTTTGTAAGAAATCTGCAACACCTAAACTAGCTTGCACAAAACCCATATGATACACATATGGCATGTTCTTCATAGTGACCATGTGGACAAAGTGTCATTGAAATTCTCCAAATTTCCATAGCATTCAATGCTGACTGAACAGACAGGTGAGCCCTCAATATGAATACAGTTCCTTCAGATTGTGTGTTCAGGACAGAGTATGAAGAAAACTTAAGAAATAAATCTTGGTTAAAACTTTCCCTATTTTGGTATTGGTAGAAACTGTGGAAGCAGATCAATTACAATTTTATAAACAAACAGAGCAGATGCTGATCAGACTGCTCCTATAGCAGTCATTCTGATCTGGGTCTACTCTGTTTGCAAATGTGTGAAAAAGCATTTATATGAGGGAAAGGGTTAATTCCCCTTTGTAGACAAAAACTGGTCTAGTTTTATATAATGAGAAAAATTGTCAAACTACATTTGTATAAATATTTACTAGAAATTATATACTAGGTGAAGATGCGCTTAGACCTGGTTCCATTTTTATACCCGCTGTAGACATTCCACTGAGAGACTGAGGGAGGCCCAGAGAGGCCAACTGAGAGTTGATAGCATTGCTGGACAGACCCAACGTCTGTGTTGATGGAAGTGACATTGGCATAGCCAGCGACACAGACGATGGGGTAACCCCAAAATTTTGCTCTAACTTTGCAGTCATTGCACCGAGTGACTGAGATAGACCAAGTGATAGCTCTGAGTTTGCCAGCTGTGAACCCAGAGCTGGAGTAGGTAAGCCAAGCCCCACTGTTGACAGAGGCATATGTGCTGATAGGGCCAAAGATGCTGGTGTTACCATTCCCTCTGTGACCGATGCACCGTCGCTGTTTGAGCCTGTGTCATCACCATCAGCTGATGTGTTACTGTTCTCAGCCACCTTTCTCATGTGTTTCTCCAGTGAGCCAGGTAGAGAGAACGGGAGTGGTAGACCAAGAGAGGATGACAAAGACATGGGTGTTGTAGGAGCTGACATTGGCAGACCTCCAGACGGTGCTGACATACTATCGGATGCTGAGGCTGCATCGCTGTTGGAATTGCCATCATCCATGTCATTTGACATGTTTGCATTTTCAACGCATTTTCTCATGTGCTTTTCCAGTGTACTAGGAACAGAAAACGGCATGGAACAGAACTTGCATTTGTAGACATCTTTTCCCAACCGACCATGAGTTTTCATATGACGAGTGAGCTTACTAGACTGAGCACATGCATAGCTGCAGAGCATACATTTGTAGGGCTTTTCTCCTGTATGGGATCGTCGATGTACTGTTAGGTTACTACAATTCTTGAAGATCTTGCCACAGTACTCACAAGTGTCATTGCGAAGGCGGTCTTTGCGAGGAGTTGCACTTGGTGTAGAACCATTTGTTGGCAAGGGAGTTGTCAGAGTAGAGCCACTTGATGAGACTATACTGTTTGGAACCGAATCATTCGTGTTTGCCATGCTGAAGCCATTTTGAGGAAGCTCTCCCATACCGTCACCAACGTTTATTCGAGAAAGAGGAAACCGACTAAAGAAGTCAGGAGCTGTTGCAGGAAACCAAAAACTCGGATAAAACGATGCATCCATACTATTATTAATTCTTTGCCCTGATGAAACCGGGGGTGTTCCGACTTTATCCCTAGGTTCTGACTTAATCATTTTTGAAATGGACATTATATTGGAGGAATCCATTGGCTTGTCCCTTTTCAGCCCCCTGTCCTTGTTGTCTTTGTCTCTATCCTTATCTCCATCCTTTTCACTTTCTTCAGATCTCTTCTCGTTATCTGGGCTGCTACTGTCAACAGTTATGGTTTCTCTAAGATGGTCTGCATTAGGAGAACGGACCAATTTTTCAGCCATGGCCAGTTTAAGTGCTTCGTTGTAGTTTGGTATGTTCTGTAGCCCTGTATTTTCCATTACTTCAGATAGAAGGGAACCAGAGGCCTTTCTCTCTTCTTCCTTTTTCAGTTCTTTAGTAATTGTTTCTTCAATACGCCTGTCAAACAATCGAGCAGCTAGTTCACTTCTTCCCTGACCTTTTGAACCTTCTTTAATTTGTTCTTCTTCTCTCCTGTCTTTTTCATCATTTAGCCCCCTTGCATCTCTGAGCTCTTGTAGAGATTCTAGATCCATTTCTTCCTCCTCTTCTTCCTCTTCCTCCTCCTCCTCTTCTTCATCTTCAGGGTCATCATCATCATCATTGCCCATTTTGTTTGAGTCTGGTGTACTGCTGCTGGAAGCATGGCTGCCTTCTGATGTGTTTGTACTTGAGCCCATTGAAGTTCCACCACCATGTTTGTTGACATGTGTTTTCATGTGACGTTTGAGTTTACTTTGCTGTGTACAAGCATGGGGACACAGCGGACATTTGAATGGCTTTTCACCTGTATGAGATCTACGATGAACAATTAGATTGCTCTGGAAACGGAATGTCTTGCCACAAAATTCGCAGGACTTCTGGTTTCCAGGGGGTGTTAGACTTCTTGAGTTTTCAACACGCTTTTCGAGCTCCGCTGAGTTAGTCGCAGGAGGTGTGAGTGGAAACATGCCAGATATGCGGTTTGGAGGATTGGATGCCTGGTTGAATGGAGGGGTGTGCTTTCTAGCTGGGGATGGGGAAGTGGATGATGCAAGCTGTCTCAGTCGCTGTGAGTAAAAATCGTCGAGGCTCATACTTGCGCGAGGCCTCTGATCAAATGGGTGATAAGGTGCAGTAGGTGGTCCATGTTCAAACCCTGGTAGACCAAAGATACCAGGCAAACCTGCTCCTCTGTGATACAAAGAATCACCCGGGAACTCCAGTCTCAAGTCCGCTGGTGACCGACTGAGAGGGCCCCCAAGGGGTGAAAGAGGATGTCTCATTTCAGGAAATGGCATTCTGGGAAACAAGAAAGGTGTGTGTGGTGAGGGATGACCAGAAAGTGGGCCCTCCCCACTGCTGGCAGATCCAACCGAGGAATTAGTTCTGTGAAAGTCAGCTGAGTCACTGCGTGATCTCTCTCGACTGGAATTATCTTTGTCATTTGAAGATTTGTGTCTGTCATGGTCTCGTTTGAGATCATCTTTAGTGTATTTTGGTAATGGTGTTAATCCCCTGGGTGACTGTGATGGGGTATACGAGTCCCGGGATGATGTGACATAGATACGCATGCCATGTTCTCGCTGAGCATGTTGAAGTAATGACCAGGCAGAACTAAATGGTCTTCGACAGGTTTCACAAGTGAACTTCAGGGGTTCTGTAAAGAAAAAAGGAACATCATGTAATATTGTTCGCAATAAAATCAATATGAAAAACTTAACCCTTACAACGCTGAATTTTCAAATAGACTACTCCAAAATTCAAACAGGTCAAGCTTATGGTGAATATTTAGGGATGTTTCTATAGAAAAGTGTAACATGACAAATAGTGCAGACCCTGATGAGAGTGCTCCTCTAGGAACCCTCTCATCTGGGTCTACACTGTTTGCAAAATACGTCAGTGACTCATGTCCTGCACTGTAAGGGCTAATGAAAGCTATTGCATCTACATACTACATGTATAGGTGAATAGTGATGATCATTGAATACATCAACAGGGTAACAAACATACTGAAACAGATGGGATACAGACAAGCTCAGTATCCTATCAGGATCAAAACAGTTTATTACTCTGATAATGGGCTATCTTCTACAATCCAAAATTCAATCAGTTTGTATTTTGATGAGATATCGATATCGAATTCCTGTATGTCACATCTGGATTAATTAACCCTTTTCTTCATATAAATACCTTTTAACCCATTCCCTAATTGGGTATATTTAGATCCAACCACTTTGAATAAATCTACCGAAAACGAGCATTAACTAGAGAATAGGATTTGCTTCTATAGGAGCAAATTCTCAATTTATCACAATGGTTTCAACAGGTGATTTTTACAGAGGCATAGAAAGGCGTATGTATGGAGGAAAGGGATAACCGACTTGCAAATAGAGTAGACCCCAAATTAAAGGTTTATATAATGTATAAATACCAACATTGAAAATACATACATGAAAGAGGGAAAGACAGGCATTAAGACATAAGAGGAGTGAGAAAAAGAACAATTCAACAAGAAGAGTGAGAAAAAGAACAATTCAATAAAAAGACAGAAAGAAACAATGACTGCCTCAGCCTGGTAACACAAAGAATTACAGTTGAGTAATAGAAAAAGAACCAAGTGGATCTGAATGCATTATTATAATCAAACCTTCTACTAGATTTCTGATAATTATCAAACTTGGATTACTTCCCTTTGACAAGAAACTCCATACAATTTTTAAGTTTTTCTCCATACAATTCTCAAGTCTTTCTCCATACAATTCTCAAGTCTTTCTCCATACAATTCTCAAGTTCTTAAATTTAAATTTTGCAAACATTCTAGATGACAATTTACTTGGCAGCCAAATGGCAAATGGCAAAATTCTAAAAAAAAATTCCTTTTCTCTAGAATACTCCTTTTCAGTAGATTTACCGCGGTATTCAAAGAGGTTGGATCTAAAAATAGCCTATGAGGGAATGGGTTAACTTTTATATGGTGAAATTTTCAAAAGATCAGTGGGCTTAGACAAAACTGTAGGATCAGATCTACATAATTTCATTAGTAAACAAAGCAGATCCTAAGATGGCTCCTATAGGAGCTATCTGATCTAGATCTACTCAGTTTGCAAAGGCATGAAAAGGCATTACTTCATAGAAACGCCTTTTAAAGTCTTTGTAAACAGGGCTGACCCAGACCAGATGGCTCCTGTAGGAGCAATTTGATCAGGGCTCCTGTAGGAGCAATTTCATCAGGGTCTGCTCTATTTGTTTATGGAATCATGTAAATCTGATTCTACAGTTTCTGTCATGGCCAAAGTTTCCTGTGCTCACATGCCATTATTAAAATGAACCCTTCACTCCATGAATATTAAATTATTAACCTTTCTCTTGCTGAATTTTTAAATACATGTCTCCTTCTTTACCCATGCCCTGTTGTATAATTACATATACATGTATCTTCACTGTGTACAAGTATTTTGCTATGTAATCACTGCTGTGGAGTACACTGGTTGCACAATCAATTTTCAAATAGTGCAGACCCTGATGAGACAGCTCCTGCAGGAGCTGTCTCATCTGGGTCTGCACTATTTACAGGTAGGTATATTGACGTGAATAGCAAGCGAAGGGTTAATGTAAGAAATAATTACACATTATGAATATTTATTTAAATTAATATCTAAAATGACAAATGAAACTTTAACCATAGCAGAAACTGCTAAGATCTATATCAAAATAATTATTCATAAGCAAACAGAGCAGCTCCAACAGGAGCTGTCTGATCTTGGTCTTCTCTGTTTGCAAAGGTGTAAAATGCCTACATACTTATGGAGTAAAGGTTTAATATAATTATTAATATGATGATGTCATTATTTCTTATATGATTACATGAATATTCATGGTGTAACAGGTTAAAACAGGTTTAACTGTATTACCATGTTCTACTTCCTTGTATGTCCGGCCTGGTCAAAGTGGCTTTATTGTTCAATTATCATGACCACTTGTACAAGTCGGTTATCACTAACCTTTTACTGCACAGCGTGCAAATTCAAACTGCAAACAGTTTGAAAATAGACAACATGCAGAGTAAATTGGTATCTCGTCAGAATCCGAACTGTTTCAATCATTGTTTCGTAAAAGAACTGGAAGATAGTTCTACTACTAAATTAAAATACAGAAGATGATTCCTTTTGCAGGTGGTAATTATTAGCAGGTTTAAGATTTAGGTCTATTACTCAGTCAGTGACCTAGAAGGCACAATAGCCACTCCAACCGTACATGTTCGGCTAAATTACTGGACATTATCTGGCGATAAGGAGATGACATTCAAGTACAGCGAGTCCAATTGCAAAAATAAGGTGACAGCAAATATATAGTGACATACTTGGGTCATCTTTAACCCTCTCCTTGCTCAGTATTCATGTAAGAAATAATGACATCATGAATATTAATTAGATTAATTTGTTGTCATAGCACATTGACACAGGAATTTTTGGCCAAGGCAGAGATTGTAGAATCATATCTATATTATTTCATAAGCAAACAGAGCAGACCCTGATCAGACGGTTCCTATAGGAGCCGTCTGATCTGGGTCTACTCTGTTTGCAAAGGCATAGAAAGGCGTATTTATGGAGGAAAGAGATAAGTTAGTAGTAACATGGTTATAACTTGTGAAAAAAGGTTTGGATCCAGATGTGATGCCAATTCACTTGACACATTTGTAAGGATCAAAACTGTTTCAAATTTTAATGGGAGAAATAATAATTATGTCAAGTGAACAAACCATTATACACTGGGGAATGACAAACAGCGCAGACCCTCATTCGAAATATCACATTATAAATACAGCAGCTGGTCTGGGCTTGCAATGTGTGCAAATCTCTGAATGCTGTTCTCGCCAGTGATGATGTGGTTCATATACTGTCAGTAATCATCCCATCTACTAATTTATCTTAGGGCCAAACTTTTGATGTGTAAGAAAGCTGAACATCCGTAAGATCATCATCTAAAGTATGAAAATTTATGTTTTTATGAAAGTTTAATTTGATGACCACAGGCCATATATTTACTCTTAACCCTTTCCCTGTTCAATGTTTATTCCAAATTTCAGCACCTACTGATCATGAATAGTCAAGGACAAAACAGTTATAATGAAATAGCCTTTTAAAGACTTTGCAAGCAGAGCAGACCCAGATCAGACAGCTCCTATAGGTGCATCTGATGAGGGTCTGCTCTGTTTGTTTATGAATTTATAATAGATCTGACTCTACAGTGTCTACCAGTACCAAAAAATCCTGTGTACATAATTATGTCATTATAAAAATTCAGCTAATAAATATTCATGTTATCATTATTTCCTACATGAATATTTAGCAGGGAAAGAGTTACCAAACTGTATGCCGATTCAACTAGATAGGACACCAAGTAACAGGACTTCTTATCACAAGCCTGGAAAACCATTATTAGTTTTGAAAAGAGACTGAAGAAAAATTAAGCAGACTATGATTTTTGCAGCCCAAACTTTCATTGTATGTGAAGACTCTTCACTGAAAAGTCAACTCTTTGCACACAAGCGGCAAAACTATGATTACCTATGCAAACAGTTTGGATCCAAATGAGGCAACGCATAATGCTGCATCTCATCAGGATCCAATCTGTTTGACACTTTGACCACATTTTTTAACAGAAATAAAAGATATTTTATTCTAACAATTGAAGCAGACGACAATTGTTGCAGACGAAATTTTATTAGCATGCAAAGAGTTAATATACATATTCAAATTTCCTGATGTTTGTCTTCAGATCAGGCCATTCACTCTCAAGTAATCATTCAAACCTAATACGGTAGTCATTGCTAATATAGCCGATGGCTACTTCTTTTCGTGCCAGGTCAACTTTTTTCCAGTTGACAAGCGAGCGTTGATGGTGGTCATGATCCGTGACATGGTGACATATCTGGGTCAAATCGCCCTATGTAAGTCCTTTCCATGACCAAAGTCAAATGTCAGAACATTTGCCAAAAATTTGGTCTGTTGGATCCAGATTATAATACTAAAAAATCACCTTCACACTTTATACTGGCAGCTTTAAAAATGAAATTTAAGAAAGTTATAATAATAAACAAATATAAATTACAATCGCAAACTCGACTTTGAAGATAGCATTTTAGTATGAAAGGTTATGTACATGTACATGTGATATTTATCTGGCCATGGACAGGTTAAAATTTCATTTGGTCATTATTTTTAACCGTCTTAGTGTGGGTAACACATCACTAATGTCCTTTGCATACAGTGTAAATCCAGATGAGAGGGCTCCTAAAAGAATGTTATACTTTTCTTTAAAAAAAAAAACAACAACAAAAAACCCTGAACATTCATGGTAAGCTTGACCTGTTTGAATTTTGGAAATTCAGCATTGAAAGGGTTAAATTATTTTCTGTTGAAAAATTATCCTTTAGCTTGCTGAGATAAATGCTGTCGGCAGTCTTATCTATCTCTGTAGAAAAAATAAATTCAGAGAAAAAAATGGTTTAGATCCTCAAAGACACATCTTCTTGACTATCTGCACACATAGCAAAAATTCTCCACCAATTTGCAAAGGATTACAGTAAAAAACCTCTAAACCAGACATTAAATTTAGTAAAAACATCGGTCTTGGAGACAGGTGGCAGCTTAATGCAGGATGAAAGTCATGCAGAAAGCTCCTCTTTCTGCATGCCTTTCACCCTGCATTAAGCAGCCTCCTGCCTATAACTATCTTAATTCTTCTCTATTAGAATTACGGTTAAGAGGGGTTTTACTGTACCCTGATCCAAAACATTATTTACAAAACTGCTAGCTAAACACAAGACAATTTTCCAGATCAATATAATTTAGATCTGATCTGAATCAAAGCTATACCTAAATGCAAATCAAGTAGGGACTCGCAGTTTGAAAAGAGGCCAACATTGGGTATGTATCGCAGTGGGTCATGCTGCCGATAGCAAACACATGGACAAGGACTTGTGCAAACAGCTGCACACCTCAGATAGCCCGACCAAGAAGCACAGTTGACCCTGTATGTATGCTGACCTAGTAATATGTCTTCTACTGAAACTGGGCCTTTGTCACATGTCATCAGTGCAGCTGCTGCTGATATAATCAATATTGATACTAAACTAAACTAACAACCGAGGACTAGAGCAAAACTATTATGTCTTTTTTGACCTCTTGAATGCTGAATTTTCAAAATGATGGTTCATCATTGTTTAACCATTTACTTCATCAATACAAATTTAAATGCCTTCGCAAACAGAGTAGACCCAGATCAGGAGCTGTGTTATCAGGGTCTGCTCTGATTGCATATGATATTATATGTATACAGTAAACCCTCTCTATAACGGACACTAAATTACATCAAGTATTTTGTGTTAAAGGCAGGTTTCTGTAGGAGCGTTCTGTTTAACTTTCACCTTGCTTTAAGCAGCTACCTGCCCTAAATATCAACTAATTAACACAATTTAGTGGCCATTATAGAGAGGTTTTACTGTATAGATCTGATGCTACAGTTTTTGTGTAAGCCAAATATTCCGTTGAACAGTTTATTTGATAAATATTAAGTGACCGACTCGCACATAAATATTCATTTGGGAAAAGGGTTAAGATTTTCTAAGACTTTCTATAAATTAATAAGCACTTTTTCACAATTTGAAAAGTTCTGACTCCATCTCAATGGCTTGGGTGATTATCAGGTCCCATCAGGCTACAAAAGATGTCGTCTTGGTTGCACTTACCAGTTACCACAGTCTTAGAAAGAACATTCAGCTTTTAGTATTATATTTGGTGTTTCATAACCTTGGAAACTATTTCGATCCTTCCAAACTGTTTACTAATCAAATTATAGTTGGCAGTGAAAGAGAATATAATGACTTAACCAATTCCCTAATAGGCTATTTTTAGATCCAACCTCTTTGAATAAATCTACCGAAAAGGAGCATTAACTAGAGAAAAGGAAATTTTTAGAATTTAGTAGTTTGAAACCATTGTGATAAACAGGGCATTTGCCCCTATAGGAGCAAAATGCTCTATTTATAACAATGGTTTCAACAGGTGACTTATGCAGAGGCGTCAAAAGGCATCAATATGAGGGAATGGGTTAACAAACACTGGTCTCCTAACCCGTTATCCCATAAAAATGCCTTTCTTAGCAACCACTTTGCAAACAGAGTAGACCAAGATCAGATGGCTCCTGGTGTAGGAGCCGTCTGATCATTGTCTGCTCTGTTTGCTTATGATATAATATAGGTATGATTCTACAGTTTCTGCAATGGCCAAACATTCCTGTGTTCATGTGCAATTACAAAAATTAATCTAATTAATATTCACGATGTCATTTTTTCTTACATGAATATTCATATATGAATATTCATAGACTAAAAGGTTAAATGAGGCTATCAAAATGTCCACCAGATGACAATTTGCTCAACCCACCAATGATTGGATAGTAAGGAAAACATAATTATTTGGCAATTTTCGTTGCTATGGCTAATGGCCACCTTCCAACCAGAGCACTGACCTAGCAAAAAATATCAATCTTTATGCAGTAAAGCAAATTTTCATCAGTAGAATGTGTAATTTTGTATAATTCTGAAAATAGGACTCTTTTCAATGTTATAATTACGGTGTCAAGTTTGATTCTTGAAGAGATGCCATGTCATGATGTCAACATCACTCGTTAGGACCTAAACTATTTGCAGAAGTTGTTACAATAAAACCCAAAGCATGTTAAAGGTTAACCCATTCCCTCATACTGAAGCCTCTGTAAAAGTAATGTTCTGAAATCATTGTGATAAATAGAGCATTTTCTCCATAGGAGCAAAATTAATGCTCTATTTATCACAATGGTTTCAAAACAAGACAATTTGAAACTTTTCCTTTTTTCTAGTAAATGCTCCTTTTCAGTAGATTTATTCAAAGAGGTTGGGTCTAAAAAGAGCTTATGTGCGGGCATGGGTTAATGAAGAATAGTTGGAGGTTGGTGTGAAATGATTACATACCTCCTGTCATCGTGTATTATTACTGATTTACCTGGGATACCAGTCATTAGAGCAGAGAAACTCAAACCCGTCCAAAATTGTGAAAAAAAAATCAGCCCAGTCATGAATAATTGGACTATATCCACAAATTTGGTGTGTCTCTGACCTCTAGTAATACACTGGAACTGAGAATTTTCACTAATGAGTTCACCCTTACCTTCATATCAATCCTTTCCTCCATAAATACGCCTTTCTACGCCTCTGTAAAAATCACCTATTGAAACCATTGTGATAAATAAAGCATTTGCTCCTCTGGAGCAAATGCTTTATTCATCACAATGGTTTCTAAACTACAAAATTCCAAAATGTTCCTTTTCTCTAGTAAATGCTCCTTTTCGGTAAGTTTATTCAAAGAGGGTTGGGTCTAAAAATAGCCTATGATAACGGAGGAAAGGGTTAACATCTTTTCAAGCCTTTGCAAACAAAGCAGACCCATATCAGGATGTTCCTGTATGAGCTGTCTGGTCAGGGTCTGCTCTGTTTGATCAAGAAATTATAATAAATCTGAATCTACTGTTTCTACCAATACCAAAATTTAAAAGTCCAAAATATCCTGCGTATATAATTATGCCATTAATAAAAATTGAGCTAATAAATATTCATGAAGTCATCAGATGTTTGTTTATGCTATCACTGTACAGAAGTTTTACCATATTGGAACAAGTTTTCTTGCCCTTCTCACAAAAAATAATGATTGAGAAAACACCCTAAGTTTGAGATAAGTGTCAGCTGTCGGTAGCCTAGACTGGGCCTTTCTGACCATTGTAACACTTGTCGGAACTCTTTTCTAGAAAGCTTTGAATCCAATCACATCTGGACAAATAAGAAAGAAAACAACTTGAAATAAAAATCATTCCAACAGCAATTGAAGAAATATTTGTATCGTTATCAACTCGAGGCAACATAGCTCAGCTGTTACGATGTATGTGCAAGATTGACATATTAAGTGAGAAAAAATAAATCATGCCTCAATCAATTCAATCATCTGGGAGCTTGATTACTTACAGACAAGCATCTAGGTCAACTCTCCCACATGTCAGTCTGACCATAATAACTGGCTCATTATCAGAATATCAACATTTTGGTCCAATTAGTATCCCATAGCATTACCAGCCAGCGATTTGCTTGGAGGAAGGGAGGGAATGTTGACTTGGTTCCAAATATTAGCCACATTTCTAAGCCATTGCAAATGGCAGTATATTTCTAAAGAATGGCGTAATTCTGTTAAGTAAATAATAATAATGTCTTTATTTAGCCCCTTTACTCCATAAATACGCCTTTTAACCCTTTCCTTTATAGGCTATTTTTAGACTTTGAATGAATCTACCGAAAAGGAGCATTTACTAGAGAAAAGGAAAATGTTAGAATGGTGTAGTATTGAAACCATTGTGATACAGAGAGCATGTGCTCCATAGGAGCACATGCTCTATTTATCACAACGGTTTCAAGAAGTGAGTATTACAGAGGCGTAGAAAGGCGTATTTATGGAGGAAAGGGTTAACACTTTTGCACACATTGTAGACCTAGTAGGAGTGGTCTGATCAGGGTCTACTCGGTTTGCTTATTGAAAATGAAGATCTGATTCTACAGTTTCAGCCATGGCCAAAAATACCAGTGTTCTTGTTGGTCTAATTCATATTCAAGATGTCATGGATATTCATGAATATTCATGGAGTAAAGGGTTAATATTCAGGTTCTCACATACTAGTGTTTGTTTCTTTCTTATCATTTTCTACTTCTTTTAATTTTTATTAAACTCACAACCATTTATAACCTTACTCCATAGGAACAATATATGACACCTCTGCAAACAAGTAAACCCAAATCAGCTCCTGTACAAATTGTCTGTTCAGGGTCTGCTCTGTTTGCTTAAGCAAAATTTAGATCAATTTCTACAGCTTCTGGCATGGTTAACCCTTTCCTCAATGAATACGCCTTTCCACGCCTCTGTAAAAGTCACTTTATGAAACCATTGTGATAAATAGACATTTGCTCCTATAGGAGCAAAATGCTCACTATTCATCACAATGGTTTCAAATTACAGTCGAGACTGCCTTAGCGACCCCCTGGATTCAGCGACTCCCTCTCATATGTGACCGTGTTTCATCCCGCCCAACGTATTTTCCTATAATTTTGGTCTGAATTAAACGACTCCCTGTCTTACGTGACAAGCGACCCTGATTTTGCGAACCAAACATAGGCTTCGGTCTGTATTAAATGACATTCAATTATCACTGTTCACAGTTTTTTTGTTTGTTTACATAGCGCGTCGGTTTTTCACACCATATTAATGACAGTAGGGAAAACCCGGGATTGTAATCACGCGTGAACTAGCTGGTTCCCGACTTCCGCTCTACAGATACATGTACGCGAGCAGAATATTCGGGAAACCAGTCGTGTCAAACATGGCTACGTACGTCGTATACAAGATTCGCCGGAGGAGATTTCGAGCGACAAAATTGTTAAAGAACGACAAACAAGGCAACTAATTCGATTTGGTTTGCAATTATTACGGGCTCTTTATTTCAGAACGGTCTTTATAAATATCAATCAGTATGTGCATAATACATGTCTCTATCAACATTACTCGAAAGTATGCTTGGTAATCTGCACCTAGTTTATATTTATATCATTAAGTGTTTAATTTAGTGCATGCACTTACATGTGTACTATATTTGTACACTGTATCGTACACGCACTAATGTTCTGGTAAGTGAAAACTTTATTAATTTATTAAACTTTTAAATTAGCGTTTATTTGTGATAATAAATGTTGTATAAATCTATTAAATAATAGATACATAATTATATTGTATTAGACTGGATTAGTACACAGTTTTATTTTTCCCTTATGTAGATCTCTTACATGTACATGTAGTTTCGGTATACGTCATGTATTATATCCTAGGTCTGTATTAAGAGACTCCCTGTCATATGTGACCTTTTTCATGAAGTCCCTTGGAAGGTCACATATGACAGTCTCGACTGTACATGTACAAAATTCTAAAATTTTCTTTTTCTTTTGAGGGAATAAAAATATTCATGGAGTCTTTATCTATGACATAAGTACAAGGTTAAATAAAAATTAAATGCTTGATTGAAAACCAGTCCATTGTTTGCAATGTTGAAACTTTGATGTCGGTCATCTTAGTCCTAGGTAGCATAGTTAGAGTAATAAGTTGGTCAACGCTGGACACACTGACCACCTATTATCATTTTCTAGTGCAGTCTGGGTTGGTAGAGGTCAGCTTGTAGTACAGAGCCACTCAGAGTGGGTTTGTAGGCCACAGAAAGGTACACAATACTGCAGGAATAGGTCAAGCACTGGTCAAAGAAGTGAGAGCACTGGTCAGATAAGTTAGTACGGCAAGTTGACCTCTTGTTAACTAAGGACAATTTCCAGACAATGCCTTACCTGTTAAACCTTTCCATGGTGAATGTACACGGGACTTTTAGAGCGTATTGGTAGAATTTAAAGAAACTAGATATACATGTAGATCTATATAATTTCATAAGCAAACACAGTAGACCCTGATCAGATCCCTACCAATACATATCAATACAAACTACAATGTATTCAATTGTACATAATAAAATTATTATACGATCATAAAAATTCAGCTAATAGATATTCATTAGGTCATTATTTCTTAACCCATTCCCTCATATAAATGCCTTTTCACACAAATGCTCTATTTATCACAATGGTTTCAAAAATTCTAAAAAATTTCCTTTTCTCTAGTTAAAATAAATGCTCCTTTTCCGTAGATTTATTCAAAGTGGTTGGATCTAAAAACAACCTACGAGGGAATGGGTTAAATGAAAGGATTTAAACTTCTTCAATATATGATTATCTTAACCCATTTCCTCATAATAATTGACATATGCTATTTTTAGATCCAGCCTTTTTGAATGAATCTACCGAAAAGGAACATTAACTAGAGAAAAGGACAATTTGAGAAATTTGTAGTTTTGAAACCATTGTGATAAATAGAGCATTTGCTCCTATGGAGCAAATGCTCTATTTATCACAATGGTTTCAAAAAGTGACTTTTACAAAGGTGTAGAAAGGCGTATTTATGGAGGAAAGGGTAAACAAACAGTTTAGATCCAGATAAAACACTGGGTACTGATACATATCATCAGAATACAAAATGCTTGACTTTATCTTTTTTTAACCCGTTCCTTCATATAAATGCCTTTTCACACATTTGCAAACAGAGTGACCCAAAGTAAAGGGTTAACAGAACTGGAAAAATGGTCTTTGAGAAATGAAACCTACATTAACATTTGCAGATGAAAATTATTTATTGTTTAAACTTCAATGACTGCGGGATCAGCTGTGTGGTATCGCATGTCATTGATATAACTTTTTGAAGGGAATACTTTCCTTACAAAAGTTACTGTATTTACTTATAATATTAGGCCACACAGTTATTCTATGCCATCCATTTCAAAAGCTAAGTAATTTCCACACTGTTTTAAAACTAATAGAACAGTAAATTATATAGTGGTGATCCTGATCAAACAGCTCTTTCGGAGGCAGTTTGATTTTGATTTACACTACTTGCCAGTCCAAATAGTTTGCATAACTATGGTACTTATGCCTACTACGAGACAAACAAATTCAGTTTCAACAAATATATAATTATTTTTCAATGAAATGTGCAAAATTTCATGAGGGGCAGGTCATAGAAATTACTGTTATCATGAGAAATATTTCTGAAATTCCTCCATGCAGCTGATGCACCTTGATACCTATGCATACAAACTTGAAACTTTCCTGATTAAAAACCATAATATCGAAATTTATTATCTTAATTTGTGAGGGTATTATTTCTGAGATGGTAATAATCCGGATACACACTTTTCTCCCTCCTCGTAGTAAACATCTCTGTTATAATCCTTTGAATGCTGAATAATGTCATTATTTTAACCCTTTCCCCATAAAATCAGATCTATGTCATGTCATAAGCAAACAGAGCAGACCCAGATCAGACGGCTCCTATAGGAGCTGTCTGATCTGGGTCTACTCTGTTTGCAAATGTGTGAAAAGGTGTACCCGTATTTATAGAGGAAAGGGTTAATAACAAATTCACTCAGTATAAAAGGCTTTAGTCTAGAAGAGGATTTTGAATGACAAACTCTGCAGACCCTGACCAAAGATGCCTCCTGATCTGGGTCTACACTATTCATACTGGTACAAATGCAGGCACATGCATTTCTCTTAGTCAAAGGGTTAACCCTTAGCCCCATAGACACGCCTTTCAATGTCTTTACAAACAGAGTAGACCAAGATCAGACAACTCCTACAGGAGCCATCTCATCAGGGTCTGCTCTGTTGGCTTGTGAAATAATACAGATCTGATGCTACAGTTTTTGTCATTATAAAAATATCTTAATTCATAGTGCATTATTAAAAAAAGAATCTATTTAATATTCATAATATAATTATTTTTGCATGAATATTCATGGAGTAAAAGGTTAATGCACTCCATCCTTTAGATGAATTCTTGAAGGCTTGTTCATTGAAATAAAACACCTATATAAATATCTTGCTATTGGTCAAGAACTAGGGGATTCTTTCATGTACATACCGGTAGATTTTGTTTCAAATTATATGATGTCCATTATGAAATACATGTACACTGAAGTTTCAATTTTTCAAGCTCTTCTGCCTTTTTTGCAGGAGTTATTATCTTTGTGTGATGCAAACTACTCCACTTAATTATGCAAACAAAATGATTCAATTCATGTTATTTTATTACTTGAGGCAGATATGAACCAGGATCGTCTAAAGATACCATTTATACAGTATTGTTTTTTTCTTAAAATCTTTATTCCATAAGATTTCAAATTAAAATGGAATGCGTATAATACTTTATGAGCATTTAATTGAATGTTTTTTTAATTAATAAACATTAATAATATATGGCACTATCTGACATTGATTTATACAGGATTACTTTTAATTGGATTATGTGCACAGGTGAAAGTATCAAACTGATTTTGTTTGATGTACATTCACCCTTCTGAACTAAACAGTATCCATTATTCCATTATGCGTGATTGTGAACACTAACCAGGGTCTGCTCTGTTTTCCTATGAAATTATAATAGATCTGACTCTACAGCTTCTCCCAATACCAAAATATCCTGTGAACATAATATTATGCCATATAAAATTGCAGGTATTAAAAATTAATGATGTGGAACCTGTCCTACACAGACATCTTAAAAAGCAGGTGGTTGCTTAATGCAGGTCAAAAGTAATGCAAAAAGCTCCTGTAGGAGCTTTTTGCATTACTTTTGACCTGCATTAAGCAACCACCTGCCTGCCAGATCTTTTTGATGGCTGCTTAAGGCAGGTTCTACTGTATGCATGTTATTGTACATTCTGCTTCACACAGTTGTCTCCCTTGAGCCATGTTTGATATACTAGTGGTATATACAATTGTATTTGGTCAAGAGACTCAAGACATTGGAAACGGTCAAAATTATAGTAGTGAATGATTTTTGAAGCTGACAATTTGTAGGATGCACTGGCTAAAATCTCATTAAAAGACACCAGGTGTTTTTACAAGTAATCCTTCACTCTATAAATACGCCTTCCTGTTGAAACTCTCTGATCAGGGTCTGCTCTGTCTGCTTGTGGTAAAAGATAGATTCTGACATAGCTAAAAAAAACTTAATTAAATCAATATTCAATATGTCATTATTTCTGATCTGAATATTCATGGAGTTAAGGGTTAAGCAGAAAAGTCAACTTTGAGAATTACCACAAAATCACAAGTGTTTTCATACAAAACTTCTGAGAGTTTTGAATGCACATTAAGTTAACAACTTAACTCTTTACTCCATGAATATTCATTAAAGAAATGATGACATCATGATTACTAATTAGATTAATTTTTAAAACAGCATTATCAACACACACATTTTTTCCTCAAGCAGAAACTGTAAAACTAGGTCTATATTATTCTATAAGCATACAGAGCAGACCCTGATCAGAAGGCTCCTGGAGGTGCCCTAGCTCTGATCAGGATCTGCACTATTGGCCATTCCAAATTCTCTAGCAAATTTAAGCCTTTCATAAACACTTTCAGCATTCAAAGGGTGTTTTAAAAAAAAAATGTCTGTACAGAGGTCAAAGATAAATACATGTAGTAGGGCAAACACCACAGCCTTCAACAAACAAAACCTGATCCCAAAAGCAGCATGACCTCTCATCATATTACACAAGTGCCCAATAAAAATTGGTCTAGTCGACCACAGTCCAGTACATCAGGGAGTGTTACCTATACAGGTTGACCTCAATCTTGGCACTCATCCAGGTTACGGTCATACAGGTGATGTCAGCACTAATAAACTCCTGGTCAGGTTGTCCTGAGCTGACCTCGGTAGAAAATCTAAGGCAATGACCACAAGCCATCAGTATGTCGGTCAGTTATCATCATGGTCATTTAACTGGGGCAATGTGGACCAAATATTTGTGCAATGAGTGATTTTTGATTATGCAAACATTACTTTGGGCAGCGTTACCCTTTAACCATTTACTCTATAAATACACCATTCTATGCCTTTGCAAACAGCGAAGACCCAGACCAGATGGCTCCTGTAGGAGCCATCATTCTGATCATGGTCTGCTCTCTTTGCCTATGAAATTATGTAGATATTATCCTACATTTTCTGCCAACCTGGTGAATTATACCTTCATACTCAAAAATGATTTGTTTTTTAATAATGTAAAATGAACATGGAAATTTCTAGCAACAGCAGAAACTCTAAAAGCAAATCTATTATTCCGTAAGCTAACAACACAGATCATGAGTAGAGGACTCCTATAGAAGCCATCTTATATCTAGATCTTATCTTCTTTTTTTTTTTTTTTTACAGATGTGTCAGGTAAAGGGTTAAAAATATTACGAAAATGAAAAGAGGTTTCTATTCAGTCAGCCTGCAAACAGGTATTTCACAAGATAAACACCACCGACACTACCCACTGGGTAACAGCATATAGCAACAGGGCTAGTATATCTCTTATTCCAGAACAACTTCCTGCTAACACTATAAGATACATGTAAAAACATTAACTAGTGGTAGGTCCACCAGAATCTCTGACCCACATTTTGCCACTGTTTTTCGAAATTGGGGTCAGTCCCGTGGCTGTTGCCACGTGTGTTTATTTGCTAAACCTTGGCACTAATTGGCTTCATATGGTCCGCAGTTATATCCCAGACAAAACAGCTGAAACAGAATGGTCTAGCATCGAGGTCACTTGAGGATAACATGGTGGGGGAGGTGGGGGGGATAGGATATTGACCCATTAATGCCAAACAGCGTATTATTAATTAAAATACTTGTCTTCATATGAATGCTTTTTCACACCTTTGTAAACAGAGTAGACCTACAAGAGCCATCTGATCTGGCCCAACTCTGTTTGCTATGGCGTAGAAAGGTGTATTTATAGAGAAAAGGGTTAGACATACACTCTAGCCTTGTCCCAAGGCACTGCTCTTTCCAATCAATCATTTTTAATATTTTATATCACAAAAGCCATGTTGATATGAAACACAATACCTTTGAGCACACGTGAAAAAAGGTGTTACAATGTTGCAGTTGAATCATATTGTTAACTCTTTGCATGCTAGCAGTGCATTTATGAATTTATTTATTACTTATGCAAACATTCTCAAATTTATGATTACTTGTGCAAACATTTTGGATCCAGATGACATGTGGAGTTTGACACTCGGGCTACAATTTGAAAGGGATAGGAAAGAAGAATTAGCTTCAGAATTGCAGCAGACAAAAACTTTTGCAGACTACAAGTAATTAGTGTGCAAAGAATTGAAAAGCATCCAGTCCTTTGTTTGCTTTCATTTTAAACGGACATATGCAAGTTTGTCTATCCATTTCCAGTCGTCTGATCCAGCTGTGGCCATATTATACAAAATTGATTAACCTCAACAATCTAAAAGGTTACATTTTTTTCAGAACAAAAAGGTTCTCTATCCTTTATTTATCAACTTCTACAAAATGTTACATTACAACCCTTTCCTGTATATAAAACACCTTTTTCATGCATTTGCAAACAGAGTAGAACCAGATCAGATGGCAGCTCCTGTAGGACCTGTCTGATCAGAGTCTGTGCTCTATTTGCTTATGAAATTAAATGGATCTGATCCAACAGTTATTTTACCGAAGCCAACCATTCCCTTTTACAATTTTACCTTATAAAAATGAAGTTATAGAATACTCATGAAGTGATCAATTAATTCGTAAATGTCCACGAGGGAAAGAGTCAGTGTGCTGAATTCTAATAGTTAACCCTTTCCCTGTTCTATGTTTATTTCAAATTTCGATACCTAATGAATATTAATTAACAAAATAGTTATAAAGAAATATGCAAGGTGGACCATTGTAGATATTTTAGAAAGCAAAGAAACAGATCTATCAAATTCTATTAGCAAACAGAGTAGACCCTGATCAGACGGCTCCTCTAGGAGCCATCTGATCTGGGTCTACTCTGTTTGCAAATGCGTGAAAACACGTTTATATGAAGGAAAAGGTTAACCAAGACTTCAATTAAATTGTAAGTTGTTACAGATCAGGGTTCAAATCATTTTCCAAAATGTAGGTTACCAGTAGTTATGTGACAGGCATTTGCAGAGTTCGTGTTTGGGCTAATTGACATGCAGTACATTGAACACACAAGCACCTGTTCTAGTAATTAGCTTCTGGTGCCTGCCTCTGCACTGCTCTGAGGAACGCAGCCGGCCAATCTCCCCACAGCCATAGACTAGACTGTAACATCTTGCATCAAACAGATATGCATCTAACAAATGCTTTTTCAAGCTTTTGCAAATTGAGTAGACCCAGATCAGACAAATCCTGTAATGTCTGCACTGTTTGTTTAAGAAATCATATAGATCTCATTCTACATTTTCTAACAGAACCAAAATGTTACATGATCATTATTATGCAAGTATGTGCAGATGTCCAGATAAGATGCGTAAATTTCACAATATTTTCAAGAATAGCTAATTTATTTCTCGACCAAACGCTATACTGTGACCATTCTTCAGAATCGTCTCCTTGAGACGATTCTAAAGAGTGGTCACAGGATAGGGTTTGGTGGAGAAATGACGATTTTAGTATTTTGGTACGCACCTGGTACGCTCTGTACATGTACTAAAATTTCCACTAATAAATATTTATGATGTCATTATTTCTTATATGAATATTCAGCAGGTAAATGTGAGGTTAATATAGAATCCTCATTATGCGATAAGTTCATTATGTTCCCCTTTCATGTTTTTTTTTTCTAACTGTAGACCTGCCCGTGTTTCAATTTTTTTTTCCGATCAACCTGTGCAGTAATTTGTCATCCAGAAAATTAATCCTTTCCTCCATAGACACAACCTCTTTGAATCAATCTACCGAAAAGGAGCATTTACTAGAGAAAAGGAAAAGTTTGAAATTGTGTAGTTTTGAAACCATTGTGACAAATAGAGCTTTTGCTCCTATAGGAGCAAATGCTCTATTTATCACAATGGTTTCACAAAGTAACTTTTACAGATGCATAGAAAGGCGTATTTATGGAGGAAAGGGTTAAATCAAGGTTTGTATTTCTCAATCATCTCCCTGACTTTGACGATTCTAAAGAGTGGTCACAAAAAAGTGTCTGATGAAGAAATAAAGGAACTATTCTTGAAAACGTTTTTTATTTACGCATCTAATCTGGGCCTCTAGTGTCTAATTCAAAATAAGGTATAGACGATGATCTGAAGCTGCGTCGGACATATCAGCTGGAATGGATCTACAGGGTTTACAAATTCCTGATCAAGGATATTTTCTCAAGATTTCAGCTGCTTTGGGTTATCTGTAAGGGAATAATCCGTCTCTGTATGGTACATTTTGAGGAGAAGTCCATTATTTATAAGCTGTGAATGTGGACTTATATGTATGATGTTTACTGATGAAGCCACACAGAAAGAAACTTCTGCTCAATTGGAACAATGACAACTAGAAAGTGTTTCTTAACTCTTTGCACACCAAGTAATTTTTTGTCTGGATTAATTGTTGTTGTCTGCTACAATTCTTAAAAATAAAATTTCTCTCAATTCTCTGGAAAAAATATGGTCAACGTGTCAAACAGTTTGGATCGTCATGAGATGCCGCATCACGCATTGTCTCATCAGAATCTAAACTGTTTGCATAAGTAATCACCGTTTCATTGCTAGCGTGCAAAGAGTGAAGTTCACTAATGTCACATATTAGACGAGGATTGTCACTGTAAAGTGCCCACCTGTCCAATAGCGTAAATGTTCGATAATTCTAGGAACCTAGATGCAGAGTCACTATAGTTATATTGTTGGTTAAAACGCTTTCCTAAAAAACTTATGCCAATGAAAATGCTCACCAAGTTTGATGAAGATTCAAAATAAAATTTAGCATATACAGTGAAACCTCCCAACAATGGCCACTACTGAGTGTAATTCTGGGTCTCTATGGCAGGTGGTAACTTAATGCAGAACGGAAGTTATCCCTTTATTCCATAAATATTCATGAAAGAAATAATAACATCATGAATATAAATTAAGATTAATTGTTATAATATTACATAAACATATGAATTTTAGGCTAAGCAGAATCTGTAGAATCATATCTATATTATATCATGAGCAAACAGAGCAGACCCTCATCAGATGGAAATATTGAGTTATCTCCCTTCTTATACAATGAAAATAAAAATCGATATCTCACTGTAATGTACTAATATCCTCTATACATCATTCCATAAGCAAACAGAATAGGTCGACCCTAATCAGACTACTCATACAGGAGCCATCTAACCTGGGTCTACACTGTTTGAAACAGTTTAGAGAGCTGTATTTATGGAGTTAAAGAATAAAGAAGTTGGGTTTTCGTAATTATAGTAAAAAGGTTAAAACAGGTATTGAAGCATAGCTAGACATTCATTGCAGTACAGTTAGAGTCATTGCAGTACAGTTATAGTCATTGCAGTACAGTTATAGTCATTGCAGTACAGTTACAGTCATTGAAGCATAGCTACATTCACTGCAGTGCAGCTATAGTCATTGCAGTATAGCTATAGTCATTGCAGTATAGCAATATTCACTGCAGTATACATGTATCTATAGTCATTGTTAGTACAGCTATAGTCATTATAGTATAGCTATAAGTCACTGCAGTATAGCAATAGTCATTGTAGTGTAGCTATAGTCATTGCAGTACAGCTATAGTCACTGCATTATAGCTATAGTCATTGTAGTATAACTACAGTCACTGCAGTATAGCAATGGTCACTGTAGTATAGCTATAGGCATTACAGTATAGCAATAGTAATTGCAGTATAGCTATTGTCACAGCAATATAGCAATAGACACTGCATTACAGCTATAGTCACAGCAGTACAACTAGTAATTGCAGTACAGCTATAGTCATTGCAGTACAGCTATAGTCATTGCAGTACAGCTATAGTCATTGTAGTACAGCTATAGTCATTGCAGTACAGCTATAGTCATTGCAGTACAGCTATAGTCATTGTAGTACAGCTATAGTCATTGCAGTACAGCTATAGTCATTGCAGTACAGATATAGTCATTGCAGTACAGCTATAGTCATTGTAGTACAGCTATAGTCATTGCAGTACAGCTATAGTCATTGCAGTACAGCTATAGTCATTACAATATGGCAGTAGTCATTGCAGTATAGCTATCGTCACAACAGTATAGCAATAGGTATTGCAGTACAGCTACTGTCATTGTAGCATAGCTATACATCCATTGCAGTACATCTTTAGTCATTGCAGTAGTTATAGTCATTGCAGTACAGTTATAGTCATTGCAGTACAGCAATAGTCATTGAAGCATAATTGCAGTACAGCTGTAATAATTGCAGCATTGCTATAGTTATTGCAGCACAGCTATAGCCACCACATTACAACTATAGTCATTGCAATATGGCAGTAGTCATTGCAGTATAGCTATAGTCAGTGCAGTATAACAATAGTCACAGCAGTATAGCTATAGTCACTGCAGTACAGCTATAGTCACTGCAGTATAGCTATAGTCACTGCAGTACAGCTATAGTCACAGCAGTATAGATATAGTCACTGCAGTACAGCTATAGTCATTGCAGTACAGCTATAGTCATTGTAGTACAGCTATAGTCATTGCAGTACAGCTATAGTCATTGCAGTACAGCTATAGTCATTACAATATGGCAGTAGTCATTGCAGTATAGCTATCGTCACAACAGTATAGCAATAGGTATTGCAGTACAGCTACTGTCATTGTAGCATAGCTATACATCCATTGCAGTACATCTTTAGTCATTGCAGTAGTTATAGTCATTGCAGTACAGTTATAGTCATTGCAGTACAGCAATAGTCATTGAAGCATAATTGCAGTACAGCTGTAATAATTGCAGCATTGCTATAGTTATTGCAGCACAGCTATAGCCACCACATTACAACTATAGTCATTGCAATATGGCAGTAGTCATTGCAGTATAGCTATAGTCAGTGCAGTATAACAATAGTCACAGCAGTATAGCTATAGTCACTGCAGTACAGCTATAGTCACTGCAGTATAGCTATATATAGTAATAGTCATTTCAGTATAGCTAAAGTCACTGCAGTACAGCAGTAGTCTTCACACTCACTGCCCTGGCTCCTACAGAAGCCATCTGATCAGGGTCTGCTCTGTTTGCAGTATAGCTATAGTCACTGCAGTATAACAATAGTCACTGCAGTATAACAATAGTCACAGCAGTATAGCTATAGTCATTGCAGTACAGCTATAGTCATTGCAGTATAGTAATAGTCATTGCGGTATAGCTAAAGTCACTGCAGTACAGCAGTAGTCATCACACTCACTGCCCTGGCGCCTGTCTGATCAGGGTCTGCTCTGTTTGCCTATGAAATAATATAGATATGAGTGCAGTTTCTGCCATGACCAAAACGTCCAGTGTCTGTTTGCCATTATAAAAAATAATCTAATTAATATTGATGATGTCATTATTTCTTACGTAAATATTCATGGAGTAAAGGGTTAATGCAGTTTACCCTTCAATACTAAATGGGAAATATCACTAGACAAAGATGGAACATTCCACCTCATACATTCAGCATTCAAAGGATTAACCTAGATTCTAGCACTAGGGCCAGTCCTGATACCCAGCATATCACCCGCGTGGTAACGTTGATTGATTTGCCAGACTGAAGGAGAGCAAAATGAGAACGCCCCTGGAATGTACAAGTTCTAGGTGTATCTTGGTCGAAAGAAAAAACTAACACCACCATGCGGCAGCCATTTGGCAAGCTGACATAGTACTGTCGGCATAAGAGCCACTCAAATATTGCATGCTAGACCCATCTCCAGTCTTAGGACTAAAGGATGAGCACTTGCAAACTGTGAGGACCACAATGAGGTGCTTAAGAAGTATTAGGCATCCAATGAGAATTCAAGATCAAGTACTAATTTTTATATTCAAATCATGACAATGTGAAAACAACAAATCTTTTTTGTCTTGGGAGAGAAACACTGAACAAAAATTAATGCTTAACATTTGTAAAAAACCCCAATAATCATCACTTTTCGGGGACAAAGTTATATAACAAAAATCATAATAGGTGATTGTCTGAGTCAAGCAATTCATGGCAGGGACTAAAACACAAAGAGTAAGGGCTAAAACAAACACATCAACATTCTGGCATATTTGTAGAAAAGTTGAGACCAGTCCAAGTCATGACTGAATGTCAAAGAGCAGGTTCCACAGACACTGACATTGAAATGTTGATTAATAAGCTGACAGAAAGAGGAGCAACCTCTGCTAATCTCTCAAGCATACAGAGAACGTTGGTAATTAATGTTCTACCAGAAAATAAAGAGCACATGCATTTGTAATAATTTAACAGTAAGTGCAAATGTAGTAGAAGCAGAATATCTGCTGTAATCAATCATCATAAAAATGCCAACACATGCAAAAATGAAGTTTTGGCCAAGATATCTTGCTTGTGAAATGCTTGTTCCCATTCTTAAAAAAATCTATCCAGTTTTATTTCAAGGTGACCTTTGTGCCAGTGAAATGGATAAAACTGTATGAAAAAAAAGGCAACACAAAGTTTAACAGCCTTAACCCTAAAATTACTCCATAAATATGACTTTCCACACCATTGCAAACGGAACAGACTCAGATCAGATAGCTCCTGTACAAGTCATCTGATCAGGGTCTGCTCTGTTTGCTTATAATATAATATACATGTAGATATGATTCTGCAGTTTCTACTATGACCAAAAATTCCTGTGTCCATGTGCCACTATAATTTTTTTTTTATTAATATTCATTAATATATAATATCAATATGTCATTATTTCTTAACCCTTTCCTCCATACGCCTTTCTACGCCTCTGTAAAAATCACCTATTGAAACCATTGTGATAAATAGAGCATTTGCTCCTATAAGGAGCAAATGCTCTATCTATCACAATGGTTTCAAACTTCAAAATTCTAAAATATTCATTTTCTTTAGATAATGCTCCTTTTTGGTAGATTTATTCAAAGAGGTTGGGTCTAAAAATAGCCTATGGAGGAATGGGTTAATATATAATATCAATATGTCAATATTTCTTACATGAATATTCATGGAGTAAATGGCTAAAGGTTCTGTGTGTTCCAGTAAAATGAATAACAAAAGGTATGAAGAAAACACCCTTATACTAAACATGATCTGGCTTGAAATTGTTTGGATCCAGATGAGAGGCCCAGTATCTCAGAGTATCATAAGGATCCACTCTAATCTAGTCAATAGACTCTCAAAAGCTGATACAAGAGTGTATCAGAATGGGATAATAATTAAAGATGATCTGAGTTTGAGATGACATCAATTTTCACAGCATAATAAGGTTTAACCCATTCCTCAATAGGCTATTTTTAGACCCCATCATTTTGAATAAATCTACCGAAAAGGAGCATTAACTGGAGAAAAGGAATTTTTTTAGAACTTTGTAGTTTGAAATCATTGTGATAAATAGAGCATTTGCTCCTATAGGAGCAAATGCTCTACTTATCACAATGGTTTCAGGAAATAGTTATTACAACGGAGGCGTAGAAAGGCGTATTTATGGAGAAAAGGGTTTAACCCTTTCAACTCTGAATTATCAAAGTGGAATATCCCATCAGTATTTAACAAATGAGTCCACTCAGTATGAAAGGATGGAATATACTGGAGGATTTGAATAACAAACAATGCAGACCCTGATCAGAGGGCTCCTACAGGAGCCCTCTGATCTGGGTCTACACTGTTTGTAAATGACAATGCATGTGTCTCCAGGGTTGAAAGGATTAATGGTCCCCAAGAGTCATTTTCATCTCGATAAAAATCTGAGGTTACAATGACTAGGCTACATCTGAACCTTTTGGCCATTTCAGGTCAGAAGTAATTCTATTCACCTGCCTTGAGGTTACTTAATTATCACAATAAGGTGGCAATAACCATCCAATGAATATTGCATTTGACCCAGAGGAATAGGTGAGACATGTAAATTAAAACATTCTTAAGAAGAGCTCCTTTATTTCACCATCAAACCCCATGTTATGACCACTCTTTAGAATCGTCTCAAAGAGACGAATCTAACGAGTGGTCACAGCAAAGGGTTTGGTGGAAAGATGACAATTTTAGTGTCTGAGTATGTACCTATAATAATTTATGTATCTATAGTTTTGTGAGCACTTTTCCAGCCTGATACTGCCTACCTATAATTTACAAACAGTTTTGTACTACTCCATTACCTCATAGGCTATTTTTAGATACAATCTCGTTGAATAAATCTACCGGAAAGGAGCATTACCTAGAGAAAAGGATTTTTTTTAGAATTTTGTAGTTTGAAACCATTGTGATAAATAGAGCATTTGCTCCTGTAGGAACACATGCTCTATTTATCACAATGGTTTCACAAAGTGGCTTTTACAGAGTCGTCAAACGTCGTCAATATGAGGGAATGGGCTGCATCAGAAACACAGGAGTCTTCTGATACCTAAACTTATTACATTATTAAAATATTTTATGATAATACTTTTTTTATGTTGCTTCCCAGGTTTCACAAACAATCATAAAATCAAGAACAGTGTAATGACTACTTAACCCTTTTTCTCCCTTATACACATGTATGCTTTTTCACACTATTTAAATTTTATAGAGTTATGAGTAGACCCAGATCAGATGGCTCCTGAAAGGCGTTTATATGAAGGAAAGGGTTAACTCTTTGCAGGCTAAGTAATGTTTCATCTGCAACATTGTCATTTGCTTCAATTATTAACCCTTTCCTCCATAAATACACCTTTCTACATGCACTGTATTAGGCAACAACTTATCTGGACCCAGACTTTCTACTAGGTAATCATGGTTTCGCCGCTAGCATGCAAAGAGTTAACTGCCCTTACCACATTGCAATAGGTCAGATATATTAATACTCTAAGATAAGTGAAATGTCCAAAGCTAAACATTTGGGAAAGGTTTTATGTAATTTAGTCATTAGTCAATTTATCATGATTTACCTTGTAAGACAAAGTACTGGTAACTTTCAAATGCAAAATGAGACCTGCATAAATTTTCAAAAAACAAAAAAAGTCTAGATGTATCTGTTCAAAGACAGGGTGACAGTATCACACAGTTCAAATGGAAGTATTTTAACTGCTGGCAAATTCACTTATTAGAGTGAAGAGAACTTTTTCATGGAATTCAAGATTATTGGAGCAAAAACCAATCTGGGTTGTTGTGATGTTCAGGCTTCAGTAACCAGTTACAGCTGATGGGGCTGGGCGCCAGACTAGAACAAGCTATTCAATCCGCCCATGAATTTCCCTATTGCAATGTGGGGGTCATTAGTGCCACACTGGATAAAATTTTATGAGTATGTCATACAAGCCAGTGGTCCATGTAAAATGACAAGTATTATTATACATGCTTTTACTTTTTTTATTAAATCTGTTTGGATTCAAATTGGTCTCTAGACACTTCGATGTCCAGTCATGGGTGTCCTGTGACTCGCTAAACTGATACTTAACCCTTTCCCTCATGTAAACGCATTCTCACATTTACAAACAGTTCGCTAATAGAATTTGATAGATATGTTTCTTTGCTTTCTAAAATGGCTACAATGTTTCACCTTCCATATTTCATGATGACAATTTTCTCCATGAAAATTCAGTAGGTATTGGAATTTGTAACAAACATAGAACAGGGAAAGGGTTAAGTACATGTACTATAAGTACCCTAAATAGCTGGCACATAGTTTAGACCTTTGAATGTGAGGCATAAATGAACTCTCATTTGCAAACAGTGCTGACCCAGAACAGGGGGGTTCTTAGAGTTGCCCTCTGATCAGTGTCTACACTGTTTGTCACTCAAAATCCTTTAGCAACTTTTACCCATTTACTAGAGAAAAGGAAATTTTTAAAATTTTGTAGTTTGAAACCATTGTGATACATAGAGCATTTGCTCCTATAGTAGCAAATGCTCTATTTATCACAATGGTTTCAAAAAATGACTTTTACAGAGGTGTAGAAACGCGTATTTATGGAGGAAAGGGTTAAACCTATACTATTTGCTTTGTCCAAGTTTCAGATACATTTATCAAATTGGTGCAGAATTGACAAAGATATTATCCAACTTTACAAACTGGTGGAGAAAAAAGACTACATGTTCAAATATTTATGGTATATTAAGCACACATATAACTTTAGCTGATATTTTTAGGCCAATGTTACAGCTCACACCCAGGGAAATTGCTTAACTTTGCTGATTGATGAACATGATAAATCTTGCAATCAATCAAGACCTAAGATTTGATCCACCATCATTTAATTCAGCAGACCTAAGCTGCATTAGAAAATCGGTTTAAAATATAACTTGGAGTTATCTCCCTTCTACTGATATTTGCTATGAGATGTTTCCATACAAGTGGTACTTGCAACACACACATGACTCTAAGACAGGTTTTACTCCCATTAACCCTTCGGGTGCTAAATTTTTTAAGTTTTAATGGTTCATCATGTTTTAACAATAGTGTACATTCAGGCTTAAAGTTCTAAAATGTGCTGGCAGATTTTGAATGGCAAGGTGTGCAGACTTTGAATTAAAGGTTGCTGCAGGAGCCCTCCGATTTGGTTTTTCATTGTTTGCCAATGACATTTAACCTTTACATATATTCAGAGGAATAACAACTGCTCAGCTGAAAAGATTTATATTATGGCCCACATAATGTAATATTTAAATGAAGCAGTTGATTACATAAAAACCTCATCAAGAGAATAGATGGGCCATGTCTGGGCCACATATTTACCCCCCAACATATTCACATGTTTAAATGATCGGCCTAATGAAACTATCATAATCTCCCTCCATCCCTCTCTCTCTCTCTCTCTCTCTCTCTTCTCATCCTCTATCTGTCACTCTCTGTCCCTGTCTGTCTGTGCCATCTGTCTGTCTCTCTCTCAGAGGGAAAGAATGAGTTTGGAGAAAAAGAAGTCAAAGAAAAATAAAAGAAACAGACATTTATTTTGACAGATATGATTTTTTTTTATTTGTTTGGATTTGAGTAAAGTTAACTCTTCTCATGCTTGTCAATTGTTTTTCTGCTAAAAATGTCATCTGCTGCAAATTTTTCTTCCATATTTCTTCCGCAAAGCAGTCAAAATGCGACAGTGTTTGGATATTGATAATATGCCAAGGTGTTCCAGATTTCATCAAGATCCAAACTATTTCCATTGGTTATCATCAACTCTCTGCTAGTGTATAAAGAGATAATGTGCTAAGACAAGACCATCAAAACATTGTACCACCTCTGGCTCTTAGAATTCCACAGATACAAAATAGTTAACCCTTTCCCTGCTTAATATTTATTCAAGATATTACCACCTCATGAATATTCATGGACAGAATCTAAAAATGGAACATGGAAAAGGGAGAATTTTTTCACTGTTATGTAAACTGCATAATCAGATCTATGAGTTTCCACAAGGGAACAGAGCAGAACCTGAACAGATGGCTCCAACGGGACCTGTGTGAACTGGGTCTACTCTATTTGCAAAGGAGTCTAAAGAAAGTTTGATCTTGTTCTGATTGTTACACAAAATCTCTCATTAATTAATTAATTAACATTCTACTCCATGAATATTCATGTAAGGCATAATGACATCATGAATATTAATTAGCTGAAGTTATAATGACATGAAAAAACACATTTTTGGCCAGGAACTATTTCATTTCATAAGCAAACACAGAAGACTCTGATCAGACTTCTGATCAATCGGAGCCTTCTGATCTGGGTCTATTCTGTTTGTAAAGACATTAACCCTTTCCTCCATAAATATACATTTCTACACCTCTGTAAAAATCACCTATTGAAACCATTGTGATAAATAGAGCATTTGCTCCCATAGGAGCAAATGTTTTATTTATAACAATGGTTTCAAGCTACAAAATTCTAAAATTTTCCTTTTCTCTAGTTAATGCTCCTTTTCGGTACAGTTATTCAAAGAGGCTGGATCTAAAAATAACCTATTAGGGAATGGGTTAAAAGGTGTATCTATGGAGTAATGTGTTTACCCTTTCCCTGTTCTATGTTTATTCCAAGTTTCAAAACCTACTGAATATTCATGAACAAAATAGTAAAAATGAAATATGGAAGGTGGAACATTGTAGCCACTTTAGAATATAAAGAAACAGATCTATCAAATTCCATTAGCAAACAGAGCAGATCCTGATCAGACTGCTCCTATATGAGCCATGTGATCTGGGTCTACTCTATTTGCCTGAAAAGGCATGTATATGAAGGAAAGGGTTAACTAGGTTTATAAATTTTCATATATGAAAGTTAGTGATCTTTGACCTATACATACTTTGTGAGATATAAAATTTGCTGATCTTTGACCTACAGAGTTAAAGTTGCAGTCATAACATTGCTTAGACTCCACCCTATTGCCTACATACATTAGACATGGTCTCTTGCACACTGAAGATACGGACACGCACAAACGACTTTGTTGTCGCTGATGTGTGGTCAATATGCCGTCGTGCTATTGACTATGTCAGTCTGTCAGATGAATGCCCTTATATGGCAGACTGGAGTGTACCAGAATGTCGCTAATGTCTACAAATAGATCAGATATATATTGGAAAAAGCTTGAAGAACTGACAAAACCTTCAAAATGTTTGATGATCTTGACCAAGATTCAAACACAATAGAGCAAAAATGATTCAATAATGTCAAAGTAGAGAGTAATTTTTTCCATATATTTCAAGTTCTAAAAGAATATTGACTTGTGAGAGATCAATAAAACTCACACCACCTGCACATGAAAGTACTGGTTCACCCTTATCCTACCATAACAATTGTCGTCTGCACTTAACTCTCATCTGCTTCATTTATAAACTAAATAACATGAACTTAAGCATCTGAAATAATACAGATTATGAGTTATAACAGTTTGGATCTTGATCAGATGTAAAGTAACTGAGAATCTGATCTCAATCTAAGCTGTTTGAAGACATTTATTAAGTCACGCTTAACTAGATCAGGATTAAATGACCTGCATATCCTATCGATCAGCCAACAAGTGTCGTCTGCTTCACTGCTATTGTCAGAAAAAGTGCGGGATCATAATCAGGCCAACTAATGCTAATGACTTTTATCAGATGCTAACTTACTTGTAATCTAAATTAAAACTCTTCATGATGATAAATTGGTTCCCGTTTAAAGTTGTCATCTGCTTAAAAGTTTATTCAACTAATCTTCTATCAATGTTAGGACTGTCCAACAGTTACTCATATCATGCAGATCCAGACTATCTGGAAGCTCATCATAAATCACCTCTCATCTTTAACCCATTCCCTTATAGGCTATTTCTAGATCCAACCACTTTGAATAAATCTACCGAAAAGGAGCATTTACTAGAGAAAAGGAATTTTTTAGAATTTTGTAGTTTGAAACCATTGTGATAAATAGGAGCAAAATGCTCTATTTATCACAATGGTTTCATAAAGTGACTTTTACGGAGGCCTAGAAAGGCGTATTTATGGAGGAAAGGGTTAATGACGTTTATATGAAGGAAAGAGTTAAGGTTCTATCTTATTAGATTAATGTACATGTATGTCTAAATAGGCTTATCCACTCTCAATGAGTGAGTGAGTGAGTGAGTTGGGTTTTACGTCCGACCAACAGTATTTCAGTTATTTGCAGACGGCACCCGCATGAGACAAGTTATAGTGCTGCCTCACTGGAATACTCCTGCCGCAGGTACATGGCAAGGGCACCCCACCCAGTCACATTATCCTGACACCGGGCCGACCAGTCCTAGAACTACACCTTTATTGTCGAGCGTAGACAAGGGAGCTACTAGTACAATGATCAATGATCATTTGACTGAATTAAAGCCATACCAATTGAGAGAACAAACAAAATAATGAAAACCTGGGCCAGTCTCATAGTCCTAATTGCAGCATAATTTACATTTTTAAATTATCAGCTTGGATTAACCCTTTACTCCATGAATATTCATGTAAGAAATAATGACATAATTAATATTAAATATACTATTTTTTTTAAAATGGCACACGACCACATGAATATTTGGTCATGGTAGAAACTGTAGAATCATATCTATTATTTATTCCATAAGCAAACAGAGCAGACCCAGATCAGAGAGCTCCTATGGGAGCCGTCTGTTCTGGGTCTTCTCTGTTTGTAAAGGCGTAGAAAGGCGTAAAAACAGTCTGCCATTTGGCTATAGGTAACTCAAATAAAATTTAAAATGAAGCAGAGAAGAGTTGGAGCAGACAACGTTTTTCAAAGAAGGTTGAAGGTTAAAATGTACAGCCAATCAGATTAATGAAGAAATTGCCGATGTTTTTGCTTTTTGCCAGTTCTGGACAGACATGGCCACCGAGACCATCTAATTATCTCTGATGGAAGTTGTCAGCTAAAGTAGAAAGCAACATAAAATAGCAAATAAAACTCACCAAGTCAACACCAGAGACATACAAATCAATTTTATTAGACTTGAATTATACAATCATGAAAGACTTATTTGTCCAGTAATGACTAACCACATAACAACGATTCTAATAGTACTTAGCAGCGATTTTTGCAAAACGTGAAGACCCATATGTAAGAAATAATGACATCACGAATATTAATTACATTATTTTTTGTCAAGGCATATGACCATAGGACATTTTAGTTGAGGCAGAAACTATAGAAACAGATCTATATTTAACCCTTTCCTTCTAATAATTGTCTTTTCATGATTTTGCAAACAGAGTACATCCTGATCAGATGGCCCCTAGCCTGTTCTATTTGTTTATGGAATCATAATTATAGATCTGATCCTAAAGCTTTTATCTAAGCCAACAGTCCCTTTTCAAATTTTTAACTTTAAAGAATTTAACTTTAAAGAATTTAAGTTGATGAATATTCATGAAGTTATCAATTCATGCATAAATGTTCATAACGGCAAGGGTTATACCATAAGCAGAGCAGACTCTGATCTCATGTCTCCCACAGGAGCTATTTGATCTGAGTCTGCTATGTTTGCAAACGCATAGAGCAGTGTATTCATGGAGTAAAGGGTTAACCCGTTTCCTCCATAAATACGCCTTTCTACGCCTCTGTAATAACCACTTCTTGAAACCATTGTGATAAATAGAGCATTTGCTCCTAAGGAGCAAATGCTCTTTTTATCACAATGGTTTCTAAACTACAAAATTCTAAAATTTTACTTTTCTCTAGTAAATGCTCCTTTTGAGTAGATTCATTCAAAGAGGTTGGGTCTAAAAATAGCCTACGGAGTAAAGGGTTAAGTGACACCGTTGTAAGCTAATAGGTGCTGTAAAGGGTGGTTCTGATAACTGTTTTGCTGTCAGCAATTATGAGACCCAATGTCACAGGTGCTGTCATGAAAGACAATCAATACACGTTATGTCGCAATCCTAAAACCTTCAACATGATGAGGAAGCTGTCATCTGCAAAAGTGGTCATCTGATTCTAGTCGCAACTGTTTCTCTCATGAATATTCATGTAAGAAATAATGACATCGTGAATATTCATTACCTGGAGTTTTAATTGCATTATCAGTAAGGGATGTTTGTACTATGGCAGAAACTCTAGAATCTAATTTATATCATCTTTTAACCATTTACTACATGAATATTCACGTAATAAATACTGATATCATGAATATTAATTAGATTACCGGTATTTGTTATTATTGCACATGAGAACAGGAATTTTTGGCCGTGGAATAAACTATAGAATCACATCTATATTATATCATATTAGCAAACAGAGCAGACTGATCAGACGGCTCCTATAGGAGATGTCTGATCTGGGTCTACTCTGTTTGCAAAGGTGTAGAAAGGCGTATTCATGGAGGAAAGGGTTAGGATGACTTTTGACACCATTGCACAAACAAATAGATCCAGGTCAGGATCTGCTCTGTTTGCTTATGTAATAATATAGACCTGATTCTGTAGCTGCTGTCACTTTCCTTGTTTATGAGTACACTAAAACCTCTCTATAATGGCCACTAAATTGTGTTAATTAGTTGGTATTTAGGGCAGGTGGCTGCTTAAAGCAAGGTGAAAGTAAAACAGAACGCTCCTATAGGAGCGTTCTGTTTTACTTTCACCTTGCTTTAAGCAGCCATATAGGAGCGTTCTGTTTTACTTTCACCTTGCTTTAAGCAGCCACCTGCCCTAAATACCAACTAATTAACATAATTTAGTGGCCGTTATAGAGAGGTTTTCCTGTATAGACAGGATGTTTTGGTATTTGTAGAAACTGTAGAGTCAGATCTAGTATACATTCATAAGGATATATAGAGCAGGCCCTGATCAGACAGGTTCCTACAGGAGCCATCTGATCTGGATCTACTCTGCTTGAAAAGGCATGAAAAAGGCGTTTATATAAAGGAAAGGGTTAAGTGTTAATTTGGCAGCAGGTAACACTCTCTCCATTGTGAAACAGATATAGAGAATTAACCCTGTACAGGCTAAATAATTATTGTAGTCACCAAAAAAAATGGTGTATGCTGTAATTCTCAACATTTTCTTTCATTTTTCATAAAAATACAGTTAAGTGTTAACAGTATAGATCTTGAGGAGGTGCTGAGTGTCTCATCTGGATCCAACTGTTTGCATAGGCACTCAAAATTTCGCCCATAGCGCGTACAGAGTTAAATGATTCATTATTTTTTTTGACTCAAGTAATAATTATGAATATTATCCAGATAATGGCATACAAGCATCATAGGCCCTCAAAGGCAGGGTAAAAAGTGGTAAAAGCTTGCCACTCCATCAGAGCATTTGGACGATATATCTTGTAACACCTATGACATATCTCTGGGGAACAAAGTCTGATACAAAAAGCTGTCCTTTACCATTAATGGTTCTCTAACAACTCAACCCTTGTTGTGAAAATGAACAACGCATCATTGTTTTCAAGACAGGCTTGACTCCAAACAGTATTTCATGTCAAAAAGGAAAGAATCGAGTGTCAACCCTTTCCACCATATAAATGCCTTTTCACACCTTTGCAAATACTGAGTAGACTCATATAAGACAGCTCCTACAGCAGCCATCTGATCAGGGTCAGCTCTGTTTGCTTATGAATTTATATAGATGTGATTCTACAGTTTCTGCCATGATGAAAAACAGAGCAGACCCAGATCAGATTGCTCCTGTGGGAGTCATTTGATCAGCGTCTACTCTACTTAAGAAATTGTAATGGATCTTACTCCACAGTTTCTACCAATACCAAAACAGCTTGTGTACATTATACCATTATAAAAAGTCAGCTAATATAATTTATTCATGATGTCATTATTTCTTACATGAATATTGATAGAACAGTGAAAGGGCTAATTATCCCTTTCCTCCATAAATACGCCTTTCTACGCCTCTGTAAAAGTCACTTAATTTAAACCATTGTGATAAATAGAGCATTTGCTCCTATAGGAGCAAAATTTAATGCTCTATTTATCACCATGGTTTCAAACTACAAAATTCCACTTTTCTCTAGTAAATGCTCCTTTTGGGTAGATTCATTCAAAGAGGTTGGGTCTAAAAATAGCCTATGGAGGAATGGGTTATGCTCAATAAGCAGTTGTTAAAGAAACCTTGTCACAGGAAAAGACTGGCTGGCTAATATTTCCAGCTCTTCTCCTGTTGTAAAAATGCTTTCTACTGAAACCCCCTTTATGCTGTGATTCTTACTTTCTTCTGATTCATTCAAGCTTTTGAGAAACAGTAGACTAAGTGGCAAATGGCTTGGATCCTGATGAGACACCAAGTTACTTGATATCTCATCTGGATCCAAGCCGTTTGCATATTCCAGTCATGTTGTGCTAGGCAGGAGAAAGGTAAAGAAATATTTCAAATGTTTCTTTACAGGTATGAAGACATTAAGAGTTCCGTCACAGAAAATAGTTCCATCAGTTCTAACAATGCGATATAATGTTTACTTCTGGAACATTTCTGTAATTTATTTTGATCAAATTTTGAATTTTCCCATTGTCAGAAATAATTTCTCATACCATCTTGTGTCCTAATTACTCTTGTTTTAGCATCAACTTATTCCTAGCGAGTAGGCCAAAAGTAAAAACAATGAACTATTACTTGTGCACTTAAGCAGTACTGCTCCTCTAAGGATCATAATTAAACTCAAGACAATGTTCAGAAAACAGCCAACTGAAGTCTATTTGAGAAGTAGTTTTCAGCATTTTTCGGCTGTTAGGTCATAAAATCTGACACTTAACTCTTCCCTCACATCAGTGGGAAAATGTGCTCTCACACTTATTGGGATAGTCTTTCTTGCAGGGATGCATGAAAACTAATACCTTGAGCGACTACGATGGTTTTGGTCCGTCATTTATCAATACTACATAGTCTCCTAGGCTTGGACTGTCCCACGACACTCTCCCGCTAGTCAATGTACCATGATGTAATTTTCGTTAATTATTCATAATATAAGGGACACTGTGAGCATGACTTAATATGGTTGCCATGGGAACAGGAGACATTTGATTGGCTTCAAATATTTCCACATGTAAAAAAATGGTAGCCAACAATTAGGCAATCCTGATTTATACAAGCGCAAATTAGTAAAGGATAAATGCCCATAATTCATCACATGGGTTTTGCTGTGTTACATGAAATATACACAGAGATTTTTAATAATTGTCGCCTGCAATAATGGTCCTCTATTACAATTCTAAATGTGGACACCTCTTGCATTTCTTTCATAAACATGAGATTCCATTTTGTGGCTTTTGAATAAACCATTACCTTCATATAAACGCATTTTCATGCATTTGCAAACAGAGTAGACCCAGATCAGACAGATCCTATAGGAGCCGTCTGATCAGGGTCTGCCATGTTTTCTTTTTATATGATATAGATCTGATTTTAGATTTTTTTTTGTCAGTGCAAAAACATTCCTTAAAAATGTTACATTATAAAAGTTCAGCTAATAAATATTCATGATGTCATAATTTCTAACATGAATATTCAACAGGAAAAGGGTTAATTCTCATCTGGATTCTAACTTGGTCTGCGTTTGTTTTTCATCATAAAAAATTCACAACCAATTTACAAAGAGTTAATTCTTCAAACAACGACAATTGTCATCTGTCAACATTGTCATCTGTATTACTATAAATTGTCCTTCCATTTTCTCTATAATAGAAACAGAGCATAATTATTATCAAGTCTGGATCTTCAGACACGAAGATACTTAGCTTCTCATCTGGATCCACTCTGTTTGCCATTGATATCGTTTACCCTCTGAATGCTGGAAACAAATTAATTAGCTTTTGCCAACAGTGTAGGCCAAGATCAGACAACTCCTAGATGAGCCATCTGAACAAGGCCAGCACTGTTTGTCATTCAAAATCTTTGAGCAAACTTAATCCTTTTATACTGAATGGACTAGCAGCTGTTCAACAAAGATGGACCATTCCACTTTAACATTTTCTCTCATATAAACCCTTTTTCACTCTTGCAAACAGAGCAGACCAAGATCAGATGACTCCTCTTCAAGGACCCATCTGATCAGGGTCTACTCTGTTTGCTTAAGAAATTATTACAGATCTGACTTCACAGATTCTACATATACCAAAACATTCAGAACGTATACAGTAAAATCTCTCTGTAACGACCACTAAATTGTGTTTATAGAGAGATTTTACTGTACAAATATCAAATTTCAGGCAATAAAATTAATACTCATCATGTCATTATTTCTGACATGAATATTAATAAAACAAGGAAACGACTAAAAATTCAACATACAAATGAAAACCTACTTATAAATGAACTGAAGTTTGCTTGGGTCTCTACAAGGACAAATGCAATATTTTTCTCATTACCTAATTGAATCCACCAACAAAAATACTACTCTTATCTTAAACATTCTTGTCTGACAATTAGAGTATGGGACATCCATAGTTTATATACCATAGTTTTTTATTTTCTTTTCCTTAGCTTTGGCATGATATATATATACAAGAATACTCTTTCATAAAAATCCATTATTATGGATGTATTTCCACAGGAATGTAATTTGCTTTTTACCTAGTATTTCATAAAGGGGAAATTACAATAACACTTTATTGTTGTTGTTTTTTTTGTTTTTTGTTTTGTTTTTTGTTGTTGTTTTAAATGAAATTCTTGCAAATAACTGCTCTTTCTCTTTAAAAATTCTGAGGGTGCACCATTATCAAAATTACAGTAAACCTCTCTATTCAACAGGTATATAACCCATTCCTTCATAGGCTATTTTAGACCCAACCTCTTTGAATGAATGTAGAAAGGCTTATTTATGGAGGAAAGGGTTATAATTACATGTATACAGAAAGCTGCCATTGGATTTTTTTTGCCTTACTTTCATTCTATATTTAAACTCTTTACCTAATGAATATTCATGTAAGTAATTATGATTGTACAAATATTAATCAATTTTTTTAACAGCATTACTAACAAGGGGATTTTTGACTGTGGCAGTTTTTGTAGAATCAAATAGATTTACATTATTTCATATGCAAACAGAACAGACCCTAATCAGACAGCTCCTACAGGAGCTCTCTGATCTGGGTCTTCTCTGTTTTCAAAGGCATGAAAAAGCGTTCATATGAGGAAAAGGGTGAACGGCTATAAAAGTATCAGACATTTGTATTTTATATCCATCATCATCCTTAGACCCTGCACTACTTTCTTCCAGCTACATAGGCTCGCGGCATCCTCATCACAACTTGTTTGCAGAAATAAACACTTCGTAAAATTCTTAAAATTGTGTTAGCAACATTAAGCCATACTTGTGCAAAATCACTGAAAACTTTAATCAACATGCATGATAAAAAAAAAATGCGGGAAAGATCAACTCGTTACTTTTATTCTAGATTAGAGATTTGGTACGAGGGATTACATTTTAATCTGATGTAAAATTATGGGATCCTGACGAAAGCTTGCACTGTTGGTGTTTTTGTTTTCATAAAAACTTTTATTGCAAATATTTTTCTTGGAATATATGTCAGATTGAAACAAGAGCACTGTTGGCAGACGTTATCAGTCGTCCATTGACACAGTACCTGATGAATAGTCATGTACGTAATAATGACATCATGAATATTCATTAGCTGAATTTGTAAAATCACATATTTATGAACACAGATTATTTTTAATTTGTGGAAACTATAGCAATCAGATATGTATACATGTAGTTCTATACAGTAGCCATCTGATCTGGGTCTTAACCCTTCTCTTGATGAATTTTGAAATATATTTCTCCTTCTTTACACATGCCCTGTTGTATAATTACATATATCTTCACTGTGTACAAGTACTTCGTTGTGCAATCACTGCTGTGGAGTGCACTGGTTGCACAATCAACTTGTAAATCGTGCAGACACTGATGAGACAGCTCCTGCAGGAGCTGTCTCATCTGGGTCTTCACTATTTACAGGTAGGTATATTGACGTGAATAGCAAGAGAAGGGTTAATAACACTGGGTCTTGACCTCTTCTTCATGAATATTCATGAACTTCCTAGATATATATATATATGAACTTAATCTTTACAAGGTAAAATATTTGAAGGAATTTTCGGATTCTATTAGACAAAAACTGTAGGATCAAATCTATATAATTTCAAAAGCAAACAGAACAGACCCTGATCAGACACTTTCTAAACGAGCTGTCTGATATGGCTCCTACAGGAGCCGTCTGATCAGGGTCTGCTCTTTTTTCTGTTAATATAATATAGATCTGATTTTACCATTTCCGCCATGGCCAAAACAACCTGTGTTCATGTACCGTTATAAAAAATTAATCTATTTAAAATTCATGGTGTCATTCATTTCTTACATGAATATTCAATAAGTAAAGGGCTTTACTCTGTTCACAAAGGTGTTAACCCTTTCTTCCATAGGCTATTTTTAGACCCAACCGCTTCGAACAAATCTACCAAAAAGGAGCATTTTCTAGAGAAAAGGAACATTTTAGAATTTTGTAGTTTGAAACCATTGTGATAAATAGAGCATTTGCTCCTATAGGAGCAAATGCTCTATTTATCACAATGGTTTCAATAGGTGATTTTTACAGAGGCGTAGAAAGGCGTATTTATGGAGGAAAGGGTTAAAAGACGTATTTATGGAGTAAGGTGTTAAAGCAGGTTTTACTATTGACACCTTACAACACTATCATCAAAATCTTTAAAAAAGAGCAATTTTTTTTTACCACAAATGTCATCACAGAAGATTTGCACGTAATATTTTCATCAATGTGTATATTAAATTTTGTACTGACAAACACACAACTTTTAATTTACTCTAAAGTACAATAAGTAATTACATTCTCCAATTAACATGTTGCCTGCTTTGTGATTCAAAGAATTCTTTTTCTTCCATTTCTTTTTAAAATAGATGATCAGAGATTCGATAATGGAAAGACAATCAGTTAAGACAAATTTGTCGCTATCATGCAAAAATGATTATTCGGTGTTGATAATGATATTAAAACCATTTTTTAACTTAGTGTTTCCAAGTAAGGAATGTATGTCCCCAGGCCATACAATAGAACAGTTCATAATTTTAGTGTAAACGACCGAAGAATGGATTGAAAGTTACATTACAACTGCTATCTCTCAACCCATAATGTTAGACCACCCAACCTTCCCTCCCATGGCCAATGGTTTGTAAAACTGAACTCTTTCCTTCATATAAATGCCTTTTGCACATCTGCAAACAGAGTAGACCCAGATCAGACAGATCCTATAGGAGCCATCTGATCAGGGTCTGCTCTGTTTGTTAATAGAATTTGATAGATGTTTCTTTTGTTTCTAAAATGGCTACAATACCTTTCACAATAACTATTTTGTTCATGAATATTTAGTAAGTATTGAAATTTGGAATAAACTTAGAACAGGGAAAGGGTTAACCCATTCCATCATATCAAAGCCTTTTGACGACTCTGCAAAAGTCCCCTGTTGAAACCATTGTGATAAATAGAGCATTTGCTCCTATAGGAGCAAATGCTCTATTTATCACATTGGTTTCAAACTACAAATTTCTAAAAGTTTCCTTTTCTCTAGTTAATGCTCCTTTTTTGGCTTTTTGGTAGATTTGTTCAAAGAGGTTGGATCTAAAAATAGCCTATGAGGTAGGCCCAAATCAAACTGCTCTTCTAGCCATGTCAAATCTGGGTTTACACAGAGGGCTCCTCACAGTCCTGTCTGATCCAATATGTTAGGAGCTTTCTGATCAGGGTCTGCTCTGTTTGGTTATGGAATTAGATCGGATTTGCTAAACATTCTCTTGTTTTCATATGCTGTTGTCAATTAATATTCATTACATACATTATTTCTTAGATGAATATTCATGAAGTAAAGATATAATATTATACGTTGCATGGTTGTAATTACTTACTTACTATTTTCCACCTTCAGTACAAAAGTCTTCAATGCAACAAAACTAGATGTCTTGAATTTAGCAAAGAAAACCAAAGCAAATTCACAGTTCTGCTTGATTATTTTCCTTTGGAATTTGGAGGTCAATTAATCATTGATTTCTACCAGAGTGGGCATGTTCTATGTCCAAATGTGTCAATGTACAAAACATGGAAGTCTGGAGATGGAGCATTAGAAAGCAAAACAGCAAGGAACCCTGGTTTCCACCATGCTTCCTAGAATATTCAAATAAGAAAACCTTCGTTTGTCCCCTTGCATAGACATGTGTGTCTTCCCTCCCTGTCACTGGATTGTGAAAATCTAATTTGGACACAACAAGGAGAGTCCTCCAGTAAAATTAATCTTGGAAGATCAACAAATTGTTGGTCAAACAAAATATGAATTGTGCTTACTGACAAGCAACTAAAAGTACCACTAGAAAATTAATCATCAGCTCAAAATGAATTTTCTTAGAACAGGCTTCAAAAGATGCTGGTCGCTGAACTAGCTAGCCTGGGGCATTCTGTGCATTGGAAAGTGGTTGGTTCTGGGTTAAAATATCTCAAAAGATGACACAGTAATCATATCCTGTTCTTTTGGATGATTTATTTTGTTTTCTCCTTCTGTGAATCTGAGAAGCAATTTTCTATTTTTGGCGCTTTACCTCCTATAATTTTATTCTCTGTGAAATTGCAATACATACAGCAAATAGTTTGAAAACAATAATGCCATCCAACAGTACTGGACCTGATCAGTCATACAAATATAATGTGTCAATCCTTTCCACCACAGGCTATTTTTAGACACAACCTCTTTGAATGAATTTACCCAAAAGGAGCATTTACTAGAGAAAAGGAAAATGTTAGAATTGTGTAGTATTGAAACCATTGTGATAAATAGAGCATTTGCTCCTATGGAGCAAATGCTCTAATTATCACAATGGTTTCAAGAAGTGACTATTACAGAGGCATAGAAAGGCATATTTATGGAGGAAAGGGTTAATATCAATGGGGGAAAATTGACATAATTAGCTAGTACTTAACCTTTTGATGTCTAAAGAATTGTTCTCTGTATATAATGTATACCATATTTTCCCTAACAAAAGGCCCCACACTAATAAATGCCCCTTTATTTCTCCAGGTGGGGGTTGAGAGTGGGGGTTACTAACAATGAATAAAACAACTTAAAAACCCTATATACTAACCAGTTAATAAAGAAATATAGGTTTTTCAAAATACAGATGGTAGCTTAATCAATGCAAACTGAAAGCAATGCAGAAAGCTCCTCTAGGACTCACAGTTTCTTCATTGCTTTCATCCTGTATTAAGCAACCACCTGTGTACAAAATGCAAGAAGCTCCATTTTTAAAGTAACGCCCCTGGGAGCAATTATTAGAGATAATATGGTACTGTCATCTGCTTCAAATTGCTCAAAGTTTTCTTTTTTTCCTTACACTTATTGCCAGAACATTATCAATTAGTGCTAACCCTTTACTCTATAATCATGCCTTTGCAAACAGAGTAGACTCAGATCAGACGGCTCCTGCAGGGTCTGCTCTATATGCTTATGATATAAAATGGACATGATTCTACAGTTTTTGCCATAGTCAAGAATCCCTAGGTCCATCTACTATTATAAGAATTAATATAATTAATATTCATGATGTCATTATTTCTTACATTAATATTCATGGAGTAAAGGGTTAAACAATTTTGATCTCGATGAGATACTGAGTTACTAACTTGGTGTCTTATTTTCATCCAACCTGGTTGTAATGGTAATCATAGTTTAGCTTAACCCATTCCCGCTAGGCTATAATTTTTTTTAGATCCAACCTCTTTGATTAAATCTACCAAAATGGAGTATTTACTAGAGAAAAGGAAATTTCCAGAATTGGGTAGTTTTGAAACCATAGTGGTAAATAGAACATTTGCTCCTGTGGAGCAAATATTCTATTTATCACAATGGTTTCACAAAGTAACTTTTACAAAAGCGTCAAATGGCGTCAATATGTGGGAATGGGTTAAAACACAATCTTGCCATATGGAAGTGTGTCTCGTCTCAGGTATGAGAAGACCCAGGCATCATTTCCAATGAAAGTGACCAACAAAAATATATAAAACATGGCCGTAGAGTGATTTCTTTTTCTCACTCAAGAACATGCAGGTAGAATTAAAACTGATTAAACTAAAGTGTCAGTATAATGTGACTAGGTGTGGGTCTAATTAGGCTCCACTGTTCAAATACTACTGTATATTTTGACATATGAAAGAAGTAGGACTGAAGACTTTTCTGTGATAGCCAATTTGATTCCGCTTACGTGAGTTGTACACAGGATATCTACAAAGATGGAAGTCTTTGCAATGCAGTTCTGCTAGATTTTCTGCTAAACCAAACCCCCACAAATTCCTGGGACATGCTAGAAAGGAAATTACAATTTCCTTTTTCTTGATTGCCAGCTACATGCAAAGTAGGAAATTGCAAGAAATAAACCATAGACATTTCTAGTATTAGCCTCTTGTACCAAGCATGCTGTTAATGGGCACACATGTTCTAGGTAAACAGACTAGACCTAGACGACAAGGGCACCTAGGTTGGCCATATGATTATGGTCTACACTGTCTGCCCTATTGTATGAGACAAATGTTAACAATTTTCCTACTGTGTAAAAATGTCATCTGCTTAAACTCCAATTATACTTTCTTTAACCCTTTATTACTATAGGCATTTCTATGCCTTCCAAAACAGGGTAGACCTAAATAGGCTATTTTTAGATCCAACCTTTTTGAATAAATCAACCAAAAAAGGAGCATTAACTAGAGAAAAGGATTTTTTTTAGAATTTTGTAGTTCTGAAACCATTGTGATAAATAGAGCATTTGCTCCTGAGGGGCAAATGCTCTATTTACCAAAATGATTTCGAAAAGTGACTACAGAGGCTTGGGAAGGCGTATTTATGGAGGAAAGGGTTAAGCAACCATCTTAAAGAGGATTAATTATGATTATAATTATGGGCCTTTAAGGCTGATGGTAGCTTAATGCAGATCAAAAGTAGTGCAGAAAGCTCATATAGGAGCTTTCTGCATTGCTTTTATCCTGCATTAAGCAACCACCTGCTTTTTAAGACTCCTATGTTCAATAAATAAAAGGGGGCTTAAGAACAGGTTCTACTGTACATACTATTGTAAATAGATAACGAAATTTTGATCTAGTTCAACAATTTCATAAGTTTGAATACAGCAATCTCTTCTGAAAACTTCACTGTCACCATTGAGTGCTTGTTCCTCAGGGACCTGGCGTTCCATTAGTTAAATTTTAATCTTCTACGAACCTTTAACCATATCAACTAGTAGGTCAACGATTTGCAAGAAGCATCTTTGGAACATCTGATTTCACACGGAATTTGTAATAATTATTCCGTGGTCTGGCAATTCCCCGATTACAGAGACAGTTCAAATCTCTCGATATTCTACGCTCCGTGTTTTCATGGTGAATTTATCTTCGGAAAAATGTCAATTAAAAAACGCCCTGAGACAATATGCTGGTGAAAGATTGCATAATCAAACAAACATGGAGAAAATGAACAATAATCTTTGATAAATTCTTTTGAAGGACACAAATTACCAAGGGTCATGAGATCAGATCTCAATGCAAGATTTCCAAAATGTTAGTCATAAGACACAGCATTGATTTTTTTTTCACTGGCCTGACCCCCTATCAACATTTCAATGTTTGCTGCCTGCCATAAAAATTGTCAACTGCTGTAAACTCATGCATCTTCTCGCCAAACAAAACCCCCAAAAACCACTGGACAAAACTTAGCTTTGATTCATATTAACCCTTTCCTCCATAAATACGCCTTTCTACGCTTCTGTAAAAGTCACCTTTTGAAACCATTGTGATAAATAGAGCATTTGCTCTTAAGGAGCAAATGCTCTATTTATCACAATGGTTTCAGAACTACAAAATTCTAAAATGTTCCTTTTCTCTAGTTAATGCTCCTTTTCGGTAGATTTATTCAAGGAGATTGAATCTAAAAATAGCCTATGAGGGAAAGGGTTAAATTGCAAGATATGCAATACCCTAATTGCCCAAAGTATTCGGAAAAACAAAATTTAGGCAAATAGTGCAGACCAGACCAAACTGCTCCTGAAGAAGCAGCCTGATCAGCATCAATAGTATTTCCTTTTCTCCATGAATAGCTACATACATAAATAATGACATCATGAACATCAATTACTGATTTTTGACAATGGCATATGGATTTAGGAAATTTTAGCCATGGCAGAATTAGCAGAATCTCTTCGCAAAGGCATAGGAGGTGTATGTATAGAGTAAAGGGTTAAAGTTACCAATAACGTATGTAATTAACTTGTTCAGCTTTACAAACTGGGTTTTCGAATAAAATAGATAAATAGGGTAGATGACAGATATATAAGAACCTCTCTAGAATGGCCACATAGCTCTTTCGCTGTTTAAAATTAATATATTATTTATGCAAGAAATAACAACATCATGAATATTTACACATGAATTTTTGGTATTGGTATAAACCTGCATTTCCTTGGAATACGCAGCAGTTAAAATGAAACTCAAGATGACAGCACAATTCGGTCACTGCAGACAATGAAATTTGTCTGAGGGACACCTATGTAACTAACATGGCTTCATGTCTTGGGACTGAGGTGCTAAAATACTCATATCACAGGAATTGTGCTAAATGTCTTATGCATCGGTGAGCAGACTTGATAAATAATGCATAAAAATGTATAACTACCATAAGGCTAACATTATCAAAGCAATTTTAACCCTTTACCTGATAGAAGCGGCTTTAAGCGAGTTTAATATATTCCTCCGCTGAAGAAAATAGTTCCAATTTTTACAATAATGAACATATAGCATCATAAATAGTTTCTATATTCTAGGAGGTGGCAGCTTAAAGCAGGCTGAAAGTAAAGCAGAATGCGCATTAATGCGCATTCTGCTTTACTTTCAACCTGCTTTAAGTGGTCACCTGTCTTCAAAACTAGAAATAGGCTATTGGGTAAAGGGTTAAAGACCACTGGATATTTTTGCTCTAGCACTTTCTTTTAAGCCATTACTCCATAAAGCCTTTTAAATTCTTTTGCAAACAGAGTAGGCACAGATCAAGGTGCGACAGCTGACACTCTGTTGGTGTTTTTTGAAAAACACTGGAGGAAATTCACTTTCAGAATTTGAAGTAAACAATCGATATTCTCTCGTGAATATTCACGGGGGACAGTGTTAACCCTTTACTCCATATATACGCCTTTCTACGCCTTTGCAAACAGAGTAGACTCAGATCAGACAACTCCTATAAGAGCTGTCTGATCAGGGTCTGCTCTGTTTGCTTATTAAATATTATTCTATACTTTTCTGCCATGGTCAAATATTCCTGTGTTCATTATGTAAACAGGATGTTTTGGCTGTTTTATACCATAAGCAAATAGCAGACCCCGTGATAAAAATTAATAGGAGCTGTCTGATTGATATTGATGATGTCATTTTATCACATGACTTTGCTTGTCTCCCGTTTAATATAACTATCACATATTATTTTAGTAGCTTGAGTTCAAATTCTTCTCACACAGTATTACTATGCAATCTTTACTTTCATTGTGTAGTGCATATGCAGACCTACTTACAAATCACCTTTCATTGCCAGTGCTTTGCTTTGGGGGCAGTTGTCACCTACTGCAACACATTTCTTGTTTGGCTATATTTTGACAATAAATTGACACACATTAATGTATGTTCTTATGTAACACTATGTACTTCGTGACCTAATGTCTTAGATGAACAATAATGGACACTATCATTATTAGTGCTTAGGTTTTGTCGTGGTTGTTGCTTTCTTCACTAACAATTTTCAGATTTAATTTGTCGCGCATCTCAATCATATTAAGACAGTGCATAATGTGCGAGATTCACAACACTTGTTAAATGAATTACATGCATTACATGAATTACATGAATTGACATGCATCTACTTTATTTAATTTTCATTACTTATTTTTTACTTCATTGCATGTAAAATGTCGATGGTCGATTCCCGGTAGAGGCAGTGCCTTAGTTCATATTATAACTATCACATATTATTTTTTTATATCTAACATGTTTAATATAAGATGTGATGTCACCTGATTACTTAGTGTCCTTTTTGTATCTTAAAGCACACATGTAGACTGGTACACAACCTATTTTCCTGCGTCTGTGTGCATAGTAGTAAACTTTTGATAACCATTCCGCTTTGGCATGGATTCATCTTTGTTACTAAATATAGCATCGAGTCAGCATCACAAAGATGAAGCAAATTTTTCTATTTTTCTGCCGCTTCATCTAAATATCGAAGTTGAGCAAATCAGTTATGTGATAAAAAGAATCCGACACTCGTCATTTGAGATAAACTTTTCTTAAACTCGTCCAAAAAAAGTTATTAAAGCTCGCCAAAGACTCAATAACTCTTTTCTTGATGAAAAGTTTATCTTAAACGACAACTCGTAACAGATCTTATATATTTCTTACATGAATATTCATTGGAGTAAAGGGTTATTAAAGACCAGCAAGTAGAATACCGTTGAGTGGTTACCTTAGAGAGGTTCAACTGCTGATAAGAATTTAAAAAGGGCATAATGGAGAGAAGTGGACCGCAAAACTCTCATTTCCCCAATGACCAGTTGCAGACAGACGTTCTAATTTATTAATAATTTCTAATTGCACCAATATTCCATTTGACACAGTACCTGTGATACACATTAGTATGTCAATTAACTGGACCAGCTAAACCACTCTGTCAGCTGGCGGCAAAATTGTCATTGACATGAGAACAGTTTGGATCCAAACAAGACACGGAGTAACTCAGCATCTCATGAGGATTAACCCATTCACTCATAGGCTATTTTTAGATACAACCTCTTTAAATAAATCTACCAAAAAGAGCATTAATTAGAGGAAAGGAAAATGTTTAGAATTTTGTGGTTTGAATCCATTGTGATAAATAGAGCATTTGCTCCTATAGGAGCAAATGCTTTATTTATCACAATGGTTCCAAAAAGTGGTTATTACAGAGGAGTAGAAAGGTGTATTTATGGAGGAAAGGGTTAAAGGTATTTAAAACAAACACTGGCCCAATATTTGAGGAGAAATGAAAGAAAAATTGAATTTCAGAATTGTAGCAAACAATAATGCTACAGACAATAACTGGTTAACCCTTTCTTCCATAAATATGCCTTTCTACGCCTCTGTAAAAATCACCTGTTGAAACCATTGTGATAAATAGAGCATTTGCTCCTATAGGAGCAAATGCTCTATTTATCACAATGGTTTCAAAACTACAAAATTCTAAAATGTTCCTTTTCTCTAGTTAATGCTCCTTTTGGGTAGACTTATTCAAAGTGGTTGGATCTAAAAATAGCTTATGATGGAAAGGGTTAAATTACAGCAGACAACAATACTGGTAAAGAAAAATTACAGTGCATGCAAAAAGTTAACAAAATAAGGCCCGTTGTGCAGTGGCCCCATGCCAGACCAGGTGGATCAACTTAGCTGAAACTGTTAAAAACATCTATAAGCCTGTAACTCTTTTGCATTTGATAGCAGTGAATGTGATAACCTGTACAAAAATCTATATAAACAGCTTGGATCAAGCCTTTGCAAACAGAGTAGACCCAGATTAGATGGCTCCTATAAGGGTAATCTGATCTGTACTCTGTTTGCTTATGGAATTATATAGATGAGATTCTACAGTTTCTGCTATGGTCAAATGTTAACGCGTTCATATGTCATTATAGAACCTGATCTAATGATTATTCATGTAGTCATGCATTATTTCTTACATAAATATTTCATGGAGTCAAGGGTGAAATGCAGTTTAATTTTGTACATGCTGTTCCCATATCATTAGGGGTAACCCACTGTCTGCACTATGTATGGAACAACTTAACCCTTGCAAACCTCAACTTTCAAACGGAATTCAATGAGGTCAAGTTTACCTTAATAATTCAGGGATTGTTTTAATGAAAACTGTAACAAAGTCATGTCTAATAGTGCAGACCCTGATGATAGGCCCTCCTCTACGAGCCCTCTCATCTTGGTCGACACCATTTGCAAAAGACATTCAAGTGACTCGTTTCCTACACTGAAAGGGTTAACCTCTACAGTAACCCACAAATTTGAAACAGTCTCCGACACATTAACATCCAACAGCGATTTAAACAAAATCATTGAAATCAGATTGGATCCAGATGAGACAATCAGTTAACAGGCATCTCATTAAGGTGAACCCTTTGCCTGTTGAATATTCATGTAATAAATAATGACATCATGTAAGAAATAATGACATCATGGACATTTTGGCTCAGACATAAACTGTAGAATCAGATCTATATTACACCATAAGCACACAGGAGCCATCCGATCTGGGTCTACTGTTTGCAAAGATGTGAAATGGCATTTACATGATGTGGGAAAAGGTTTACCCATACATATGTCACTAATGTCCTTTGCAAACAGTGTAGACCCAGATGAGATCCCTCTCATCAGGGTCTGCACTGTTTGTCATGTTACACTTTTCTTTAGAAAAGTCCCTTAATATTTACTGTAAGCTTGACCTGTTTGAATTTTAGAATACCGGTAGTCAATTTGAACATTCAGCGTAGTAAGGGTAAGATGTTTGAAACTGATTGTATGGCTTATAATGAAAAATGAAAGAAATATGACAAAAGAATTGAAAAACATGAAAATGAAGTTGTTGATGAAAAATTTCTAAGAATGCTTAAGGGTGATTCACCAAATTCTTACAGAATCCACAAAGACTCTACATCATCAGAACATCAAAGCCGAGTGAATGGTTTCCCAAATTGCACCACAGTGACCACCCCCTTTCTTCAAGTAGCTTCAGTAATGATGCTATCATTATTGCATAATAATGGCGCATTACCAAAATTTGTACCACATAAGAAAATTAAGACCGTTTTTTATTCTTAAAAGCCTCTGTAGGCAGAAAAACATTATTGACATGCATCGTTACGCAAACATTGCAGAGCCTGATTAGAAGAGCTCCCCAAGGATTGTTTGATATTCTAAACTATTTATACCAAATTTTACCCTATAAGACTGAATGGATTGGATTATTATACAATTATGGACTATTCCATTTTGAAAACTCAGCATTGACAGGCTTAATGTATTTCTGTTGTTCCTCTGAGGACTCTCTATCCTAGTTTTTCGTGCAGTCTAAGATTACTGGAGTAGAGTTTGAAATGGGGATTTCATGAGCGTAAGCATCTGAGAACTTCTCATAAAAAAGAAGCCATATTTGTGCATTACTGAGGGGAAATTAAATGTTCCTACATCTCAACTCTTGAATAATGTAAATTTGGTAAGAAACCAAAATTTAACACAAGGACGCTGCGTGCAGAATTTGAGGCTTGTAGCTTTATAGAAATATTCTCAATTATTGAACCTTTACTTCATGAAAATTTTACTTCATGAAAATTCATTTGAGAAAAAGTGTCATAATGCATATTAACCCATTACCTCATAGGCTATTTTTAGATACAACTACTTTGAATAAATCTACCAAAAAGGAGCATTAACTAGAGAAAAGGATTTTTTTTAGAATTTTGTAGTTTGAAACCATTGTAATAAATAGAGCATTTGCTCCTATAGGAACAAATGCTCTATTTATCACAATTGTTTCACAAATTGACTTTTACAGAGGTGTCAAAAGTCGTCAATATGAGGGAATGGGTTAATTACATTAATTTTTCCAATGGCATAGGAGCACAAGAACTGATTCTGATTTAACCCTTTGCTCCATGAATATTTATGCAAGAATTAACGTCATTATGAATATCAACCCTTTCCCTCATATAAACGTATTTTCACGCATCTGCAAACATAGAAGACCCAGATCAGACAGCTCCTATAGGAGCTGTCTGATCAGGGTCTGCTCTGTTTGCTAATGGGATTTGAAAGATCAGTTTCTTTAGTTTCTATAATGGCTACAATGTTCCACCTTCCATATTTCATAATAACTATTTTGTCCATGAATATTCAATAAGTATTGATATTTGTAATAAACACAGAACAGGGAAAGGGTTAATTGTTATACCAGCACAGGCAGTGTTTGGCCTAGGCAGAAACTAGAATCATATCTATGTTATATCATAAGCAAGCAGAGAAGACCCTGATCAGACGGCTCCCACAGGAGCCATCTGATCTGGGTGTTTGCAAAGGTGTAGAAAGGTGTATTTATGGAGGAAAGGGTTAAGTTTTGGGGAGGAACTGAAGAGATTTGGAGAACTCTAGCAGACCACAATTACATCACATCCACTTTCTGTCATTCAGGTATAATAATTGCCCTGAACAGAAGAGAAGTTCCATTGTTCTTTCTTTTCCGTGCCTTTGCAAACCGAGGAGCCATTCTGATCAAGAGTCTGCTTCTGTTTACTTATGCAGTTATAATAGATCTGACTCTACAGTTGAAACCAATACCAAGAAATCCTGTGTACATATTCAGCTGATAAATATTTAAGCCATTATTTCTTACATGAATATGCAGCAGGGAAAGGGTTAACTCTTTGTATTAACGTTTGATGGGGAGTTCTTGATTACCTATGCAAACATCAAGTAACACTAGAAAAGAAATATAAGATAATTAACATGAGAGATGAAGCAGGCAACATTTTTTTGCAGACAGCAGATTCATACAATTTAAATAGGTTGTGAAGTCTCTGAAGCAGATGACTTTACCAGTTTGCAGAAATAAATATTTTGCATTTTTTGTGGCACCACAAAGGACCATTTTGTACAATTTTACAACTAGTTGAGTATGCTGTCATCTTCAATTACATTTCTCAAAGTGCTGCAAACCAAGAGCTGGACTGCATTTCATTATGTTCGTCAAAAATTAAAATTACTTCTCCCTTTGTTTTGAAAGCAAAAACGACCTAACAATGTCAACTTCTATTGAGTAGGAAAGAGTTTCACTAATTGACCAAATCTTCTCATGCCCAGTAAACAAAGAAACCTAAAAGATATCCCATGATGCAAGAGCTACCCACAACTCTTAAGTTTCTTAATTATTTGCACTGTAAGTGACAAACATCTGAAAACAATATCATCTACTTAAATTCTCACAGCAAATACATGTATATGAAGAAATCACAGTATATTTTGGATACTGAATTCACCAACCTTATAATCATCTGGATCCAAACTACAATATTAGACAAGATGATTGCAAAATTGTAGATAAACTGCTCAAATTTGAACACTTTCATGGGTTTGATTCAACAAGGGATAAAGAGACCAAAAATGTCCAAGATACCTTAGCTTGTATCTGAATTGGTCTAGTATCTAAACTTTAACTCATTCAATTTGTGATTAACCCCTTTCTCCATGAATATTATTTTCAAAAATTCATGACTAAATGTCAATTTATGGGCAGGTTTATAATTACATGAACCTGCAATTTTTTTGCCTTTGACAGAAACATCAGATCTATTATCATTCCATATGCAAACAGAGCAGACCCTGATCAGACAGCTCATACAGGAGCCGTCTCATCTGGGTCTACTCAGTTTGCAAAGGTACCAATAGTCGTCTCTATGAGAAAAAGGATCAATACAGCTTAAATCTATTTATGGGGACACCGAGACAGTTGTTAAAAACACTTTTCAGTAAAAAAAAGAGAAGCATACCGGTAACCAAATTTTGGATGATTTTTTTGACAGAAATCATTTTTGAATAGACTATTTATATCATAATACCACATTTGTTTTGTTAGTTACACATAGCACTCTCTCTACAGGGAGAGACTGTTTGCACATAATTGGTTATAAAATCAACTTGTAAGTTCTGATGACATTCAAATACAAAAATGGGAAACAGTACGGTATGTTGTCTGCATATGAATGGAAAGAAAGAAAATGGTTCTCTCTTTCTCTCTCTCTCTCTCTTTCTATTGCTTTATAATTCTGAAAGAGAGAGAGAATCTATTTGCAGAGTAGAAAAGACTGAATGAAGATAGACTCATAGACAGGCACACAAACAGACAGACAAAATAGATATAAGACAGACAAACATTAAATGGACAGGCAGACATTTGATAGCAAGACAGGCTGACAGACAAAAGCAGACATCAGGCAGGTAAACATCAGACCGAACGACAGACAGGCCAACACTGAGATTGAGAAATCAGACAGATAGGCAGATAGATATGAGACAGGAACTTCCTTCCCTTTAAAACTGTACTAAAACACACCAAGTCCACATTGATAATTTATTTCATTGTATCATATCTACCATAGATAATCATTTAGACAACTCTAATACCACCTTTCAAACATTTTACAGTAAAACCTCTCTATAACGGTCACTAAATTATATCAAGTATTTTGCGTTAAAGGCAGGTGGATGCTTAAAGCAAGGTGAAAGTAAAACAGAATGCTCCTATAGGAGCGTTCTGTTTTACTTTCACCTTGCTTTAAGCATCCACCTGCCCTAAATACCAACAAATTAACACACTTTAGTGGTCATTACAGAGAGGTTTTACTGTAGTGCAAAATCTTTATAAACAGCTCCTTCAGAGACAGTTTGAACAAGGTCTGCACTATTTTCCTCAATCTGTCTATCTGTCTAAATTTAATGTAATTACTGCAAATCATTCTCCTCATTTTCTCTACAAGTAAAAGAATAAGATGATGTTTCATAACTGTAAAATTTTGACTTCAAGAAATGTCCGATAAATCTACCATCAATTTTATTTTGCCCGTAAAACTGATTAGTTCTTCATAAAACAGCCATTTTGGACAGAAAATTACAATTCAAAACATTAGTCTGTGTCCCTATGGAATAGCTAGATATGTATCAAACAGTGAGGTTTTTCTTGACGACACCGAGGGACAACTCTCCAACGGTTATCTGTTTGTTTTGCCACATCCTGTAGACAAGCGTTCCTACGGGACAAACAAGAAGAGGAACGAAATGAAACCTGTCAGAAAACAAGTAAAATCCGGTGGGGGAAGACGAATGAATGCATTTGGTTAGCTCTAATAAGTATATGCTTTCAGGAGACTGACAATGCTTACACTGCTGAGGTTTAAGCAGGGATACATTATGTACATTATTTTAAACCCATAACCTGCTGGAGAATTAAAACTGACTCCTCCCTTACTGTATATTAACCCATTCCCTCATAGGCTATTTTTAGATCCAACCACTGAATAAATCTACCGAAAAGGAGCAGTAACGAGAGAAAAGGAACATTTTAGAATTTTGTAGTTTGAAACCATTGTGATAAATAGAGCATTTGCTCCTATAGGAGCAAATGCTCTATTTATCACAATGGTTTCAATAGGTGATTTTTAGTAAGTTATTAAGTCCTCCAAGAATATTCATGAAAGAAACAATAACACCATGACTATTACTTAGATTAATTGTTACAATGGCACATAGACATAGGAATTTTTTATCATGACAGGAACTGTAGAACCATATATCTATATCATAATCAAACGGAGCAGAGCCTGATCTGACAGCTCCTATAGGTGCCATCTGATCTGGGTCTACTCTGTTTGCAAAGGTATAGAAAAGCATATTATGGAGTAAAGGGTTAATAGAAAATGATTTTTATGACAAACAGTGCAGACCCTGGTCAAAGGAGCCCTTTGATCTGGGTTTCTCTTAAATACTTGGTTTCCGCACTTTAAGGGCCAATATCAACTTTCCTTCTGGATAGGTTTGTTCAAAACCCTAATTTTCCAAAATATTCGGACAAACAAACTGTTCACCCAGATAAAAGTGCTCCTAAAGGAGCAGTTTGATCAGGGTCTGCACTACATGAATTTGCTACTCAATGACATTGTAGTTCGTTAAAGTTACAAAATCGGTGTAAAAGTTACTTATTCTGCTGAAGAAACGGGTGGAAAGGATAGACTGAGTGTCCGAATATTACGGGTAAATGTGAGTTAACAATTACCGAAAACCTGCTACATGCTTAACCCTTTTCTTCCTTCATATAAACACTTTTTCACGTATCTGCAAACAGAGAAGACCCAGATCAGACGGCTCCTATAGGAGCCGTCTGATCTGAGTCTGCTCTGTTTGCTAATGGAATTTGATAGATCTGCATCTTCAGTTTCTTACATGGCTACAATGTTCCAGCTTCCATATTTCATGAATAAATATAGAACGGGGAAAGGGTTAATAATACTGGAAACATTGAGTAAAACAGGATTTGACTACTCCTCCGGAAATTGTCTCATCTGGAGCTATGTTTTTGGTCTAATGTACCATTCAACAGGTTCCTGGCCATTTATACAACATTAATTTCATTTGGTCAAACAGGAACAATGGCAGGAGCTCATATAAAAATCATATCTGCAAATTATCTTTGTGTCCCAGATTATAAAAAATGTATGGCCAAGTACCATTATTCCTCCTTTTTTTGCTGACTTTTCTCACACCTCTGTCATGGAAGTGTCCTGTCAACAGCTCCTGTTAAATCCCAACACTCTTCTCTACATAATGATCTATTTTCATCAGAAAGTTCAGTAATGTGTTTTCTTGAAAAGTCATCTTCGGAGGAGCGAGAGCGCTGTAGGGCAGAGTGCGGAAGTAACAAGCTTCCCTAGATATGTGCATAATTTAACTTTAGCCTGCTCAGCAAAATGTTGGCTATTTCAGTTTTTACATACATGTTGTCTTTTCAAAACCCTTGATCACAATTCAAATACATGTAGTTCTCATCCTGATGAGACATCAATTTGTCTGCGTTCATCTGGATCCGATCGGTTTGCAAAAGTAATCACATATGTTGCAGCATTAACTTTTTAACGCTGAATTGTAAAATGGACTGCTCCAAAATTCAATCAGGTCAAGCTTACTATGAAAATTGATGGATTTCTTTTTAAAGAAAAGGATAACATGACAAACAGTGCAGACCCTGATGAGAGAGCTCCTCCTCTAGGAGCCCTCTCATCTGGGTCTACACTGTTTGCACAAGACATTAGTGACTCGTTTCCAGCACTGAAAGGTATACACCCTCATCCTTCTGTGAAAATTGTCCACTCACATCGTTAGTTTGAGAAATGTTTAAACCCTTTCCCTCATGAATATTCATGTAAAACATTATTGCCTGAATTTTTATAATGGCACTATGAACAAAAGAATTTTTATTGTGGAAAAAAAAACTGTATAATCAAATCTACCGTATATAAAAACTCATCATTTGAACAGTATTTCAGTCATATCACAACGTCCAGCTAATTACAGGTGGAGGAAGACCCCAGAGGTTCTTCTGTGCACAGAACAAATTGCACTGTTAAAAGTGTTTCATGCACAGAAGAACATCCGGGTAGAACCACCGACCTACCACAAGCCAGCTGGAAGGCTTCCACACATGAAAAATCCTAATGCCCAGACCGGGATTCGAACCCACAGCAGTGAGGGGCTAATCGATTGTCAGTCGAAGACCATAACCACTCGGCCACGGAGGTCCAAGTTGTTTAGGAGGAAATGTTGTTTAAACAATTGTTGCTTAAATCTATTTTTAGCACATGTGACAAACTCATGCAGTGGACCAAAACCATTTTTTTGTGTTATTTAACCCTTTCTTTGATATAAACACCTTTTCATGCCTTTGCAAAAGAGTAAACCCAGATCAGATGGCACCAACTATAAAAGTAGAGTTAATGAATATTCCTTAACCCTTTCCCTGTTCTGTATTTAGGCCACATTTCAATACCTACTGAATATTTATTAACATAATAGGTATAAAGAAATCTGGAAGATGGAGCATTGTAGACCTTTTAGAAAGTAAAGAAACAGATCTATCAAATTCTATTAGCAAACAGAGCAGACCCTGATCAGACGGCTCCTCTAGGAGCCGTCTGATCTGGGTCTACTCTGTTTGCAAATGCGTGAAAACACGTTTATATGAGGGAAAGGGTTAAGTGATCAATTCATTCATGAATGTTCATAAGGGAAAGGGTTAAACAAATTCCTGATAGACAACGACGTCGGACATCAGGCTATCCCAACATTCGCTCGAAAACTATGAATTCTTTTACAAATGATAGCTAATGTAATTCTTTCCTTTATGTACAACTGTATATCAATGTTGGCATTCTGTGAAAGTTAGAAACCATCCCAACCAAAGCTGTTGGAGGATTCTGGTCTTTCCACAACATTTGGGGGACTTGCATATGGGCAGAAGGACGAGTAAGTGCAACACTATATGTCCCACCATTGTATATGGGGACATAAAAACTTACACAGCTCAGAAAGGAGGCAGCTAGACAACAATTTTTACAGATGAAAGTTTCTTAGTCTTAAAAATCATTAAATTCAGGAGTTCTGAAGAAGCCAAGTCAGGGTATGTATTACGTTAACCGAGGTTACGTGAGCTCATTTAAAAAAAAGTCAAATGACTTAATTCAATATTCCCCAGCCTATCCTTTCTCAGTTCGCTGGTCTACAGTAGCCAATAACGACGGAATCACCAACGACTTGTAGCACAAGCCGCATGTCATTTCACGTAATTTGAATGGGGAAGACAGATAAATGGAATGCACATTGAAACTCACACCGTTCTCCAATCAGTTTAAAATGCAAACTCTAAAAAGCTTTACAGACAATGGTTTTTTAGACGGGTTTTGGTGACCTTTAATGTAACTTTTCAAAACAAATGACAGGAATCGAAATCACTTGTTTTTCCCACAACCAATCTATCTGTCATCCATGCTTATTTTCAGCTCCAGGATAATTGGCATGTAGCATTAGCCATGTTCTAAAATTTAACAAGGTTAAGATGTCTTGAGCTGTTTAGGTTATTCAGATATATAGGTTTTCCAAGAAATATCTAGAATGGCATGTCTATTAAAAAAAAAGACAATTCAAAAGGTTGTGGAAGGTGGAACGAGTCCACAAATGGACTTTCTTTGAGTCCACAAATGGATTTTCTTAAACCCTTTCCCTGTTCTATGTTTATTCCAAATTTCGATACATATTCATGGACAAAATAGTTATAGTGAAATATCCAAGGTGCAACATTTTAGCCATTTTAGGAACTAAAGAAACAGATCTTTCAAATTCCATTAGCAAACAGAGCAGACCCTGATCAGACGGCTCCTCTAGGAGCCGTCTGATCTGGGTCTTCTCTGTTTGGAGATGCGTAAAGACACGTTTATATGATGGAAAGGGTTAAAAACTTTCTTTAAATACTAAGTAATTTTCCTTTGCAACATTTGTCATCTGAAACAATCTTAAAATATTTTTTTCTTTTCCTGTCATTTTGTTTCAAATACAGTATTATGAGATTGTCAAACAATTTGGATCTGGATGAGACCTCATTTATTCGATACCCCTTCTGTAACCAAACTCTTTGAAATAGACATAATAACACTAAATAACTGTCCTTTGCAAAAATTGTTGTTTACTTCATTTACCAAGGTACAATTTACCATTTCATTTCAAAATAACATTGTCAGAGTATCATGTCATTTGGATCCAGAATATGCCATGTTACTTGGCCTCTAATCAGGATCCAAACTGCTTGCAATTGTTGTCACAAATTGACCAGTAGTGTTCAGAGCAACAGATAAAGGTGCGTACTCAAATACGTAACCCTTTCCTCCATAAATACGCCTTTCTATGCCTCTGTAAAAGTCACTTTATGAAACCATTGCGATAAATACAGCATTTGCTCCTATAGGAGCAAATGCTCTATTTATCACAATGGTTTTAAACTACAAAATTCTAAAAAATTTCCTTTTCTCTAGTTAATGCTCCTTTTCGGTAGATTCATTCAAAGTGTTTGGTTCTAAAAATAGCCTATGGAGGACCCTGATCAGCCAGCTCCAACAGGAACTATCTGATCTGTCTACTCTGCTTGCGAAGGTGTGAAAAAGCATCTACATGTATATGAAGGAAAGGGCTAAACTCATCCAAAATAGATTGTTTGGAATAAAGTCATTTTCTATACCCAGGGTATAACTGGAATACTTATTGTAAGTCAACAGAGTTGACCTTGATCAGAAGACTCCTGGAAAAGCCATCTTATCTAGGGTTACATTGTTGCTTTATTTTATTGTTCATATAATGTTATCCATTTCCCTCATACAAACGTGTTATCACGCATTTTCAAACAGAGTAGACCCAGATCCCTAGGAGCCGTCTGATCAGGGTCTGCACTGTTTGCTAATGGAATTTGAAAGATCTGTTTCTTTACTTTCTAAAATGGCTACAATGTTCCACCTTCTATAGTTTATTATAACTTTGTTGATCATGAATATTCAATAGGTATTGAACTTTGAAATAAACATAGAACAGGGAAAGGGATAATGCAGTAAATAATCTCACAATGCCAGCTAATCTCCCTTGCTTTAAAAATGCTTCTCATACCGTATTAAATGGGTTGCTTCCCTTTGCTATTCGTGCTATCAGAAAGCCAATGCACACAGACAACCTTGTGTTATAACACGCATAAATCTGGTATTTGGCCGTTGTTTCCCCTCCAGCCAAGTGGCTTATCAGCTACTTAGTTGGAGCATAGTGTTCCGAGAAAAGCTGATCCTATCGCAGTCAATCTTTCTTAAATTTCTCTCTCCCGCAGTTCCGAGAGAGCTAACAAAAATAACTGGTGGAGGTATACTCTTCGAACCATAGAGCTGAAATGTCTGAACTTACATAATAGTTATCTCTGTTAATGGTTTCCCTATTGAGGGCAATTAGGTGGTACGTTTTATATGAATATTACTGCCTTTAATTAAACCAGACCCTAACAAGTTCTGAAATTCCAAAATTTTTAGCATAATCTAACAGAACATTTCAGTGTGGCCACTGTAATTGGGAACAGAGATTAACTTTTTTTTTTTTATTTCACCTACGAGCATTTCAACTGAATGTTTCTTAAATTTACTTTAAATCCTTCATACAGTCATTGATCTCCTTGATTGTGTTTTTGGCTAAGTTATTTTATAATTACACATCGAGGAGTTTGTCCTCTGGCTAAGATAAAAACTGTAAGGCAACAATGTTTCAAGTTAGACTCAAAATAGTACAAAAAGGCTGACTGAAAAAATGCCTATAGGTTGAAAGTTTGAAGCTGACAACATTTGCAGTTATCCTAAAGGATGGTCGTTTTAACTCTATGCAGACAATAAGCCGGATTTTATGAGAACTGCGCAAGTGGAATAAAATGACATCTAGAGAGCTCCCGAGATACCAGTGAAGTGCCCACTCTGATTACCAGCAACAAATTGCTAGGTTTTCTCAGTTTTGCAATCTAATTGGCTGTGATAAAAATAGCTTTCTTCTTACAGCACAGAATCATCTTCAATTCATACCATATACCAGATCTCTATGCAACATATTTTTTTATATAAATATTAAGCCATTCCTCTTATACAGTTACTGCTTTTGCTTTCTCGGAATACGCCCCCTGGTGGCTAATTACAGTACTACCATCAGCAATAGCACTAACTGCAGTTACCTAACCGCTTGAGACTGACTTGTGTGTTTTAATTTCGGACATGACCTTGCGATACTATTTCCCTACAACATTCCGGGTGTGCACGTGGTGTTAGGTATTTTGGGTTTATTGCTCTGGCTCTGTGAGAAAGGTCTGGCTAAATCAGCACAATCTGAGACCGTAACTATGTAAATAATAAGTTTAATTAAAACAGTCTCTCCGAAGGATGAACATAACTCCCTGCGTGCATTTTATGAGTGAGACTGAAGGAAAGTATGCCATGAACAGGGTAATAGTGCAAAAGTGTTAATATCCTTGCATACAGATAATATCATAACCCTTTCCCTCATATAAATGCCTTTCCATGCCTTTGCAAACAGAGTAGACTCTGATCAGATGGCTCCTGTAGGAGCCATCTGATCAGGGTCTGCTCTGTTTGCTTACGAAATAATATAGATTTGATTCTACAGTTTCTGTCTTGGCAAAAAAAAATTATTTGTAGTAAAAGGTTAAGTATTTTTAACTAGATTTTAATTAGATGCAGTGAATCCAGAGTGTTTTATTTTCTGTATTCAAAGTTCCCTAAACCCTTCACTCTATGAATATTCATCTCAGAAACAATGACATCATGAACATTGATTAGATTAAATGTTATAAAAAGCACATGGACACAGGAATATTTCACCATGGCAGAAATTGTAAAATCATAATAAGCAAACAGTTATAGAGCAAACCCTGATTTGATGGCTTCTACAGGAGCTGTCTGATCTGGAACTACTCTGTTTGCAAATGCATTGAAAAGTTTATTTATGGAGTAAAGGGTAAATCATACAAGAATACCCATTATTTTCTGTTGTCTTCATTGTTTGGAGTTATGACCAAAGGCGCATTCAACACGAAAAAAAGATTACAAAAGAAGAAAGGAGCATGTTACCAATGGAGCATATTTCCAGGATTGCCAACTCTCATGTTCTTATGATGACCAGGGATGTGCATCTGTGCCAAAAGCACAAGAATTTTCCCGAACCTTCACTTGCTACGCAAAGTCCTGTCTGCAGAAAATAATGTTTTATACTTTTCTCTAAAATTAGTTTTTTTCTTCTTTTCTTTTTTTATAAAAACAACCAGTCAGAATGTAAAAAAGTTTTGATTCTAATACATATGAGATGTTAAGAAAGTCAGTGTTTCATCTGGATCAAAACTATTTGAAAAGGCACTCCGAGATTGGCACGCTAATGGCTAAATAAGAGAATTTGTGTGGCTTTACCAAGACGTCTAGACAGTTATCATTTTGAGCATATGAATTAATAACTGTATGGAAATCTCTTGGTTTTTGCATTTAGGCTGAATTTAAAGGTTCAATTCATTAGCACAAGCATTAACCTGCGAGCAGAGGTCCAGATAAGATGTGTTAATTAAAACATGTTCAATAGCAGTTCCTTTATTTCTTCATCAAACCCAATGTTGTGACAATTCTTTAGAATTGTCAACTCAAGTCTAAAGATTTAATAACCCTTTCCTCCATTATAAAATACGCCTTTCTACGCCTCTGTAAAAGTCTATTTTAAGAAACCATTGTGGTAAATAGAGCATTTGCTCCTATGGAGCAAATGCTCTATTTATCACAATGGTTTCAAAATTACATAATTCTAAAATTTTCTTTTTGTCTATGAGGGAATAGGTTAACCATTACATATTACAAGCGTCAAATGCTCGGATTCCCAAGGCATACCGGGCAAGTATTCCAAGTCTAATCTTAAAACTGGATTTAACCCTTTCTCTTATACAGTAAAACCCCTCTAAATTGGACGTTTAATTTAGTGTAAATATCAGTCTTGGAGACAGGTGGCAGCTTAATGCAGGGTGAAAGTCATGCAGAAAGATCCTCTAGGAGCTTTCTGCATGACTTTCACCCTATCTGCCAGTAAGTACACCCTGCATTAAGCAGCCACCTGCCTAAAAGTATCTAAATTCTTCTCTACTAGAATTTCGGTTTAGAGGGGTTAAAAGTATCTAAATTCTTCTCTATTAGAATTCCGATTTAGAGGGGTTTTACCGTACAAATGCTTTTTCACTTCACACATTTGCAAACAGAGTAGAACAAGATCAAATGGCTCCTGTTCATTTAAATTAAAATAGATCTGACTCTACAGTTTCTACAAATACCAAAAACATCTAGTGTACATAATTTATACCAATTATAAAAATTCAGCAAATAAACATTCATGATGTCATTATTTCTTCCACGAAGATTCAACAGGGGAAGGGTTAAACATCTTCAAACAGTTCAGCTGAAGTTTGCAAAAGGATAGTATTGTAAAGCACATGAACATTTCTGAAGAGAAATTAAACATTTTAATAATAATATCTAACAGGCATTTACAGACATTAAAAAACAAGGTTTGTTTTCAATTGTTCAGACATTCTCCGCTCTTCTGATCATTAAGATCTGCTGATTACGGATTATAATTATGATGGTCTTTTCTACTGCTTTTCCCTTTGGTCACCGAGCTCAGCTTATTAATATGGCCTCAAGACTTTCAACTTAAGTACAACTTCATCAGAACCATTTTAACTCTTTCAATGCTGTCAATTTCAAAAAGACTATCAGTATTTGGAAATTACATTAGTTTACCTTGACTATTAATGGTATAATATTCAATATAATGTCATATGGTAAACAGTGCAGATCCAGAATACAAACTTGATTCAAGCACTGAAAGGGTTAACCCTTTCCTCCATAGGCTATTTTCAGACACCTCTTTGAATCAATCTACTGAAAAGGAGCATTTACTAGAGAAAAGGAAAAGTTTAGAATTGTGTAGTTTTGAAACCATTGTGATAAATAGAGCATTTGCTCACAATAGTTTCATAAAGTGACTTTTACAGAGCCGTAGAAATGCTTATTTATGGAGGAAAAGGTTAATACTAAAATCTGTCAGAAAAATTCTCATCCAAATCTGATGATGGTAAACTTGAATAAAGCCGATACTTCAACTATATGTCATCAGCTTTAGTTTTCAAAACACATAATTATATAACCCTTTTTGCATTTGCAAACAAAGTAAACCCAGATCAGATTGCTTTAGGAGTTTTCTGATCAGGGTCTGCTCTATATGTTAATAAAATTTTAATAGATCTGACTCTATCGTTTCTACCAATACCAACGAAGCCTGTGCACATATTACATTATCAAAATTCAGCAAATAAATATTCATGATGTCAAAATTTCTTATGCGAGTAATTCAACAGAGAATTAGATGCATAACTACTGAGTACCTCTGAATGAAGCCCATGTTATGTCATTGCAAACGGAGTTGACCTAGATCAGGTCACATTTAGCCAGATAAGGATAAGTACAGTAGAATATCTTAATCTGTCTTGATTTATTAAAGCAGGTGGTTACTTAATGCTGGGCAAAAGTAATGCAGAAAGCTCTTATAGGAGCTTTCTGAATTGCTTTTAACCTGCATTAAGCTACCACCTGCCTTAAACACCCGTAAAAAGACCTCATTTTGATGGCCACTTAACCCATTCCCTCATAGGCTATTTTTAGATCCATCCACTTTGAATAAATCTACTGAAAAGGAGCATTATACAGAGAAAGAAAACTTTTAAAATTTCGTAGTTTGAAACCATTGTGATAAATAGAGCATTTGTTCCTATAGGAGCAAAAATTCTCTATTTATCACAATGGTTTCAACAGGCGACTTTTACAGAGGCGTAGAAAAGCGTATTTAAACGTGGTATGCTTGACTACCAATCCGGAGGTCCGGGGCTCAAATCCCAGTCCCTTCTGGAAATTTCAGAGAAGCTTTTCAGTGTCTCCCACCCGCATCTCCTCTCCACCCAGGGGTTAAAATGGGTACCTGCGAGGGTCACTAGCTGGTAATGCGGCTGCATGATTGCGCCATATGTTAGCAGTGCTCAATATTGTAGGCAAATGACTCAATGACCAGGGGAGTTAATGTAGTCGGCTAAGCAGTCCTTCGGACTGAAAGTAGACTATAACTAGGTACTTTACTTTTTTTTTATTTATTGAGGAAAGTGTTAAGATAATTATGTTCTACTGTAATTGGAACGCAATTCCCCTTTCCAATGGTATAGTGTAAAGCTGAATAAGTCCATTCGGTACCATGTTGATAATTAAACACTGATTTAGTATCAAGATGTGTAGAGCCAGATATATATTACCGGTATTAATTAACGCATTCCCGAATATTTACACCTTTTGACACATTTGTAAAAGTCACTTTCTGAAAACCATTGTGATAAATAGAGCATTTGCTCCACAGGAGCAAATGTACTATTATTTATCACAATGGTTTAAAAACTACAAGTTTTTAAAATGTTCCTTTTCTCTAGTAAATGCACCTTTTCGGTAGATTTAATCAAAGAGGTAGGATCTAAAAGTAGCCTATGAAGGTAAAAGGTTAATAAGAAATTAAGAAAGGTTAATACTCTTTTCTACAAAATTCTATGTATGTACATTCTTTAGAATTTTATGTTTCACCAAAACATCTGTTGATGGCAGTGCATATAGGGAAGGATTTGACATTCAGTAGCACCTGTCTAAAGCGACCACATAATTAATTTTTTGCACACTTAAGTGGCGAAACTGTGGTTACCTATGGAAACAGCTTGTATTCAGATGAGAAGCTGCATAACCCTTACCTCCATAGGCTATTTTTCAGACTCAACCTCTTTGAATGAATCTACTCCAAAGGAGCAAAATTTTAGAATTTTGTAGTTTGAAACCATTGTGAAAAATAGAGCATTTGCTCCTATAGGAGCAAATGCTCTATTCATCACAATGGTTTCAAGAAGTGGTTATTTATTAAGGGATAATATGGTGTCTCTTCAGGATCCACTATTCCCACACACTCCGACCATATTTTTGAGAGAAATTTTATTTTAAGAATTGAAGCAGACGACAATTATTGCAGAAGAGAAATTACTTAGTGTGCAGAGTTAATAAACATGTAGGTATACATGTATCATATAAGGTGGTTGCTTAATGCAGGATGAAAGTAATGCAGAAAGCTCCCAGGAGATTTCTACATAACATTCATCCTGTATTATTTTAGCTACCACTTGTCTTAAAAATCCAGAATTAGAATTATTTTTGATGGTCGCTATAGACAGGTTTCATTGTACTTGTAAAACTAGAGCATAGTTTTCATGTAGTGGACTGATATTTAATTAGTAGCAAAAGTATAATACAGAACACTATCATTCCCTTCTGTCAATTAACCCCTTAAACAGTCATTTAATTTCTTCTGCTAAAATTATCGTCTGCTCCAATTTCAACAGGTTTTTTTCCCTCAACTTCTTTTCAAAAATACAATCAGTTTCAAACAGTTTGGATCCTGTTGATATGCCATATCACTTGACATCTAACACGGATCAAAATTGCTTGCAAATGTTATCATAAATGAGGCCAATGTTGGAACAAGAAGTACAGTAAAAGCCCTCTAATGCGACCAGCAAAAAGGGGCATTAGTCACCATGGCAAAGGCAGGTGGTAGCTTAATGCAGGACGAAAGTTATGCAGAAAGCTCCTATAGGAGCTTTCTGCATAACTTTCATCCTGCATTAAGCAACCACCTGCTTATATACAGCCATGTTTATTCATTCAGTGGTCACATTTGTGGGGTTTTACTGTTTTATGTAAAGGTGATTAATACCATTGTAAAACTAATATTTGAGCCAACATCAATCCTACCCTATCCTATCATTCACCCTCAAAATGCCTGTCAGTATTTTAACTAGTTGCATGCAAGCACCCTCTAATGAGGACCTCTCTAATTCTAACTCTTTGCATACGTCACTGTCCTCTGCAAAGATGTTGTCTGCTGCGATTCTGAAAGGTGGTCAGTTCATCATTCCACTTAAAACATGAAATAAGAGTGTTAAACAATTTGATTGTGAGTATGTTGTCATCTAATCTGGATCTCAACTGTTTACAAATGTTTACACGCATCTGACGTTGTCATGCAAACAGTTCAACGTAAGTATTGGCCCAATGGCCATTTGAAACTTGTATTTTATGTCCTAAATCTTACTTATTCCATTTCTTCTTGAATAACCAAATCATAGTGTAAATTGATTTGGATCCAAACGAAAATGCAAAGTAAGTCAGCATCTTTCCAGGATCAATAGAATATAAATAGTTCTATGCGCAATGTTGGAATGAAAATAGCATGTAAAGAGTTGCATGTACATGAGCAATGTTGGTATGAAAATAGCATGTAAAGACATATGAGTAATGTTGGGATGAAAACAGCATGTAAAGAGTTATTATTGAGTTAAAAGTTGGGATGAAAACAGCATGTAAAGAGTTATTATTGAGTTAAAAGTTGGGATGAAAACAGCATGTAAAGAGTTATTATTGAGTTAAAAGTTGGGATGAAAACAGCATGTAAAGAGTTATTATTGAGTTAAAAGTTGGGATGAAAACAGCATGTAAAGAGTTATTATTGAGTTAAAAGTTGGGATGAAAACAGCATGTAAAGAGTTATATGTGCAATGTTGGGACGATCTGGGATGCTGATGGGAAAATATCAAACTATTAACTTTTTCACCCCTTTATACCGTTTACTTGGTACAGACACATGTTTATGCATTTGTGAACAGAATAGACCCAGATCAGACAGCTACTGAAGGAGCTGTCTGATCAGGGTCTGCTGTTTGCTTATAGAATAATATAGAGTCTACAGTTTCAAACATGGTCAAACAATCTTGTGTTTAATGCCATTATAAAATTTCAGCTAATTCATATTATTTCTTATATGTACATGTACCGTATATACATGTACATCAATAAAAGGGATAACATTAAAGTAACCATGATCTGCTAAAATTGTAATCTGCTTCAAATCTGAAAGATTTGTTTCCTTTTTTCCAAATTCTTAACCCTTTACTCCATGATATTCATTCTAATGTCATGAATAGTAATTAGCTGAATTTTTATAATAAAATATGAATCACAGGAATATTTCGCCATGGCAGAAACTGTAGAGTCAGATCTATATTAGTTCATAAGCAAACAGAGCAGACCCTGATCAGACAGCTCCAACAACAGCTGTCTGATCTGGGTTGGAGCCATCTGATCTGGGTCTAATCTTTATGCAAAGGCATAAAAAAGTGTATTTATGGAGTGAAGGGTTAATCTGTGTCAAACAATATGGCAAAACTAAGGACAGCATTTGCAAATATCAAGAATAGATGAAGGGAAAAAACAACTTTAAAAATATATTCTTATCCTTTCAAATGCAACTGTCAACTTTAAATTTATCTTTGCAAAAGACCCAGCTTAATAAGATGCTTGCAACTGATCCTGGTTTTGAGAAGCAACATATATCAGCTTTGTCTATGAAGTATTGGACAGGTTTTTTAAACTATTCACCCAATGTACAAAGGTTAATGTTTGTGGGTTTCTTCAGTGATTCGTAGGCTATTGGATAGTCTCATGGACCAATGCATCCTCACACTGGATTAGCCAGTGTTTTAATTATCTTTCTGTAAATATAATGACTTTCCTCTCCCAGTTTTCCTCCTGTGCTATAAAGCAAATTTATTTTGTTCAAACATTTGTGAAATTGAATGAATCCCATTGCGGAACAGAAATAAGACATATCGTCATTCAGTCCTTGCGTTTTAAATTCCATTTCGTAACGTGTGACTTTTAAGCTCATTAGGGATGGCGTAATTCCACTTGAAAGAAAAAAAATAGCCTGTTTTCTTGTGACATTAAATATAGAGTGAAGGGGCGATCTTGATGCATGGCATCGTAGGAAATGCAGAAGTCGCAAATGCATTGCCCTCGTCGCTGTTATTAGTGTGGTTATTTGCACACCATTTGTTAGAGGAGCATTCATCTTGGAGGGGTTTAACTGCTAACTAAACAACTTCTTCACCTTCCCAAGGTAGTTTGCAGCTTGAGTTATGGAAGACAATCAACAAAGAAGTACAAGGTCGTGCAATTATGGCAGAAAACACGTTCAGGGCATCCACAGTGAGCAGAAAGTACCACCAAGATTAACCTTTTACTCCATAAATACGCCTTTCTATGCCTTTGGCTTTGTAGACCCATATCAGATGGATCCTACAGAAGCTGTCTGATCAGGGTCTGCTCTGTTTGCTAATGAAATTATAACAAAGTACTACTATTCATGTAAAAAATATAAAAACATAATGAATATTAATTAGATTAATTGTTGTAATAACACAATGACATTGGGATGTTTCGGAATTAGTATAAACTGTAGAATCATATTTATATTCTATCATAAGCAAACAGATCAGATCCTGATCAGACAGTTCCAACAGGCTTGAGATTTCAAGAGGATTTGAACAACAAATTGCAGATTAATTGATCCTAACTTTGCATACATTATGGTAAGAGAGTCAGAATCTCTGACTGACTGACTGCAAATATATATTTATGGAATTTGTCTGATAATTACCCCCATCCCTTCCCCCTTACAGGTAGGAGTGGAGGCAAAAATCTGTTTCAAAATTGTTCTATATAGCATTATTAAGCAGAAGACATTTTGCTTAACCCTTTCCTCCATAAATACGCCTTTCTACGCCTCTGTAATAGTCACTTGTTGAAACCATTGTGATAAATAGAGCTCCTATAGAGCAAATGCTCTATTTATCACAATGGTTTCAATACAACACAATTATAACATTTTCCTTTTCTCTAGTAAATGCTTCTTTTCGGTAGATTTATGCAATGAGGTTGGGTCTAAAAATAGCCTATGAGGTAATTGGTTAAAATGCTCCTCATTGGAATTTGCAATGTAGACCAAACAACATACTTCCAGGATCTGCACCGTTTGTCATTCAAATTCCTCTCTTTTCATACAGAATGGAATCTTACCATTAACCCTTTCCTCCATAAATACGCCTTTCTACGCCTCTTTAAAAGTCAACTTTATGAAACCATTGTGATAAATAAAGCATTTGCTCCTATAGGAGCAAATGCTCTATTTACCACAATGGTTTCAAATTACAAAATTCTAAAAATTTCCTTTTCTCTAGTTAGTGCTCCTTTTCGGTAGATTTATTCAAAGAGGTTGGGTCTAAAAATAGCCTATGGAAGAAAGGGCTAAACACTGATGGAAAATTCAAGATTCAAAGGAATAACCCTTTCCCTCATACAAACGTGTTTTCACGCATTTGCAAACAGAGTAGACCCAGATCAGGGTCTGCTCTGTTTGCTAATAGAATTTGATAGATATGTTTCTTTACTTTCTAAAATGTCTACAATGTTCCACCTTCCATATTTGGTTATACATATTTTGTTAATGAATATTCAGTAGGTATTGAAATTTGGCTTAAATACAGAACAGGGAAAGGATTAAGACTTATTTGAGATATTCATGTCAATACTGTAGTGCAATGTGTCTGAATAGTTAGTATTATATGTAGGCTTAAACAGCATAAATATGGATCAAAATGAAGACATCTCTATTTCACAGAAGATAGACTCTTGACAGAATTATTCCTGAAGTCAGTGACAAATAGGAATACAAAGGCAACTTTGGACATTGATAACACATATTACAAGCAATGTAAGCCTAAGTCAAACTCAGTCTTATAATAATTTTATCACAAATAATGCCAATCGTACTGTAGTGTGCCCATTCGGTACCTACTTATAGAAAAAAACAACTGACTGCAGTCCGTACACTATGTATTTAATCCAATTACGAAATAATGACATCATGAATATTAATTAGATGAATTGTAAATATAATAAGTAGCACATGGACACAAGCATTTTTGCCCATTGCAGAGAGTATAAAATCATATCTATTTATATCATATCACAAGCAAACAGAGCAGACCCTTAACAGATGGTTCCTACAAGAGTTGTCTGATCTGGTTCTACTCTGTTTGCAAAGGTATAGAAACAGTAAAAGGATTAAAGGGCAGCACAGTATACATGTACTTTGGAAATTTGTTTTGTCCTGATAAAATAATATCTTATTCGTAATTCTACAAAAATACACAAAACCCTTTCCTTCATATAAATGTATTTTCACGAATTGCAAACAGAACAGACCCAGATCAGATAGTTCCTGTAGAAGCCGTGTCTGATCAGGATTTGTTGTGTTTGCTAATGGAATATGACAGACCTATTTCTTTAGTTTCTAAAATGGGTACATAATGTTCCTTCTTCGATATTTCATTATAACTATTTTGACCATGAATATTCCGTAGATATTGAAATTTGGTCTAAATATAGAACAAGGAAAGTGTTAAGTGGTTGACAAAAGAATAGAATGCTAAGGACTAATCATATCCCCAGATGTCACATGTACCTATGGATATGTGCCCCCAGAATGCACTGCGACTTCCTTCCTGCATAATAATGCAGCTTGACACCTGGGGTCACCAGGGATCTATTTTTCTTCATTTTCACGGGGATGTGTCACCTAACCAACATCACAGTTAAATCAAGCTGGCTGTGGTGAGAAGGTCACCAAAGATGGGGGACTTTATCATAGATGGCAGCAGATACAGTAAAACTCTCTAAACTGGAATTCTAGCAGAGAAGAATTTAAATACTTTTAGGCAGGTGGCTGCTTAATGCAAGATGAGAGGAGCTTTCTGCATGACTTTCATCCTGCATTAACCCATTCCCTTATATTGACGACTTTTGACGACTCTGTAGTCATCACTTTGTGAAACCATTGTGATAAATGGTAGTAGTCAAGCATACCACGAAGAAATACACTTTTCTACGCCTCTGTAAAAGTCACCTGTTGAAACCATTATGATAACTGAGAATTTGCTCCTATAGGAACAAATGCTCTATTTATTACAATGGTTTCAAACTACAAATTTCTAAAATTTTCCTTTTCTCCAGTTAATGCTCCTTTTTGGTAGATTTATTCAAAGAGGTTGCATCTAAAAATAGCCTATAAGGTAATGGGTTAAGCTGCCACCTGTCTTTAAGACCGACATTTAACGTAGAGAGGTTTTACTGCATTGCCAAGCACAAATTGTCTCCATATTCATGCAACAAATAATAACAGCATGAATATTCTTTACCTAATTTTTTGTAAACAGGATTTGTTTTGGTCTTGGTAGAAACTAAAGAGTCAACATCTTTTATAATCTTATATGCAAACAGAGCAGACCCTGATCAGATGGCTCATACCATAGCTGCCTGATCTGGGTTGTACTCTGTTTGCAAAGGCATGAAAAACATTTTATGTGAGAGAAGGGTTAACCCATTACCTCATAGGTTATTTTTAGACCCAACCTCTGAATAAATCTACCGAAAAGGAGCTTTAACTAGAGAAAAGGAAAATTTTAGAATTGTGTAGTTTTGAAACCATTGTGATAAATAGAGCATTTGCTCCTATGGAGCAAATGCTTTATTTATCACAATGGTTTCACAAAGTGATTTTTACAGAGTCGTCAAAAGTTGTCAATATGAGGGAATGAGTTAAGGTCTAACTCTTGAGAAATGGCATCTAAGGGGCTTTGTATAATACCATGTAGACCATACAAGGGTCAGGGTCTGTAAATTGCTTATGGAATTATACAGATTTGATTCTACAGTTTCTGCCATTGCTCAAGTTGTTCATATAAAAAAAATGATCTGATTAATATTCTCACTGTCGTTATTTCTTACATTAATATTCATGGCGTAACGGTTAAATGCTATATCTTGTCCATTCTGCAGGATTTGCAAACATTTTTGTGTGGGTCTACCTTAGCTTCGTTTTGCTCTATCTGGTTCAAAATGTTTCGGAATGCTGACAACAGTGTTGTATGGGTCATATGTTCAAACATGCAGACATACGAGTATTGAACAATATTACAAAATTTACGATCTTGACCTGCAAAGGGAGGATGGACTAGGTAACATGCTTTTTATAAAACAAAAGTTAAAACATTTACATAATCGACTTAAATCTCAAACACAATCAAAATGTCAATTAGGAATTTTAACCACTCTTAAACTCCTGTTGTTACTGCTAGCTATTTTGGTAAGGTAGACAAACAATGGGCAAATCTGAGACAATAGTGAGACAATTACTAAAAGTAGCCATAATGGCTTGAATAAATATACATGTATGAGTGCATTGGATTTAACCCTTAACCTGTTGAATAATTAAAACTGGCTCCTCATTTTCTGAATATTAATTAAATAACATTTTGTATCAAAATTTATCACTAAAAAAATGATTTGTATGACAAACTGTGCAGACCCTGATCAAAGAGTTCCCTTATGAGCCCTATTATCAGGGTCTGCACTGTTTGCAATGATCTTATATGCCTGGTTCCCACACATTTAGGGTGGACCTTTTGCAGACTGTGCCAATTTTCATTTACAGAAAATCATGCCATCAATATTAATTCTCAAATATGGGTTTTGCTTCCATTTAACTTTTAAACAGTATGGATCGTGATGAGATGCTGGTTGAAACTGTATCGAATATGAAGAAAAAAATAAGTTTCTATGTTTAAAAAGAATTCCCAGATTGCATATTAAAGAATGAACTCCTTCTGCTGCCATAAGTGAATCTTTTATCACATTTGCAAACAAAAAAAGTTTAGATCCAAATGAGACACTGACGTAAACTAACATCTCATCAGGATCCAAACTGCTTGATTCCGTGATAATGTTTTCTAACACAGAGTAGAAGACAATTGAAGAATTAAACTTGAGGCAGACAACTGGTTGTGCAAACAACAAAATGGGACAGGAGAACAGTTAAAGTACAAAAGGTAGGCCATTGCATTTTCCTTCCTTTTGCTATACATGGACACAAAAAATACTTTTATTAACAAATAAATTTTGAGAAAATCAAAATCATAATGAAGGCACAAAATTTGTTCTGATGGTAAAACTTGGGTTTAATGTTTGTGCAAAAACTGGAGAGAAAAAAAATGAAACAAATTGAAAATCAACTGACAATGTTGATCTTGAAAAAAAATGACATTTTTTCCACCAGCAGAAGAATGGATCGGAGAGTGCAACGTTTCCATTGTGTAACCAGACAGGAAGGCAAACACTGTGCCCTTAATTCATAATTGATATTAAACTTAGCAAGAACTTTTAAATCCAATTGTTGTTCTCCATTTGAAAATAGTCAAAACATTTTATGAAAACTCAAACTTATCTGCACCATGATAATATAAATTTCAGTTTCATAGATGCACGGATGTGATTAACCCTAAGTTCCATGTTGAATATTCATGTAGGAAATAATGACATCAAGAATATTTATTTGCTGAATTTTCATAATAGCATAATGTACACAGGAGCTGTTGGTATTGGTAGAAACTGAAGAGTCAGATTTATACAGTAGAACCCCTCTAATGTGACCAATCAATAAATAAACATCAGTGTCTTTATAGGCAGGTGGTTGCTTAATGTAGGACAAGAGTAATGCAGAAAACTCCTCTAGGAGCGTTCTGTATTATTTTTGTCCTGCATTAAGCTACCACCTGCATCTAGCACCCAAAATTATACCTCTTTTAGGTGGTCGCATTAGCAGGCCTTTACTGTAATTTATAAACTGATTAGGTGGCTCCTAACATTTGAAAACAGGACATAGATGTACTGGAATTTGAAAACAGTATAGACCCAGATCAGAGGAACCTCTGAGCAGAGTTTTCACTGTTTGTCATTCAAGTTTAACCCTTTCCTCCACAGATACGCCTTTCTATGCCTCTGGAATAGTGACTTCCTGAAATCATTGTAATAAATAGAGCATTTGCTCCTATAGCAGCAAATGCTCTATTTATCACAATTGTTTCAAACTACAAAATTCTAAAAATGTCCTTTTCTCTAGTTATTGCTCTTTTATTCAAAGAGGTTGGGTCTAAAAATAGCCTATGGAGGAATGGGTTAAGCCTTTCATACTTTGTGGATCCCATAGTTAATGGCATATGTGTGGTATTGGTAAAACTGTACAGTCAGACCTATTATCATTTTACAAGCAAACAGCTGACCCTGATCAGATGGCTCCTGCAGAAGCTGTCTGATCAGGGTCTACTCTGTTTGCAGAGGCTTACAAAGGCACTGATATGAAGGAACGCACTATCCCACTCTGATAGAGTTAACCCTTTACTGTTCAATATTCATGTTAGAAATAATGACATAGTGGATAGTTATCGACTGAATTTTTGAAGAAAATCTGTGACATGGAGCAAATGCTCAATTTATCACAATGGTTTTATAAAGTGACTTTTTCAGAGGTGTCAAAAGGCATCAATATGTGGGAATGAGTTATAGAATAAATATGCAATAGACAAAATGTCCCTTGTTCATATGTCATTGTAAAAAAATAGGTAATTAATAATTTATTCCTTACTTGAATATTCATCAAGTAAAGGGTTAAATATCCAGAATTAGACTTCCTTTGAGAGGTGGTTGTAAATAGCTCTACTGTATTGTATCTACTGTAGATATCCAACAGTGATGGAGCATTCCACTTTAACCATTTCCTCCATAAATACGCCTTTCTACGCCTCTGTAAAAGTCACTTTATGAAACCATTGTGATAAATAGAGCATTTTGCTCCTATAGGAGCAAATGCTCTATTTATCACAATTGTTTCAAAACTACTAAATTCTAAAAATTTCATTTTCTCTAGTTAATGCTCCTTTTCGGTAGATTTATTCAAAGTGGTTGAATCTAAAAATAGCCTAATGGAGGAATGGGTTAAATATTCAGAATTCCAAAATTTCATCTTCTGACACATAAGAATTGAGGCATATGACATTTTTTACAGAAGAAACTGACTGTGAGTGCATAAGGCTAGGCACAATGGCCGATTTTGCTGCATGTTTTTGCTCATGTTGCCCGGCACCGCTCTTTTGAACAGCAAAAGATCAAACAGGAAATTAATTCCTGCATGCTTGCTAACCCTTTTCTAAGTGCCAATTGTGATATCGTATCAAATAGAATTTATTCGACTCTATTAATCGTCACAATAATGTAGTCTGGAATTCTGAATGTAGTGAATGATCGTCCATTTGTGACTAGCCACCCAGTAAATCATGGACCATTACTAGGAAATTTATACCACCAAATTTGATGGATCGTAATAATGATGGTGAGATCCAAGTCAAATATATTTTGGTCCAACCATGTTTCCATAATACTGTTAATCTGTGGTTTCTGTAGTTTGATCCTCCATCAAGAAATTAACCTTTATATCATGAATAATTATGTGAGAAAAAATGAAATCATTAATACTAATCAGATGGATTTTTAAAACGGCATCATGATAATTATAATACTGGAATATTTTGCCATGGCAGAAACTGCTGAATCAGATCTATATTGTTCCATTATTTCATAAGTAAACAGAGCAGACCCTAATTAGATGGCTCCTACAGGAGAAATCTGATCTGGGTCTACTCTGTTTGCAAATGCATTCAAAGGTGTACTGGTACAGTGAATCCCTCTAAATCAGATGTTCAATTTAGTATAAAAATTGGTCCTGGAGACAGGTGACAGCTTAATGCAGGGTGAAAGTCATGCAGAAAGTCTAGGAGCTTTCTGCATGACTTTTACCCTGCATTAAGCAGCCACCTGCCTAAAAGTATCTAAATTCTTCTCTACTAGAATTCCGGTTTAGAGATGTTTTACTGTATTTACTGAGTAAAGGGTTAATAAAATATATTGTAAATGGCTGTATAGGAGCTGTCTGATCTGGGTGTCCGCTATTTGAAAAGATGTGAAAAAGCGTTTATATGAGGGAAAGTGTTAAATATTCAGTATCATTTCTGAAACCCGTTGGGGGTCTACCATTTTAAAAGGGAATATTCTACCACAAGTTGCGAGACATTGAAGTCTTAAGCTATGAGGATGGTAAATATGAATATTTAGTGTAATCCTTTCAAACTTAGTTTATATGCCTTTGCAAACAGAGTAGACCCAGATCAGATGGCTCCTTTAGTAGTCTGCTCTTTTTGCTTATGAAATAATATATGTATTGCCAAAATGTCCTGTGTTCATGTTCCATTATAAAGATGAATCTATTTAATTAATACAGTAAAACCTCTCTAAACCGGACGTTAAATTTAGTATAACTATCGGTCTTGGAGACAGGTGGCAGCTTAATGCAGGGTGAAAGTCATGCAGAAAGCTCCTAGAGGAGCTTTCTGCATGACTTTCACTCTGCATTAAGCAGCCACCTGCCTAAAAATATTGAAATTCTTCTCACCTAGAATTCCGGTTTAGAGAGGTTTTACTGTATTCAGGGTTAAACTGTGCTAATTCAATTCAAATGACTACGTTACTTTGGATACTTTATATTTGCAACCCAAATCATACAATTTGAAAAAAATACACCTTCACAGTATATGAATTTCATTTAACTATACGAATATGAAAAGATTACATGCAAATTACATAACTTTTGTGTGTCTTTTGTAATATTTTGAGTAGGCCAGGTGAAATGCCAGTGCACCAAGGTTGGTGGGACTGGGCTTGTTTGTTCGTAGCTATACACTGAGCTGAAAGCCAGACAGGCAACATACCGGGGCAGAAAAGTTATGATAATCATTGACCTTATTTTTTCCAGGTTACCTGCACTAACAGCCAGGTAGGTAACTATGACCTAAGCACTTTGTCTGGAGAATGTTGCACAAAGTCAGTTCCGATTCCTACACTGCAAGTAAGGTGTATAAGAAGCCAGACAAAGGCTTTATATTTGGAAATTACTTGCTTGACAGTCGTTTTGTGACCTGAGGTCTAGAACCAGGATTCAGGTTAATTCTTTTCCTCATGCAAATGCTTTTTCACGCCTTTGCAAAGAGAGCAGACCCAGATCAGACAGCTTCTGCAAGAGCATTTACTAGAGAAAAGTAAAATTTTAGAATTTTGTAGTTTGAAACCATAGTGATAAATAGAGCATTTGCTCCCATAGGAGTTAAACTGACAAATAGTGCATACCCTGATCAGAAACAGCACCTGTAACTAATAGCTGGCCGGAGTCTACACTGTTTGAAAAATGCCCAAACTTATTCTTATCAAACAGCTAGTATGAAAAGCACATCATGTCATCCATTCTCTTGTTTATCCCTTTCCTCCATAAATAAGGCTTTCTACGCCTCTGTAATAACCACTTCTTGAAACCATTGTGATAAATAGAGCATTTGCTCCTATAGAAGCAAATGCTCTATTTATCACAATGGTTTCAAACTACAAAATTCACTTCTAAACTTCATTTCTCTAGTTAATGCTCCTTTTTGGTAGATTTATTCAAAGTGGTTGGATCTAAAAATAGTCTATGGAGGAAAGGGTTATGTATTATGAACCAATCTACTATTCATTTGATGGGTGTTTATGATGGGTGTTTATGATGGGTTCTTCTGCAAGAAAACTTTTACTGATGTGATCTTAACAAAATAATTTGTGATGCAGAAATCTACACTGTTTGCTCATATCCCATTATGGGACACTTAAGAAAGTGAAGTTCTGGAAAATAGTTCACAAGTAAGTACTAGCTAGTCAGAGCATTGAAGAAATAGTTCACAAAGTACCGTAAGTACTAGCTGGTCAGAGAATTGAAGAAATAGTTCACAAAGTAAGTACTAGCCGGTCAGAGAATTGAAGAAATAGTTCACAAAGTAAGTACTAGCCGGTCAGAGAATTGAAGAAATAGTTCACAAAGTAAGTACTAGCCGGTCAGAGAATTTAAAGATATTTCTGTTCCCAACCCGTCTATTGTTTGCAGGCGATTGCATGAGAGCAACCAATCCTCTCTAAAAATCTCCCGGTCTTACAGCATGCGATTAAACATGGGGAAACATGCCGTTTATCTAGGTCGACGTTGATGACCAACGAGCACTGGGTGTTTGATGAGAGAGAAAAATCAATTGCCTTACATAATGTGCCTTAAAACCATCGAAAATGGAAAGACATGATAAAACAGCATGAGATCAATAAAGGCACTTTGATCGCATGGGGGTCAGTTATGAATGTGTTTAGTCATATCAAGTTATTTACCACCGCTGGATGGCAATGGAGGAGAAATAAAAACAGGAGCAGAGGTTGAAGAGGAATACCAGTACATTGTAACATGCATTGGACGATAACTCACTGCATGCTAGTGGTGACTGTCTGACAACCTGTGCAAACAGCTTGGATCCAGATGAGACAGTGAGTCATCAGGATCAGGATCCAAACTATTTGACATTCTCACTGCATTCTTAACCCTTTCCTTCATGAATATTTATGTAAGATGTAATGACGTCATGAATATTAATTAAATTAATTTGCTATAATTGCAAATGGACACAGAATATTTTTGCCTAGACAAAAACTGTAGATCATAAATACAGCTTCCTAAGCCTTTGCAAATAGAGTAGACCCAGATCAGACGGCTCCTGTAAGAGCAGTCTGATGAGGGTCTGCTCTGTTTGCTTATGATATAATAATATAGATCTGATTCTACTGTTTCTGCCATGGCAACAATACCTGTGCTCATATGCTATTATAACAATTAATCTAATTGGTATTCATGATATCATTACTTCTTATCCCATTCCCGCATATTGACGCCTTTTGACGCTTCTGTAAAAGTCATTTTATTAAACCATTGTGATAAATATTTATTGTGTAATATTTATTACAATGGTTTCAAAACTACACAATTCTGAAAAATTCCTATTCTCTAGTTAATGCTCCTTTTTGGTAGATTTAATCAAAGAGGCTACATGTAGGTCTAAATATAGCCTAAGTGGGAATGGGTTAACTGAATATTCATGAAGTAAAGGGTTAAAGACCGGTATTGATACTAATTAGAACATTCGATTTGGAGAGGTTTTACTGTAAATTTTATTTCCTTCTTTTTGATTTAAATGAAATGTCTTCTCTGAAAATTATCATCTGCTATAATCAAAATAGTCTTTTTTTATATTTCTCTTAACTTTTACTCCATAAATATGCCTTTCAACACCTTTGCAAACACAGTAGACCCAGATCAAAGTATTACTAAAGGTGATGGAATACCCCCAACTCAGCTGCCTTGATCGCAAATCAGAAGTTCTGCCACGGAAAGACAGACAAAAGTTGTGCCACAGACAGACAGACCAACCAACACACTTAGCAACTTATATGACACAGTAAAGTCTATATTATTTCATCAGCAGAAAGAGAAGATCCTGATCAAAGGGCTCCTACAGGAGCCATCTGATCTGGGTATGCTCTGTTTGCAAAAGCTTTAACCCTTTCCCTCATATAAACGTGTTTTCACGCATTTGCAAACAGAGTAGACCCAGATCAGACGGCTCCTAGAGGAGCCGTCTGATCAGGGTCTTCTCTGTTTGCTAATAGAATTTGATAGATCAGTTTCTTTACTTTCTAAAATGTCTACAATGTTCCATCTTCCATATTTCTTTATAACTATTTTGTTAATGAATATTCATTAGGTATTGAAATTTGGCCTAAATATAGAACAGGGAAAGGGTTAAAAGACATATTTATAGAGTAAAGGTTTACATGTAAGTCAAGCTATTGACTTTATACCAAAAAGAGTTACTTCTCCTTGAGCACAAGTCCTAACCCTTTCCCTGTTCCATATTTATTTTAAATTTCAATACCTACTGACTATTTGTAGACATAATAGTTATAATGAAATATGGAAGGTGGAACTCTGTAGCTATTTTAGAAAGTAAAGAAACAGATCTATAAAATTCTGTTGGCAAACAGAGCAGACCCTGATCAGGTGGCTCCTATAGGAGCCATCTGATCTGGGTCTACTCTGTTTACAAATGCGTGAAAACACATTTATATGAGGGAAAGGGTTAAGAGGAACACAAAAACAACAACAGAAACCAGCTGGTAGTTTGTGTAAAAGAACCTCTTTATAGTGACCATTAAGAGGAACACAAAAACAACAACAGAAACCTGGTATTGTGTAAAAGAACCTCTTCATGGTGACCATTAACCTATTACTCCATGAATATTCACATAAGAAGTGATACCATGCACAATAATTAGTTTTATTTTTATAATAACATATGAACGCACAAATATTTAACAAAGACTGCAAGCGTAGAATTAGATCTATATTATTCTATTTATGAGCAAACGGAGCAGACCCTGATCAGGCTGCTCCTACAGGAGCCATCTTATCTAGGTCTACTCTGTTAGCAAAGGCATAAAAAGGCATTTATGGAATCAATTTTCATGGGTGTCTATAACCTTTTGAATATTCATATAAGAATTTATGACAACATGAACAGTATGTGATTTTTTATGTATGAAAATGTTTCAGCAAACAGAGTAGACTCTGTTCAGACAGCTCCTACAAGGAGCTGTTTGATCAGGGTCTACTCTGCTTTTAATATTTCTGCATAACTTTCATCCTGAAATAATATACCACCTGTCTTAAGCCTTTGAGTATTGGAAATGCAAAAAATGCCCACCTTTATTTACAGTTGTATAGGTCCATGAACATTTAAGTAAGAAAATATGGCATCATGAATATTAGTTAGATTAGTTTTTAAAATGGAACACAGGAAATTTTGACCATGGCAGAAACTGTACAGTCAAATTTATGTAATTTTCAAAAGCAAACAATGCAGACCCTGTTCTGACAGCTCCTATAGGAACCATCTGATCTGGGTCTACTTTGTTTACACCGTTTATATGGAGTAAAGGGTCAAACTACATAAACAGTTTCCATGAAATGTTATAAATTGTACTCCCAAAATGGAAAGGTCAAAGGTCATGGAAAAAATCACTATTCATTTCACCCTTTACCTCATAGAGAGGCTTTTGCAAACAGCATAGACCTAGATCTAGATCAGATGGCTTCTACAGGAACCATCTGGTCAAGGTCTGCTCTGTTGGCGAAATTATTCAGATCTGATTCTACAGTTTCCGCCAAGACCAAAATTGCCTGTGTTTATATCAAGGGCTTGGTGCAAAACTATTCTAACTCCTTCACAAAGTGAAGGAGTTAGAATAGTTTTGCACCAAGCCCTCGAATTATGTCGTTACAGATATTGTTCTAATTCACATTAATGGTGTCATTAGTTCTTAATATTCATGAGGGAAAGGTTGAACTTTTGGTGTGCCATTGGGTGAAAATTGTAATAAACATTAGCTCAAAGTTTGGACCAAAATGAGATGCAAAGTTATTGGACAATTTAGAAGGATCATGACTGTACACTTCTCAAAATAAGTGATTGAAGAGAACGAAAGAAATATAAATTTTCAGATCTGATCATGTGATTGCTTGAGTATTATAATGACACTTTTTTCAGCAAGATTAAGGCTTTACATTACAGTAAATTATGCTGTAATCAAAGTAATAAAGTAATCAAAACGGACTCAATATTGTGTCCAGTGATGCTGAAACGGTTTTTAACAGTTTTTATGGCCACAATCAGACAGAACTAGCGCATTCATTAACATATAATTGTCATTAACATACAATTTGTCAGAACTTCAAGGTCCCTTTGATACAATTATGACCTTTTTTTGTACTGCTTCTGAGCATTGGGGAGTGGTCATTTGAATATGGGGACATAGCCCAGCGCTGTTCCACAAACACAATGAACAACCCTTTCTCGTTGGTGAAAGCAACCAAAAAATGGACTTATTTTACACAGATTTTACACTTGTCAAATGATCCAAATCTTTGTTAACCCTTTCCCTTTCACATATTTGCAAACAGAGTGGACCAAGATCAGAGAGCTCCTGTAGGCGCCTTCTGATCAGGGCCTGCTCTGTTTGCTTGTGAAATTATAATACATACCCGACATACTGTGACTCTACAAATACTAAAATATTCTGTGTACATACGCCATTATAAAAATCGATTTAATAAATATTCATGATGTCATTATTTCTTATATAAATATTAAACAGGAAAATGGTTAACTAACAGTAACAGTTTACTAAATTTATTAGTTTCATTTGCCAGTGTCGCTATATGTACATATAGATATATGATTGATGAGATTAGTATGGTACCCTCTAGAGCTTCACAAAACCAGCAGCAGTGATTCTGGGGTGTAACATGTGATCAGGATCTAATTAATCCATTCCCTGTTCTATATTTAGCTCAAATTTCATTACCTTACTGAATATTCATGAACAAAATAGTTACAATGAAATAAAGAAGGTGGATATTGAACCCATTTTTAGAAACTAAAGAAACAGATCTATTGACTTCCATTAGCAAACACAGCAGACCCTGATCAGACGGCTCCTATAGGAGCCGTCTGATCTGGGTCTTCTCTGTTTGCAAATGCGTGAAAAAAGCGTTTTATTGGAGGAAACGGTTAAAGAAGTTAACAAAATATTCAAATATGTATAATCTAGACTTAAGAGATAAAAAAAAAGAAACACAACAGTCCATACAAATGTTAAACCCTTATTCTGTTGTTTATTCATATCAGAAATAATGACATCATGAATATTCACTAGCTGAATATGTATAACAGCATAATGTACACAGGATGTTTTGATATTGGTAGAAACTATGCATGCACAGTCAGATTGTAGTATACTCCATAAGTAAATCATGCAGACTCTGATCAGATGGCTCCTACAGGAACCACCTCATCTGGATCTACTCTGTTGGCAAAGGAGCGAATAGGCATTTATATAAAGGAACGTTATAAAGCAATACATACCATGAATAATCTATATAGGCATACACATTTTCATTTAAGTACCAAATTTCTATTTTGATATGATTTTTTCGGAAATCCTGCAAAAGCAGTTTGAAGCTTAGTGATTAATGGGACTTTGATGGAAATTCGAGACTGACTTTCAGGAGTTACACCAACAATTTCTGGCCATGACAATCTTCCAATCATATGCTACACTTCAATACCAGTATTATACAGTCTGGGATCACAGAACTTACCACTTAGAAAACTTATTGGCTTTATTGTCGCAGACATCCAACATATGTGAAACTCATAAAAACACAAGAACTAATCTGAAACTAAGATTACATTTTTCATTCATATGCCTGTCCCTTTCGACAACCATAATATTGTCTACTTTCAAAATGTCATCTGCTGAATTTCTACATAATTGAATTTAATGATCTGATTATTTTTCCTCCTAGAAAGAACTTTAACCCTTTCCCTTTTCTATATTTAGGCAATTTTTCAGTACCTACTGAATATTCATTAACAAAATAGTTATAAAGAAATATGAAAGGTGGACCATTGTAGACATTTTAGAAAGCAAAGAAACATATCTATCAAATTCTATTAGCAAACAGAGCAGACCCTGATCAGACGGCTCCTCTAGGAGCAGTCTGATCTGGGTCTACTCTGTTTGCAAATGCGTGAAAACACGTTACTATGAGGGAAAGGGTTAATTTGGACTGGCATAAACGATTCGAATAAACCGTGAGAAATGAATTTATTGGCATTTGCAAACAGAGTAGACCCAGATCAAAGGACTCATACAGCCCTCTAATCATGGTCTGCATGGTTTTTCAAAATCCTCTCATAAATTATATAGAGGTTACTACACAGGTGACTAGGGTCGCAGCGTGATATTGGCCCGCCACCTTGATATTGGCCCGAGGGCTTTAGACCCTGTAGGCTATAGGAGCTGTCTGATCTGGCATGGGTCTACTCTGTTTGCAAATGAGCGTTCTATAGGAGCGTTCTGTTTTACTTTCACCTTGCTTTAAGCATCCACCTGCCCTAAATACCAAATAATTAACATAATTTAGTGGCCGTTATGGAGAGGTTTTACTGTAGTCTGCAAAGAGTTTAACCCTGTCTGCTATGATTATACTCATCTCATTTTGGTTTCAAAGTTGAGTATTCTTGATCAGTAAGTCAAACAATTTGAAACATGAATAGATGCTGAGTTACTCCGCATCACATCAGGATCCAAACATCTTACAAATAAGGGAATAAAAAGATCAAAACATCTTACAAATAAGGGAATAAAAAGATCAAAACATCTTACAAATAAGGGAATAAAAAGATCAAAACATCTTACAAATAAGGGAATAAAAAGATCAAAGTATGTATCCATGTAACCCGTTCACCAATGAATATTCATGGAAGAAATAATGACTGTATTTAATTAATCTAATTATTTAACAGATTTATTAACATGGGAGTTTTTAACTATAGCAGACATTGCAGAATCAGTGTTTTATTTCACAATCAAATGGAGCAGACCCTGATCAGATGGCTCCTATAGGAGCTATCTGATCTGGATCTACTCCATTTGCAAAGGCATGAAAAAGTGTTAATATCTATAAGGGAAAGGGTTAATGCAAATTAATCAAAGAAAGCTCCCAACAGTTGGCAGGAAATGCTACTGTACTCACTCAGACATATGCCGATTGACCGAAAGAAATGAAATTCCCAAAACTAAGAAATGACAAATTGATGAATTTGTTATCGTTACAATAAAGAAATTCTAGGCAGTGGTTGACGAAACTTTGTGTCATGTCTGCAAGACTTACCGAATGTCCTGGAAAAGTTTTCGACTGAACAGCACTGAGGCACAAAATATTTTAGTATAAGCAACAAACGATATGCTTACCATCTCATTTATAATATAAAGCATTTATCTTTTCATTGTCTGCTATTATGACCTATTTAGTGTCACAGTGCTGTAAAACCCATCTATCCATCCATTCTATGTTATGATTGGGATTTTATATGTGTTAATGTTTTTTAAAAATCCAATGGTCCATCATTAACGGTAGAGTCTATTCTGTAGGAAAGCAATGAAAGGTTTAATTCAAACTGTGGTAAAGATGGTCGTGCATGTCAGCTTCCTGTAGCTAGCCAGGTGGGAATCTGTAGGTGGAATTATCTGTACATGTGTCAGTCTGGACAAGATGCTTCTGTGATATATCACTCATGTTGACATGTGCTGCTCTACCACACCAAAACTTAATTTTAGATGGCAGAGAATACCTTCTGCTTGAAGCTATGCTAACAATCTCATTTTTAAATGCAATATGTTCTTCAAATATATTGCTCTAAAAAACATGCCTGCCAGAAACAAGCAAGAAACACCAGATCACTGCCATGAACAAATTACAAAAGATGACTGTAATGTGCAAATAACAAACAGTAATTCAACCCCATGTGCAAGTGACAAATATACTATTGCTACCATGAACAAGTGAAGAATATAGAAAATGACTACCAAGGGCAATTGAAGAACATCAAATGACTAGAAGCAAGTGAAGAATATAATATATGATTACCAAGTGTATGTGAAGTACATCAAAATGACTAAAAGCAACCAAGAACAAGAAGAATATCAATATGACACATAAGAGCAAGTGAAGAACATAAAAATGACTGCTGAAAGTAAATGAAGAACATCAAAATTACTTCATGAGCAAGTGAAGAACATCAAAACGACTACCAAAGGCAAGTGAAGAACAATAAAATGAGTATTAAGAGTAAGTGAAGAACATGAAAATGACTGCAATAAAAAGGTCAAATATATAACATCAAAATGACTGTCACTGGAGAGCAAGCAAGGTACAATTAATCATTGCAATAAACGGGTATAGAAGAACAAGCAATGATCATCACAATGACTGCCATGAGAAAGCAAATAACATCAAATGACTGCAATGAACAAGTTAAAAACATTTATGTTAAATTTAACAAATGTAGAACACCAAATTGGCTGCTATGAATAGCTAAAAACACACACAAAAATGTTACAAACGAATGTAGAAAAACCAAAATGGCTGTTATTAAGTGAAAAATACTAAATAGCTGCCATGAACAAAGTTGAAACATCAAAATGACTGCGATTGGTAAATGAAGAACATAGATATTGCAGTGAGACAAATGAGAACATAGTCAGAGCAGATCCTGATCTGGGTCTACTTTGTTTGCAAAGGCGTATTTATGGAGTAAAGGGTTAAATAACTGTGTTTCTCAAAAAGCCAACATACAATGACAAGTGGTCATGTCATTAAGCATATTCATAGGAAGAAATTAATCAGGCATGTCCTGTTTGATGTGGCTGAAAAAAATTATTCTGTATTTTCTCATCTTTATAGGATGGATGAGAGACTGATTAGCCCATAGGATCACAAATCAAAGTTCCTAATACTCCATATCTGACAGTGAATATTTATATCTACTTCTCCCTTTCCCTGTTCTATGTTTATTTCAAATGTCAATACCTACTGCATATTCATGGACAAAATAGTTGTAATGAAATATGGAACATTGTAGCCATTTTAGAAACTAAAGACACAGATCTATCAAATTTTATTAGCAAACATAGCAGACCCTGATCAGACGGCTCCTCTAGGAGCCATCTGATCTGGGTCTACTCTGTTTGCAAATGCGTGAAAACATGTATGAGGGAAAGGGTTATGGCAGAGAGACAGTCATCTGCTTTCAAGTTATTGGTCATTGTCAACTCTTCTATTTTGGTTGTCTGATTTGTTGTAAACAGAATTTTTTCAATTGTAGAAAATCTTACATACCTACTGTATTTCATTTTAGTTGCCACTTTAAATTAATGATTCCAACTTTGATAAGTCACCTGACATCAGATAGGAATTCAGATTTTTGCAAATGGAAAATAAATGATCCTTTGACTCAAGGAAGGTTTTATGTATATATATTTATACAATGTATGTAATCTAGCACAGAAAATAGACTCACCATACTTTAGAACACAGATTCTCCAGTCCTCATACAAAGATTTTGCAAACAGTGTAGACCCAGATCTTGACTAGAGTCTTCTCTCTTTGCTTATGAAATAGTATAAATCTGATTCTGATTGTAGTTTGAAACCATTGTGATAAATAGAGCATTAATTTTGCTCCTATATGAGCAAATGCTCTATTTATCACATTGGTTTCAACAGGTGACAATTTACAGAGGCGTAGAAAGGCGTATCTATATATGGACAAAAGGGTTAATTAAGAGATAATCAATTGTAAATGAAGCTCCCTTTTAGCCAGATTCAAACTTCTTATTATGCTTTTTCATATATTTGCAAACATAGTAGACCAAGATCAAACGGCTAGTGTAGGAGCAGTTCAGGGTCTGCTCTGTTTGCTTATTATTTTTATCATAGATCTGATTCTACAGTTTAAACCAATACCAATATATCCTGTGTACATAATTATGCCATTATAAAAATTCACCTAATAAATATTCATGATGTCATTAATTCTTACATGAATATTCAACATGTAAATGGATAATCTGGTGACTACATTTGCTTGGCTTGTCTTTAATTTCTTTTTCGGCTTGGAATAAGTTCATGCCCACAGAGATTAGAGATCCAGGCATAATCTATTTTGATATGTCTCTATGTCCAGTCGATAAAATTCGAGACAGGTTTTGAACAATATTAGATGGAAACTTTATATTATCCATATATGAAGCTGATGTGAAGTGTGTGAAACTTTTATTCAGGTAAAAGTCATAACTAAGGGTCAAATACAGTAAAACCTCTCTATAACGACCACTAAATGGTGTTAATTAGTTAGTATTTTGAGCAGGTGGTTGCTTAAAGCAAGATGAAAGTAAAACAGAACGCTCCAATAGGAGCGTTCTATATAGGAGCATTCTGTTTTACTGCTTTAAGCATCCACCTGCCTTTAACACAAAATACTTGATATAATTTAGTGATCGTTATAGAGAGGTTTTACTGTAATATGGAAGTATTCATAGTGATTCAGTCTTAGCTACATATAGCGGATGTGTACCCAAATACTAAAATCGTCATTTCTCTACCAAACTCTATACTGTGACCACTCTTTAGAATCGTCTCGAATAGACGATTCTAAAGAGTGGTCACAGTATAGGGTTTGGTGGAGAGATAAAGGTGCTTTTCTTGAAAATGTTTTTAGATTTACGTATCTTATATGGACGGTGGACCTCTGTAGTATATTTCAATATTAACCTTTCTTCAAATGTAAACAGTTTAACAGGACCATTTGAAAACAATGTGATCTGGTCTGGAACAACACTGTTTGCTAGTTGATCTCTCTCATGACAATGAGTTACTCCACTATACTATACATAAGTGTTGGGGGATGAGTAAAGTGGTTGAAATTTATGCACCAAGCAGCTGTCAAGCACTGACCTTAAATGAGACTGAAAGTTTCCTATTAATTGCTAAAAAATGTCCGGTTAATTGAAATAAAAGTCTTGACTTGCACTACACTGCTGCTATAGGGTGATCAAGCACATATGGTAACACTTGATGCAATCTAACTTCCAGCGATGAACTGAAGTCGTAAAATAAACTTTCCCATATAAACCGCAAAGACAATGAGCTGAATGTAATTTGTACAGCTCCCTTTCTCTCTTTGTCTCTTAACTCTTTGCACTTTTAGTACTTTTTGTCCGCAAAAATTGTCGACTGCTACAAACTTGACACACTTTTTTCTACTATTTCTTTTACAAAATTAGCAGCAGAGTGTCAGACAGTTTGGACCCTGATGAGATACCATCTTAATCAACATCTCATCTCGATCCAAACTGTTTACATAGGTGATCACCAATTCTTTGTTAGCGTGCAAAGAGTTAAACATTTTATGATTTGAGATATTCCAAGTCAACCTTTACCGTGCAAAAGGAAAGATGTTCAACATTAGCCAATTCTTTGGATCCAGATTAAATAAGATCAAACAGTCTTTATACTAAACCTTAGGTAATGTGAGATTAAGTTAGCACTTTGTTACGATGAAAGTAGAGACTGTTCAGTAGGGAAATATTTAGCAGGAAGTATTATAAGCTTGGAAGACATGTTATAGGTTTAGAATTCATTTTGAATAATTCAAGAGAAAGCATGTAACTTTAAAACGGAACATCTTAAGAAAATTGTGATAATAAGTCAACCTCATAGCTGTTATTAGGCCCAGCTCAATATTCCTACCATAAAAGTTATTATGATAAATTCGCTCTTCCGATGGATCACAGAGAAATGTATTTCTCCACTTCTCCCCCTAGCGTAACAACTAGCCTATTACGGGAAGAGTTCTGTACACAAGTTCTAATTGAATCTAGATCTATAGAAGACCGTGCTAATCATGTATCCATAATCCTTCAAGGCTCGTGTCTAGCAAACTGCGTTTATAACGACTCTAGGAAGAAGTGGACAAATTAGGTTACGTCAATGACATGTCCGTGGATGGTTTTCTAAGAAATCAATGTCCAATTCTTTTTAGGGAATATGGAATTGTTTTGCTCAATGTCATGCAGGAGGAAGACAGTAGAAAGCGAGATAATTGACAAGAATCGAACAACGTAGCTCAGAGAGTCGTAAAACCTCAATAACCTGCAGTTACCGTGTCAATTTGGAGGTTTATTAAAGTTATTTTGTGTACAGTATGTTAACCAGGAGCCGTCAGGGAAACGATGAGATACAATCTCCCTATGGTTTGTTTGCCCATGTACCTATTGATTGGCCGAAAAATTTATGAACCTTCAGGCCCATTACAAGGTCTCATACTGATATTTTTACCATCTTTGCAAGAAGATAATTATGAATGAATGTAAGTATCAATGCACAGTAATATATCAGAATACTTCCAAGATTTACAAAAAACAATTTATATTTCATTATACTGTATTATGTGTTTTGTATAGTTGAACATCTGCAGTTCAACCAAGCAACGATGCAGCAGAACTAACAATTTTCTTCACATTTGGTGCAGCTTTTGGGAACAAATTTATGTGTAGGTGTCTTGGGAAAGAAGTTTTGTAATGAACTTTACAGAAATGTTTATGCACAAATGCAAATAATCTTATTTAGTGGGGATATTTCTATGCAGAAGGGAATACTGTATATTTGCCCCTCAAAGAAGGCATAAATGTCATTTTCCTCAAACATTTCCATGCACAAGAAAATACAGTTGCTTTAAACCTATTCATGCCCTGGGTACCACTCAAAATAGGCATTATAAGGCAAACAGTGTAGACCCAGATCTGATGACTGTGAAATGAGCTCTCTGATCAGGATCTGCCCTGCTTGTTTTACAATTTGTTTTGTTTAGCAGAACTGACCTTTTTGAATGATACCGTAATTACGTTCATAATAAACATTTAGGGAAATCACTTAACCCTTTACTCCATATAATTATACATCTTTGCAAACAGAGTAGACCCAGATCAGATGGGTGCCATCTGATCAGTTTCTGCTATGTTTCCTTATAGAATTACAGTAAAACCCCTCTAATGCGACCACCAAAAAGGGGCATAATTCTGGGTCCCAGGGGCAGGTGGTAGCTTAATGCAGGCTCCTAGAGGAGCTTTCTGCATAACTTTCGTCCTGCATTAAGCTACCACCTGCTTATTAAGACAGCCATGTTTATTAAGTGGTCGCATTAGAGGGGGGTTACTGTATAAAGAATTGATTTTACAGTTTTTACTAGAGATAAACTATTTCTTGTTCATATGCCAATTACAGATGACTAACCTCATTGGTATTCATACATACATGTACATTATTTCTTACATAAATATTCATGGAGTAAATTAGTTACATGGTTGCTGCTGCCACCACATTATGGTGAACAATTAACCCTTTACCTCTTGATTATTCGTGTAAGAAATATGACATCATTACGGGGCCGGTAATACATGTACTAATTGTAAGAAATATAACATCATTAATACTAATTGTAAGAAAAAATGACATCATTAGTACTAATTTTAAGAAAAAAATGACATCATCAATACTAATTCATAATGGCACATTATGAACACAGGTCATTTTGGCTTAGGCAGAAACTGTAGAATCAGATATTATACCATAAGCGAACAGAGAAGACCCAGATCAGACGGCTCCTATAGGAGCCGTCTGATCTGGGTCTTCTCTGTTTGCAAAGGCGTGAAAAAGTGTTTGTATCACGGAAAGGGTCAACATATCAAACATAAATAAAGCATTAATACTGTTCCTATTCATCGCAATAGTTTCTAAAAGGGACTTTAACAGAGGCATTAAAAGTGTTAATGTATATGATGGAATGGGTTAAAAATAGCATACTGTAAATGGAAATGTTAACATCGGAGGCTTATTCATTAAGTAAAGAGTTAATACCAGAAAACGCTTAGACCTAAAATAGTGGTTGAAAGTTACAAAAAATTCAAAGGTCAAATGAAAGTCAATGCAATGACATCATGATATGTGTCTCAGTTAGTGCCTCCCACATAGTATTACATAGCTCCGCCTCTTACTCTAAAACTCAAGTTCAAAGAGCAAATTGTTTTATGTATCAGCATAATTATGTTTCAAGTTTTAAAGTCAAGCTTTTATTTTATTTCTTTCAATAACCTAGTCAGATAGTCACACAGTTTGGATTCTGATGAGACCACAAACTATTGGTAGTTCAGCTGCACCCAATTGGATCTAAACTGGAAAAGTTTTAACAAAATTCTCCCGTAGCATATTAAGTGATAAATACTGTATAGAGTCAAGGGAGTTCTGAGCTTCTTGTGAACTTTTATAGCTTAAAATGAATACCATTTCGTGACTAAATAACATGATTCGGAGCAAACGCAGGACTAAAACGCTCTTTCCCTCCTGCGTGACTTTAAAGCAGAATGTATTGGGCTTTGACAGGTACATATTACAGGGCATCCATATTGGGCAAAGCCCAATTAGAACTGTCATACTTGGTTGTAGTACTCCATCATCCTACATATTAACCCTGCTCATGCCATTAGCATACATGTCTGCATTTGCAAAAAGTGAATATCCTTATGAGAGTCAGCTCCTAGAGGAGCTCTCATGTGGGTCTGCAATAGATGCCATTATCCCATTACCTCATAGGCTAATTTAGATCCTACATCTTTAAATTAATCTACCCAAAAGGAGCATTAACTAGTGAAAAGGATTTTTTTTTATAGAATTTTGTAGTTTGAAAACATTGTGATAAATAGAGCATTTGCAAATGGTCTATTTATCACAATGGTTTCAATATGTGACTTTTGCAGAGGTGTCAAAAGGCATCAATATGAGGGCATGGGTTATAATGCAGTGGCTACAACTGATCCATTTTTAGAATGATTCAGAAAATTAATATGCATAGTGAATGTATTCAAGTTTTAATATTCAGCATTAGACGGGTAAAGTTAGATCACCTTTGAAGAATGACCTCTAACAAGCGTCCATCAGGATCAAAATCAGACACAGTACCCCACATTTTGTACTGAGCATAATTGCAGAAAAATTTAAATCTTGAAAGTTTATGAAAAGTATGCTTTGAAGAATATTTTAATGAGAGCAAACACGATGCTAAATAAATCAACCATGTGCATGCAGAAGTAAATTAGAATATTAAATAAACAGTGGAATTATTCCTTTCTCTGATTATATTTTCATTTTATTCCATTTTAACCCTTTACTCCATGGATATTCGTGTACGAAATAATGACATCATGTACATGTATATTAATTAGATTTGATTTTTACAATAACACATGGATACTGGAATTTTTGTCCATGGCAGTTTCTGTAGAATCATATGTATATTATATCATAGGCCAACAGAGCAGACCCTGATCAGAAGGCTCCTATAATACACATGTCCAACAGAGCAGACCCTGATCAGAAGGCTCCTATAATACACATTGGCCAACAGAGCAGACCCTGATCAGAAGGCTCCTATAATACACATAGGCCAACAGAGCAGACCCTGATCAGAAGGCTCCTATAATACACATAGGCCAACAGAGCAGACCCTGATCAGAAGGCTCCTATAATACACATAGGCCAACAGAGCAGACCCTGATCAGAAGGCCCCTATAATACACATGTCCAACAGAGCAGACCCTGATCAGAAGGCTCCTATAATACACATAGGCCAACAGAGCAGACCCTGATCAGAAGGCTCCTATAATACACATAGGCCAACAGAGCAGACCCTGATCAGAAGGCTCCTATAATACACATAGGCCAACAGAGCAGACCCTGATCAGAAGGCTCCTATAATACACATAGGCCAACAGAGCAGACCCTGATCAGAAGGCTCCTATAATACACATAGGCCAACAGAGCAGACCCTGATCAGAAGGCTCCTATAATACACATAGGCCAACAGAGCAGACCCTGATCAGAAGGCTCCTATAATACACATAGGCCAACAGAGCAGACCCTGATCAGAAGGCTATAATACACATAGGCCAACAGAGCAGACCCTGATCAGAAGGCTCCTATAATACACATAGGCCAACAGAGCAGACCCTGATCAGAAGGCTCCTATAATACACATAGGCCAACAGAGCAGACCCTGATCAGAAGGCTCCTATAATACACATAGGCCAACAGAGCAGACCCTGATCAGAAGGCTCCTATAATACACATAGGCCAACAGAGCAGACCCTGATCAGAAGGCCCCTATAATACACATGTCCAACAGAGCAGACCCTGATCAGAAGGCTATAATACACATAGGCCAACAGAGCAGACCCTGATCAGAAGGCTCCTATAATACACATAGGCCAACAGAGCAGACCCTGATCAGACGGCCCCTATAATACACATAGGCCAACAGAGCAGACCCTGATCAGAAGGCTCCTATAATACACATAGGCCAACAGAGCAGACCCTGATCAGAAGGCCCCTATAATACACATAGGCCAACAGAGCAGACCCTGATCAGAAGGCTCCTATAATACACATAGGCCAACAGAGCAGACCCTGATCAGAAGGCTCCTATAATACACATAGGCCAACAGAGCAGACCCTGATCAGAAGGCCCCTATAATACACATGTCCAACAGAGCAGACCCTGATCAGAAGGCTATAATACACATAGGCCAACAGAGCAGACCCTGATCAGAAGGCTCCTATAATACACATAGGCCAACAGAGCAGACCCTGATCAGAAGGCTCCTATAATACACATAGGCCAACAGAGCAGACCCTGATCAGACGGCCCCTATAATACACATAGGCCAACAGAGCAGACCCTGATCAGAAGGCTATAATACACATAGGCCAACAGAGCAGACCCTGATCAGAAGGCCCCTATAATACACATGATCAGAATGTCAAACAGTTTTGATCCTGATGAGCCAGAGGGCTGCGTCTCTGATGAGCCAGAGGGCTGCGTCTCTGATGAGCCAGAGGGCTGCGTCTCTGATGAGCCAGAGGGCTCGCAGCGTCTCTGATCAGGCTCTGCACTGCTTTCATTCAAAATTCTCTAACAAGTTTAATCCTTACTCCATAATTATCTTTTCTAGGCATTTGCAAACAGGGAAGACCCAAATCAGACGGTTCCTTTAGGAGCCGTCTGAATAGGGTCTGCTCTGTTTGCTTATGATATAATATAGATATGATTCTACAGTTTCTGCTATGGCCTAAGATTCCTGTGTCCATGACTAACAAGTGCTATAACAATTAATCTAATTAATGTTCATGATGTCATGATTTCTTACGTGAATATTCATGGCATAAAGAGTTTATCCTTTCATACTGAAAGTACCCTACTAGTTAAACACTGATGGGCTATTCAGTGTTGAGAGAGTTAAAGACTGTCACAGGGCTGGGGAATTTGCTTTCTATTGCAAAATATTTCTATGAATAAAGGGAAACAAACATGGCTTTAATTTTTCATTTAGTTCCTGTTTTAATAAAAAGAAAAGCCCGTTCTACCCTCGGAGGCAGACATCGGTATATCAACGGGATGTGCGAGATGGTTTAGAGATTATCTTGGTTACCAAATTTCCGCCAGTTTAGAGATTATCTCTTCCATTTGACTGTTTCTCAGCAATTTACTCTCCTTTCATATCAGCAAGATAGATCAGCATTTATACATGAGGAGATAAAACTAGCCAAAAAAATGGACCAGTCTTCCTTAGCTAGAAAATAAATGACAAACTGCTTTTTTTGTTTCTGGGATATTATGCCATGGGAGATGTTTGGTTTTATGTTTCCGAGGTAACAAAGAAATGTTTGACAATGTATGAAGTAAGACATCTGTTAACGAGAAAATTATTTTCACTGATTTTATCTTTGATATATATATTTTTTTAGTTTCATTACTTTCAAGGTATAAACTCAACTAAAGCAGGGCCACATACTGTAACAAATCCATCACAGCATTTCATAATCTAAAATACCCACAACCACAGGTATGGAACCGACTTTGTGATATATACACATATGGAAAATCATACCAAACCCTGATGAATTCAAGATTAAAAATCCATATATGGCAGTTTTGACAAACCCATCCGATTTACTATTATATATTTATCAGGTTTACTTCTACCATTATTCCAAGCAGAATCACTGTGGAGCATTAAGTATTCAATGGTAAATTTTTACTAATATAATCCTTTCCTTCATATAAACATGTTTTCACGCATTTACAAACAGAGTAGACCCGGATCAGACAGCTCGTATAAGAGCTGTCTGATCAGGGTCTGCTCTGTTTGCTAATGGAATTTAACAGCTCTGTTTCTTTAGTTTCTAAAATGGCTACAATCTTCCCCTTTCAGTATTTCATTATAATTATTTTGTCCATTAATATTCTTTAAGTATTGGAGATTTTTGATCTGGGTCTACTCTGTTTGCAAATGTGTGAAATGCATTTATGTGAGGGAAAATGTTAAAACATTTATTCTGCTTTTTTATTTGAGTCTAACTCAGTTGAAGAACTTACAAGCTGTGACCACAGTAAAGAATCAGCCATGCATATTCAAATCAGCAAAGATATTTCAGACGTATTTGATTTTTACAACCTGAACTTAAGAGCACATATTTGCCCTTTTCAGAGAGTAATGCTTTGATTTTTCATATTTTTATTGCAAAAACCAACAACAAAAGATGGGATGTGTTTCATACCCTTTAATAAAAAATACTTACAAACTGTAGGAACAAACTTGTGCGTGTTAACCATAGAAAACGCACACTGAAAAGAGAGCTTAACCCTTTACTTCATATGTATGCCTTTTTACGCCTGTGAAAACAGAGTACCCCATGGGTTGTTTCTATACAAGCCATTCTGATTAGGGTCTGATCTCTTTGCTATTGACATAATATAGATCTGATTCTACAGTTTCTGTCACAATAAAAAATCAATTTGTTCATAATGCCATTATAAAGTTTCAGCGAATTAATATTCATGATGTCATTATTTCTTGCCTGAATATTAAGTGAGTAATGAAAAACTGTTGTATCACCTTCGTTGATCTTTATAAGCAACTGCAAAATCTTCACCTTGCTTCAAGTTTCAATGTCCACGTTTTTCCTTTGGTTGTTTTTTTTTTTGCCAAAATCACGATCATAGTTTCTAACATTTTAATTCCTCAGACAAGCTGTAAACAATGTTAACCCTTTCCTCCATAAATACGCCTCTGTAATAGTCACTTTATGAAACCATTGTGATAAATAGAGCATTTGCTCCATAGGAGCAAATGCTCTATTTATCACAATGGTTTCAAATCTACACAATTCTGAAATTTTCCTTTTCCCATTATTAATGCTCCTTTTCGGTAGATTTATTCAAAGAGGTAGGATTTAAAAATAGCCTATGAGGGAATAGGTTAAGCGACATTGTTTGGTTCCAAACAATTGCAAAGGTAGTTATGATTGTTTTGCACTGAGCTCAAAATATGCAATTATCTACATGTGTAACTACCTAGGAACAACCATAGAATAAATACAATATTTGGACCAGAAATAATAATCCCCTCTACAGACCCCTGCGGACTTGGAGATATTTGGGCGTACTACATGAGATACGATCTGTGAGTGTGTATCCCCGACTGCAAAACTTCTTATGTAATCTTGCGTTAAGTGCCGAAAAATACAAGGCAGATGTCAAAACCATATGGTTGTCCAAAATCAAAAATAAAATGCATACCATTCTACACACAGAATGTAATAAGCCATAAACCAGTCCAAGAGAAGCATAACATCAAGTACCAGTCTGCGAACCTACTTTGCATATGCTTTAAGCAACGGAAAATCACTGCAAAAATATTACTAGAATCTAAGTTTGGATCAAAATCAGCCTGTGTAATAATATCATACTCATGGTCAAGTATTTTTGTGTTTGTCATTTAAATTTCGGTTTCACCTTTCCAGCAAGGACAAGGGACCAAAATATACCTGAAAGTTTTCAGCAAATAAATATCAGCATGTACAATAATCATGGAGCCATTTGAAGGGTTCCCCTGCATCCACCTTGACGTGCCATAGGTTTGCATGGTACTGTTGCTGGTTCGGGTGGTCTGCCTGTGGCAATTTTTTTTTCTCTATGCAGCTTGTCCTTATTGCTCAAGAACTTTGGCCCTTATGAATATTTGTACCTAGTTAACCCTTTACTCGATGAATATTCATATACAAAATAATCACATAATGAATATTAATAAGACAAAAAGTGATACAAAAAGTTCCTATAGGAGTGTGTTGCATTACTTTCACCCTGCATTGAACGACCACCTGCTTTTACAGACCCCTACGTTAAATTCTGTGGTTACCTTAACAAGACTCTACTGTAGTGGTTCGTTTGAAAGAATGTATGATACAAAGTAATAAATTCATAAGGCATGAGTTATGTATTAATTACAAACTACCCATTGACAGGCACCATTAGACATCCATCATCCAAGATAGGAAAAATTAAACAATTTCTGTAATTATTTCGTTCTCTAAGAATAATTCCATACAAAACCAACAGATCATCTTTTTGCGGACATGACATTTATCCTGGCCTAATTGGACAGTGGAATATGAAGGAACAGTCTAATAAGAAATAACGGAGAAACGTTGATACATGTATTCTGACAATAATTAGATAAACCAGAATATCTCTATGGTTACCAATTAACCTTTTACTTCATGAATATTAATATTAATTCAAGCATTTGCAAACAGGGTAGCTATTGACATAATACAGACCTGATTCTACAGTTTTTATAAAAGCAAAAAAAAAAAAACCTTCAAAAGTTTACATTATATTACAGTCATCTAATTAACATTCATGATGTTATTATTTCTTACATGAATATTGAACAGGGAAAGGGTTTATTAACTTAATTGTTATAGTGACAATAATGAGGGAATTTTTTAGCACTGACAAAAAAGTAGAATCAGATCTATATTACGAAATAAGCAAACAGAGTAGATCCTGATCTGGGTCTACTCTGTTTGCAAAGACGCTAAAAGAAGTATTTATGGAGTAAAGGGTTAAGGAATAAATAGTGGAGTCTATCAAAGCAGATGAACGTAATGCAGAATGCTCTTACTGAAGCTTTTTGCATAATTTTCATCCTTCATTAAGCTACCACCTGTTTAATTAAATCAAATATATTGTAATTTAACCCTTTCCTCCATAAATACGCCTGTTATAGTCACTTCTTGAAATCATTGTGATAAATAGAGCATTTGCTCCTATAGGAGCAAATCGAGGGTTTGGTGCAAAACTATTGGAAGGAGTTACAATAGTTTTGCACCAAACCCTCGAAATGCTCTATTTATCACAATCCTTTCAAACTACAAAATTCTAAAACTTTCCTTTTCTCCAATTAATGCTCCTTTTCAATAGATTTATTCAAAGAGGTTGGATCTAAAAATAGCCTATGGGGGAATGGGTTAATGAGCAAGCAGAGCACTGGCCCTTTCAGACAGAGCTCCTACAGGAGCTGTTAGATCTGGGCCTACTCTGTTTGTAAAGGTATTGAAAAGTGCTTGTATGAGGGAAAGGGTTAACCTGTACAGTGCGGGACACGACTCCCTAATGTCCTTTGCAAACAGTGTAGACCCAGATGAGAGGGCTCCTAGAGGATCCCTCTCATCAGGGTCTGCACTCTTTGTCATGTTACACTTTTCTTTAGGAAAAATCCCTATATATTCACCATAAGATTGACCGGTTTGAATTTTGGAATAGTACATTTAAAAATTCAGAGTTGTAAGGGTTAATCTTGTGGCCAGTCAAAGGAAGATGAACAGTTTATTAGAACCCATTGAATAATTAAGACTGGGACTGCAATTGGTATTCATTCTGGTGAAGATATACAGACATATCTAGAGGAAATTTTCATACGTCAATGGTCAAAAAAACGATACATGTCAATTACGCTTCAAACCGAAATTAAAGAAAAGTTCCAGCGAGGTAAAGATAATTATCTACAGAGCTAAATCATCTCTAAATGACTACGAAAATGTAATTGAAAATTCTGCTTCCAATCGGATTTTTAAACTGTGATGTTCTGGTACGATTTTTTAACTTTTAGCAATAACATTTTGTACTAGGACACTTAAAGAAGTAGTAATCCAGGACTTTTATTTTCTATGTGGTATTTTCAGGAGCTCTCACGATTTTATGAGCCGCAATAATTTGGTCCAAAGTAAGTCGGAAAGGAAGTGGTAGAAATGTTAATTCGTGATTCAAGACCAGTTAATTATATTATCTGCGGAGATGACATCACTAATGAGGACTGTCTAATGAAGGGGAATGATGCCATATCCCATAATCCAATGAGCATCGTACTCATCAACTTTGTTACATGTATGTATTTGGCTAGTCTAATGAAATTTGCATACTTGATTGGAAATTTATTTTAAACTTATTTTTGGAAATTATAAGAGCTCCTCTACATTATACAGAGCATACATTTTTATTGGCTTCAGGCAAAATTGAACATATTTGCTGTGTATTAATTCCTTGCAAGCCAGTGGTGCAAACAGTTATAGACCAGATAAGACTCTTAGTAACTTGTGATCTCATCAGGATCAAAACACTTCCCCTTCCAGATGATATTTTGAAAGAAAACTGAAAGAAAAAGTAAATGAGAATTGTAATACATGCCCTTGTATATTGTACAGTTACTTAGTTACTAGCAATGAAATGAGTTGATTTAAGATAATCTGAGAATGCTAGACTGTTGTCTATACTAATGCTAGACTGTTGTCTATACTAATGCTAGACTGTTGTCTATACTAATGTTAGACTGTTTTCTATACTTATGCTAGACTGTTGTCTACACTAATGCTAGACTGTTATCTATACTAATGCTAGACTGTTGTCTACACTAATGCTAGACTGTTGTCTATACTAATGCTAGACTGTTGTCTATACTAATGCTAGAGACTGTTGTCTATACTAATGTTAGACTGTTGTCTATACTAATGTTAGACTGTTTTCTATACTTATGCTAGACTGTTGTCTACACTAATGCTAGACTGTTATCTATACTAATGCTAGACTGTTGTCTACACTAATGCTAGACTGTTGTCTATACTAATGCTAGACTGTTGTCTATACTAATGCTAGACTGTTGTCTACACTAATGCTAGACTGTTGTCTATACTAATGCTAGACTGTTGTCTATATAATGCTAGACTGTTATCTATACGTATGCTAGACTGTTGTCTACACTAATGCTAGACTGTTATCTATACTAATGCTAGACTGTTGTCTACACTAATGCTAGACTGTTGTCTATACTAATGCTAGACTGTTGTCTATACTAATGTTAGACTGTTTTCTATACTTATGCTAGACTGTTGTCTACACTAATGCTAGACTGTTATCTATACTAATGCTAGACTGTTGTCTACACTAATGCTAGACTGTTGTCTATACTAATGCTAGACTGTTGTCTATACTAATGCTAGAGACTGTTGTCTATACTAATGCTAGACTGTTGTCTATACTAATGTTAGACTGTTTTCTATACTTATGCTAGACTGTTGTCTACACTAATGCTAGACTGTTATCTATACTAATGCTAGACTGTTGTCTACACTAATGCTAGACTGTTGTCTATACTAATGCTAGACTGTTGTCTATACTAATGCTAGACTGTTGTCTACACTAATGCTAGACTGTTGTCTACACTAATGCTAGACTGTTGTCTATACTAATGCTAGACTGTTGTCTATATAATGCTAGACTGTTATCTATACGTATGCTAGACTGTTGTCTACACTAATGCTACACTGTTGTCTATACTAATGTTAGACTGTTATCTATACTTATGCTAGACTGTTGTCTATGCCTATACATGTACTTATGCTAGACTGTTGCCTATACTTATGCTAGACTGTTGTCTATACTTATGCTAGACTGTTGTCTATGCCTATACTTATGCTAGACTGTTGTCTATACTTATGCTAGACCATTGCCTATACTTATGCTAGACTGTTTTCTATACTTATCCTAGACAGTTGTCTCCTCCAGGAGCCCTCTGGCCAGACTCTACACTGTTTGCAATTGCCAGTGCACTAATTTCTGACATTCAAAGAGTTACTACACCTTGGTTCAGATGGAATATCCTACTATCCTACTGCTTGACAATATTCACTGGTCCTTCAGTCAGGAATGAAAAACAAAATCAACATATTTGACAATTCATTATTAGTTATTACCAAGGGAGGGGCGGGGGATACTGAGACTTTATCAACAGACGATGTGTTTTTGTAACAATTCAAGTTAAAAGTTTTCTCATCATAGCATCATCTCTTGGGACTGTTTTTGTGTTTTCTTCTGAGGGACCATAGCTATTGGAAATGATCATGACAAAAGCCTGCACCAGAAAATTTGACAAGAACATAGACCAACATTCGATGGTGATCTATCAGATTATTTTTACCCTAAATCTGCTGCCGAAACATGTTTTCTTCAAAACAGTGCCCAAATTGTCTAAAGACCTGAATCCAAAATCCATTATTTCTCATAAAGTAATCATTATTTGGGTATAAAACAAGTTTCATTCCAGATTATATGCCAAGTTACTATGTTACTGATTTGGATCTTGATTATTTGGGTTTCAAGTAAAGGTTTGAAGAGGTGCAGAATTTTCCTAATGCAATTGGGAAGAATAGAGCATCAGAATTATCCCTGCATGGACAGAGTGTAAGCAAGATTTCAAAATTTATCTGCTAAACATTACCTCATCCCTGTTAAATATTCACATAAAAAATAATGACGTCATGAATATTTATCAGCTGAATTTTTATAATGGTATATGTACACAGGAATGTTTTGGTATAGGAAGCAAATAGAGCAGACTCTGATCTGACGGCTCTTACAGGAGCTATCTGATCTGGGTCTACTCTGTTTGCAAAGGCATGAAAAAGCATTTGTATTAATGCACAATTTTTTTCTTGCAAAAGTGTGTTAAAACCTCATTTTAAGCTATCACATCGAAACTGTAGTAAATTTAAAACAATCTTTCTGATTCAGTTTCTTGCCATAGGCTGTGATTGAGATGTAAAGTATTATTTTCTCCTTTTAACCTTTCCTTCATATAAAAACATTTTCACGCATTTGCAAACAGAGTAGACCGAGATCAGACAGCTATAGGAGCCATCTGATCAGGGTCTGCTCTGTTTACTTATGGAATTTTATAGATCTGTTTCTACAGAATCTGCCCAGGTAGAAAGTTTCTGTGTTCATGAACCATTATAAAAATGTAGCTAATAAATATTCATGATATCATGACTTCTTACATGAATGTGAAACAGGCAAAAGGGTAAGTCCAATATATTCTAATATCCAGATTGTAAGGAACACTGCAGTTGTAAACTATGATAAATGTTAAAGGTTTTTTTCTCTCTCTCTCTTTTTTATAACCTAAGGGGAAATGTCGTAAAATCTTGCAAAGAATTGTTAGCCTTACTGATGTCATAGTATTCTCAAAGATGTCACCAGCTGAATGAGTGTAATCTAGAAAAAAAGTTAATTAACTCTTTGCATGCTAGCGGCAAAACCATGATTTACCTATGCAAATAGTCTGGATCCAATTGAGACTGAAATATTCATCAATTCATAATAAAAAAACCCTCTAATGTGACCATGAACAGAGGTCTAATTCTGGGTCAAAGGGGCAGGGTGGTAGCTTAATGTACATGTAGGATTAAAGTTATGCAGAAAGCTCCTATAGGAGCTTTCTGCATTACTTTCATCATGCATTAAATTAAGGACCCAGCTGCTGTTAAAGACACATATGTTGACTCATTGGGTCAGAGTTCTAGATAAATAAAACATTTTCAAGAATAGCTCCTTTATTTCTCCACCAAACTTTATACTGTGACCACTCTTTAGAATCGTCTCAAAGAGACGATTCTAAAGAGTGGTCACAGTATAGGGTTTGGTGCAGAAATGGGGATTTTAGTATTTGGGTACACACCTTTATCTGTAGCTCTGACTGGGTGGTCGCTTTAGAGAGGTTTTGTTGTATATGCTCTTTAAAGTAGAAATTGCCAGGCATCTGCTGCAGTTCTTAACCCATTCCCTCATAGGCTATTTTTAGACCCAACGACTTTGAATAAATCTACCGAAAAGGAGCATTAACTAGAGAAAAGGAAACCTTTTTAGAATTTTGTAATTTAACCATTGTGATAAATAGAGCATTTGTTCCCATAGAAGCAAATGCTCTATTTATCACAATGGTTTCAACAGGTGACATTTGCAGAGGCGTCAAAAGGCGTCAATATCAGGGAATGGGTTAAACTTATTAACTTTTCCTTTATTTCTCTTCAGAAAGAGTCAAAATTTAAACTCTTTGGATCCTGATCAGACATTGACTAAGTCGTTTCTGAATTCAAACTGTTTGCATAGTCACAATCACAAATCTGCTGCTAGTGCGCAAAGAGATAATCGTGAAAACAAAAAATTTGAAGAATTTTAGCTTGAAAACAATAAAATAACAAAACAGAAAATTAGAAAATCTTAAGATACATGGCTGATTGAACAATGGATTTTTACTGTGTTTGGGGACAGGATAAAATATGAGTAGATGGAGAAGCTGAGATTGTTGAGCTATTTTCCAAAGATGATCGACATACAGTAACATGCATATGGGAGATAAATCAAAATAAACAGAAATGAGGGGTGCTCTTCAGCCATTAGATACATGCACTGGTTTTTGCATTTTAGAAAATTATTTGACAGCAGATTTGTCATGCATTATTCCATCATTATAAGATTCAGTGCCTCCACGGTCCAAATAATGATGTCATGAATATTTATTAGTTGAATTTTTATAATAGCATACCGGTAATTATATTCACAGGAATTTTTGGTATTGGTAGAAAATGTACAGTCAGATCTAATATAATTTCATAAGCAAACTGAGCAGATCCTGATCAGACAGCTCCTACAAGAGCCATCTGATCTGGGTACGAAAGGCATGAAAAGTGTTTGTATGAGGGAAGGCTTAACTTATAGCACACAATAAAAGTTGTTGCACAATCTGACACTGAACTTTCATTATTTTTTCTAAAACTGTATCTTAACCCTTTCCTCCATAAATACGCCTTTCTACGCCTCTTCAAAAGTCACTTTATAGAGCATTTATCACAATGGTTTCTAACTACGCTCCTTTTTGGCAAGTCTATTTGGCAATGGTAATACTGTAAAGTACCCTCTATATTTCAAAAGCGTTTAACCCCCTTTCCTCCATAGGCTATTTATAGACCCAACCTCTTTGAATGCATCTACCGAAAAGGAGCATTAACTAGAGAAAGGGAATTGTTTTTAGAATTTTGTAGTTTGAAACCATTGTGATAAATAGAGCATTTGCTCCTAGAGGAGCAAATGCTCTATTTATCACAATGGTTTCAACAGGATATTTTTACAGAGGCATATTTATGGAGGAAAGGGTTAAGCAAATAGTGCAGACCAAGATCAAACTGCTCCTCTGTTTGATATTTCATTAGTGAAGTCTTAACTCATTACCTGATACAGGCACCTTTTCACAGACCCAGATCAGACAGTTCTTGTAGGAGCTGAATAATTAGGGTCTAATTTATAATCTGATTGCTTTTAAATATTTATCTTATCAATCCTGGTTCATTATTTCTTAATATCTTTATATTTCAAAAAAACTGTTTAACCCTTTCCCTCATACAAACACTTTTTCACACCTTTGCAAACAGAGTAGACTCAGATCTGACAGTTCCTGTTTGCTTATGAAATTATAATAAATCTGACTCTATAGTTTCAAGCAATAGCAGAAAATCATATGTACATAATTATGCCATTATAAAAATTCATTCAGCTAATTAATTATTCTTACAAGTTACATGCATATACAGAGTTACAGATAAAGGTACCCAAATACTAAAATCGTCATTTCTCTACCAAACCCTATACTGTGACCACTCTTTAGAATCGTCTCGAAGAGACGATTCTAAAGAGTGGTCACAGTATAGGGTTTGGTGGAGAAATAAAAGAGTTATTCTTGAAAATGTTTTAATTTACGCATCTTATCTTGAGCTCTGATGAATAATATTCAACAGGTTAATGCAAATTATGAAATCATATTCAAAGCAAATTGTTTCCAGGAAGCAAACTTTCTTCAGTAACGTTACATGGAACCTAATTACTAACTTTCGAGGAAAGCAAATTTTGAACATTAATATACATTTATGTCCTTCTATAGGCAGATCATATGCAAAAATAAATTCAAAACAAAAAGAATGAATTATTGCATAATAATTATTGCATGATTATATATCTGTTTCAATCTCTCCAATTTTTGCATGAAATTTAATTACCAGTAAGGTAAAGCTTTGTAGGGAAATTATACTGTAGTTACATATTAATGCTCTGCATGTTTTAACCCTTTCCTTCACATAAACGTGTTTTCAAGCAGGGTCTGCTCTGTTTGCTAATAGAATGTGAAAGATCTGTTATTTTACTTTCAAAAATGGCTACAATGTCCTACCTTCTATATTTCATTATAACTTTTTTGTCCATGAATATTCAATAGATATTTAAATTTGGAATAAACCTTAGAACAGGGAAAGGGTTAACCCTTTACTCTATAAATACCGGTACGCCTTTCTATGCCTTTGCAAACACAGCAGATCAGGGTCTGCTGTGTGTTGATAAAATAATATAGATCTGATTCTACGGTTTCTGCTTCGATAAAAATGTCACGTGTTAATATTATGCCATTTTAAAATTAACCTAATTATTATTCATGATGTAATTGATGTAATAAATTGTTAAGCTGCAAATTTGTGGTGCAACCTATGCAAAAAGTTTGAATCTAGAGGAGACATTAACCCAGCATCAACCCATTCCCTCATAGGCTATTTTTAGACCCAACCTCCTTGAATAAATCTACCCAAAAGGAGCATTGGAAATGTTAGAATTGTGTAGTATTGAAACCATTGTGATAAATAGAGCATTTGATCCTATGGAGCAAATGCTCTATTTATCACAATGGCTTCAAGAAATGGTTATTACAGAGGCGTAGAAAGGCGCATTTATGGAGGAAAGGGTTAATCCAAATTCTTCGACACTTTCTACTTTTAAAGTAAAATGAAAGAAAAATAAACATAGAGAATCGTAGCACAAGCACTGACAACATTTTTGGTGGATGACAATTATTTAGCACTCATAGAGTTAGTTAATCTTTGCCTTTGCGGAGTATATCCAGATCCTGAAAGAGCTGTCTGATTATGGTCTGCACTGTTTACATCTGAAGTTCTACTGTGTCTGTAACAGCCAAACTTTCCTATTAGACCTAATGACAGAATAATAAACCAGTAAATAACAGCGCCATAGTAAGTTAACCTTTTCCCTCATACAAGGCTTTTCACGCCTTTGCAAACAGAATAGACCCAGATCAGACGGCTCCCTGAGTAGCTGTCTGATCAGGGTCTGCTCTGTTTGCTTCTGAAGTAATGCAACTCTGATTCTATATCGTCTGTCATGGCTAAACATTCCTATGTTCATGTGTCATTATAAAAAAACCAACAGCTACAAGTAATTGATATTAGCTAATATCAATTCATGATATCATTATCTGAATATTCATGGAGTATAGGGTTAAGAAATTTGAGGCTAAGGCCAGTTTTTTACAGAGAAAAACCACTAAGCATGCGAAGAGTTAATTGATTTTCTTGAAAGTCATATTGCAGCTGCATTTTGTTTTCAAATGAACCGTGAACATATCTGATTAACCCCGGGATTACGCAATTTTAACTCTTAGTGTGCTGTGGGTGAACATTTTGTATTCCTACTTTTACATTCCAGGTTTCATTGAGAACAAACTATTTTGAAAATCGGGTTGTGATCCTGAGCTGACAGAAAATATAGCTTGTATTTTCAAAAATATGCAGGTAAAACTGTTTTGAGCTGATAAAATTATTACATTCCCTCCTAGTGATGCATTTGGCACTTCTGTAAAAGTCACATTTAGAAACCATTGTGATAAATAGAGCATTTGCTCCATAGGAGCAAATGCTCTATTTATCACAATGGTTTCAACACTACACAATTCTAAAACTTTCCTTTTCTCTAGTTAATGCTCCTTTTTGGTAGATTAATTCAAAGAGCCTGGGTCTAAAAATAGTCTAGGGGGAATAAGTTAACTTATAATGCTAAAGGCTATCTTTATCATTTTAGCTGACGATATTTTTGAAACATGACATTAGTACGGTTACAGAAGGTACATGCAAACCATGAGAAGCAAAGATAAAAGCACTGCATGATAATGCCAATGCTGGTCTGTCATTGCAAAATATTAATATTCAAAAGGGCCATAACTAATGAAACATGCAAGATAGAGTAATGACCCCTTTCTAAATTGTAGCCACTGTGATGGTAAACAAGTTTCTTTTTTTGTGAAATTTGGTCGCAGTTGGCTCAGGCATATTAGTGAAGATGTAAATAATGTTGACGATGTCATGATACACAGGGATGTGGGTCAAAGCAATATCACAATACACCACCTTGAGTAAATTTATGCTCAGGTGAGTTAAGAAATAAGTGGAGTTAAAAATTGATTGGTGACTTACAATTTAATATTCCAAACCTAAAGATAAACCTGATTCTTAGATAGAAACAGTATAACAGAAGCTCTCTCTAATGGCCATGTTATAAACAAACATGGATGTCTTTATAATGGAGGTGGCTGCTTCATGTTTAAAGAAAGTAATTGAGAAAGCTTCTACAGGAACTTTCTGAATATATGACATTATATAATACCTACCACGAGCTTAACAAACCTTGAATCAAGACTTTTCAATTAGCTGTTGACAGGAAAGTTGTTTTTGTGGTACACAAGCATTAATCTATTTAATGTGGGACAAACCATGCAGATCCAGATAAGAGGGCTCCTATCAGGGTCTGCACTGTTTGTCATTCAAATTCATCTAGCAAGTTGAACCCTTCTCTTGCTGAATTTTAAAATACATTTCTCCTTCTTTACCCATGCCTTGTTGTATAATTACATATATCTTCGCTGTGCAATCACTGTTGGAGTGCACTGGTTGCACAATCAGTTTGTAAATAGTGCAGACCCTGATGAGACAGCTCCTGCAGGAGCTGTCTCATCTGGGTCTTCACTATTTACATGTAGGTATATTGACGTGAATAGCAAGCGAAGGGTTAACCCTTTCCCTGGTATAAATGCTTTTTCACACATTTGCAAACAGAGTAGACCCAGGTTAGACAGTTCCTATAGGAGCCGTCTGATCAGGGTCTGCGCTATTTGCTTATGGAATTCTAATGGATCTGTATCTAGAGTTTCTACCAATACCAAGAGATCCTGTGTACAGACGCCATTATAAAAATTCAGCTAATAAATATTCATAGTGTCGTTATTTCTTGCATGAATACTGAACAGGGGTCCAGGGTAAGACTATCTTACTGAGTGGATTCTCCATTTATCTATAGATGGACCGGCCATTCCACTGAAAATTCAGCATTGAAAGAATAAACTTTGAATACTTTTCAGCCTCCCTAGTAAATTTTGGTTTGTTGGATCCAAATGATGTAAATTCTGGTCATAATTGTTAAATAAAACTCTTACATAGCTTAAAGTTGCTGTATTTTTTAACGATCTTTTGTAGACGAAGCTTACTTAGTGTTCAAAGGGTTAATGGTTCATTATACCGATCCTCTAAATCGTAACAACATTTAAATGCGCTCATTAGAATTCAGACATTATAGAATCCGCTGAAAACTTCCATATATGTGCATTTGCAGAAAAATAAACTAAACAAAACCTTGAAAAAACTGTTGCTAGGTAACAGGGATATCATTACTATAAAAGATAATATTGTCTATAAGAACATCAAACATCATCCTCTTGTCTTTTCATTTCTAATCTGTCATTTCCAAACCATGAGCAGCTTAACCCTTTCCTCCATAGGCTATTTTTAGATCCAACCACTACGCCTCTGTAAAAGTCACCTGTTGAAACCATTGTTATAAATAGAGCATTTGCTCCTATAGGAGCAAATGCTCTATTTATCACAATGGTTGCAAATTACAAAATTCTAAAAAATAGAGAATAATAGGTTAGTGCCGTAGATGGGACGCCTTTATCCGACGAGGGGAGAAAACGTTGAGGCGAGGCTTGCCGAGCCTCAACTGTTTTCTCTCCGAGTCGGATAAAGGCGTCCCATCTACGGCACTAACCTATTATTCGATTTATCCAGTCAATATAGTTAAATGTCTTTTTTATAGACTCATAACACTCTTGAAATAATTTACATTGAAAATGCAGTTTTTCGATCAACGGATCCCTCCCTTTTCACTTCCATTTAGACGTAAATAGATCAAATGAGCTACCGCAGAGGAATATAGTTTCGATACTTGCATTACTAGAAGGGAAACGTGGTTGAATTTGAAAAATAAGATGATTTGAATCGAGGGTCGATAAGTTATTTCAAACAGACATGGTTATATTCTTTGGTCAAATTCGAGTTACGTAGTCTCGGTTTCTATTTTTAGATAGACCTAACGTCACTCATAAATCGATGGAACTGAACAGGCTATATTTAGGTTTATGTCTATCACCGCCCCTGTAAGAGTTTATCAATCAAATTATCATGAGAGTGAAAAGAAAACATTTACTATTTATCTGTCAATCTTTGCTTCCAGGTTTGATTTTATCAAAAACGAGTTTTGCCAGCGGTGGATTAAATTAATAAAACTGATAAATCAACGTCATTTTGTATGTGGCCTCAGTGGCGTAATCGGTAAGGGCGACGTCTCTAGAGTGATAAGAATTAGTTTTTGTAGGATCAGGCGCGGGTTCGAATCCAGCTGTAGCCAATTATTTTTATTTTTTTCTCATTTGAATAATTCTTTTGGTGACCAAATAGATCTGTTAGATCTATTCCATCAACATGTTTATGCATATTTACAGAAAACTAAAATAGTTCCATGGTTATAGAATCATTACGCCTATCTACTAACCTAATAAACCTTCTACTACCGGAAGTAACCTAATAAACCTAAGTTTATTTGCACCCCCTTTATTATGTCACTAGAGAAGCCTGGTGACTGGATAAAATCCTTTTCTCTAGTCAATGCTCCTTTTCGGTAGATTTATTCAAAGAGGTTAGATCTAAAATTAGTCTATGAGGGAAAGGGTTAAGGTTTCGGTCTTTTCATGAACATATCTTTTCTTTCACTAGTATTACTCATTATTTCATTATTTCTTTCATGATTATTCATGGAGTGCAGGCTTAATTATTTCTTCAAATGTTTCTCTTTTCTATATTAATATCTGTAGATAACTCTATTGTCAAAATGGTGGCAGCTAGGCTAAACAAGATATGATTTTACGCATTTGACTAGTTTGTTTTGGTAACTGCTATGCACTACTATAATAAAATATACGCTATGCACTACTATAATAAAATATACAGTGTCCAAAAAGCAAAATAACACATTTATAATTTGAACTGTCTTTGTCATGGGTGAAAATGACAATGGCTCCAAGGAAATATCTTTAATTCCATTATGACGGGAAACTTTTAATCTAATGTACAGTTGTGCCATCCTCCTATTGTACAGCCATGTTTTCCTGTTGCGTGTTTATGTAATGCTCCATTGTTACATCTCAAATTAGTTATGAATTGAAATTTATTGCTTCCTTTACCCAAGATGCATCAGTTTTTTCTTCTTGACACATTGCAAGGGTTTTAGAAAGCGAGAACGACTGAAAATTTTATTTTAACACTTTAAATGCTGAATTTTCAACCTAAGGAGTGGTCAATCTGATATGAAAGAAAACTTTCTTGAAAAAAAATTAAATGGCAAATAGTGCAAACACTGATCAGAGGGATCCTCCAGGAGCTCCCTGATCTGGGTCTACACTGTTTGTAAAAACAAAGGCAAACACATTCCCCCAATTCAAAAGTTTAAGTGGTTCAGAGTAGTATTTACAAATTCTAAGAAATTGTAACAAGTCACCCGAGAGAAGTATTAAATTAACATTTTGAAAGTTCGTAAAGTTTTCATCAGGGGAACAATAAAAAGTATGTTTCTACTGTTAATAGGTATTGAGTAAATTTCTATAAAGCTGAGAGTAGTAATCATCAAGGACCACTGCGCCATGTTGCTGATTCTATTTTAACCCTTTACTTCATGAATATTCAAGTAAGAACTTATATCTTCATGAATATTATAATTGACTAAATTTGTATAGAGGCATTATGAAACAAGGGAATTTTTGGCCATGGCAGACAATTACAATGTAGAATAATATATTTACAGAGCAGAACCTGACTAGACAGCTCCTGTATGAGTAGTCTGATCTGGATCTACTCTGTTAACAAATGTGATAAAAGGTATGATTATGAAGTAAAGGGGAAATCATATTAACCCATTCCTTCATATACACGCATTTTCACGTATTTGCAAACAGAGTAGACCCAGATCAAATGGCTCCTATAGCAGCCGTCTAATCAACGTCTGCTCTGTTTGCTAATGGAATTTGAAAGATCAGTTTCTTTAGTTTCTAAAATGGCCGCAATGTTCCACCTTCCATATTTCATTAGAACTATTTTGGCCATGAATATTCAGCAATATTCAGTAGGTATTAAAATTTAGAATAGATAGGGAAAGGGTTAACCCTTGTTTACTGTGATAATTGTCGTCTGCTTAACTCTTTCCCTGTTCTATGTTTATTTCAAATTTTAATACCTACTGAATATTCATAAACAAAACATTTATAACGAAATATGGAGTGTGGAACATTGTACCCATTTTAGAAAGTAAAGATACAAATCTATCAAATTCTATTTGCAAACAGAGTAGACCCTGATCAGACGGCTCCTCTAGGAGCCATCTGATCTGGGTCTACTCTGTTTGCAAATGCGTGAAAACACGTTTATATGAGGGAAAGGGTTAACTCTTTTATCATTCTTGTACTCATAATAATCCTAGTTATATTATCTTTCTTATACTAGATGCATTAACAGTTATACATGTATATTATCATTCATCACAATTGTATTATCATTCTTATACTATCATCAATATATTATTACTTTTTAAAACAAGAGCACCGCTGTGCAGCAAAATACGCCCGTCGGCAAAGTCAGTGATAAGCCAATTTAATAGGAAATTGAATCTGTTACAATGTGAAACTATCATTGGCAACTGCCTAGTAGAGCTATATATATAATATAGACCTGTTGTAACCAAATTAAATACTTAGCTTCATCACCATACAGGGAAGACAGCTATTGATTTTGTGACAAGTCCAATGACTTTTCCTGCAGTAACCCCCCTTTTCATACATAGATTTTTAAAAGAAAATAGAAAATACACTGAACGTTTCCAGGCATGGGCCGAGATATTATGACCATAAACATGCTGACAAAATTTCAAAAGGATTGGATTAAATTTGATTACATTTGTTCACCCCATAACAGACAAAAAAAAACATAACAATTCCACTTAAATATATTAAAAAAAGGGGAGATAATTTAGTAGTGGGTGGGGCAATGTTGGTGATTATCGAACTTGACCAAGTCATTTTGACTATATACATGCTGACTAAGTTTGATGAGGATTGGATTTTATTTGTTTGAGTTAGAGAGCGGACAAAAAACGAATTTTGTTTAAAATTTGTTAAAAAGTTAATAAAAAAGGGGAGATAATTCAGAAGTGTGCAGGGCGATGATGCTGATTATCGAACTTAGCCGAGTCATTTTGGCCATATACATGCTGACCAAGTTTGAAAAGGATCCGATTCAATTTGTTCGAGTTAGAGAGCGGACAAGAGAATTTTGTTAAAAATTTATTAAAAAAGGGGAGATAATTCAGAAGTGTGCAGGGCGATGTTGCTGATTATCGAACTTAGCCGAGTCATTTTGGCCATATACATGCTGACCAAGTTTGAAAAGGATCCGATTCAATTTGTTCGAGTTAGAGAGCGGACAAACAAAAGTTCACGGACGGACGGACGGACGGACAGACAGACAGACAGACAGACGGACGGACGGACGGACAACGCCACGACATAATACGTCCCGTCTGAAGACGGGCGTATAAAAATACAATATCAATCTCAAATGATTTTTAACCTTTTGAGTGCAGTGTCATTTGCAAACAGTGTAAACCCTTTCATACTGTATAGACCCTACCAATAATCAATGATGGGCTATTCCACACTGAAAATTCAGCATTGAAAGGATTAACCCATTGCCTCATAGGCTATTTTTAGACCTAACCTCTTTGAATAAATCTACCAAAAAGGAGCATTAACTAGAGGAAAGGAAAATGTTAGAATTGTGTAGTATTGAAACCATTGTGATAAATAGAGCATTTGCTCCTAAGGAGCAAATGCTCTATTTATCACAATGGTTTCAAGCAGTGACTTTTATAGAGGTGTAGAAAGGCGTATTTATGGAGGAAAGGGTTAAATGAATTTGTTTATCTTGTAAGTGTTAAGTAATTCTGATTGTTGTAAGATTGTGACTTATGGCAGTGTTCATATGGAACAAAAAACATGGACACGGACTCTCTAATAATAATAAACTGAACATTATTTTACGTTTGTATGTTTGGAGTTGTAATAAACTAATTTCCTCCTTTTGTTTAATTTCTACAAACTCCACTATTATTATGACTCACAGAAAACTTAATTTTAATCAAGTTAGGTTTGCAGTCTCCTGGGGCAGTGTGCGAGAAAACAGCTCAAGATCCAGAAAATCACACCAAGTGGGTGCATCATGGGGAAAAGGTGCTACTAGCCCATGTCCTATCAAGACTTCATACACTAGGAGTATAGAACACTGTTGTCTATCATACTTAACCCTTTCCCTGTTCTACCTTTATTCCAAATTTCAATACCTACTGAATATTCATGGACAATATAGTTATCATGAAATAAGGAAGGTGGAACACTAGCCATTTAAGAAAGTAAAGAATCAAAACAGCAAACAGAGCAGATTTATTAGATTAATTGTTATAATAGCACACTGATACAGAAAATTTTGGTCTTGATAGAAACTGTAGAATCATATCTATATTATATTATATGCAAACAGCGCAGACCCTGACTAGATGGCTCCTATAGGGGCTGTCTGATCTGTTTGCAAAGGCGTAGAAAGTCATTTAACCCTTTCCTCCATATAACTACAGAAAAGGAAAATGTTAGAATTATGCAGTATTGAAACCATTGTGATAAATAGAACATTTGCTCCATAGGAGCAAATGCTCTATTTATCACAATGGTTTCAAGAAGTGATTATTACAGAGGCGTAGAAAGGCGTATTTATGGAGGAAAGGGTTAAGTAGTATTATCATATCAATGAATTTGCGGTTTACTTTTACAAACACTACTTGATCAGTATCAGCTTGCTCAGTAGTCTGGAACTTGATATAAAGCTTATCTACCTACCCTTTGAATGTTGAAAAATCAAAGTGTAGCGGTCCATCATTGTTTAATGGTACAGTCCATTCAGTACAGAGGGTATAGTCGAAGTATAATCAGTGCAGACCTTGATCAGAGACCTCCACTATGGAGCCATCTGATCTGGGTCTACATTGTTTGTAAATGCCCTCCCCGACACTCATTGTTTTGCATTAATAGGGTTAAACTTCTGATTGTGGTTTGATTTTTCAAATTTCAATTCAAAATGTGCAAGCTGTTTAATTATATGAGTGTGACGAATTCATATTACAATTTCTAGTGTTGCTTAACTTTTTGCACACTAAGTAACTATCATCTGCAAAAAAAAACTGTCCGCTGCTACAATTCTCAAATTACATTTTCCTCCCATTTCTTTGAGAAAAAAAACCCAAACAGCATCTGGGTGTCAAACAGTATGGATCCTAATGAGATATCGAGTTACTCAGCATCTCATATAAATCTAAACTGGTTGCATATGTTATCACGAATATGCTGCTAGCGTGCAAAGAGTTAAATTTTGACTCAAGGCTCCATAATATAATGCCAGTATTCATTAGGGGAGGTTTGAAGCATCCTTAATAGTCAGTTCGTTCCATTGTTTATTTTCCTTTTTGAAGATAAACAGCGATTATCACCCTTTAAGACTATCCCAGCTCTCTAGATATGCACGGTTTTACATCTAAATGTGGGAAAACCTAAATATTCTGAAGTAAAATTTTAATAGTTCTCCGAAATCGATACAAAATTACAGGACGTAAATTAGGTTGCACTGCAGGGTGTTGGTTAAATAGGAATCGTCTTCATCAACAGAGAACCACTTGCTTACTGCAGTAGAAATAAAAAGCGTAACCTTTAATATTGCCAACAAAATTTCCATCAACAATAAATGTTGACCGTATCAATATACAAATACAAATCTCATATAAATGCATTTTCACACATTTGCAAACAGAGTAGATCCAGATCAGATGGCTCCTATAGGAGCCATCTGATCAGGGTCTGCTCTGTTTGCTTATGATATGATATAGATCTGATAGTACAGGTTTGTTACAGCAAACACTTCCATAGAAAAATTCACATTATAAAAAATAAATAATATTCATGATGTCATTATTTCTTACATGAATATTGAACAGAATGGAATGGAACAAAAATGGAATAAGAGTCCGTGTCTAATGGTTTGGATCCTCAGTAACACTAACATCTAATCTGGATTAAATGGAAACATTTGTGGGTTAAAACTTTTATGTCAAATTTATCACATGTTCACTCAACAGCTTTCTAAACACTGAAAAAAAGATCATAAAATTGGAAAGCGAATAAAACTGCATATTAGGAACAGACCCTGATGTATAGTGTTACAGTCTCACTTCCAAAGCTATGTCTAATTACGAAATGAAAACTGGTTTTTTTTTTGCTTCATAAAAGGTCATCAGATAGAATTATGGAAAAGGCATGTACAATGAACCACAGAATTTAATTCAGAGAATAATCTAGAAAGTTGAAATAAGCAATATGGCTTGTGGCAGATTTTCTTCCTTCTTTCAGGAAATCATATTTCAACAGTTATTACTTTGTAATAGATACACTGGTTATGTGATGTCTCAGTGCTAAGTCTCAATCTCATTTAACCCTTTCCTCCATAGGCTATTTTTAGATCCAACCTCTTTGGATGCATCTACCGAAAAGGAGCATTAACTAGAGAAAAGGATTTTTTTTAGAATTTTGTAGTTTGAAACCATTGTGATAAATAGAGCATTTGCTCCTATAGGAGCAAATGCTCTATTTATCACAATGGTTTCAACAGGTGACTTTTACAGAGGCGTAGAAAGGCGTATTTATGGAGGAAAGGGTTAATCCTGATAGAGATGTCCTTTGACACCTCTGCAAACAAAGACCTGAGAATAACAAATAGTAGATCCAGTTTAAATCTTCAAATGTTCAATTTTTATCGTTTTACCTTATGAATTATTAACTCTTTGCACGCTAAGTAATTGTGATCCGCAAAAAAAAATTTGTCATATGGAATCATCTTTAAGCTTGACTTTTCTTCAACTATTTTTCATAAATACTATCAGAAGGTCAAACACTTTGGTTTCTGATTTCTTTCATGATAAAAAAAAAAATCCCCTTTAACGTGGCATTACAAGCACTAAGTTCAGGAGTATTAATGAAGTAATAATTTGTTACGAAAATATTCAAGAGCGAGAGGGTGAAGAGATGTATAATCTGATTTTAAAGTGTATTCATTATGACTGTGATTTGCATGAATATTATACCTGAGGCCAAGATACTAAGATGCGTAAATTATACATTTTTCAAGAATAGCTCCTTTATTTCTCCACCAAACCTTATGTTGTGACCATTCTTTAGAATCGTCTCTTTGAGACGATTCTATAGAATGGTCACAATATAGGTTTTGGTGCAGAATTTATGACAATTTCTGTATATACATGTACAGTAAAACCTCTTTAAATTGGAATTGGAAAAAGAAGAATTTAGATATGTTAAGGCAGGTGTCTGCTTAATACAGGGTGAAAGTCATACAGAAAGCTCCTCTAGGAGCTTTCTGTATGACTTTCACCCTGCATTAAGCTGCCACCTGTTTCCAATATCGATATTTGTACTAAATTGAACGTCCGCTTTAGATGGATTTTACTGTAGTTGAAATACGTTCCTTATACGATGTGGCTCAGTTATATTTTAGTCTTTCACGGGTTATGTCCCCTGTCAGACTGAAATTTTGAAGCATCAGCAATCTTGATGTTTACAACAAACCATGTAAATCATGCAAAAATATGCAATCAAGCTATGGCATACCAAGAATAATTTCCATTGCTGTTTAATGTTTAAGTTTGCTCAAAGTTTAAACTTTATCCTCATCTAACAGATATTTACAGAGAAGATTAAAATACAATGAAAAACAAACAGCATTTTTCTATTCATCACAAAAATAGGTAATTACCCTGTGATCCAGCAGAATAGCTTTTCTGTAAACCTCATTTTCCCCGAGCAGAAAAAAATGTCATCTGTTCTCTTGACACTTGGAGAATTGGTGATAAGTTACCATTGCCGTGATCCACAAATACAATACAGTAAAACCTCTCTATAACGGCCACTAAATTGTGTTAATTAGTTGGTATTTAGAGCAGGTGGCTGCTTAAAGCAAGGTGAAAGTTAAACAGAACGCTCCTATAGGAGCGTTCTGTTTTACTTTCACCTTGCTTTAAGCAGCCACCTGCCTTTAACATAAAATATATAATGTAATTTAATGGCCGTTATAGAGAGGTTTTACTGTACCTTAACAGGATCCAAACTGGTAACCCTTTCCCTGTTTAATATTTATTCCAAATTTCAATACCTATTGAATATTCATGGACAAAATAGTTCTAATGAAATGTGGAAGATGAAACATTGTAGCCATTTTAGAAACTAAAGAAACAGATCTATCAAATTCCATCAGCAGACCTATAGGAACCATCTGATCTGGGTCTACTCTGTTTGCAGATGCGTGAAAAGGTGTTTATATGAAGGAAAGTGTTAACCCCTTTACTCCGTGAATATTCATGAAAGAAGTAATGACATCATGTAATTAATCAGATTATTTTTTAATATGGCACATGGACACAAGGATATTAAGCCATAATGAGTAGAAACTGTAGAATCTTATCTATATGTTTTCATAAACAAACAAAGCAGACCCTGATAAGATAGTTCCTATAGTGGTTGTCTGATCTGAGTCTGCTCTGTTTGCAAAGGCAAAGAAAGGCATATTTATGGAGTAATTAAGGGTTAAAATGACTCTGATTGTATGTATGAAAAGCAATGACAGAAAATTGTACACTGAGAATTGAAGCAGAAAAAAACCCAGAATAATTTATATCAGTAAATGTCTTCAAATGATATTTACCAACATGCTAAACTTTTTAGTCCTGTGGCAATACTTTTTGTTACTATGACAATAATCTGTCTGCATTGCAGACCTAGGAGGATCAGAAAAAATTCTTAGTATTGAAATGGTCAACTTTGAGAATTATAGCTGCTTTAGGCATCAGATATTACATGTAAAGCTGTTAACCCATTCCCTCATAGGATATTTTTAGATCCAACCTCTTTGAATATTTATTTACCAAAAAGGAGCATTAACTAAAGAAAAGGAATTTATTTTAGAATTATGCAGTATTGGAACCATTGTGATAAATAGAACATTTGCTCCTATGGAGTAAATGTTCTATTTACCACAATGGTTTCAAAAAGTGACTTTTACAAAGGCATAGAAAGGCGTTTTTATGAAGGAAAGGGTTAAATCAACCAACAAATATACTCATAAGTTCATAACCCATTACTACCTAACACTTTTAACCCTATCATCGATGAATTGTAAAATGGACTATTCCAAAATTCAAACAGGTCAAGCTTACCATGAGTATTAAGGGATTTTTTAAAAGAAAAGCGTAACATGGCAAACAGTGCAGATCATGATAAAAGGGTTCCTACAGGAGCCCACTTATCTGGGTCAACACTGTTTATAAAGGACATCAGTGACTTGTTTCTCGCAATGAAAGGGTTTAAAAAAAGATACTCAGAGAAAACTTTGTGGACTGAATATCTAATTTATTCAAATCAAATCCGCCACAATCAAACCCAATCTCAATATGTTTAAATCAAACAGATACTGGTTAAAATATATAGTTTGAGAAAGAAAGCCCAGTATCTGTCACTTTATGTAACTTGACATTGGACAGCTCACATGCTGTCACATGACATATTTCACACCACGCTGAACCTTATACATGTATGCATGTAGCAAGCATGTTCCTAGTTATATTACCCCAAGTTTTTGGTTGAGATCAAGATCTTGAACATTTAACCATTACCTCATAGGCTATTTTTAGATCCAACCTCTTTGAATAAATCTACCGAAAAGGAGCATTAACTAGAGAAAAGGAATTTTTTAGAATTTTGTAATTTGAAACTATTGCGATAAATAGAGCATTTGCTCCTATTGGAGCAAATGCTTTATTTATCACAATGATTTCATCAGGTGACTTTTACAGAGGCGTAGAAAGGCGTATTTATGGAGGAAAGGGTTAAATCCATGAATAATTCATGTAAGAAATAATGGCATCTTGAATGATAAGATTAATTTCTATAACGTCACAAGGACACAGAAATATCTGGCCACGGCAGAAACTTTATTAGTTCGTAAGTATAATAGAGTAGATCTTGATCATACGGCTATCACTGGAGCCATCTCATCTGGGTCTTCTCTAGCTGTTTGGAAAAATGTATTTATGGAGAAAAGGGTTAAGTTAAATCTGCATTCTTTTGTTGTAATGATGAAATAGGACTGCTGTAGGCCAAAGTTTGTAAATTATTAAAATGAATGATAATTGTACCGTATATATACATGTCATGTAAGCATTCAAATATAGCATGAAAATCACAATTTTAGACAATATATTTGATTTTAGGATTCTATGTTTTCAGCTCCCCCACCCAACTCCATTGAATACTCCTCTACAATACTAGATATTACAAAATATATGTCCAGCTCATATGCCACACAAACTCATGTTCTTAATTTCTATCAGTTTAAAAAATCTAGTTGGAGACAATTTAAAATAGAATGAAAAGACTTGTTTCTTAAAAAAATAAATAAATATTATAACGACTGTTTCTGCTTCAAAGGTCTTCTGGGCAATCATGCACTAAACCAGTAGTCAGATTTCAATACATTAAAAATGAAGTGTTTTTTATTATCATCACTTGAAACATGGTACTGATATCAAACACAATCCTAATAAGATATCTTGAAATGTGAAACTAGCGCTCAATTTCTGTAGCATGGAACATAAGTCAGGAATAAGGAATACCACGTTGTACCCTTTATTACAAATATTCATTATTTTCTTCTTCTTGCAGATGATTTTACACTATTCATGCAATATTGTATTTACTCTAAACATTAGGATCAGAGGCCAAGATAAGATGCGGAAATTAAAATATTTTCAATTTCTTCACCAAACCCTATATTGTGACTGTTTAGAACCGTCTATTTGAGATGATGCTAAAAAATGGTCACAACATAAGGTTTGGTGGAGAAATGACGATTTTAATTTTTGAATACAGTAAACCCTCTCTAAACCAAATGTTCAATTGGAGACAGGTGGCAGCTTAACCCTTTCCTCCATAAATACGTCCTTCTACGCCTCTGTAAAAGCCACTTTTTGAAACCATTGTGATAAATAGAGAATTTGCTCCTATATGAGCAATGCTCTATTTATCACAATGGTTTCAAACTACACAATTTCTCTAGTTAATGCTCCTTTTTGCTAGATTTATTCAAAGAGGTTGGGTCTAAAAATAGCCTATGAGGTAATGTGTTAATGCAGTGTGCTCTATCTGTGTATGCCTAGGTAACTATTTATTGTAATTACTGTAGTTTCAACTGTTCCAAGAAGATAAGGACATTTTGTCTGTCCTCATCTTGTTTTATTTTGTATTACATTAGATGTATTAATAAATTATTGAAAATGTAAAATATAATTTTCCAATTTATATGTGATCATTTTCTTCCTTAACCCTTTCCCCCATAAAAAATGCCTTTCTACGCCTCTGTAATAGTCACTTTTTGGAACCATTCTGATAAATAGAGCATTTGCTTCATACGAGCAAATGCTCTATTTATCACTAGTCTATGGTTTCAAAACTACGCAATTTTGAATTCATCCTTTTCTCTTGTAAATGCTCCTTTCAGTAGATGTATTCAAAGAGGTTGGGTCTTAAAATAGCCTATGAGGGAATGGGTTAAAGTTATGCCAAAATTGACTGTGTATAGACCTGTGGCAAGGTGAGACTGCATGTCCAAATACTTAGAAGCATTATAATAATGATGATATTTTTTCCTTGAAAAATTAGGTATGTAAATATATCAACAATATGCATGACATAACATCCAGGAGCATCTTACGTGAGATTAAGTATTGACTCCTGATACTGCAGACTCTTGGACCCCATGGTATTAGCTTGATTGAGGAATTGATAATCGCAAACATCCAGAGTCGCTAATTAGACAAATAAATCTAATTTGCTAGAAGGGTAGGTCCTCCTGTACAGCTTATTGAATTAACCAAACCCAGGAAACCTTCATTCAGGAGGAAAAAACTATGCTACATCTGTGTATGTGTGTACAAACATTTCACTCACTTAATTCTTAACCCTTTTGTCATGAATATTCATGTAAGAATTAGATTAATTTTTATAATTGCACATAAAAACAGGAATTGATCAAGGTCCGCTTTGTTTGCTTATGACATGATATACATGTAGATCCGATTCTACAGTTTTCGTCGAAGCAAAAAAAATGGCTTGAAAAGTTTACTTTCTAGACATTCTGCAAATAAATATTCATGACGTCATCATTTCTAACATGAATTTTCAACAGGGAAAGGGTTAACCCTTTTCTCCATAAATACTCCTCTCTACGCCTCCGTAATTATCACTTCTTGAAACCATTGTGATAAATAGAGCATTTGCTCCTATAGGAGCAAATGCTCTATCTATCACAATGGTTTCAACCAAAAAAATTCTTCAATTTTATTTTCTCTAGTAAATGCTCCTTTTGGGTAGATTCATTCAAAGAGGTTTGGTCTAAAAATAGCCTATGGAGGAAAGGGTTAATATCACTGAAACTGATAGTTAATAATGCCATAAACTAAGAGAAAAGAACTCAAATTGTTGAGCAATCTGAATACTGATAAGGTCTTAAACCTGGCGTATGCTAAATGTTCAAATTGGAATTTTTCAATTATTTAACCCTTTACTCCATATAAACGCTTTTCTACGCCTTTGTAAACAGAGTAGACCCAGATCAGGTGACTCCTATAGGAACCGTCTGATCAGGGTCTGCTCTGTTTGCTTTTGAAATTACATATTTGATTTTTACAGTTTCTGCCGTGGCTAAAAGTTCCTGCGTTCATAATCTAATAGATATTCATGATGTCATTTTTTTTCTTAAATGTAAATATTCATGGTGTAAGGCATTAATAGCTGTGTCTATTTACTGTCTTTAGTATGAAAGGATAAACCTTGCTCAATAGATACAGAGAAACCTCTCTGTAACAGCCACTAAATTGTGTTAATTAGTTGTTATTTAGGGCAGGTGACTGCTTAAAGCAAGATGAAAGTAAAACAGAATGCTCCTATAGGAACTTTCTGTTTTACTTTCACCTTGCTTTAAGCATCCACCTGCCTTTAACACAAAATACTTGATGTAATTTAGTGGTCGTTATAGAAAGGTTTAACTGTACTGAATGGCAAAAAGTGGAGATCCAAATCAGAGGCTTCCTGTCAGAGTTCTCTGATCTGGATCTGTATTTTTTTTTGCAAACATTATTTTATCTGTTTTTTGTATTGACAAGGTTATGTGAATTTCCGCATCTGAATTGGATCTTAACTGTTGTACAGTCAATGTGTCAGTACAATGGGGGTTAACACCTCTCTACATTTTAATTGCTAGGAGAAAAAGACTTTTTCTAGCTTTGTTATGGCCTGCGGCAATGTGTGGTCAATATTTCTCACCAAGAAACCAATTGCCAGAAAACAAAACGAATTAAATATGGATAGATAACACCTGGCCACTCTACCACCATTTTCAAATGTTCCCGATGCAGTTTCAATAATAGCTTCCTTAGTTTCCTCACAAAACAATTAAAAATTTATCTGAAAATTCTAATTACATAACCGAGGAGCTTCACCGAAACTTTTCACACATTTTAGAGCATCATTTGTGTGCCCTCCATAAACCTTCACAAAGTGCATTTTTTATAGAGGAGAAACTGTTTCACTTAAATAAAGAATTCATCTGCCTCTCTCGGAGAAGTCAGGTCCGGTTTTTCTAGGTATCGTTTACCAAAGGCTTTAGTTTTTAGCCATAATGTTGACATTTTAATCAATCAACTACCACCTCCAGTAAGATCTCCAAGGAAATAATTCTGCATTTTCTGACACTTACAGGCTTCTGCCTCGTGCACAAGTCAGGCATTCCCGGTGAAAAATACGCTTGAAATTACAATGAATTATCATTATTAAGTCAGAGATCAGAGGCATCAATCAGGCAGCAATTAATGCCTAGCAAAATTTAACACCATCATAGTTTTAAATTTTTAACTTTTTGCACAGTAATGACTCAGTGTTAAGACTGTTTTTTCTCCTCCTAATTTCTTTATTCTTTCTCAAAGGGTCAAATTGTACCTCCTGTATGGGGATTTGATTCCTGAAAATTATCACTTAAATGTGAGGGAAAAGGATGGGGTTAAGAAGAAACAACCTCTCCAAATTGCTGGAACTGTGGTGAAAAACAGAGGAATTTATTGGCTGACATTCGTGTTTAGGTACTTTATTCAGCAATGGCGTACTTTTTCATTAGTTAGTAGGTGTAACAATCCAGGGATTTCTTTAAAGGATTTATGCCAGTTACATTTGCTTCCATTAATCTTAGTCACATGGTCCCAGTGGAACGCACCAATCAAAGTGCTTCAAATTGTCACATTTCCTTACATGCTTCACAGAAGTCATTTAAAAGCTGTTGAAATAAGAGCACTGTGCGGGCAACTTTATGATAATAAACCATGAGCCATGAGAGAAAACAACAGAATAAAATTGTATATCATGAACAGTGACTACCGGTACATCAAAGTAATAATACAGAATAATCTGGCTTAAGCCACAATTAAAAAGAGATCTAAGTATGTGACTTAAAGGCAGGTGGTAGCTTAATGCAGGTCAAAAGAAAAGCAGAGAGCTCTTATACTTTTGCCCTGCATTAAGCAACCGCCTGCTTTTTAAGACTCCTATGTTCAATAAATGAATGGTCGCTTAAAACTTTACTCCATGAATATTTATGTAAGGAATAATGACATCATGAATATTAATTAGATAAACTTTAATAGTGGCACATAAACAAAGTAAATTTTGGCCAATTGGCAGAAACTGTAGTCATATCTTTACTATTCTATAAGCAAACAGAGCAGATCCTGATTAGATCAGGATACAAGCTCTTTGACACTCAGAGTGTGTATTTTTTAACCCTTTTTCTTAAATAAATGCTTTTTCAGGCCTTTGCAGAGTAGACCCAAATTAGACAGCTCCTGAAGGAGCTGTCTGAAGAGGGTCTGCTCTGTTTGCCCATGAAATACAATGTAGTATAGATATGATGCTACAGTTTCTGTCATGCTAACCCTTTCCTCCATAAATACGCCTCTGTAAAAATCACCTGTTGAAACCATTGTGATAAATAGAGCATTTGCTCAAATGCTCTATTTATCACAACGGTTTCAAACTACAAAATTCTAAAATTTTCCTTTTCTCTAGTTAATGCTCCTTTTCGGTAGATTTATTCAAAGTGGTTGGATCGAAAAATAGCCTATGGAGGAATGGGTTAAATAAATGCTTTTTTTCAGGCCTTTGCAGAATAGACCCAAATCAGACGGCTCCTGAAGGAGCTGTCTGTAGAGGGTCTGCTCTGTTTGCCCACGAAATACTATAGATATGATGTTACAGTTTCTGTCATGTTAAGGTATTTCCATGGTTATAATGGCAGTGTGAAAATGCAGCTAATCAATATTCATGATGTCAATATTTCTTACTAAATGTTCACGAGGGAAACGTTAAAGAAATAGGAGAAAAAGTTACGTTTGGAAGTGAAGCATTATGACCATTGTTTAGCAAACCAAGTTACCTAGTGTTGAAAGGGTTCAACAGTCTAAATGAACATCTGAACAATTTTAAAGGGCTTCAAGACAAAGCAAACTGTGAAGATCAAGACGAGCCAGTACACTGAAAATGTGCTGTAAAGTAGAACCCCTCTAAACCGGGATTTTATGACAGAGAACAAGTTTGATCTTTTCAGAGAGGTGGCTGCTTAACCCTTTCCTCCATAAATACGCCTTTCTACGCCCCTCTGTAAAAGTCACTTCTTGAAACCATTGTGACACAATGGTTTCAAAACTACAAAATTCTAAAATGTTCTTTTTCTCTATTTAATGCTCCTTTTCGGTAGATTCATTCAAAGATGTTGGGTCTAAAAATAGCCTATGGAGGAAAGGGTAATGCAGGGTGAAAGTCATGCAGAAAGCTCCAAAAGGAGCTTTCTGCATGACTTTCAAACTGCATTAAGCTGCCACCTGTCTGAAAGAACAGTTTTCATACTAATTTTTTAAGTCCAGTTAAGAGAGGTTTCACAGTACCTTGATCAGAGGGTCAAGGTCACATTTCAAATGAATTAGCTGAACTGGATCTAATTTGTGTATATTGTCGGATTGTTCTTTCTTTCATAAAACCACCCAATTTTCAATGTTTAATCAAGCACCAAGCAATTATTTAAACTTTACTCCATGAATAATCATGTAAGAAATAATGACAACATGAATATTAATTTGTTTTTTAAGTTTTATAATGACACATTAACACTGCAGTAAATATTGGCAAAGGCAGAAACTGCAGGATCATATCTATAGTATTTCAAAAGCAAACAGAGTGGACCCTAATCAGAAGGCTCCTACAGGAGCCATCTGATCTGGGTCTACTCTGTTTGCAAAGGCATGAAAATGCATATTTATGGAGTAAAGGGTCAAAATCTTGAATGTCATACCTGATATATTTTATTTCCACTTTCAGATCCATTTCTCAAATATTTTATTTCCACTTTCAGATCCACTTTAAGAGAAATAACAGTACTAGAGGGTAGAGGGAAAGAAAAGAAAATAGCTTGCTAATTAGGGTATACATGTATATATGTGAAGAAAAATACATACCAGAGTTTGTGGTATTGGATTCTGCATCTGCCACCTGTTTCACTCGTAATGGACATCGGTCCTTGGAGTCCTTGATTTCATCTTCCACCACATCCTCCTCTTTTTTCAACTCTCCTGAATCAAGAATTCGTGGGGATTTGTTTGTGCCATCAAATGATTCCTTTCTGGTGATGGGTGCAGAAATAGGTGTCCTCTTTGTGCTGATATATGGGTCAGGGTCTTCGCTTCCATTGCCCTCAAATGTTTCTCGTTCATTGTCTATGTTTTCCTTATTGCATTTGTTGATCTTGTGTCGTATAAACTTTGTGATGTCTCGAAGGGGAAAGTTCATCTGACAGTCCCCACATACCAGCAAGTCATTTTCTTGCTCAACTGAAACAAACAAAATACAAAACTATAAATGACTTGATTACACAGTAAATATAAATAAGTAGAATTGAATAGCATAAGTGGTAGTGAACAGCATACTGGGTAAGTAAAAGTAAATAGCATAAGTGGTAGTGAATATATAATACTGTATAAAGGGTAAGTAAAATTAAATAGCATAAATGAAGATGAAACAACCCATATATGATACATTCTTCAATTTTGTTTCAAATTATAACCAACACTAAACGTGATGAATACTGTCACACAGCAGCTTGGATCACAAATCTAACAACCCAAGTTCCATGCCCAAATAACAAAAATACTCAAAGTTCAAGGGGAAACAAATCTGCAATGTGTAATGCTAAACAAATGAAAATTATGTCTTGAACATCTACTATTCGTAGTTATTGTGTTTGGCAAGTATCAATTCAATACCTTTCAAACTGAAGAAAGAGTTCGCAACACCAACTACCCAAATTTCATGCTATAATAACGAAAGTAACTCAAAAGTTCAAGAGAGATAATTCTGCAATGCCCGCACTTAACACATGCGTCTTCCACATCAACTATTGTGGCTATTATTTAAACCAAATTATATTCAATGACTTTCAAATTGAAGGAGGAGTTTGGGGCATCAATTACCAATGTTTGAATGTGGACAAACTGACCGCCGGACTGACTGACCAACCGACTGGTCACCAAGGTATTTCCGGTACAAGCCCTCATACTTTGTTTGCATGGGTATAAATACAGTCACATAACAAACAGTGGATCCTGACGCCGAGTTTCTCAGCATCTCATCCGGATCAAAACTGTTTGCATTGGTAATCACAGATGCGACATTGGCAGTGAGAGAATTAAACACTGCAGAGTAGGATAATTCAATATACAGTAATACCTCTCTATAATGACCACTAAATTGTTTTAATTAGTTGGTATTTAGGGCAGGTGGCTGCTTAAAGCAAGGTGAAAGTAAAGCTGAACGCTCCTATAGGAGCATTGTTTCACTTTCACATTGGCTTAAGCCACCTGCCTTTAACACAAAATACTTGACATAATTTAGTGGCCATTATAGAGAGGTTTTACTGTACCCTTAATAAGAACCTCCAGTCTCCCCACCCCATCTACGGTATCTGTAAAAAGTGAGTACGGTAAGTCTTCTTGGCAACAACTGTAGATGAAGCTTATGGTGAAGCGAATAATTTGTAGACTGATTCAACTGATCCTAAAGTCCTGTCCCACATTCAAACGTTTAAGATAATTTTCTATAAGTTTTTAGGTCTGTCTTATACCCAATCTTCTATTCTGTTATAAATATTAATACACCGTATTTATGTCCTTTTGACAGAAATAAATTCCATCCAAAAATACTGTCTGTCAAGATTTGAAAGTTAAATTGCTGTGGGTCAATTTATGAAGTTTGCAGATAATTTGCAGTGAAGGTGTGAGCTGGCCTGGCCTGGTAGTTAATTAATTTCTCTAACACTAGCGACTGACTTTGTGCATCTGTAACCTTTACCAACAGTTCAAATGCAGATGAGAGAGCGAGTAACTTGGAATCTCTTTACAATCAAAACTGTTTGTCACTGACTATTAAAAAATAAAAAATGGAAGGAACGTTTAGTTTTGAGAAATGTAGCAGAGTACATTTTTGTAGATGATATTGAGTCAATGCAAAGAATGAAAACATGAGATGGGGGTCATTCTCCATAGGGGAAACATTATCTTATTGTGCTCTAATCTTTGCAAGTTAACTTGACAATTGTATTAAACTTAACCCTTTCCCTGCTGCATATTCATGCAAAAAATAAAGATATCATTAATATTGATTAGCTGGTTTTCTTTAATATTGGCATATACAAACAAGATGTGTTTGTGAAACACTATGCCCCCTCATATATTTGACCTCTGACCTTGAAGGATAACCTTGACCTTGACATGTCACCCCTCAAAATGTGCAGCCTCATGAGATACACAAGCATGCCAAATATCAAGTCTCTATCTCTACTGGTCCAAAAGTTATGGCCAATGTTAAAGTTGGCAATTTGACCCATATATTTGACCTCTGACCTTGAAGGATGACCTTGACCTTGACACGGCACCCCTCAAAATGTGCGGCTTTATGAGATACATATGTATGCCAAATATCAAGTCTCTATCTATACTGGCTCAAAAGTTATGACCAATGTTAAAGTTGCTGACAAACAAACAGACAAACAGACAAACGGACAAACAGACAGACAGGGCAAAAACAATATGCCCCCCGACTATCGTCAATGGGGGCATAAAAAGAATGTTTGGTATTGGTAGAAACTGTAGAGTCAGATCTATTAAAATTTTATAAACAGAGCAGACCCTCATCAGATGGCTACTACAAGAGCCGTCTGATATGGGTCTATTCTGTTTGCAAAGGTGTGAAAACGTATTTATATGAATGAACGGGCTGACCTGCTTTTCAAGTTAACACACTAAAAAGTCTTGTATTTCCTGTAAACTCGCCCAAATCAATTATTTTAAAAAAAATAAAATAATTATTTGGTAAGTTTTTTATCAGTATAGAGTAAACACATTTACATTCCAGTAAACTAGCCAAAATCACTGTTTTAACAAATCTTTTTTTAACCCTTTCCTCCATAAATACGCCTTTCAAAGCTTCTGTAATAACTACTTCTTAAAAGACCATTGTGATAAATAGAGGATTTGCTCCTATAGGAGCAAATGCAATATTTATCACAATGGTTTCATTATGTGACTTTTACAAAGGTGTAGAAAGGCGTATTTATGGAGGAAAGGATTAAGAGTTAATGAGATGCTGGGCAACCTTAATCTATCAAATCCCAAAAACAATGGCACTGTTACAGTAAGTTTATAAATTATTAGAGTTAATCTGGATATATATTATAAATCCAAGTTGATCTAGATATAATATGCGCGTAAATAACTAATCTTGTTATTATATCGTGTGTAAATTAGAGTTGATATTGATATTGTGTAACTATGTAAATTAGAGTAATTCTAAATATATTTGTAAATTAGAGTTGATCTGTGATACAATATAGGTTACATATTTGTGTAAATTAGAGTTCATTTGGTTATAATATGTGTGTAAATTAGAGTTGATCTAGATAAAACATATGTTACATTAGAATTATTATATATAATATGTGTGTGTATTAGAGTTATTCTGTATAAAATATATGTGTAAATTAGAGTAATTCTGTACATAGTACATGTGTAAATTAGAGTTAATCTGGATATCATATGTATATAAATCTGTGTTGTTCTGAATATGATATGTGTGTAAATTTGAATTTAATCTGCATAAAATCATTATAGTAAAATTTATTTGTTCATGATTGTATTTTCAGCTTCCTATATATGCGTTTTCATGCACTTGCAAACAGAGTAGATCCAGATCAGACGGTTCCTATAGGAACTGTCTGATCAGGGTCTGCTCTATTTGGTTATAGAATATGATAGTTCTGTTTCTTTACTTTCTAAAAATGGCTACAATGTTCCATATTTCATTATAACTTTTTTGCCCATGAATATTCAGTAGGTATTGAAATTTGGAATAAATATAGATAGATACTACATAGATGTCTTATGAACCTAGGCAAACAGAGTAGACCCAGATCTGACTAGTCCTGCAGGAGCTGTCTTATCAGGGTCTGCTCTGTTTGCTTATAAATTATCTTAGATCTAATTCTGTACTACAGTAAAACCTCTCTATAACGGCCACTAAATTGTGTTAATTAGTTGGTATTTAGAGCAGGTGGCTGCTTAAAGCAAGGTGAAAGTTAAACAGAACGCTCCTATAGGAGCGTTCTGTTTTACTTTCACCTTGCTTTAAGCACCAACCTGCCTTTAACACAAAATACCTGATGTAATTTAGTGGCCGTTATGGAGAGGTTTTACTGTAATTGACATAGCTATCATGTTCACTTGTTCTATATAACAATATAAAATAATTAATTAATGTTTATAATAGATGGGTGTCCGCAATGATTATTCATGGAGTAAAAATTAAAAAAAGATTACTCAGATATCTCCTCTCTAAAATTGGTAATTTTATAACTGATATAAAATGAATGAATAATGTCATAAAGGTCATCAATGTTGTGGGAAGTGAGAAAACACGGCACAAAAATATCACCTTGGTCTGGTTTGAAAGGTATCTTTATTTTCTTTTTTTTCTCTTAAAAAACAAACAAACAGGAAGAATGAACAGATAAATAAACACACATTTGATATAAACTTTGTTCAGTTTGATATAAACTTGCATTGTTCAGATTGAACCTTCAATGATGTCAAAGTTGACTCCTTGCATTCCATATTATAACTCCTTTATTTCTCCACCAAACCCTATGTTGTGAACAATCTTTAGAATCGTCTTGATGTCAATTCTAAAGAGTGTTCACAACATAGGGTTTGGTGGAGAAATGACCATTCTAGTACTTGAATATGCATATTTATTCTGTTGCTCTGTTTATGCAAGATATAATTACTTCAACTCATTTTTTTATGATGGCTTATGGACAGAGAAAATTTTGGCCATGGAGGAATTATTGAGGAATTAGCAGAATCAAGAACTGGCAGATCTGGGTCTACTCTGTTTTCAAAGGTGTCAAAAAGTGTACATGCATTTATGAAGTATAGGTTTAAGGTGGATTTTCCCAATTGTTTTTCAAAACCATAATAAGAATGTCAAACAGTTTGAATCCTGATGAGAAATTGAGTTACTTGACGTCCCATCTGGATCAAAACTGGTTGCATGGTAATCATAAAAGTCGCTGCTTAAGTGTGTGAAGATTTACTATGTAAATTTCATGCAATCACTTTTTAATGTTAAACATTGGGAAAATATAAAACTAACTCGAAATTATTGTTCAGCCCTCTGCCCTTACCACTTTCATTTTCATAACATCATACAGATTGTATTCTAGGGGCAATATAAAGCATTTTTTTGTTAACCCTTTCCCACATATAAATGTCTTTCACGTATTTGCATACAGTGACTGTGTAGATCAAGATCTGACTCTACAGTTTCTACCAATGTCAAAAATTCCAGTGTACATTATGCCATTCTACGATTCAGCTAATAAATATTCATGATGTCATTATTTCTTAACCCTTTTCGCTTAACCCATTACCTCAAAGACTATTTTTAGATACAACCTCTTTGAATTAATCTACCGAAAAGGATCATTAATTAGAGAAAAGGAAAATTAGAGAATTTTGTTTGTTTGAAACCATTGTGATAAATAGAGCATTTGCTCCTATAGGAGCAAATGCTCTATTTATCACAATGGTTTCACAAAGTGACTTTTACAGAGTCGTCAATATGAGGGAAAGGGTTAAGATGTATTCAAGAATTTTTCACCTCACCTAAAGGAGTCATCTGATCTGGGTCTTCTCAGTTGCAAAGGTGTGAAAAGGCGTTTATATGAATGACAGGGTTAAATGAATATTCAGAAGAGAGAGGGTTTATTAGGAGGTTTTATTGCTGTTCACATTTTTTAAGGCATATTAAACTTCATTATGAACCAGGCCAGGTATTAACTCCAAGCTAACTAAGGTTTACATGTTACCGATTAGTAAGTGCACTGTGTTGCGACTTCAGTTTATGGTCGATCTACAGTTCCATTCAGCTGCTGCAATATTTAAAACTGTTAAATTTGTATTTTCACAAACTAATTCCTTTCTGTTGGTGTAAGTCAGGCTTATTTACCCTTTCCCAAATATAAACGCTTTTTCATGCATTTTCAAACAGCAGTAGACCCAGATCAGACTGTTCCTGTAGCAACTGTCTGATCAGAGTCTGCTCTATTTGCTAATGGAATTTGTTAGATCTGGTCCTTTAGTTTCTAAAATCATTTTATGGCTACAATGTTCCACCTTACATTTTTCATTATAAAATATAAATATTTTGTCCATGAATATTCAGTACTGGTATTGAAATTTGTAATAAATTTAGAACAGGGAAAGGGCTAACATTTCTTCAGTACAGGGTTTGTCATTCCTGTAATATGACAACTTGCATCCGAGTCAGGCCAAAATTGAAAAATTAATGGATTCTAGCAAGTACCAAATTGTATTGATAATACATGTAGTTTTATCTATTCTTAACTTAAAAAACAATGACACAGAAAATTATAATTTCTGTTTTGTTTATTTTCATGTACATGTATATTCCTTGTTTCACCAGAAAATACCGAAATATTTATAAAACTATTTCATTCTGTATGCACATATTTTACAACACCCTAATAACACAAAGTATTAATGGGCACTGACAAACTTTAAGGTAAATAGTGCAGAATCAGGGCCTAATTTGCTTACATTTTGAGTTGAAATCTTAAAACTGGAAATTTAAAAATTGTTTAAGTTCACCAATTTTCAAAATGTCTTTCTAAAGTTTGCAAATGAAGTCACCATGCATGTATTTATATACAGCAAATTTTAGACAAAATATTTTGAAAAATGGTGAACTTACAACAAATAATATTTAAATTTGAAGACTTCTTAGTAAATCATTATGGCTTGGATCAATCTGCTCTGATAGTTTGATGATGGGTCTACAAAATTATTAAAATGGTTACAAACTGATTTGTTCAGCTTCATAACCCAGACAGGGGAGATCGGATGTTGGAATATTATGGGTAAATATGACATTCAGTCTGATAATATCAAATTCGAAAACTTTGAAAACTTTATGAAAATATTTCGCTCTTTTCTTCATAAAAATTGATAATTTTTAAAAAAGTTTTCAAGTGTTTTTTTGTGTGTACATTTTTCTAGATCAGAGAAATACTGTAATGTTAAGTTTCAGGTCATGTTGTTTTGTATTTTACTGGCAAGTAACCCTTTCTGTGTGGGGAAACAACTAACCAATGTCATTTGCAAACAGTGTAGACCCATATGAGAGAGCTCCTAGAGAAACCCTCTCATCAGGGTCTGCACTGTTTTTCATCTTAAAATTTTCTTTTTAACCCATTCCCTCATATTGACGCCTTTTGATGCCTCTGCAAAAACCATTGTGATAAATAGAGCATTTGCTCCATAGGAGCAAATGCTCTATTTATCACAATGATTTTAAAACTACACAATTCTAAAATTTTCCCTTTCTCTAGTAAATGCTCCTTTTTGGTAGGTTTATTCAAAGAAGTTAGGTCTAAATATAGCCTATGAGGTATGGGTTAAAAAACCCTGAATAGAACCTGATCAGACAATTCTTGAAGAAGCCTTCTAATCAGGATCTACTGTTTGCTTATGGAATTTTTATAACTCTCATTCTAGTTTTTACCAGTCAAAAAATTGTTTCTTTTATTTTTCATTAAAACAGAAGGAAATTGCAGTGATATATTTTTTCAAACTGCTTTGAATACTGCAGACTTTGAGTGCTAACACATATTTATACATAAATATCTATTTACAAATAATTTTGAAATGCTATCTTTCTTCTATTTCTTATAAGTGTTTATTTGCAATGTGTCTTTTTTGCAATAGAAAGTGATACCTGCAATAAGTTTGATGGTTTTTTTTTGTATCTTTTACATTCTTAATAAAATTCTTGATGAAATTCAATTCCATTTGGACTTGCTTTGAAACAGACTTCCAAGTTGCTATGATTAGATTCACAAAGTTGCTGTGACCAACTAAACATTTTGTAACAATATTTTCATTTCTTCGCCAAACTCATACTTGTGACTTAACCCTTTACTCCATGAATATTCATGAAAGAAATGATGACATCATGAATATTAATTAGATTATTTCTTAAAGTGGAATTTTATTACATGAAATTTTTTGCCAAAGCAGAAACTGAAGAATCAGAGCTATAATATTGTTCCATAAGCAAACAGAGCAGACCCTGATCAGATGGCTCCTATAGGAGCTGTCTGATTTGGGTCTACTCTGTTTGCAAAGGCGTATTTATGGAGTAAAGGGTTAACTCACTAGAATCACTCCAAAGAGGTGAATCTTATGAGTTGAAACAACTATCTGGCGGAGAAATAATGTTGCAGAAACACTCCCCTTATCTGCTGCTCTAAATTTAAGCTGTTATCTGATGAATATTCATGTACAGTAGAATATAATTAATATATGAATATTAATTAGCAGAATTTTTATAATGTCAAATTATGAACAAGAGAATGTTAAACTCTATGCAGAAACTGCAAAATCAGATTTATGCTACAAGACATAAGCAAATAATTATACCAGACCCTGATCGAACAGCTGCTACAGAACTATCTGATCTGGGTCATGCCTGTTTTTGAAATGTAATGGAATAACTTGGTGTCTGACTGTTTTGAAATGTAATGGGAAAATGTACTTTGAAAACTTAAGTCCTTTTAATCATCTTCTAGTTGAATATTCTTCATCTTGTAAGAAATATACTGACATCAAGATTACTTATTAGCCGAATTTTTGAAAATGGCATATGTACAGATTTTTTTTATAATTGGAAGAAACTGCAGTCAGATCTATTATAATTTCATAAGCAATTAAACAGAGCAGACAGTCTATGATCAGCCAGCTCCTACAGTAACTATTTGACCTAGGTCTACTCTGTTTGCAAAGGCATAAAAAAAACATTTGTATGATGTAAAGGGTTCTAAAATACTGAATTATCAGGGTGGCATAGCCCGTCTGAGTGTTTAACTACGGAGTTCACTAGGTATGAAAGACTTGAACTTGCTAGAGGATTTTGAATGACAGTGAATTGGCACCCTCTGATCTGGGTCTACACTGTATGCCAATGACAGTTTGTGTGTGTCCCCCATTCAAAGGGATAGCGTTCAAATCAATTTATCTCCACAGATGTTTTCATTTTCATTTTTTCCCCTCTAGCAGCTAAGCTGACAAATATTCTGCATCACTTAATCTCACAACAGAAAAAAACACACACCAGTTTTGATTTTGAAATAAAACTACAGGTGACCCATGATATGGAGAGCTATGTTTTTTAGCGTTATCTGATCCTCGGTGACCATTGTTAACCTGTGGTCAGCACTATTGACCCTAAACTGACCAGACATTATTCATGGTAACCAGTATACCCACGGGATGGGATTTTTAACCACCATTTTCATTTTTCATTTTTTAACCCTTTCCTCCGTAAATACGCCTTTCTATGCCTCTGTAAATGTCACCTGTTGAAATCATTGTGATAAATAGAGCATTTGCTCTTATAAGAGCAAATGCTCTATTTATCACAATGGTTTCAAACTACAAAATTTTACTTTTCTCTAGTAAATGCTCCTTTTGGGTAGATTCATTCAAAGAGGTTGGGTCTAAAAATAACCTATGGAGGAAAGGGTTAACCCTTTCCTTCATATAAAGTTATAAATGCTTGTCCACACTTTTGGAAACAAAGTAGACCCAGGTCAGCCATTTCCTGTAAGAGCCATTTGATCAGGGTCTGCTCTGTTTGCTTTTCAAATTATAATTGACCTGACTCTACAGTTTCTAACGAAACCAAAAAAATATCCTATGTACATATGCCCTTATAAATATACAGATAATAACTATTCATACTCTCATTATTTCTTACATGAATATTCAACTGGAAAAGGGTACAACCTAATACAGCAGTTAACAATTACAACTATATTGAAAACAAAAAATTAAGAAAATCAGGGTTAGGTTATTTAGCATAATTATCCAAATTGTCTTTCATCAAATTCTAAATTTTAGTCAAAACAAAAACAAGTTTAAAGGAATACATTTAATTAATGTAAGCAGTTGAAATTTTCAAATAATAAAGTACTTGACCAATACTGTTTCAACTGATGGAAACTTGAAAGAACGAATTTGATTTGGACCACTGTATTTGTTGCAACCATCTCTGCCCTTCATTTGTTTGGCAAGGACTGCTTGTTTATCCATCTACAAATTACTATGCAAATAAGCAAGTCACATGATCACTTGGTCAAGACTGATGCATTGTGGGTGCTGTGCAATGCATATATCATTTCCTACACAAGTTTATTTTTAAAAAAGGCAGCTGACAGAAAACACAGTAAAATCTGGTGTTTAGATCTTATCTCGGATTAGATACATGTTGATAAATGGAATGAAATATAATTAAATCCTGCTGTTTATAAAAAGAAGTGCTCTTACTGTGAATAAGGTCCTGTACATTGGTAATTCTGCAACAAATCGAGGTATTACATGTTTTAGCCCTGTTTTCACACATATTGTAGAATTAAATTCCAGTTAGAATCCGTGGAACTGACTCCATTTGTGGTTTATTCCGTCTCCCTGCCCCACTAGTCTTAGTTTTAATCCACAGAAGCTGTCATCTGCATTATTAAACCGCACAACTTCAAGTCACAATAAACAAACCCCGCTCTTCCATGTTCACAGTAAGCTGCCGTACCATTTTAGACAGAATTTCTTTTCTTCCAGTCAGACTGAATCAGACACAAACATCAGACTGAAAGTTTCTTGAATTTCACATTGATATTAAACCAATCAATAAGAGCAAATAATGCCCATAAAAGCCAGATTTTTTTTTCAAAGTTCAACTACTCAAATTTTCATTTCCAACAACTTCTGACAATTCATTAACAGATTATACCAGAAAAAAAATCCTAATGCGTCAGTTTCTCATTTTCAAACAGCATGATCCGTTCAAAACAGATGAGGGAAATATATGAAACCAGTTTGACAACAAGAAGAAAAAAAATTACAATGTTGATAATGTGGTAAAGTGGAGTAAGTCTTCCGCTTGTTGTTTTTTTGTCATTTTTTTCCCAAAGCATTGATAATGATACTTTACACCTGTTGACATTCAAATTAAAAATAAATTTAAAATACTATTTCAACACTTCAGAGCATCCTCACTTGACATTTTCTGGTTTAAACAGCTTCAGCTTGCTGGTTGATTTCTACACAATAAAGTCCTTACAATGTGAGGCTTACTGAAAATTTGCAATGGTAGTTCAAAAGTATTATATTTCAGTGTGAAACCTTTACTAGACATCGGCACAATGTTGGTTCTTCAGCAGGAATGGTATTTATTACAGTTGATCAGCTCCGATCATGAATAAGTTGCAGATAAAAACCACCCTTTCGAAAATTAATGAAAACGAATTTTACAAAAACCTGTCCATAACTGTCAATTTTGCCCCATCTGTGGAAAAAAGAGGCCCTACAAAAATGAATCTGATGTATTGTTTCTGTTGAGAAGAGTTACGGGGTTTTACAGGCAGTAACATCTGTTGTGTATCGTCCTGTGTGCTCCTCTTTTCTTGATTTTTTTTCACAAATTTTAATCCTTAGCTAGGTGAGTAAAGTTTTGTACGCAAACTATAAAATCTGTAAAGTCTCACATTACATTTCATTCAGTTTCTTTTTTTTTTCAAAATGAATGTCTCGTCATTTGTGTCTTTATGAGATGCTTATTTAGTCAAGTATCTGGAGCTAAACTGTTAGTAAATATTATCACAAGTTTGTGTATAGCATCTTGAATATTAACCCTTTCATCCATAAATACGCCTTTCTACACCTTTGCAAACAGAGTAGACCCAGATCAGATGGCTCCTGTAGGAGCCGTCTGATCAGGGTCTGCTCTGTTTGCTTATGATATAATATAGATATGGTTCTACAGTTTCTGCCTAGGCCAAAAATTCATGTGTCAATGTGCTATTATAATAAATTAATAAAACTAATATTTATAATGTCATTATTTCTTACATGAATACTTACGGAGAAAAGGGTCTAGCACATTAAATTAGCTACAAAACACTTCACAGTGGCTAAAGATGATACAACTATCCATTTTCTGAGAGTACAGCTTCTCCATGATTGGCACAACTTTAATTTCATGCAATAAAAATGAACAATACCAATTATAACTACTCAAGATAAATGCCATAAAGTTGCAACTTTGTTTATCTCCCAGTCCATTACAGAGCATAATCCACATGCTTAATTTTTTTTTTCATATTTCAATTACTGTCACCTCCTCCATTTCTCTCTGCATATTTCACATCTAAATCTGTTGGACTGACCAATCTGAGTTACTTTATAAATCTTTATCGATCATACTGTCCTCAAATGACCACAAGTGGTCAAGAGTTTTGGCCATAGTGTCACCTACAACTACTGACCTCAATTGACATATCAAATGATCGGAGGCGGACTCTTCATTCGCCATCTTAACCCTGTATTTAACTAGTGCATGTTAAACTGACCGATAATAAATACCCACCACTTTCTGCAGAGTGAACCTATCATGGTATTGTTTGATCTTAAGTGCCACTTTTTTATGTGACCCTTTCACACCAAAATAGTTTTTCCCAGGACACAAATGACCAGTGGCCAGGCCAAAAAAGTAGCCAGCGGTCATTAAAAAATCAACATGCATTGTTCAGGTCCGGCTGGCATTTCCTATCTGTTGAGATCTTTATTGTTTACAGAATTCATTTGCAAGTTAATGATTTGATAGGTTTGAAGGGAAAAACTTCAAAACTTTCTGGCAGTTTGACCTGTACAGAGAGGTTCAAGAACGACCTTAAAACACTGCAGATTTTAATTACATTGATTTAGCTTTGCATTTATTCATAATGCAAATAAATGGATGGACACTTGTATGATTTTTTATCAAGTGAATGGTTAAATAAGAAATTTTTGTGACAAGGTTTTCTTCCATAGACTACCTATATGTTAAATCCTTTCCTTCATATAAACATGCTTTCAAGCATTTGCAAACAGAGTAGACACAGATCAGAAAGCTCCTATAGGAGCTGTCTGATCAGGGCCTGCTCTGTTTGCTAATGGAATTTGTTAGATCTGTTTCTTTACTTTCAAAAATGGCTACAATGTTCCACCTTCCATATTTTATTATAACTATTTTTTCCTTGAATATTTAGTAGGTATTGAAATTTGAAATAAACAAAGAACAGGGAAAGGATAAAGACAGAAAAAATCAGTCAAAATTTTCTGAATAAAGTGCAGGACATTGCCATAGAAACCAAAGAAATTGGCCTAATGGACAAAGTCTTAAGAATACCCCAGATAAACCAATGTCACACTGTTCAAGTTTTTTCCAACTCTTTGAATGTGGAGAAACAAGTAATCTGCTAACTGTAGATTCTGACCAGAAGATAGTCAAGTTTATGTCCTGGCCAAACATTTCTATGTTCGGGTGCCATTGTAAAAATGAATCTAATTAATATACATGATGTGATTATTTCTTACATTAAAATTCTTGGAGTAAAGGGTTAATGTTTCTGCAGGCTAACAAGTGATTGGCCAGTGGTCACATCTGTTCAGAAAGTATAATAAATATATACTTGTGCTTATCTCAGCTTGATTTTTTGTTTGTTTTGTATTTAAAATACAGATGTGACATTTTTCATATTGTTGCTTTGTTCTTGAAAATTGACCTGTCTGCAGTGCTATAAAAATGTAAATAATCATTTAACCCTTACACCTTTCTACACTTTTTGCAAACAGAGTAGACGCAGATCAGATCGCCCCTAAAGGAGCCATCTGATCAGGCGGTCTTCTCGGTTTGCATATGGTATACATGTAATATAGATATGATTCTACAGTTTCTGCCATTGCCAAAAATTCCTGTGTCCATGTGCAAGTATAACAAATTAATCTAATCAATATCCATGACGTCATTATTTCTTAAATGAATATTCATGGTGTAATTTTAGGGTGTAAAGGGTTAAAATACATATCTGGAAAAACTGAAATAATGAAGCTTATTCCTTTCCCTGTTGAATATTCATGTAATAAATAATGACATCATGAACATTTATTAGCTGATTTTTTTAATAATGGCATAATTATGTACACAGGATGTTTTGGTATTGGTAGAAACTGCAGTCTATTATAATTCCATATGCATTTAACAGAGCAGACTCTGGTCATTCAAATTACATAGCTGGACAAACTAAGAAAATTAAGTTTAAATGAGTTTATTCAATAATCAATCTGTCCATGGATGAGAATGATTTTCAAGACCTGCATTAGCCCATGCCCAGCAGCCATATTTCTGTCAGCGTCTGCCATTACAAAAACTGTAATGACTGCTACATTTCAAGACCAGCGCATGGTACATGTTACTCAAATTAAACTGAGCACTGGGACTCATTCAGCATTCTGGACATGCAACATGCAGCTGACTCACAAGGTTACAATACATACAACCAATGCTTAACTCTTAAAATTGCTTAGAAATTTCCATCAGGAAAATGTATGTGCTGAAATTGTGAACGTAATATTTTCTTCCATTTTCTGATTTCAAAGTACGATCAGTGTCAAACAATTCTGATCTTGATGAAATGCAATATTACTCTCCGTCACATCTGGATTATAATGTTTTGCAAAAAGTTGTCATGCATTCACTGATAACATGCTAAAAGTTAGCAGGCCAGGCTTGATTAGAATGAAAGAGACACAGGAGGGGAAAAGAACAGCCATTCCCTTCGTTCAAGTCAAAACGAACTAACAGTACAATTTATTTCATATCTGAGCTAATAATTAATTTTTCTTCCTTTCGATAGTCATTGAGAGTTTCTATTAGTGCTAAATTTTAGAACATTTAAATATCAGATGAACAGATTTCAATAATTATAAACAGCCAATTTAGGAATTCTTAATCCTTTCCTTTATGCAAATGCTTTTTCACGCCTTTGCAAACAGAGTAGACCCAGATCAGACAGCACCTGTATGAGCCATCTGATCAGGGTCTTCTCTGTTTGCTCATGGAGTTAAACTGATCCTTCTCTACAGTTTCTAAAATGCCAAAATCCATGTGTATATATACATGCCACTGTAAAAATCAGCTGTTAAATATTCATGATGTCATTCTTTCTTACATGAATATGCAACAGGGAAAAGTTTAATTCAAGAGTTAGGTGACGCATAATTCGAGGGCTTGGTGCAAAACTATTGTAACTCCTTCACTTTGTGAAGGAGTTACAATAGTTTTGCACCAAGCCCTCAAATTGTGTTCCTAAAAAGATAATATACAAGGATTATAGACAAGTTGACCATTCCGACTGTTCTATGAAACACCAAAGGCAGACAACTCATTAAGCTCATGTCCATGGCAATATATGCCAATCATCAATTTTCTGCTAGCAGATTGTTAGCTGTTAGTGCCCTTGTGTCCTGAGATAACCTATGGCCTGAGTATTTCCAGTCTGTCCTCAGATGACCACTGATGTCCTGAGATGACCAGATAATTGGCAATTGGCAGTCTGGTGAGGGAACTAATATTCTGACCATAGACTGTCAATTATTACAACAGGTCATGCTGCTCCGGAATGCTATGGACTTGAGTGATTGAGATAATGCAGCACTTGGGGATTGGCCAGTGTCAGGGATAGGTTTTGGCATTTTTCTTTATTCTTCTTTCCTCCATAGGCTATTTTTAGATCCAACCTCTTTGAATGAATCTACCCAAAAGGAGCATTTACTAGAGAAAAGTAAAATTTCAGAATTTTGTAGTTTGAAACCTGGCGGAATGTGATAAAAAGAGCAAATGCTCTATTTATCACAATGGTTTCAAGAAGTGGTTATTACAGAGGAGTAGAAAGGCGTATTTATGGAGGAAAGGGTTAACTCTTTGCAAACTAAGAATTTTTTTCTTTGCAAGAATTGTTGTCTGCTTCATTTCTTAAAATAAAATTTCTCTCCTTTCTTCGCAAAAGTATGGTCAAAGTGTCAAATAGTTTGGATCCTAATGAGATGTTGGATTATTTAGTATCTCATCTGGATCCAAACTGTTTGCATAGGTCATCAAGGTTTCAGCGCAAGCGTGCAGAGTTAAACTTATGTCTGCTAAACAACATGTAGAAAGGAAGTATTATCTTCACCAATTATGTCTGCTGACCAACATGTAGTTCACCAGGTAGAAAGGACGTAGAGTAAAACCTCTCTATAACGGCCACTAAATTACATCAAGTACAATGTATTGTGTGTTAAAGACAAGTGACTGCTTAAAGCAAGGTGAAAGTAAAACAGAATGCTCCTATAGGAGCGTTCTGTTTTACTTTCACCTTGCTTTAAGCAGCCACCTGCCCTAAATATGAGCTAATTAACACAATTCAGTGGTCGTTATAGAGAGGTTTTACTGTATTATCTTCATCCTTTATGTCTGCTAACCAACATGTAGTTCACCAGGTAGAAAGGAAGTATTATCTTCAACGGATTCATCTTCATCAATTATCAGTGTAGGGTTTTCTTCCATTTTATTAACTCTTTACTCCATGAATATTCATGTAAGAAATAATAACATCATGAATATTAATTTGATTAATTGTTATAATAGCACATGGGCAGAGGAATTTTGGCAATGGCAGAAACTGTAGAAACGTACAGTAAAACCCCTCTAATGCGACCAGCAAAAAGGGGCATAATTCACAGTGGCAAAGGCAGGTGTTAGCTTAATGCAGGAAAAGTTTTCGTTTCGCTTTAAGCAACCCCCTTGCTTATAGACAGTCATGTTTATTCATTAAGTGGTCGCAGTAGAGGGGTTTTACTGTATCTACATTATATCATGAGCAAACAGAGCAGACCCTGATCGGACAACTCGACCTATAGGAGCCGTCTTATCTGGACCTTCTCTGTTTGCAAAGACATGAAAAGGTATTTGTATGAGGGAGAGGATTAACCCATTCCCCCCATAGGCTATTTTTAGATGCAACTACTTTGAATAAATCTACCCAAAAGGAGCATTAACTAGAGAAAAGGAAAATTATAGAATTCTGTAGTTTGAAACCATTGTGATAAATAGAGCATTTGCTCCTATAGGAGCAAATGCTCTATTTATCACAATGGTTTCAACAGGTGATTTTTACAGAGGCGTAGAAAGGCTTAATCACAATCTTACTCCATGTCTGCACTGGATCCTCTCTGTTTCCAATTTGCTTGTCTTCTCATACTGTGATTGTTGAAGATATTACTATGCGTTTTATCATACTAGTATGTGTCATGAATATATCACTGGTATATATACAGAAATTCTGATTCTTTTGTGCAAACTTATTTGTGAGCGTTTGACATGAACACTACTGGTCAATATCCAATCGGACATCACTTGTTCACAGAAAATACCCTGGCTGACAGGCAGTCAAAGCGAGAGACAGACAAACAATTTGCGATTCTTACTCTCAAAAGACTTGCCCTTTCAACAGGCTATAGTTACAATCTACAGACACTAACAAGCAACCCGTAATCAGGAACTCAACACAATGTTTATTCCTTTGTGAGCACTGGAAAATGTCAGCTGCTTTTGCCAACTGTATTTCTCACCTTCCGCCTATTTATTTCAACATTGTCTTCTTCTAGACATGGTCAAAATATCAATCTTGTGTAATATTTGGCAAGGCAAGTTACCAGAACATCTATTTATACAATTGTATTTTTCTGCAAATATTCTTAACCCATTCTCTCATATTGACGACTTGATGACTCTGTAAAAGTCAATTTGTGAAACCATTGTGATAAATAGAGCATTTGCTCCTATAAGAGCAAAATTTAATGTACTATTTATCACAATGGTTTCAAACTACAAAATTCTAAAATTTTCCTTTTCTCTAGTTAGTGCTCCTTTTTGGTAGATTTACTCAAAGAGGTTGTATCTAAAGATAGCCTATGAGGTAATGGGTTAAGAATTACAAGTTGATATAATCATAAAAGCAGAACCAGCTATGGACAGACAAACGACTTTACCAAATGTGTGTAGATCTAGATCAGTCACATTTCAAAAGCAACATTTCATAATTGGAACCAGACTACTGATATCCATCATCAAACATTACAAATGGCGTAGGTCCTGATCAAATCAAGATCCATAGGTCAGAATGTCCTCTTTATAGGCCTGCCTCGACTTTTGTCACTGAAAATATGTACCAAGACATCAACTTTACTCCATGAATAAGTGTAGAATAATATCTTTATTATGTCATAACTTCATAAGCAAGCAGAGTAGATCCTGATCAGATGGCTTGTATAGGAGCTGTCTAATCTGGGTCTACTCTGTTTGCAAAGGTGCAGAAAAGCATATTTATGGAGTTACGGGTCGATATCTTAACAAAATGATTTGAATCAAAACTGTTAATGCTTGGTCTGTCAACTAAGGTGTGAAGATTTTTTTACGTTAAAAGGTAATTATGGTCTCAGAAACCGTTGAGGGAATATTGAACAAATCAATTTTCTTGTCACAGACCTTTGGTCATTCATTTGAACTCAGTCATGTAACAGTTCTTTGTTGATGGTATTTTTTTACAGTAGCTGGGGCTAATGTTTAATTGATTGCCCAGCCTTTATGTCCATAATGGTCCTTTAGAATGCTAAAGGATGACATGAGATAATATTTGCAAACAGGTTGAAACCAATAACACTAAACTGGATACCTTCTTGTGATCCAGATAGTTTGACACTCTCAATGTTTGGCAATCGGATTGTTTTACTGCAGAAAAAAGAGAATTCAGCTTGATTTTAATTGCAAAGTAGATAAACATTAGAGAGAACACTTTGTTTGGCTTGATAAAGGTTAGTCCTTTGAATGTGGGAACTGAGTATACTGGTACTTGCAAACAATGTAGATCAAGATTAGATGGTTCCTACAGGTGCCCTTTGATCAGGGTGTGCACTGTTTGTCATTCAAAATCCTCTAGCAAAGTAACTGTTTTCCTACTAAATGGATGCTTTAGTTCAACTGTGATGGGCCATTCCTCATTGAGTATTTAGCATTCAAAGGATTAATAGGGCAGTTATTGATTGGATGACTGTTATTAGCTCATTGTCCAGCCCGAACCCCATGGGACAGAGCCCAGATAATTCTGGCTGGTCTATTTCTAAACGAATATTCGAATATTCCGCTACAAGTACAGTAAAACCTCTTCAACCCTTTCCCCATTGAATATACAAATAAGAAATAATGACATCATGAATATTTATTAGCTGAATGTTAAATGGCATTATGTACACTTGAGTTTTTGTTATTGGCAGAAAATGTGCATAAAATCCTGCAACATCCGGCAAAACAGTTTTGTAGAATCCTGTCATGTACCGGGTAAGCAAACAGCTTGTTTAAAAGAATTCTTAAAAAGTTGAACAAACATTATGTTTGACAGAAATCTGCAATATTATCAAACAGTATGACCTATAAAACTCTAAAATATCAGCAAACATCATGATCTATAGAACTCTATAATATAAGCAGATACCATGATCTATAGTACTCTATAATATCAGCCGACATCATGATCTATAGAACTCTACCCTATCATCAAACACCATGATCTATAGAACTCTACCCTATCATCAAACATCATGATCTATAGAACTCTACCCTATCATCAAACATCATGATCTATAGAACTCTATAATATCAGCCGACATCATGATCTATAGAACTCTATAATATTAGCCGACATCATGATCTATAGAACTCTATAATATCAGCCGACATCATGATCTATAGAACTCTACAATATCAACAGACACCATGATCTATAGAACTCTATAATATCAGCCGACATCATGATCTATAGAACTCTACAATATCAACAGACATCATGATCTATAGAACTCTACCCTATCATCAAACATCATGATCTACAGAACTCTATAATATTAACAGACATCATGATCTATAGAACTCTACAATACCAGTAAACATCATGATCTACAGAACTCTATAATACCAGTAAACATCATGATCTATAGAACTCTATAATATGAGCAAACATTATGATCTATAGAACTCTACAATATCAACAGACACCATGATCTATAGAACTGTACAATATCAACAGACACCATGATCTATAGAACTCTACAATATCAACAGACACCATGATCTATAGAACTCTATAATATCAAGAGACATCATCATCTATAGAACTCTACAATATCAGCCGACACCATGATCTGTAGAACTTTACAATAACAGCAATCATCAAGATCTAGAGAACTCTATAATATGAGCAAACATCATGATCTGTAGAACTCTACAATATAGTTCTATAAAATCACAAACTCTTCAGTTTATAGGAACAGCATTATCTCTATTAAACACTAGCACTATAATAATAAACGCCCCATACCAGGGTAACAGTAACCCCAAGGAGCCTTTATTACAGATAATATGGTAAAACTGATCTGGATTGGAAGTATTTTAATAAGATGCCTTATTGACTATAATTTCCTGGGGTACTGTAACATTCTTGCAGTCGGTCATTGTGAAAATGGGTGATTCTCGATAATTGGAGGAGAAATTTGATAGTTTTAATTATTCATTTTCAAGGACATAAGCAATCTGAATTCTAATCTATCAAAATATCCTTATCCTCTTCTGCTGCTGGTTAACACTTTATCACCCTTTAACAATGTGAACTTCATTCACTTTTCTTTTGCATGCATTTTGAGATATTTCAGATGTTGATAACTTCTACCCCTGATAAAATTTCAAAAAGCATTTTATTTTAAATCTGAAGTGAATATTTCTTTACCAGTACATACTGGAAAAAAGTATTCTATTAGAATGGGAGAAAGGCATTGCCAAAGATGCAAAGAAAGGAAGAAAACTAATCTCTGGTGGTTGTTTTGTCTCTAACACTCGGTCCACTCTTGGTCATCTGTCATTCCAAAAAACAAAACCTCTCAATTATCGCCTGTCTTTTGTTTTCAAGAAATCAACAATGACCATGCTGTACGTCCTATGGGAAAAACCACTCAGTGACAAGAAGAAAGTGATTGGACAAAGTCTTTTATCCTTTCTCTATATAATGGATGACCATTTGTTATACAAAGGGGAATATGTCCAGAGTGGCCGACAAAAAACATCTTTCACCATTTAATTATGTGGATGGCCTCTGGTCAACATTTCATGCTGAATGCTATTGGCCGGCTAGCACTTTGTTGTTTTGCCTAAAACTCCCATAAGTTTCCCCATTAAGAGGACTTGAAGTTATCCATGTTTATTATGATAATGTATTAATTATCAGCTGCCAGTGAAATTATTTCTCCCTCCTGGTCCGCAGAGCTTTGCCTTACGAAGAGCGTGAAATGAAAATCATGTCCACTACCATATGAAATTGACTTTTAATGGCTACTTGACCCTAATATGTCCCTTTCACAGTTAGGGTGTCAACGAATATGGACATTCATTTCCCTTTCTCTGGACAATTCATTTTTCTACTACTGTCACTTCTCTGGCCTTACCGCTGGTGTCCTGAGCCGAAATGATTGAACGTGATATTGATTTCCTGTTTAAACCATCCAAGAATATTATTTATCAAAAAGTGAAAGGCTTATTATTTCATGAAATTCAAATGACCAGCAATAACAATGGATGGGCTGTGTCCAGTGGTCCCGTTCTAATATAGTTAACACTTTTGACGAAGTCTTTTTCTAGCTGAAATCATTCAGACTCTCTTGTGTATTTATAAGTGAAAAAGCTTAAAGTTTAGTTTCTCACATTTTATAAAGTATAAAAAAAAATTCAAAACATTTCTATGGATGACAAGGAAAATTATATGTTGTCTAGATTATACCGGTAAGTCTGAATAAAATACGAACAATTCCAATTTACAGGCACAGGGTTGAAATGGTCTGAAAATTTATGTACAATTACCCGGGGTCATATATTTCCCACGTCTTCATGGACAGGTGATGGAGGTCATATAAGGTGACCATAGAGACTGACCAATCAATGACCACTGGACCAGAAATGTATGAATTTATTAATCATATTAATAACTTCTAAACAAACAGTCACGGAATATGACATTTATATGGGCATTTTAAGCCTTCTAATAACTTTCTTTGTGAGAGTGAAACTAATGCCACTGTGCACTTTGCACTTTGACACAAAATTATGCCCTAAACCTCCATGATGGAATTAACCCATTCTTTCATGGGCTATTTTTTGACCCAACCTCTTTGAGTAAATCTACCAAAAAGAGCATTTAAAAGCAAAAAGGTAAATTTTAGAATTGTGTAGATTTGAAACCATTGTGATAAATAGAGCATTAATTTTGCTCCATAGGAGCAAATAATGCTCTATTCATCACAATGGTTTCAAAAAGTGACTTCTACAGGGGTGTCAAAAGGTGTCAATGAAGGGATGGGTTAAGACATCCATTAGAAATAGTGCAGGCCAAGATCAGATGATTCTTTCAATAACCTTTTCCCTGTTGAATATTCATGTAAGAAATAATGACATCATGAATATTTATTAGGTTAATTTTCATAATGGCAAATGAACACTGAACATTTTGACTGAAGCAGAAGCTGCAGAATCAAATCTATACTATACCATAAGCAAACAGAGCAGACCCTGATCAGAGACAACTGCAATGGAAGCTGTCTGATCTGGTTCTACTGTTTGCAAAGGCATGAAAAAATATATGAAACAAAGAGATAAATGAAATAGATTTAATATGCTCTTTGCACATGTGAGTTTTGCACTCTTTCCATGCTAGCAGAGGATTTGTGACATTATCTATGCAAATAGTTTGGATCCAGATCAGATGTTGATTAACTCATCATCTTACCAGGATCCAGATTGTTTGACATTTTTTGGGGAAAAAACCCCCAACAATGTAGACAGGCAACAAATGTTACAAACAACAATTAAAGATTACATTCTGTAATGTTCAGACAAAACACTAAAGGCATTATACTATGCAAAGAGAGATAACTTTGGTTTAAAATTGAGGAAGTTCAATTCTTTACATGCTTCTTGTGAATTGGGGATCTCTTATGCATACAGTAGAGATTGAACCAAGATGAGATATCAAGTATGTGTACAGTAAAACCCCTCTAATGCGACCACTTAATGAACAAACATGGGTGTCTTCATAAGCAGGTGGTTGCTTAATGCAGGACAAAGTTATGCAGAAAGCTCCTATAGGAGCTTTCTGCATAACTTTCGTCCTGCATTAAGCTACCACCTGCCTTTGTCACTGTGAATTATGCCTCTTTTTGCTGTACATGTACATCAGCATCCACATGGTTTGCCATTGTTATAAGTAAAACCAATTGTAGGAGGTTGAGCAGATGAAACATTTTTGCCGGAGATAATTGCTGAGCTTGCAAAGAGTTACATCCATTCAATTCTAATACCATTGATTTTGTACCAAATACTCATACTCTGTAATCATTGAGATCTGAGTCATTTGATATGCGAATTCCATTTTACTCAATGAATATTCATGTAAGAAATGACATCATGAATTTAAATTAACTGAATTTTTATAATGGCACTTTGAACAAGGGGAATTTTTATCATGACAAACTGGAGAATTAGATCTGTAACACTTCATAAGAAAACAGAGCAGACCCTAGGCTGATAAGACAGCTCCGGTAGGGGCTGTCTGATCTGAGTCTCCTCTGTTTGCAGAAGCATGAAAAAAGGTGTACACATGAAGGAAATGATTAACGGTTCAAGCCAAGATGTAGCTGGCAAGACATTGGTTCATTACAGCTTTGAGTCATTACAAAAGGGGACCTAGACCATGCAATCAGTACATAGGCAATGCTGTATTTTTGCAGCAGCACTGGACAGGATGCTGACATATCGTGTAAACCCTTTCCCTCATGAATGATTTTTCACTTTATAAATAATTATTGACTGAACTTCTATAATTGTAGCCAAACAATGTAACGTTGACCATTTCGGAAACTGTAGAATCAGATCTATATCATTCCATAAGCAAACATGAGCCATTTGATCTGGGTCTACTCTGTTTTCAGGGGCATCAACAGGGCTCTATATGCGGGAAAGGGCTAACCCTCATAAGCCATAGCTGCCTGCACATCCAAGGTCAAACAGGTTTTTTTTCTGTCATGCAGCTCATAAGTTACCACATGCAGTAACCTGAAGCCCGGGCATGTGTCTCAATAGATAGACACCCATACAAAGACTAGTTTCTCGCATCACTTGGCCAGACATCAGTGTAATAATCTCTATTTTCAGGTCAGTATTAAATACATATATATGTACATAAAAGTGAAACTTTTACTGTCATGGTAACTGTGTTCATAAAGTGTGGTAGATGGACTGATAGGAGGGCAGCTCAATGAGAATTTTACCTCTATTTATGTAGCACTTTAACCCTTTCCCTGTTAAATGTTCATGTATGAAATAAGATCATGAATATTTATTAGCTAAACTTTTATAATGGCATATGCACACATGTTTTTGGTATTGGTAGAAGCTGTAGAGTCAGATCTGCTACAATTTCATAAGCAAACAGAGCAGACATTGATCAGACAGCTCGTACAGGAGCCATCTGATCTGGGTCTACGGTTTCCAAATGCTTAACCCTTTCCCTGTTCTGTATTTAGGCCGAATTTCAATACATACTGAATATTCATGACAAAATAGTTAAAATGAAATATGGAAAGTGGAACATTGTAGACATTTTAGAAAGCAAAGAAACAGATTCTATTAGCAAACAGAGCAGACCCTGATCAGATGACTCCTCTAGGAGCTGTCTGATCTGGGTTTTCTCTGTTTGCAAATGCATGAAAACACGTTTATATGAGGGAAAGGGTTAAAAAAGCTTTCATATAAAGGAAATGGTAACCCTTTCCCAGCTGCTCAATATTGATGTAACAAACAATGACATCATGAATATCTATTAACTGAATTTAAAGAATTTCAAGAGATTTTTTTGCTGTGACAAATACTGTAGAATTAGATTTATATCATGTTACAAGCAGAGCAGACCCTGGTCAGCCAGCTCCAGTAGGAGCTATCTGTTTGGGATCTACAGTGTTTGCAAAGCCTGAAAAACTGTTTATATGAGGGAAAAGGAAAAGCATGAAAAGCTGTTTATTCCTTTCCTTCATCTAAACGTATTTTCACTCATTTGCAAACAGAGTAGACCCAGATCAGATGGCTCCTATAGGAGCCATCTGATCAGGGTTTGCTCTGTTTGCTAACGGAATTTGGAAGATCTGTTTTTTTACTTTCTAAAATGGCTACAATGTCCCACCTTCTTCTTCTTCTTATTATTATTATTATTAAGGTACTCTGCATTTGCAAATGCTTGTAAATGCCAGCTAGGTCATGTATAGCGAGAGGAAGGTTAGCATGCATTAATGGCTGTTCATGTCCACATTAAAATTGTTTGTTATAACTGTTATACATGACTGAAATTGCACCCATATTCACAAGCAATATACAATGAGATAATTAACTACAAATGCTAATCTCTTTAAAACTAAATTGTATTTTTCAAATTTACCTGATACAAAAGGCTTCTCAAGCCTTGGCAAACGAAGTAGATCCAGATCAGATGGCTGCTGTAGGAGCTGTCTCATCAGAGTCTGCTCTATTTGCTTATGGAATATGCTTAATGGCATAAGAATACAGGAAAATTTGACCATGACAGAAACTGTGGAATGCAATCTATATAACTTCATAAGCAAACAGAGCAGACCCTGATCAAACCGCTCCTGTAGGAATGGCCTGATCTGGGTCTACTCTTTAACCCTTTCCTCCATAGGCTATTTTTAGACCCAACCTCTTTGAATGAATCTACCCAAAAGGAGCATTTACTAGAGAAAAGTAAAATTTTAGAATTTTGTGGTTTGAAACCAATGTGATAAATAGAGCATTTGCTCCTATAGGAGCAAATGCTCTATTTATCACAATGGTTTCAAGAAGTGGTTATTACAGAGGTGTAGAAAGGCGTATTTATGGAGGAAAGGGTTAAAAGAAGTATTCATTGAGTAAATGGTTAAGCAAACGACACATCACCCTTTGCACACTAGATTATCTATGCAAAACAGTTTGGATCCTGCTGAGACAACAAATAACTTGCTATCTCATAAGGATTAAAACTGTATGACATTTTGTAGGTATAAAGTGAAGAGAGATGGAAAACAAAAGTGCAGCTAATTAGACAGCATGTTAACAGTAATGAATGACATCATTTTGGGCGAATCTAGAATTTATGAAATTTTCTGCCCTAATGCGCATCATAAGGCTATTTACTTGATTGCTCAAGTGACTCTTTACCCTTTGGTGTACCTCAGTTTGAAATACCGGTATATGCGACAAGTGACCTGGGGAGGTCAGTGAAAAGTGTGTTTCAATCAATACCATGTTAGGCATATTTATTTGTCTAACCCACACGCATACATGCAATGCAATATACTGGCCAGTCCCTTTGCCACTTGGTGTATAAGCGCTTCAAAACCAATAAGTACCTTAATTGTCATCTGTAAAAAATGTTTTCTGCTTCATTTCCAAACAAGAGTTTTAGAAGGACCACAAGTGTCACCTTCTGCCAGAAGTGTGATGAAAATTGTGTGACAGACGACTTCCAAGTGCTTCTTAAAGCAGGTAACACAAACAATAAGTCTTTCTTTTACAGTACTAGTTAAGCTTCGATATCTCAAACTCCGATGACTAGAACTTTGGGGTAACTAAAAGTAAAAGTTTGGTCCTTCCAAAATTTACAATACAGAATTGTTCTAAAATGTATGTCACTATGCATAATTATCTAGAAACACGTGACGGCTTAATGCAGGTCAAAAGTAATGCTAAAAGCTCCTACAGGAGCTTTTAGCATTACTTTAGACCTGCATTAAGCTGTTCATCTTGAGAAATTGTCTAGATTAGAATTGGATGACTTGAACCTCTGTTATATCGAAATAATTTGTATGGTCCCTAGAAGTTTCAGATATGGAAGTTCAACAGTTTTATTTATTTACTGTATTTCATTTATGAAATAATAGAATGTCAAATAGTTTTTGCGAAGACATTTGCCCCTAGGGCATTATTTTGTCCCTATAGCTTGGGCAAAATGTCCTTGAGGCAAAATGTCCTTGGGGTGAAAATTTATGTCCTAAACCTGAAAAGGACATTAACCTTATGTATGAGGTACACACATGCAATGTCATTTGCAAACAGTGTAGAAACAGATCAGAGGGATCTAAGAGGAGCCCTTAGGAAGGGACTGCACTGATTGTCAGAATCCTCTAGCAAATTTAAACCTTTCATACTGAGTCAACTCTGTTGAGCACTGATGGACTATTCCATTCCGAAAAGGTTTACGGAATTCCCCCCCCCCCCCCCCCGCCCCCCCCCCCCCAGCAGACATTTGCCCCCTGACCTTTGCCCCTATTTCGGCATGGGCGGACATTTGTCCCCTCCTGGTGTTTTAGTTTGGGCGTACATTTGTCCCCTCCTGTTGGACTTGGGCAGACATTTGCCCCCGGCAGATATATGCCCCTATTTCAGCATGGGCGGACATTTGTCCCCTCCTGGTGTTTAAGCTTGGGCGTACATTAGCCCCCCCCCCCCCAATTTGTGGTTAAGCTTGGGCGGACATCCCCCCCATTAATAAAGGGGGGGGGGGCAAATGTCCTAGAATCTCTGAAAATTCTGGGTTGAAAGGGTTTAAGATCTAACGTGTATTCAAAGATCAACATACATATGCAAATCACAACATCAAAACCATCTGAATCACTTCTATTTATGCCAGCATTGAATACTATCAATTTACTTCTGGTACTACCGTAGATACACATTATAATTACAGTTTTTGTCAAAGCCAAAGATTCCATTAACCAAATTCCCTCATATGCTATTTTTAGATCCAACCCCTTTGAATAAATCTACCGAAAAGGAGCATTAACTAGAAAAAAGGAAACTTTTAGAATTTTGTAGTTTTGAAACCATTGTGATAAAAAGAGCATTTGCTCCTAAGGAGCAAATGCTCTATTTATCACAATGGTTTCAAAAGGTGACTTTTACAGAGGCATAGAAAGGCGTATTTATGGAGGAAAGGGTTAAAAAGTCTACATTATTTTATAAAATTTCAGTACATAAATATTCAGGATGTCGGTAATTATTTCATGAATACTGAACAGGTGAAGGGTTCGAATGCCCTATTTGTCAACTTTTTTCACTTACATACGTATATATGAGAAGTATATCCTGTTTCAAGAAAGTTTCTTAACCCTTTCACTGTGGGTAAGTCATTTATGTCCTGTGCAAACAGTGTAGCACCAGATGAGGATCTGCACTGTTTATCATGTTACACTTTTTCTTTAACCCATTCCTTCATAGGCTATTTTTTAGATCCAACCTCTTTGAATAAATCTACTGAAATTAGAAAAGGAGCATTAAAGGGGATGTCCCTACATTTGACGCCTTTCATAAACACTTAAAATATACAAAACTCATTTGTTTATTTGCTGAAAAGTAGTATATCGCAAAAAGCCCCATTCAATTACAGTTTATAATGACAAAACATCCATGTGTTTGATATCGCCGATCCCGGTTTTACTCCCGATGTTTCAGTTATATTCGGGTTGGGTTTTAGTTTCGTAACTGTTCGCCCTGTTCGCGATTCTCCGACCACTTCCGAGAAAGCTATTACGTAAACAATGGAGGGATCGGGTGATCATCGGCAAAACGCGGAAGAACTTAACGGAAAAGGCCGATAATATTGTGTTGTAGAACAAAAATTATCAGTATTGATTAAATCGGTTTATTTGTATTACAGGGGCATTTTTCGATATAAGTTCAAATTGGGAACCTTCATAATAATGATAGAGCATAACAAATACCAAGTGTTATGATATTATTGAAAATATGCGATCATTGTAGGGACTTCCTCTTTAACAAGAGAAAAGGAAAAGTTTTAGAATTTTGTAGTTTTGAAACCATTGTGATAAATAGAGCATTTGCTCCTATGGATGAATAGAGCATTTGCTCCATAGGAGCAAATGCTCTATTTATCACAATGGTTTCATGAAGTGACTATTACGGAGGAAAGGGTTAAAAAGATCCCTGTCTATTCACACCAAGCTTGAGCTGGTTGAGTTTTTGAAAAGTCCATTTGAAAATTGGGTTAAACTTTTTAATATAAGCTACCATACTGATTCAGGTACTTTGCAGTGGATACCCAGTTAAGCTGTGAAATCATACATTAATAATGATCCAAGCTGTTTGACAATGATCAGTATCTACAATATACTAATATCAATCGGTCAAAGGCCCTGTCCTAGACACAGTGAATGATTAGGGTCTACACTGGTTATACAGTCTAAAAGGTCCTTTCGAAGGGTCTGCTCTGTCTGCTAATGGAATTCGAAAGATCTGTTTCTTTACTTTCTAAAATGGCTACAATTTTCCATCTTCCATATTTTATTATAACTATTTTGTCCATGAATATTCAGTACTGAAATTTGGAATAAACATGGGACAGGGAAAGGGATAAAGCCTTTGAAAACAGAGTAGACCCAGATCAAATGACTCGGCCAGGAGGAGCTATCTGATCACAGTCTGCTTTGTTTGCTTATGGTATCATATAGATTTTATTCTACAGTTTCTGCCCGAGTCAAATTGTCTTGTGTTCATAATTATACCATTATAATAAATAATCTAATTAATATTATTGATGACATTAATATTCAACAGGGAAGTGTTAAAGGGACAAAACTTCTGTAAAACTTCAACAAGCTTCCCATAGTAACAAGCTCACAAGTTTCCTTCTCAAGTGTGATTACAATAGTGGACATGTTCCTAACATGGGCTATAATGTTTTGTCAAGTGGTTCCGTGAGTAGATTCTACATGTTGGTCCTCGGTCCGACTGCAATAACCACTTCCTACTTGTTCATAAGCCGGTTATTGCGACAGGTTTGTTTGAATAGTGTCGAGATCAAACTGCCCTTAGATAACCTTTAAGATCTGCAGGTAACATTCACCGGTAACTAAAAATCGCGCATAATGTTTGGTCTGTGGCTAGGTGGACAAAAACTCCAGACATACGTAAACAAAGACCGATCGACACTCAAAACGGCTAATGGGACAGAATTATTCAACAATATTTAAGGCAGCCAATAATAAGTCATGTTCACCACACAGTTTGCACTATAAATGAGTCTTTTCAACCGTAAACTTTTTTTCATACACAATTTTGTCACTTTTATTGGTTTTCCCTTTGGAGGCCCCTGACTACAGATGAATGACCCTCAGACAGTCTGACCTGGACGAGTTTACTTACCTGCGATCGCAATCACACCTGCATGACATGACGCTTATACAAACCAATTTTTCAGTTTCGAAACAAGTATGAATATAATTTTGTTATCTGCTCTTCCACACGTTGACCAGTCTACGAATGATGATAGTAGAGAATGTCATCCAAATTGATACTGACATTAAAAATTAGACTTGGACATTCCGTCAACAGCAGTCATGACAAAATTGATTTTCATTTAATCAGTTGCAACAGGGTCAAAACCACTACTGTCCAAATATATTGACTGCAGGTGTAATCTTAAAGCTTACTGTATAGTACACCTATATCTTTAGCACCCAAGCCATTAGTTTGTACCTTGCTTGAAATATGAATCATGACAAGAGGACAAGAACTTTATTCAGTATCCTGTCTACCCATTTTCACACCAATTAATGTTCACACTACTTTAAACCACCAGTGATAAACGTTTTCCCTAAACTGTTAAAACTGTAAGCCAAATGATAACGAATACCCTCATTCCCATATTCATACCCTGTGAAAAGAAACTCAAAGGGCAATAACTCCCATATTTACTCGTGGTTCATAACTTCATAACCCTTAAATCCATGAATTTTCATGTAAGATATACAGTAAAACCTCTCTATAATGACCACTAAATTGTGTTAATTAGTTGGTATTTAGGGCAGGTGGCTGCTTTAAGCAAGGTGAAAGTAAAACTGAACGCTCCTATAGGAGCGTTCTGTTTTACGTTCACCTTGCTTTAAGCAACCACCTGCCTCTAACACAAAATACTTGATATAATTTAGTGGTCGTTATAGAGAGGTTTTACTGTTATGACATCATGAATATTATTTAGATGATTTTTCAAAAAGGTACATGAACATAGGAAATTTTGACCATGTGAGAAACAAAAGATACAGATCAGCAAACAGAGCAGACCCTGATCATCCTATTGGAGCCATCTGATCTAGGTCTTCTGTTTGCAAAGGAAGCGTATCTATGGAGTAAAGGGTTAAGGAATAAAGCAGGTGTTCAGGATACTGCGATAATTCTGATTACAGTAAAATCCTTTACCTGTAATAATCATAATGAGAAATAATGACATTATGAATATTTATTAGCTGAATTTTATAATGTACAATTTTCAACAGAATTTTTGCATTGACAAAATCAGATCTATATAATTATGGTGTCATAAGCAAACAGAGCAGACAGAAATCAAACAGTTCCTCCAGAAGCCATCTAATCTGGGTCTATATTGTCTGCAAAGACGTGAAAAGGCATTTATAGGAAGGAAATGGTTAAATGAAGGAAAGGGTTAAGAGAGGTTTTACTGTAAACTTCACTGAAAACTTGTATAGGAGTAGGAGTCTGGACAAGACCTTGTCTAAGGTGGACGGGTAGACACACAACCTGATTCCAGTATATCTCCTAGAATAAGCTTATTACCAGTAGGTGCTTTTCTTGTAAAGTGATTATATCAGCAAAATTAAATAGTCAACAAGGTGTAAAGCCATTATTTATGTTCCTGGAATCACTGAATTGCAGGATCTAAGTGGAATGGTCCATCAGTATTTAACTATAGAGTCCATTCATGTGTGGTTAATATGCTCGACTACAATACCAGGGGTTCCGAGTTCGATACCCCGCCAGACCAAGGCCTTCATAGGAGACTGAAAACCGAGGTCCGATACACTTACCAGTACACTGGGCATCTAAAAGAACCAGAGAAACTCTGTCGATAATAAGAGTAGGGCATTGCGCCCAGGCTTCTCTGTATCTTCTTCACTCTCTCTGGGGCGTCCCAATTAGCCCATAGTGAGCAGAAACACATGTTAATCAACACAAACAAACAGACCCTTATCAGACAGCTCCTATAGGAGGCGTATGTATGATCTGGGTCTACTCTATTTGCAAAGGTGTAGAAAGGTGCATTTATGGAGCAAAGGGTTAACACATTCAAAGTGGAATTTGAAGATGCAGTCCTTTTATTAAGAAAGGCTTAGCTTTACTAGAGGATTCTGAATGACAAAATATTACAAATTCAGGACAGGACACAATGGAAGAAGACAGGACAGAATATGATGGGACAGGACAGAACACAATAGTGGGACAGAGTGGTACAGGACTTTCCTTGTATCAAATGATCCTGGACAAAGATGTGATTATGTCATACATTTTATGCAGACAAAATTTTATGATGATGAATTGAAATATATTTGCATTACGAAGTCCATCACCTAGCTATCCAAGGTAATTGTAATCGGCTGAAATATGTCATTACGTAAACATAAGGCTGTGATTTTTGCCCTGTAACTTCATGTCGAGAGGTCAGAGCTGAGTGACACACACAGTTTGAAACAATCAGCGTTGTGACAGCTATCTATCTTGTTAGCAAACTACTGCTTCATTATAATAACAGAAGATGGCCGAATAACATTTATTAGTGCAAAAAATAGATGTGCGGTATGTAGGCCATTATTCAGGGCCGTATCGAAAGGTGAAAAGTTTTCATCATTGAATACATTACATTAAATTTCACCCATTTACACCTAATCGTCTCCACTTTACATGTAGGACAGTTATTTAATGCGGAGCGTTTAACAGTTACACATACATTTGCAGCAGGTATAAAACAAGAGTGGACACAGGTAATAAACAAATCCTTTTTGCGTCAAACGAGCCATAGTGCGTAACAATGAAAGACGCCTATTGTGTAAGGTATGACTGTCTCGAGTCATAATAGCCACTAACTGTTGACAAGTACTAACAAAAAAATGGCCGGATATGTCTCAAATGACAAAACAACTCCTTGAAGCTGTTCATAGCGGATGGACTGGACTTTGTGGACAATTGATATTCAGATTGAAATGGTGTCACTATGATTTTATCTATGGCTACAGTTTTAATACTGATATCTAAGAGGAGGGGGACGAACCACAATCAATTTTCACGACTTCAGTAAATAACCATTTAAGAACACCCGTTAAATCCTACTGTTTAAGTGATCATGAAAGGGTCAGGTCAACCTAGCCAGTGTGCAACATGGAAATGAGGCACGCCACAGGAAATCCTAAATTCAGCCACAGCTCACTATGACCTACACTTGAGGTAAAATAGACCTCTCTACAATGGCTACTTGGTTGACATATCCGTTGGCTGCTTAACCCATTACTCCATGAATATTTTTCAGAAATAATGACATCATGAATATTAATTAGATTAAATTTCATAATGGTATATAAACAAGAGAATGCTTGTCCATGGCTAAACTGAAGAAACCCAAAAGCAAACAGAGAAGACCCAGATTAGACAGTTCCTATAGGAGCTATCTGATCTTGGTCTATTCTGTTTGCAAAGGCTTTGAAAGATGTTTCTATAAGGTAAAGGGTTAATGCAAAGGGAATGTAATAGGAAATTTCTGCATAAGCTACCACTTGTCTTAAAGATCCAGAATTAGCTCTCTTTAAGTGGCCGTTATGGAGAGATTTAATGCCAGGTCAGACCACATGTACATAGATGAGCACTTTTCTAGCTCCTGAAACTTTTGTTATGTGACACAGGTTATTCACCTTGAGAAAATTAGCTCTACAATTATGAAAATATATCAACCTTTGATCTTTTTGAAGATAAACACTTTCATTAACAGTTTCCCTTATATAAACACTTTTTTACACCGTTGCAAATATAGTAGACCCAGATCAGACAGCTCCTGTAGGAGCTGTCTGATCTGGGTCTACTATGTTTGCATAATAGAGATCTGATTCTACTGCGTTTTACCCGAGCCAAATGTTCTTTATTCATATGCTATTATAAAAATTAATCTAATTAGTATTGATGGTGTCATTATAATTTCTTACATGAATATACAGTAGATAAACTTTTTACAACAGCCCCTCTGTAATGCTTGTTACTGAAACAATTTTGAGCAAAAGTCCTAGCATGCTAGCAGCCAATTATTGGTCATTACTGAAAACAGTGTAGACCCAGATGAAACATAGATTATCTTGTTGTCTTATCAGGATCCAAACTGCTTGACACTCAAGCTGTCATTTCTAGCAGAAATGAAACAAAACGAAACTTTTGACATTTGTAGTAGACAATAGTTACTTACTAAGACTTGCAAACAGTGTAGACCCAGATCAGAGTTTCCAGGAGCTTTCTGCACTGTTTGTCACCCAAAATCAAATAGCATGTGTAATGGACCTTTCTTTACCAGTATGGTACCGGTATCAGTATGATACTGACATCGGTATGACACTGACACCAGTATTGTACTGACACCAGAATGGTACTGATATCAGTATAGTACTAACACAAGTATGGTACTGACACCCTACACCAGTATGGTAATAACACCAGTATGTCACTGACACCAATATTGCACTGACACCAGTAAGGCACTGACACCAGTATAGTACTGACACATAAGTATGGTACTCGCACAAGTATGGTACTGACACCATACACCAGTATGGTAATGACACCAGTATGTCACTCAGACATCAATATTGTACTGACACCACACCAGTAGGGCACTGACACCAGTATAGTACTGACATAAGTATGGTACTGACACAAGTATGGTACTGACACCATACAACAGTATGGTACTGACACCAGTATGGCACTTACACCAGTATGGTACTTACATAGGCATGGCACCGACACCAGTATGGTACTGATACCCAAATTGCACCGATATATGTATGATACTGACAAAAGTATGTTACTGACCAGTATGGTACTGACACTAGTATAGCACCGACACCAGTATGGCATTGACACCCATATGGCATTTACACAAATATGTTACTGACATAAATATTTTGTTACTGACACTGGTATGTCACTGGCACCAGTAAGGCACTGCCACTCATATTTGCACTGACACCAGTATGGTACTGACATCAATATGGTACTGACACCCATATCACACCGACAACAGTATGGTACCGACACCAGTATGGCACTGGCGACCATAAATTATAGTACTGATACCTGTATGTCACTGACACCAGTATCTCACTGACACACTTAATATGTTACTTACACCCATATGGCACCAACACTAGTATGGTACTGACACCCATATGGCACTGACACCAGTATAGTACTGACACCCATATGGCACTGACACCAGTATGGTACCGACACCCATATGGCACTGACACCAGTATGGTACTGACACCTATACAGTGATAGTGCAGAGACTGTAAAGTGTCCAGACAGTTGCTGCATAACCAACAATCACATACATTTTGACTGCTATTGCCCAAACCCTGCAGTGACCTGACATTTTTAGTAACCACTGTGCATTGTATTTTTTGAGGCAAACTTTTCTTTGCAAAAGTGCTTACGTTTTCAATTCTAGAAAAAAAAGATCTCACAGTACTTTTCAAGAGCCAGCTCTGAGCATCAAACAGTTTGGATCCTGATGAGACAGTTATTGGGCATGCCATCTGAATCCAAACTTAATCTGCAAAGGTTATAAGAAATTCCATTGTCATGTACAATGTAGACAAAGTTAAATTTGCTGACCATTGATATTGACAAGATGTCGCCTTAGCAGGAAATAGCAAGTGGAGTGCAGCAAGACTCAATTGAGGGCAGTTTAACTCCTCTAAAGCAATACACATCTTAAATGATATTTGCAAACAATCTTGGATCCAGAGGAGACGCCGAGTAACTAAGGGTCTTATCACAATCCAAGCTTTTTGCCACTTGACTTATAGTTCCTCAAACATTCAACCAACTGGAGAACTTTTAAAAATGATTGCAATGAAATTATCAGCTCACATCATTTTTTGATAGCATGAGAAGGGTTTACTGTTTGCATGCTTAGGCGAATGGATGACAACTAAGCAAACACTGTTTGGACCCATATTTAATGTCGAGTAAATTGGCCTCCAATCTAGATCTGCAATGGCTGACACTTGTACTGTATTGCTTTGGAGAAATGGAAGAAAAATTAACTTTGAGAATTATAGCGGACAACAATTAATACCAATTTCAATTACTTAATGCATAATGAATTTAAAAACAAAACATATAGCTTTTTTTAAGGATCGTTTTGTTAGCAAATGCAATTGATAATGCATGCAGTGTAGAACCTGATTGGACAGCTCAATATGTTTAATAATTAATATTTAATCAAATTCACCTTTTGCAAATGTTTTATAAACATTCATTTGTTCAAGTGAAAAGGTCTAAAGTGTCAATAGCGGAAGCACTTTGAGCTACATGGCCCCGTTTCATGGTCATTATACAAAACCACAGCACACATATATATACTGTCTTCTTATCATCTTCTTGGAAAGTTCTTATAACACAAGTACTTAAAAATACCCATTGGATATCTACTTTAAGATTTGAAGTTGAAAGTGTGTTTTTTTGTACAAAAGTTTGCTAAGAGTTTAAAGATATTGCGGTAGTTGTCACTTAGCATGTTGGTAATTAAGGTTTTGCATAGTAATTTTGTCATCTGCTCAATTGTTCTCTGCAACATTCACAAAACTATTAATTTTCTTTCAGAATTTTTTGCAGTAGTGGAGCCTGAATCTGAAAAAGTTTGGATCTCAGATCTGGGCCCACGTTCTGTGGGGCCTGATCTGGATTCAAACTGTTTGCATAGGTCATAGATGGCCACAGAATCTGCTGCTAGCACGAAAAGAGTAAAAGTTGGGTCAAATCATTACCCTTATCCTACCGGAAAATATCGTCCAAAATTGTCTCTACCTCATAGGGACACCTTTTGGCATCTTTAGACCGAGATTAGGTGGCTCATGTAGGAGCCATCTGATCAGGATCTGCTCTGTTTGCTTAAGAAAACAGACATGCATTATTCTTGAGTAAACAGAGCAGACCCTGATCAGATGCCTCCTACAGGAGCCACCTGATCTCAGTCTACTGTTTGCAAAGGCATGAAAAAGTAGTGATGTGTCGACAGTACTTGGCGATCACATCCAGAAGGTCCCGAGGTGATGATCGATGAAGGACAGGCCATCATTGATGTTTTATACATAACCTTATGGAGACCATACCGAGGGCTTGGTGCAAAACTATTCTAACTCCTTCACTAAAGTGAAGGAGTTAGAATAGTTTTCCACCAAGCCCTCGATACAGTAATCCATACAAGACCCAACAGACTGATAAGGGGTTTACACATTGTCACATTGTTTTAACTGAACAGAATCATTTTGTAATTTTAAGATTTAATGCCGGTTTGCCAATATCAAATGTCATGTTTTAGACAGACCGGTCTGGATATACATTGATTGCAAAACTACAACCAATATTTAGCCTTCACCCAACCTTAAATAAGCCCACCATATAAGAATTTAATCGTGATTTTTAATCGATAATCAATCGCTAACATGTACCGATGATCAGATATTTGGGTCTGATTCCCAGCACTATGAAAAAATATTTAATAAAGGGAAGAGTTAGTTTAATTATATTTTAATTTTTCAATACTATAGGAAAATTTGTGTCTGTGTCTTTTGTTTGACACACTATGAGACACTTCAAGAGTACGGAATTTGACCTTGAAGTCTGACCTTGACCTTTAATCTACTGACCTCAAAAGCAATAGATGGCATCTACTTGTCAATGACCAATATCCCTATCAAATATGAGGACACAAGGCAAAAAAGGTTGCTTACTTATTGATCAGATAACCATTTGATCTATCGATAGATGGATCAACAGACATGTGCAAAATAATATACATGTACCTCCATTATAATTCTGAAAAATAAATTAAACTGAAATATAAACAAAATATGAAGTTAACCTTAATGCTAAGTGCAACATGACTAGCAGTTCACCCATTCCCTGTCCAACATTATCATGTCAGAAGTAATGACGTCATGAATACTTAACCCTTCTCTTGCTGAATTTTAAAATACATTTCTCCTCCTTTACCCATGCCCTGTTGTATAATTACATATATCTTCACTGTGTACAAGTATTTCGCTGTGCAATCACTGCTGTGGGTTGCACTGGTTGCACAATCACTTGTAAATAGTGCAGACCCTGATGAGACAGCTCCCGCAGGAGCTGTCTCATCTGGGTCTTCACTATTTACAGGTAGGTATATTGACGTGAATAGCAAGCGAAGGGTTAATAACTGAATTTCTTTAATGCTATAATTATGAACACATGTTTTTTGGCTTTGGCAGAAACTGCAGAATGAGGTCTATATAATTATATAAGCAAACAGAGCAGACCCTGATCTAAGAACTGTCTGATCTGGTTTTACTCTGCTTGTAAATGCATGAAAAAAAAGCCTTAAAATGACGACAAAGGTTAAACAAGGAGTAACCCGGATCTATTCAGGATCCGAGCTTCTTGTCACATGGTCAGTAGTTTCTCTTGAAGCTTAGAGAAATCAGAAATAAGTTAATTTGCAGTAGACGATAGTTGGAATAGACATACAGTAGAACCCCTCTAATGGGACCACTTAAAAAATAATCAAAACTGTCTTTATAAGCAGGTGGTTGCTTAATGCTCCTATAGGAGCTTTCTGCATAACTTTCATCCTGCATTAAGCTACCACCTGCCTCTGCCACCCAGAATTATGCCCCTTTTTGGTGGTCACATTAGAAGGGTTTTACTGTAGACAAGAGTTTGAACTGACATATTGTATATTTTTACAGCACGATACAGGATAATAAAAGAGACAGAATCATCCCAGGAGGAAACTAACAACTAATCAAATGCCTAATAAACAGAACTGCTCCAGTCTCAATGAAGGACTCTTATTAAGATACATCTGATCGATTTGGCCGAATTTAAGTTCTAAGTGAAAAGTCTAAATCCATTTTAAATCTATTTAACATCACAAGCCCTTTGACCCTAGATGAATCTTAATCATTGTTGCTATAAAATTCAATTTATCATCATTACTAAATAGCTGGGGGGAAGAGGCTGTAGGTCCGCGTAACAAAGAATTTGCGAGTTTGTCCAAGATTCCACGTATCCAATACATTCTATTTGGTAACCCTATTGACTAATAATTAGGCCCCTGGATGTGTGAAACCTTCAATCACAGGAGTAACGCACATAGTGCAATGTGTTTGTCATGGCCTACAGTGAAATTTGCAATGAATTACTTTCGAATTTTCCCTCAAAGCAAATCAATAGTTTATTGTTTCATTTATATCTTAAATTTCAGTCATTGAGTCTTAAATAACCCCTACCCCGGGTCATATATACTTTCACCCTGGCCTAGCCCCATGGGAACCCAGAGTTATCTAGTGGACCCCTTAATTATCCTTTGTCCCATTTCCAAGCCCCGCTTGGTTACATCACCCATGGTAAAATAGATTTGATAGCTTTTGTGAAGTGTTGCCCCCTCCCTTTCTCCCAGTGACTTTCAATTTCATAAAAAAACTATCTTCTCTATTGTCCGAGATGACAAAAGCATACATTTTAGCCAAACAATGTTAAAAAAATCGCCCAAGCTGCCAGGTTCATTACCCAAAGGCCCCTTCACCACTGGTCGAATTTCGGTTACATCATGATAAGATTTCCATTGCTGTTATCTAAGGTCACGGAGCTGGTTCCATAATATCGTATTTTCCTCAGTAAAGTCACCTCTGATGGGTCCTGTGTGAGTTGGTTTTGGGTGATTTACATTCTTTTGTTCGGCTATGGCAGCTGTATTGATGAAGTACAGATCGCTTCTTACCGGTCTATCACACAACCAAGCTCCTTGAGGATTTCAAATTTTTAACGAGAGTGGTCATACAAGAAGATATCTGATTTAGGGACAGGATCAAGCCTGATTGGACGACTTCAACAAAAGCTCTGCACGAGCCAGCGACTTTTACTCTGAATCCAATAACTCAAAAAGAACTGGTGTTTTAAAATGGAGGGGAACCTTGACACATTTAAGTGGCTCAAATGATCGGAGCTTGGTCGCTAAATTTTTCATTTCATCTGTCCAGCATCTGTATTGGTGAAAGCTCAAAAGTCACAATATCCCCCAAGAGAATTGTGCAATCATGCTGTGACATTATACAATGAATGTACGGCCATTGTCACCGCCACTCACTGCCGCAATTGTCCGCATAATTACATATCCACTGAAGAGTTTGCACCCATTGTTTACCATTGTAGCACCCAACAGGCCATTTAATATTCCTCTAACCCTGCTCAGTAATGCCGCTTTAGTAAAATTACTTTATGATTCTCTCCCTCTCTGTTTGTCCATTCAATGCAATTCATTTTTATTCTCCCTGTATCAGACATATTTATCTACTCACATTATGACCCTTATCAGAATATTGAGAACATAGTTTTTAAAAAAAACAAAAACATTTTAGATGCACAAAATAATAAAACAGAAGAAAAAAAATTCTTAAAACAGAGGCAATGATTGTTGAATATGTATAAGAGTTGACAAGAGGGATAAAGGTTGGTTTTGGCCTGACTCAATGAATGTAAATTTAGCGACCCTCCGACAAATGTCAAATAACAGCGAGACAATATGCAAAGGCTTTATATTGCGTCCAAGCAGACCATAATTTATTCATAAGCCCGGTTGTGATTTCATATTACACAATATGACTCCACTGAACATCGGCCATTTAGAGAGGACACCGAATCTTTGGTTATTATAAAATTGAAATTAAAATTTGAATATCTATTACGTCTAAAATGTTTGAAACTAAACCATCAGAAATTTCAGACAGATTCTTTTTGCAATTGAAAACACACCAATGATTTGAAAAGGCATCCTTATCAATTAATCGTATAGTTAAATCTAAAGTCATGTTCTGTACAACTGAAAAACATTTTTAGTGATTATACAGGGACAACCAAAACATTGTAAATTTGTAATATTAACCCTTTCCTCCATAGGCTATTTTTAGACCAACCTCTTTGAATGACTCTACCTAAAAGGAGCATTTACTAGAGAAAAGTAAAATTTTAGAACTTTGTAGTTTGAAACCATTATGATAAATAGAGCTTTTGCTCCTATAGGAGCAAATGCTCTATTTATCACAATGGTTTCAAGAAGGGGTTATTACAGAGGCGTAGAAAAGCGTATTTATGGAGGAAAGGGTTAAAAACAAAAAATAAAAACACAACAACTACAAACAAAACTTCACTGATACTTTTCAGCATTACCAGCCCTAGATACCCTAAGTATGCGGACAAACTTGGGTAAACAGTTCAGACCCAGATCAAACTGCATCCGAAGCAGTCTGATCAGGGTCTTCATTATTTGCTATGTCAGTATAGTTTCTGCCATAGCCTGAATACGTTCACATAACATTTTTAAAAAGTCTCATTGTTAATCATGATATGATTATATCTTTCATGAATATTCATGTAGGAAAGCAGTTAACCCTTTCCTCCATGAATATTCATATAAGATATAATGACATCATAATTTGATTAATTTGCTATAATAGCACATGGACACAGGAGTCTTTTGGCCATGGCAGAAACTGTAGAATCACAACTGTATTATATCATATGTAAACAGAGCAGACCCTGATCAGACAGCTCCAATATAGGACCCGTCTGATCTGGGTCTTCTCTGTTTTAAAAAGTGCAGAAAGGTGTATTTATGGAGTAAAAGGTTTTGTACAAGACGCCTTCATATACTTTTTCTGCCTACCAGTTCCGTTCGCCAACTGTACAGAAAAATGTCCCAGGAATTTTTTTACTAGCGCTAAGTCATCTGATTAGCACTATTGTCCCAAGTAGATGTGCGAAATTCAAGTCATGGATTTGTCTGACGAATGTAAACTTTCCCTACACTGATTTCTAGACAAACTCTTCCATCTTTCAATTAAGGCCCAGAATCTCCAATATGGATTCTAAAGAATACTTCCGTTTCTGATACGGATAGATTCGAAGAAACCATGATTTAGTTTTCTTTCCACTGACTAGGCTAAATTAGTGACCCAGTGAACATCAACTACAGAATTGCACAGGAAGATGGAATAAGTTCTAGTAATGAAGGTTGCCTCAGCTTTAGATAATTTTGTATTTTAAGACAAAATACAGTTTGGATTCTGATCAGACAAATTAAGACAATTCTCTGTTACGAAGTAACTCAATCTTACATTGTATCTAAAGCTTCAAGCAATTTCAGCTTTTAACTCTTTGCACTCAAAGTAACTGTCATCTACAAAGTAATGTTGTCTGCTACAATTCTCAAAATTATTTTTTCTTTATTTCTCTTCACAAAATTGCTCTGGGTCTGCTCTGTTTGCTTATGGAATAATATAGATCTGATTCTACAGTTCTGCCAGGACCAAAAATTCCTGTGTTCATATGCCATTATAAACATTTAAATATTGACATGATGAGTAATGTGATGTCAACATATAAAAACTTAAAAACTTTGAATGACAAACAGCGCAGATCCTTCCATCTCCTCTAGGGTCCCTCTGATTTGGGTCTACACTGTTTGCAAATGCAAGTGCATGTGTGTCCTGCATTCAAAGGGTTAAAATTAATTACTCTTTACTTCAAAAATAATTTCCAACAACAGTCAGGTTCCAGGTTTAATCTTCCTATTCCAATGGTCCCTGGAACCAATCACAGTGATAAGATTTTAGTAAGTCTCGTATGTTTTCAGGGCAAAATGTTTAACAAGTTCCACTCCATCTTTTAATCTTTCACACCCAAACCAAGACCTATCCAACGGATGAAAGGAATATTAGATTTGGTCCAGGAACAGGAGAGCGCTTCCAAGACAGTAAGAGAAATGATAATTTGATTTATGAATGGTGAATAAACTACTGGCATCAACAATAGGCAAAAGTTAATTAATCTGATCACAAATGGTTGAAATGTAATCCCATCGAACCTGCAAAAAATGGAGCGTTGCCGCCAAATTTGAAGCAAATCAAATTTCAGGATGATCAAAATCCAAGGCATGTTTCGGGGCATGCCCGAGATATATATTTCTGCTGATTAAAAGTAAACTATAATATGATTTATCCAGCTATAATCTGGCTATGGTATTCCGTCAGCAAGTGCTTATATTTTTTCTGGATTCAATTCCTTTTTCTTCCATCACATTTATCAATTGGTATCTGTGTGTAAATAGAATTCAAGACCTCTGGAACTTTAAGGTGTGTGGTTGTTATCTAAATAGATAGCTGAAAAGTTATATATCAAAATGTCTGATAAAGACTGCCCCTTGTAAATAAGAATAAGAAATGAAATACCAATTATATTTGCACAGATGTGCCAACATTTTGTAGAGGGTGACAAACTATTAATTTTGTTTTTACAGTTACAGACTGATGTTGAGGTCAGTACATGCTCTTTTAAGCCTGCAAAAATACACACTGACCGAGAAACATGTTTGAATTTTCTACTTTACAATAGAACCTGTCTTAACCCATTCCTCCATGGGCTATTTTTAGACCCAACCTCTTTGAATGAATCTACCCAAAAGGAGCATTTACTAAGGAACAGTAAAATTTTAGAATTTTATAGTTTGAAACCATTGTGATGAATAGAGCATTTGCTCTATTTATCACAATGGTTTCAAAGCTACGCCATTCTAAAAGTTTCTTTTTCTCTAGTAAATGCTCCTTTTCAGTAGATTTATTCAAAGAAGTTGGGTCTAAAAATAGGCTATGAGGTAATGGGTTAATGTAAGATGTTAGTAATGCAGAAAGCTCCTAGACAAGCTTTCAGCATAACTTTTGTCCTGCATTGAGCTACCATCAGGAGCTGTCTGATCAGATTCTGCTCTATCTGCTTATGAAATAATATATATCTGATTCTACATTGTCTGCCATGGCCAAACAGTTCTGTATTCAGGTGTCATTATAATATCTCAGCTGCTACTGGTAAGTAATATTCATGATGGTATTACATGTATATTTATGGATTAAAGGGTTAATGTAAAGATTTCAACCAGAGTTTCAGCATTTTGTTTAACTTATACTGAATAAAATTTATTTAATTTCAAAGTATAAGTTTTTCAGATTCAGTAATATTTCCACCCATGTAATGAACCTCATTGAGGAAATGATATGCTCTTGAATTATGATGAACTGTTTGAACAAGGACACAACTTAAGTGTCAACACTCTTCCCCTCTTGTCATCATTGTTTTTTAAACCCTTTTTTAGTTGAATAATCATGTAAGAAATAACGACATCATGCATATTCATTAGCTGAATTTTTATAATGGCATACATACATAGGACGTTTTGGTACTGGTAGAAACTGTAGTCAGATCTATAACAATTTCATAAGCAAACAGAGCAGATCCTGATCAGACCGCTCCAATGGGAGTAATCTGATCTGGGTCTAAATATATTTGCAAAGGTTATGAAAAATCATTTGTATGAAGGAAAGGGTTAAAATATTAAAGAAAATCAACTCAAGAACAAAACAATTTACTTAACCCATTCCCTCATAGGCTATTTTTAGATCCAACCTCTGAATAAATCTACCGAAAAGGAGCATTAACTAGAGAAAAGGAAATAATTAGAATTTTGTAGTTTGAAACCATTGTGATAAATAGAGCATTTGCTCCTATAGGAGCAAATGCTCTATTTATCACAACGGTTTCAAGAAGTGACTGTTACTGTGGCGTAGAAAGGCATATTTATGGAGGAAAGGGTTAAGAGTGCAAAGAGTACGATGTTTATAGACGACCAACAGCACCCTTAACTTATAGTCTTCATAGTTGGCACCTTGGCAAACACCATTTTTCTGCTATTGCATATACCAAGTTTAATTGTAGGGGTACTCATGCCCAACGAAAGTGCCAAGTTTTATATGTGTAAATATATCAGTAAACAAATGTTGCACTCCAATCACTACTGATTGCTTTCTTATGGTTAATAACTCATCATCCTCTTCCCTCTATCATGCTGCTGTATAAATGATGGCTCAAACAAAAACATATTAAAAATAGTTGACGTATCAACAAACTGTCATAGAATGTAGCTCGACTTCTAATGAATGAAACTGATACGCAAAGAGGAATACAACCTGGATTGAAACTGCTTTGTCTATTGATCTTTCGAATTATGCAGACAGGATAAAGGTTTACAGTGAAGGGGGAATTAGGGAATAAAGTAAAATAGACTTGCTTTCTTCTCATGCCAAGTATTCTATGGTCTTATTGTATTAATTACTGCATGCAATTGCACTACATTCTTAAACTTTCTGAGTGTTAATAAAGACATTGCTTGCTTGCTATTTTTCTTGTCAGCAGGTGAATAACTAGACTCATATGGTCTTCTGGTACAAGACTGAACTATGTGGTCTAGAGGTAATGTGCTAGACACTATGGTCTAGAGGCTACATTCTAAACTCCATGGTCTAGAGGTTACATGTTACACTCTATGGTCTACAGGTTACTAAGCATGCTAAACTCTATGATCTAGAGGTAATTATAATATGCTAGACTCTATGGTCTAGAGGTTACACTCTATGGTCTACAGGCTACTTAGCATGCTACCCTCTATGGTCTAGAGGTTAAATGCTAGACACTATGGTCTACAGGTAACATGCTAAAGACTCTATGGTCTAGAGCTTACATGCTAGACTCTATGGTCTAGATATAAAATTCAAGATTCTGTAATCTAAAGGCAACATTCTGGACTTCATGTAAGAAATTATGACATCATTAGAGTATTCTTTATGATGGCATAATATTATGAACACAGGACACTTTGGCTCAGGCAGATCGGATCTATGTTATACCATAAACAAACAGAGCAGACCCTGATAAGACAACACCTAAATGAGCTGTCTGATCTGGGTCAGCTCTGTTTGCAATGGTGTAAAAAGGCTGATTTATGGAATAAAGGGATAATGTGAATATATTAGTTGCAACACGCTAAACTTTATCAAAAAATCAATGTCAAACGCCTTCTCTGTGGACTAGAATTAAAACTGTTACACCATAAAATCCAAATATCATCATTTTCATAATTATGTACTGTGCGACAGCTGCAACAGTAAGGCTGAAACAAATTGAACTACATGTGCTTCAAATGGTAGATTTTAATTAACAAAATTCATATTGATCAACCTATAGAACATAATTAGTTCTCACTTGCTGTGACAAACCAAAGCTTTAGTCCCTAAAACACACATAACCCTAATTGTACTACATATTCAAACAGATGAACTTGGGAAAACAGAGCAGACCAAGATCAAGATCTACACTATTTGTCACTCTATCAGTTTCATTTAACCCTTTCCCCGTTGAATATTCATGTCAGAAATAATGAAATCATGAATATTTATTAGCTGAATTTTTATGATAGTATATTAAATTGATTTTTTGGTAATGGTAGAAACTGCAGTCAGGCCTATTATAATTTCATAAGCAAACAGAGCAGACCCTGCCCAGACAGCTTCTTCGGGAACCAACTGATCTGGTTCAACTCTTGTGTGTGCTTATATGAAGCAAGGGGTACATTGCAAGCTTTACAGATGAATGGAGAAGGTGCAAGCGGGTATATGGACTAGTATCTGGTCTATATTAATCCAGAGTTCCAGATAAGATGCTTGAATTAAAATATTTTCAAGAACAGCTTCTTTATTTCTCTACCAAACCATATGTTATGACCACTCTTTAGAATCGTCTCAAAGAGATAATTCTAAAGAGTGGTCACAACATAGGCTATGGTGGAGAAATGATGATTTTAGTATTTGAGTATGCACCTTTATCTGTACATGTACCTCTGTTATACCAATTAAGAACAAAGAGCAGACATTGATCAGAAGCTGTCTAATCTGGGTGTACTCTGTAAATGCATAAATATGCCAGAGCAACAGATAAAGATGCATACTCAGATACTAAAATCGTTATTTCTCCACCAAACCCTATGTTGTGACCACTCTTTAGAATTGTCTCATCGAGACGATTCTAAAGAGTGGTCACAACATAGGGTTTGGTGAAGAAATAAAGAAGTTATTCTTGAAACTATTTTAATTGACGCATTGACATATCTTATCTGGACTTTTTAATATGCTACAGTACTAGGCTACTCTATCAAAGATAGGGATAAGAAATGGTACAACATATGACAGACTCTGATCCAGTGACTCCTAACAGAGATATCTGATCTAGGTTTACAATGTATGCTGATGTCCATAAACAACACCACATGTGGTTGAATAACACATGACAATAAACTTGACATTATGTTGTAGGGAAAATACAGTAATCTCCCTCCTTGAATAATTGCCATGGTAACAGAATCCCCTTTTTTTCATTGGTCAGGTATTACGCCACCTGTTATTTTTCCAGCAGTTTTACAACAGAAGCGGGTAAGTTAAGGTGAGTAAATTTATGGCAAATTTGAAAGGTCAAAAACACAGAGGTCAAAAGAGGTCACATATTGTATAAAGACAAGCTAAACTCTTTACATACAAGGTTACAAATCTATACTAAACTAAGCAAACAGTCTGGCTGTAAATGAGATATCATGACAACATCTCATCAGAATCCAAACTCTTCACATCCTTTATTGGATGACAAAGTATATGGAAGAAAAAATTAACCCTTTCCTCCATGAATATTCATGTAAGAAATTATGATATCATGAATATTAATTAAATTAATTTGTTATAATAGCACATGGACACAAGATTTTTTGGCCATGGAAGAAACTGTAGAATGACATCTGTATTACATCATGAACAAACAGAGCATACCCTGATAAGATGGCTCCTACAGGAGCCATCTGATCTGGGTCTACTCTGTTTGCAAAGGTGTAGAAAGTCGTATTATGGAGTAAAGGGTTAAATTTCAGAATTGTAACAGATGACAGTGGTTGCAAAAAATATTTACTTAGCGTACAAAGTATTAATCTGTAATCATTTTCAACTCTGTCCCTGTTGAATATTCATATACGACATAATGACATTATGAACATTTTTTGGCTGAACTTTTATAAAGGCATATTGTACACAGGAGTTTTTGTATAAGCATAAACTGTAGAGTCAGATCAGTTATATAATCTTATAAACAAACAGAGCAAACCCTCACCTGAGGTTCTACTCTGTTTACTAGGTGTGAAACGGCATCAGAAATTACAGTCTGCAAATATATGTTGTGTGCTTCATTTTCTATTTGTTTGTGCTGCATTTAGTGAACATAAAACATGAATAAACTCCTGATATCACCTTACTGTCCTCAATGTTCCATCTGAATGAAGAGATATACGCCAACAGCATGCTAAAGATATTGAAACAAGGTTAACCCTTTCCTCCATAAATATGCCTTTCTACGCCTCTGTAAAAATCACCTGTTGAAACCATTGTGATAAATAGAGCATTTGCTCCTAAGGAGCAAATGCTCTATTTATCACTATGGTTTCAGAACTACCAAATTCTAAAATTTTCCTTTTCTCTAGTTAATGCTCCTTTTCAGTAGATTCATTCAAAGAGGTTTGGTCTAAAAATAGCCTATGGAGGAACGGGTTAACCTCAGTGTCTTGTCAGGATCTAAACAGTTTGTTACTGAGATAATGTTTTCTGAGTGCTAAGGGAAGAAACTAAAAAATGAAAATTATAGCAGACCACAATATGTGGCAGCAAAAGAGTTAACCCTTTACTCCATAGATATGCTTTTCTACGCCTTTGCAAACAGAGTAGACCCAGATCAGACGACTCCTATAGGAGTCGTCTGATCAGGGTCTGCTCCGTTTGCTAATGAAATAATACAGATATGATTGTACAGGTTCTGCCATGGCCAAACATTCCTGTGTCCATGTGCTATTATAACAATTAATCTACATGTAATTACCATTAATATTCATGATGTCATTATTTCTTACATGGATAGTCATGGAGTAAAGGGTTAAGCATTGAAACAGACAATAAATGTTCAGAGGTTAAAGGTTTGTCCTTCACTTGATGTCATCACCAATCAGATTGAAGTTACTTTATCCTCGCTTTGTTCTTTTGAAGAATGAGATAGTTGTTGGGTCATTTATTGGTCAAGACGTGTGATCCTCTGTTCAGATAAGTAAAATACGCCACCTGCCACTTTGTTAAAAAAAGATATTTTCAAAGCCACGTGTTTGAGACTAGCATTATAATGAAGTAAAAAATTGTCAGTTACTTCATTCAGAGTCAAATTACAGCTGAAGATACCCTTGGATAAAATAGCCAAGTATTAATATGTTAATTAGGTTTGACCGTAATGAAAATTGGAAACCGTTTTTGATACAACATTGCCATATGGAGGTGTTTAAATTTTATAACAAATTCATGTATGGTGTATAATTTTTATTTTTTTAAACCCATTCCCACCTCGGCTATTTTTAGCTCCCACCTTTTTGAATAACTCCTACCTCTTTGAATAAATCTACTGAAAAGGAGCATTTACTAGAGAAAAGGAATTTTTTAGAATTGTGTAGTTTTGAAACCATTGTAGTAAATAGAGCATTTGCTCCTATGGAGCAAAATTAATGCTCTATTTATCACCATGGTTTCAGAAAGTTACTTTTACAGAGGCGTCAAAAGGTGTCAATATGCGGGAAGGGGTTAAAGAAAAACCAAACAATAAAATTCTTAACAGACCAACATTATCTAAATTTGATGCCTCATACCTTTATTTACCTTTGTACTCCTCTCTCCACTAGTTGTAATTTGGCTCTACTCGGTCTACTCTGTTTGCAAAGGCGTAGAAATGCGTATTTATGGAGTAAAGGGTTAAAATAAAAAATCAGTGTATCAAATAGCTTGGATCCTTAACCCTTTACTCCATGAATATTCATATAAGTAATAACGTAAGAGATAATGACACCTTGAGTAATAATTATTAAATTTTATTATGGCACACAAACACTGGAATTCTTGGCCATAGCAGAAACTGCAGAATCATATATAGTACTGCAGAATCATATATAGTACTGCAGAATTGCAGAATCATATATAGTACTGCAGAATCATATATAGTACTGCAGAATCATATATAGTACTGCAGAATCATATATAGTACTGCAGAATCATATATAGTACTGCAGAATCATATATAGTACTGCAGAATCATATCAATATCATTTCATAAGTGAACAGAGCAGACCCAGATCAGACAGCTCCTTCAGGAATAGTCTGATCTGGGTCTACTCTGTTGGCAAAGGTATATAAAGGCATAATTATTGAGTAAACTGGGTTAAGAAATGTCAATATACTTTAAATCTTCTCTGGATCCAAACTGTTTGCAGGGGCTAGAACAATTCACTGCTAGCATTTAAAGCTTTAATCTTATGTCTGTTGCCTTTTTGTTTTGCTTTATTGCCTATTTTACCGACTCTGTCTCGTTTCAGTTATACCCTTCAATGATGGTGGCACCTCGCATTTCAACTATAGCAATATAAAATTCCTTCTCTTATGAAAATCAGCCTACTTGTATACATTTGAACAATATTGTGCGTGTCATGCTTCTTCTTACACCGTCAGCTGTATGTCGGAGACATTGCAAGCATAAAGATGAAATTTCTTGGTATAAAACATGTATTACTTGAAAAAATATCTTGTAACAAACACTCCTCATATATATATATAAGCAATTCACTGACACAGAAAAGCTTTGGCAATTTATTGACATGAAAATCCTGCTGCAAGATGCTCTATGGTAGAAGTGACAGAATGCTTTCAACAAATGTGCGTTCAGATATACAATCACAGCTCTAACCCTTTCAGTGCAGGACACGAGTCATTAATGTCCTTTACAATCAGTGTAGACCCAGATGAGAGGGTTCCTACAGGAGCCCTCTAATCAGGGTCTGCACTGTTTGTCATGTTAACATTTTTCTTAAAAAATATCACTGGGTATTCACAGTAAGCATGTCCATTTTGAAATTAGGAATAGTCCATTTGAAAAATCAGCATTGAAAGGGGGGTATTTCAAATATTAAAATCATTATTTCCCCACCAAACCCTATAGTGTGACCACTCTTTAGAATTGTCTCTTTTAGGCAATTCTGAAGAGTGATCACAACATAGGGTCTGATATTCTTGAAGAAAGTTTTAAATTATGCATCTGATCTATATTTCTGACAAGTGAAAATGTTGCATACCTTGTGGATGAAAATGTAAGTAAAAATAATAATTACATAATACTATAGCATTAAAAAAAATAAGATAAGTTTAAATTTTTTCAGAACTACAGATAAGGGTGTGTACCCAAATATTAAAATCGACATTTCTCCATCAAACCCTATACTGTGACCACACTAGAATCGTCTCAAAGAGACGATTCCAAAGACTGGTCCCTTAAAGTTCAAGATATTGAGGTGCCACTAGTACTGTATGTCCTAATACCACAGTAAAACTAGTTATAGTAAGATTTGTGACCTTGTAACGGTAAAAATTTAGAAGTTGTGACTAGGGTTGATGTTTTTACATGGTGTTACCGACATTTAGCAGTTGATAACAACAGTCTCAAAACTCAAATTATCTTTTCAAAAATATTTGTCTGATTACCGACTTCTACAGGAAAGGTAGAAGCCAGGATCCAATACTTCAGCTTTATGCCTCCATGTTGATGAATCTATTACTACTACATGAAATACAGTATCTTTACTTTTTCTTCAACAAATAATTCAGATAAAATTAAAATGGTATACAAATTAAAATGGTATACGGAGAAGTGCCCTTCAATTATAACAACTATGGAGGTACTAATAAGATTGAGATTTTTCTCATATTTATGCTTCAAGTAAAAAATTAAACAAAAATTCATTTTCCATTAACCTTTTCCCTCATAGAAACGTCTTTTCATGCCTTTACAAACAGAGTAGACCTAGATCAGGTGGGTCGCGTAGGATTCTGCACTGTGTGCTCATGGAATTATACAGATATGATTTTGCAGCTTCTGCTATGGCCAAAAACTCCTGTGTTTATATACCATTATATAACCAACCCATTCCTTCATAGGCTATTTTTAGACCCAACCTCTTTGAATGAATCTACCAAAAAGGAGCATTTACTAGAGAAAAGTAAAATTTTAGAATGTTGTAGTTTGAAACCATTGTGATAAATAGAGCATTTGCTCCTATAGGAGCAAATGCTCTATTTATCACAATTGTTTCAACAGGTGACTTATTAAGAGGCGTAGCAAGGCGTAGGGTTAATTCAGCTAATCAAAAATATTCACAATCTCATTATTTCTTACATAAATATTCATGAGGGAAAGGGTTAACCCGTTACTCCATAAATACGACTTTGTGCACCTTTGCAAATAGAGTAGACCCAGATCAGACGGCTCCTTTAGGAGCCGTCTGATCAGGGTCTGCTCCGTTTGCTTACGGAATAATATAGATCTGATTCTAAAGTTTCTACTTTCGCTAAAAATCCGTTGTGTTAATATGCGATTTGAAAAGTTAATTTAATTAATATTCATCATGTCATTAGCTCTTACATGAATATTCATGGAGTAAAGGGTTAAGCAGCGAAACAGACTGCAAATATTTTCATGATGGTCAAGGGTCTAAAGGTTCCTGAAGTGATCATGTTTGATTGTTCACCAGAAATGGGCTGGAAGTGCATTAATGGTTTAAAAATGAGGTGATGAGAAAACCCATTTTTAACCTTCTTGCCCTGGGCGAGAGGGACAGACATGCAGCCTGATATTGAGATTAATGCATTTTAGATAACTGTCGCCATTCTCAAATGGTCACCTTGGGGCATCACTGGACACTTGGGTGACCATCAACACTGGAGAAGCCACTGACCACAGATGTTCCAGGCTCATTTATGACCGTCCACGTGACAGTCACCCGCAGCTGGTCATTTGGGGACAAAAAATCAACACTGAAAACAACAAATAGAAAACCAATGGTGGTCACTCAATCTTATCTCACAATTAGATCATGAAGGATGTCCGCAGCAGCGTGGTCAAAACAGCAGATGGGCTTTGTCCTGGATATTGCGTTGAGGGTAAATTAAGCGGTTTCTTAATGGTGACACTTTGCCACTGGTCAATAAAATGTTATATCTTATTACACTGGGCAAATTGTTCTAACGAAGTCAGTGATTGAATTCTGCTTGGCATCCGTTTATTCTGTTCATGCGAAAGAGCAGAAAATATGTACAGCCACTGCAATAGGCAATATTACTAAAAAAAATATAAATATTTCAATGCCACATATTGTTGTCTGCAGATTTTGTCATTTGCTTCCATTTTCTTCACTTTTCATTCAAATAACATAACCACTACAACAATCACTGTGGATCCTTATCAAAATGTCTCAGCATCTCATCTAGATCCAAACTATTGCAAACACAGATTTATCTTTGCACCATGAATATTCATGTAAGAAATAATGATATCACGAATATTAATTAGATTAATTTTTATGATGGAAAATGATAATAGGAATTTTTGGCCGTGGCAGAAATTGTAGTACCATCTACATGTATATAATTTCATAAGCAAACAGAGCAGTCCCTGGATCAGACAGCTCCAATGGGAACTGTCTACCCTGTTAGCAAAAGACATAGAAAGGCATATTCATCAAGGAAAGGGTTAACGATAAACCTAAGCTATGAAACAGATTGAATTAGCTGAAGAAACAATTTACCAAGTCTTATCAGGATCTAAACTGTTTGACAGTAATTGATAATTTTGTCTGTTTGAAAAGAGTTTATTTTTTAGAAAGTAAGCAGAAGATATGCTGACGCCATGAATTTAACTTCGGTGGCAATGAACGTGATTGAACTGGTCAGTAGAGTATACCTCTATGAATCGAAATTTTAGTACAGAAGAATTTATATACTTTCAGGTGGCTGCTTTATGCAGAGTGGAAGTCATGCAGAAAGCTCCTTCTGGAGCTTTCTGCATGACTTTCACACTGCATTAAGCTGCCACCAGTCTTAACTCTTTCCTTCGTAAATACGCTTTTCTACGCCTTTGCAGACAGAGTAGACCCAGATCAGATCACTCCTATAGGAGCCATCTGATCAGGGTCTGCTTTGTTTGCTTATGAAGTAATATAGAATATGATTCTAAAGTTTCTGCCATGGCAAAACATCGCTGTGTCCATGTGCCATTATAAAAATTTATCTAATTAATATTCATGATGTCATAATTTCTTACATAAATATTCATGGGGTAAAGGGTTTAAAACATTGACACTGATTAAAGAATGTCCTTTAGAGAGGTTTACTGTACATTTAATCCACGGAACATCCAAATTTAAAAATGTATCAAAATAAGGATCAGAAATAATTCCAAAGGTTAACTGTTTCCGATCATAATTCCATTCTTTTTTTAACCCTTTCCCTCATATAAACATGTTTTCACGCATTTGCAAACAGAGTAGACCCAGATCAGACGGCTCCTAGAGGAGCCGTCTGATCAGGGTCTACTCTGTTTGCTAATAGAATTTGATAGATCTGTTTCTTACTTCCTAAAATGTCTACAATGTTCCATCTTCCAGATTTCTTTATAACTATTTTGTTAATGAATATTCAGTAGGTACTGAAAATTGGCCTAAATACAGAACAGGGAAAGGGTTAACTCAAAAATATTCATGAAGGAAGTGATATAATAACATTAACCCTATACTCCATAAATATGCCTATAACTTTGCAAACAGAGTAGACCCAGAAAACTGAATTGTCAAATTTTTTTTTCAAATTTCAAAAAGGTCAAGGATACTGTGATTTTTTAAGAAAAGTATAACCTGACAAATACTGCCGACCCTGATGACAGCGCTCCTCTAGGTGCCCTCTTATCTAGGTCTACACAGTTCGCAAAGGACATTTGATACTTGTGTCCCACACTGATAGGGTTAAAGAACCTACTGTGAACTGTCTGACTAGAAGTAATTTTTTCTCACTGCATATACTGGTACATGTAATTTGTCAGTTGGCGACACTGTAATGACTTTATAACAAGATTACTCTGGACGGATTACTGTCAAACTGGTCATCAACATTTCCGACACACAGCATCCATGACCAATCAAACCCGATTTATTGCAGCCAATTGGATTTCTTTTGGTAATCACGGACAAATTTTTATGCGGGTCCTCCTCCTTCATCAAGTTACCAGTCCACTCAAATCACATGATTGTTGTGAACTTTTGCTGCAGTATGCATCAATCAGAAGAGGACGGACACTTGTGTCCAATCACTGGTCAAAATTGTGGGTTTATTATCATACACGGAGGGTCCTATTTCCAATCTTCAACTAAATTACTGGCTGCTAATGGATGGCTTTTATGTGACCACTATCAAAATTGTCATCAATTACTATAAAGTTCTAGTTATCCAACAGACACAAAAAAAGCCAAAACATCATTTTCATTATCATTTTGAACCCTTTACTCCACAAATACGCTTTTATACACCTTTGCAAACATAGCAGACCCTGAACTGTATGTCTGTCCGCTTGTGTGAGCAATAAAAAGTTTCACTCAATTACAACCACAGGAGTTTCGGAGATTAAGCTCAGACAAGAATATGTAAGTACACTTTAAAAATCATAATAGGCTAGAACTCTGTGAAAGAAAGTCCAGGCAACACTTGTCAACAGCATGCACTCATGTGAAGCTGCATCCAGTTTCAATAAGAGGTTTTAGAGATTGCCTAAATTATTGTAAGATTTGTAAAGTTTCATCCAATTCAAACCAGGTCTTGGAGATATGGTGCACACAAAAGTGTGTGTACAGACAGACACACAGACAGACAGATGGACAAGCTGTTTCCTCTATCTTGTAATGTTGTTTGGAGAGTTGAGTGGGGGGGGTGTTAAAAAACAAAAATTGAAAACGCTACAAAAAAGTACAACAAAACCTTGCCACCAGCAGGCTGTTGAACCCTCCTCACTCATCCAAATCAAGTCCATGGTATTGGAGATCATAGCCTTCCAGGCATATGCAATAAGCTACCACCTGCCTTATTATAGGTCAATAATTACCGTATACCTATTTTAGATGGTCGCTTAAAACAGGTTCTGCTATGCATATACCCATCCCCACCCCTTACAACTCATTTTTGGGGTATAAAAATCTAACACAGTACAAAGTAATGCTAACAAAAAGGTGAAAGTCTTCAATAGACACAATCTCATCGTAAATGTATGATTAGAACATTTACTTTAATGCCTGTATTATTTTATAGCTATAATTACATCTGTTTATAGCTCTTAGTGAGAAAATGATTATTCGTGAACAGACAAAAATTCAATGTAACATGTATGATTAAAACATCTTTTTATACCTGTATCATTTTGTAATTGTTACATATTTTACCAGCATTAACCCATTCCCTCATATTGACGACTTTTGACGCCTCTGTAAAAGTCACTTAGTGAACCATTCTGATAAATAGAGCATTTGCTCCTATAGGAGCAAAATTAATGCTCTATTTATCACAATGGTTTCAAACTACAAAATTCTAAAAATTTCCTTTTCTCTAGTTAATGCTCGTTTTTGGTAGATTTATTCAAAGAGGTTGGATATTAAAATAGCCTATGAGGTAATGGGTTTAAACCCTTTCCTTGTTGATCATTCATGTACAAAATAATGACATCATGAATATTTATTAACTGAATCTCTTATACAATGTATATAAAAAGACATTTGTATGATTTTTTTTTGTATTGGTAGAAACTATAGAGTCAGATCTATTATAATTTCATAAGCAAACAGAGCAGACCTTGATCAAACAGATCGTGTAGGAGTTGTGTGATCTAGGTATGCTCTGTTTGCAAAAGTGTATGAAGGAGAGGGTTAAGAGGGGAGCAATCAGACAATGGTAAGTAAGTCATGCCATAATCAGGCGATACTATTTTTCCAATGATCTAGATCAGTAGTCACTTTAAGATCAGACATCCTACTTGTTACCATTCATTGCCCTTTACTCCATACAAACAGCTTGAAAAGTGAAAAAATAGTGTGAAAAAATTTGGTGTAATAACATATAATAATCAGATTGGTATCTTAAATATTATTTAAAAAAATAGAATTTTGGACTCAGACCGAAATTCAAAATATTGTGGACTCAAACCAAAATTCATTTTTTTTTTTTTTTTTAAATAATATCTTAAACCATTTAAATATTATGAGTTATGAGTGGTGATGTCAATTAACCTTTTATCCCGCCTTTTCTCGCACTAACAAACAGAGAAGACCCAGATCAGACAGCTCATATAGGAACTGTCTGGTTAGGATCTGCTGTGTTTGTTTGCATATTGAAATTGATCAATCTGAAATAGCATAACTCCATCTTCCTTGTTGCACAACCTCTGATCATGATGAAAAGGACTGAATATTAAAATGGGAAATACCAGCATCATATTTCAAATGAACTGCAGGACAACTACAGTAAAAAGGCGAAAATGTGTGACCAAAACTTATTTCAGATCTTTCTGATAACCAGATGTTCCAAGCTCTTGATGGTAATTGGCCATTTCTTCATGAATACTCATTTTGTATAGATGTTTGGATGCAAAACAGAGCATGGTGATAAACTCTGTTAACCCCTTTACTCTATGAATATTCATGTAAGAAATAATGCCAAAATGAATATTAATCAGATCTATTGTTATAATACATTGTAGTGCATGGACACAGAGATTTTTGGTCATGGCAGAAACTGTGGAATCATATCTATATTATACCATAAGCAAACAGAGCAGACCCTGATAAGATGACTCCTATAGGAGTCATCTGATCAGGGTCTGCTTTGTTTGCAAAATTGTAGAAAGACGTATTTATGAAGTAAAGGGTTAAAAGAGACAAGACAGAGGCAAAATAAAAGTAGTTTTATAATGTAAAATTTTCAAGTTTTTTTTTTTTTGCTTTGACAAAAACTGTAAAATCAGATCTTATGTCATAGCATAAGCAAACACAGCAGACTCTGATCAGACGTCTCCTACAGGAGCCATCTGATCTGGGTCTACTCTGTTTGCAAATGCATGAAAAAGAGTTTATATGAAGGAAAGGGTTAAAGAGAGAGCATTTTTTGACTGTTGAAGAAGGGTTAAATGATCTCACATTTCTAATAAGTACAATACCATTTGTTTGTTTGTGTTGATTAACATCCGTTTCTGCTCACTATGGGCTAATTGGACGCCCCAGAGAGAGGGGAGAGGATACAGAGAAGCCCCAGAGAGAGAGAGGAGATGATACAGAGAAACCCGGGCGCGATGCCCTACTCTTATTATCGACTGAGTTTCTCTGGTTCTTTTAGATGCCAAGTGTAAAGCACTGATACATCGGACCACGGTTTATAGTCTCATCCGAAGGACTTGGTCCAGCGGGGGATCGAACCCGTGACCCCTGGTATTGGTACAATACCGTAATTATTATCTTATCATTTGCTTGTGTTTAAAACCATAAGCTGTAAATTCCTATCTCTACAAATATACAAACAGTTTGGATCCTGATGAGACACTAAATTATTCATCATCTGATCTTGATCCAAACTGTTTGCATAGGTAACTACAAAATGGCCCATAGCGTACAAAAGGTTAATGAGCCCATTTACGGCAAAATGGGCCAGCTTCAAAAACAGTTTGGGAGAGTCAATTAACGAATTTATGAACCTGGAATGTTGAGCAATGTGGATAGGAAAGTTATGTATATGTACATTAACCTTTCGGATGTGGGAATCTAACACATTGGTATTTGCAAACAGTGTAGACCCAGATCAGAGGGCTCCTAGACAGGGACTGTTTGTCCTTATATTTCTTCTTGTAAATCATACCCTTTCATACTGAATGGACTCTATAATTAAACTCTGATAGGCCATTCCACTTTGAATATTTAGCATTCGAAGGGTTAAGTCATATCCTTGAAATAGCGTTTTCTTTTCACCCCTGAGTGTCCCCCTTACAGTTGTTTATGGACGAAATATTATGGGTACCCAGTTATCATATTTAGATCTTATACTTGAGCCAGTTGCTCGTGAATTAGTGATGGTACTTGTTAATGATTAGATCCAAATGCGATGACATGTATCTCATATCAAAACTTTGTTGCACTAATATCATGATCCTGCAAACATTTTGAAGAGAAAATCCACTAAGAATATCTGAAGCAAATGTGACCATTTTTCGCAGATGACAATTTGCTTAGCGCACACAAGGTTAAACTCAAGTTGACTTGCAATGAATAGGCAATACGGCCTGGTCTACACCCGGGTGCACGTATTGTATAACAAACATGCCATGCATGTAGTCACCAGTCGATATCTCACCCCACTCTATCCTTCCTCCTACCTACGAAAAACCTATCATACATTTTCAAACATTTAGATAATGATCGGACACACATACATTTGGATATCTTGATGATGAGAATCTCAACTGTATGACACAAACACATTAAAAAACACACTTCTGTGGTCAGTTGAGAAATTTAAGCAGAGAAAACTTCAGCTACTGAAATTTAATCTCTTCTGGAAGGATATTGGTTGCCAGTCAAACCTGTTTCATAAATTTTAATCTCACACCCTCAAGGATCTGGAACTAAGCTTCCACCAGCCTATGGCTAAATTAAACTTGCCTTTGATGCAAAACATCATCTTGTCTGAACAGGTGCCTCACTGTTCTACACTGGAATTTTCATTTCTGTGAGAAATCGAGCAGACTTTCCTTCCTTTTCCAAAGAGACATTTCATGCACAAAGTTTTTAGTTTTTCAAAGGATATCATATTGAAAAATTAATAACTCTTAATTGAATAGGCTGCGACAGTGCTCATTGTGGCGTCAAATTAGCCATGATGCTTTCTGCCACTGTATGTAGATGTGCACTAATAGTTCTACAGAATATTACCCTCTATAGTAGATATTTCCCCTTCCCCATTCCATTATCTTAAACAAGAGGGCCATAAGGGTCCCTTGTCGCTCTCCTGGGTCATAATGGTCCTTTATCAATCAGCTTGAAATCTAGAGAAACTCAAATTATAACTAAATGTGATTAACACCCAAACACAAGCACTGGTCATAGTATGTGATATTTTGAATAAATAAGGGGCCATATCTCTATACCCCACCTCCAATAAATCCAAATTTTTTTTTTCAAACTACCAATTAATGATCAATGAAACAAATGATACCCTATATAACAGAATTAGATAAAGAAATATAGGTGGGTTTTTTTTTCAAAATACAGGTGATAGCTTAATGTAGAAAGAATGCCGGTTCATTCTGCAACCACCTGTGTATAAAATGCAGGAAGCTCCTTTTAAAATTTCTAATGCCATTGGTAGTGTTTATTAGAGATAAAACCATATTTCCTGTGGGTGTGCACAATATGCCTACCCAAAATTGCCCAATGCCCAATGAATATGACTCACAAAAAGTCCGGAACACTAATATGTCTCAAAAATTTATATCCTGCTTCATTTCTCATATTTTTTTCTCTGCCTCTTTTCAAGAATACAATAACAGTGTCTGTATACTAATGAGATCCTGGTTTGCAATAGTTTAAGGTTTTGTTTGTCACTGTGTGAAATCAGCTAGCAGTCTGCCAGGAAGGGACTATCTAACAAAAACAGTCTGCTGGGGAGGGACTATCTAGTAAACTCTTTCAATTTGAGAAAAACAACAAAAAACTCATAAGTTTATAGACTATCCAAAATGACTACCGGTATTATATATATATCAATTAGTTATCATTCTAAACTGAATTAGAAGAACATGGACACCACCAGATATACTTATTGATAAATATTGCATTAGCTTGCATTTCCACTCTTAACCCTTTCCCATATGAATATTCATGTAAGAAATAATGACATCATGAATATTCATCAGAATAATTTGCTATACAATGTATTAGCAAATGGACAGATAAATTTTCAGCTATGGCAGAAACAGTAAACTCATAATGTCATAATCTATATTACCGGTATATCATAAGCAAACAGAGCAGACCCTGATATGACGGCCCCTGATCTGAGTCTACTCTGTTTGCAAAGGAGTAGAAAGGTGTATTTATCGTGTAAAGTAAAGCATTAACACTGGGGTGTATCAGAAAAAAAGTAAAAAGATTGGACAATTAAACCTGTGTCTAACCCTTTCCTAGTTGAAATTTTTAGAATTTTGTAGTTTGAAACCATTGTGATAAATACAGCATTTGCTCCTATAGGAGCAAATGCTCTATTTATCACAATGGTTTCATAAAGTGACTTTTACAGAGGCGTAGAAAGGCGTATTTATGGAGGAAAGGGTTAAACAGATGTAAAAAGGATGTAAAAAGGTTTATCTATAGAGTAACAGATTAAAGGCATAGGGGTTTGACTACTAATGAGTGGCCGTTTTTTGCTTTATGTATGAAAAAGCTACTGGTGTTTAGTGATAATATCAAGAAAACACAACTTGTCACGTTTTTACATAAAAGTTGAAAGTTCATCCACTGGCCTAACAATAAAATGCCAGAAGAGGAAACCAAAAAACTGGTCTTTGTCCCTCTATAATTAAATGAGGACAAAATTTATTTTTAGACGAAGTCTAACAATAACCTCAGGGGTCCTTTTTATGTAAATTGAGACTTTCAACTATATATAGATAGGGAGAAAAGATAATAAAAGTCCGTTTGGATATTGGGGATTTTTTATCGGTTCAAAGCAGTCCCGCAGGGGGACACACTATTGTAACGATTAACAATATAGCGCGAGCTAGTTGTAAGGGCGGCAATGTCCACATACAGCTTCAAAAAATCTAAATTACACTGTCATAAAAAACATCTGTTGACTTGGATCTGTCTTAACTCAATATGTCCGTACATACTGCATAACATGTGTCACTTGAATAAATCACAATATAAAATGACCCATTTTCTTGTCAGAAAATTCAACTCTTTGTAAGTTTGTAGAAAATTAGTGACAACGTCTGCCAGCAGTTTGGATCCAATTGAGATATCAAATATTTATCAGCATCTCATCAGGATCCAAACTGTATGACACTCTGACTAGTTTTCTTGAGATAGAAAAATTAACAATGAAAACCGTATAAGTCAACAATTTTTTGCATACTATAATTACTTAGCATGCAAAGAGTTATATCGCATGAAGGTGTAAATATGTATGATACAGGTACTGAAAAGATGTTCAAAAAAAGAGTGCCTCGTGCGTTTTACAAGTACATCATTGTGTAAATGTGGTCAACATTTTTATACCAGGGACTGGCAAGCACATAAAACCTTTTCAGTGCTGGACACAAGTCACTAATGTCCTTTGCAAACAGTGTAGACCCAGATGAGAGGGCTCCTAGGGGAGCCCTGTCATCAGGGTCTGCACTTTTTGCCATATTACACTTTTCTTAAAAAAATATCCCCCACTATTCATGGTAAGCTTGACCTTTCTGAATTTTGGAATAGTCCATTTGAAAAATCAACATGGAAGGGTGTTAAAGGTGAGGTCATTTTTGCATGAAGTAACCTGATAAATTTTGTCAACATGTTGAAATCCTAGGCAAAGAATCAATGTGTCAAATCAGATTTAGGCACCATCAATATTCCTACTGAAGTAGTGATGGTGCTTCTTTTGACTTTAACCCGTTACTCCATAATTACGCTTTTCTACACCTTGCAAACAGAGCAGACCCAGATCAGATGGATCCTATACGGGCTGTCTAATCCGGGTCTGCTCTGTTTGCTTATGATAAAATAAAGATATGATTTTGCAGTTTCTGCTATGGCCAAACATTCATGTGTCAATGTGTTATTATAACAAATTAATCTTGTTGTCATTTAATTTCTTACATAAATATTCATGGAGGAAAGGGTTAAACGTATCAAGGATACTTATTATATCTATGTTTTCCTGTGTCACGGGCATTTCAAGACAGATTTTACAGTGTCTTTCATGTCTCTGGAGATTGATCCTCTAATACTTTCCCTCTTTAGTACTTTCTCTTTAACCCTTTACTCTAAAAATATTTATGAGAGAAAATAATGATACCATGAATATTAAAAAATTACATTTTTTTTTAATTATCTATTTAACCCTTTCCTCCATAAATACGCTTTTCTACGCCTCCTATAGGAGCAAATGCTCTATTTATCACAATGGTTTCAACCTACAGAATTCTTCTCTAGTAAATGCTCCTTTTGGGAAGATTCATTCAAAGAGGTTGGGTCTAAAAACAGACTATGGAGGAATGGGTTAAACAAACAATAATGTTTTGCCCATTGCAGAATCTGTACAATCAGATCTGTATTATTCCATAAGTCAAGTCAGACCGCTCCTACAGGAACTGTCAGAACTGCGGGTCTACTCTGTTTGCAAAAGTGCAAAAAAGCATATCTATGGAGTAAATGGTTAAATAGCTTATACATGTATACATCTATATGAAATGTACTTGTCTTTCTATCTGTTATGTCTCTATTCATGCATCAATTCTCAGTCTCCTCTCTCTAACTCTCCCTCTCTTAACATTTATATAATAATACTGTCACACATTCTTCTCTTTTTCTTTTTTTCTTCACCCTTTCTCTCAGTTTACATTCAATAATCCAGGATAACCACTTTTGTATTCATTGCATAAGCAACAGAATACAATGGAACCAATTTCTCGGGTCGATCCCACCAGGCAACCCTTGCAAACCTGACAAAATAGTATACTTTATTGACGTGTATTCAATGGATACGAAAGGCATTGGCATCCAGAAACAATCAGAGTATACTATTTCTGACCTGAAAAAGGCCCATGTAGCTTTCGCATAGTATGTGCAAAAAGTCCACAAAATATAACATTGTTTAAGGAGAGAACACAAATATACCGGTACACATATATCAGTCACATGACCAAATCACATGACCATATACTCGTATAAATGAAATTATTCTCTTGGTGGCAGTTACTCAGTGAATAAAGAAGAGGGCTTCGGTTGTCCATATTCAAACGATTAGGTTAAGTAATTACGCCCATAGATATAATGAAAGCAAAAGCGAGTGGTCAATATAACAAGAAGCATATTATAAGAAGCATAACATTGCTATTTACAGATCTAGTGCAGGTGGTGCACTTACTTTGAAGGGAGCATTTGGCTTCTTGGGGAAAGCAAAGGGACTGATTAGGGGCAATGATATCATTCAACAACCACAAAATCTCACACAAAGAATACCACAGAATCTGCAAGACTTTGATTCATTTTGTCTTTCTCTCTGTCACAGGCAGTATTATGTAGAATGACCATTATTTGAAGCTGCCATTGATACAAGTAATGGCCAACTATTTTACCTCATTTAGTGCGTCCAACTCTGAAACTTCTTTGTAAATTCTTAAGAGACTACATCAGCCGGAGCATTTCTTGTATTATTTGCCCTCAAGGACACAATATGATATTATTATCTGTTTTCTTATTTGTTCACTGCTATTATATCAAGCGGAGAGATCTATACATTGACAATGGCTGTCCATCTCCACTCATATTCTATCCGGCACTATTGGCTTCCCTCTATTCATGTACTACACAGAAAAAAAACATCTACCAACATTAAGGAAACGGGAAAATATGAAGATGTGTGGTAATAAGTCCTAAGCTGCAATATTACTAGCCAGTTATATTCTTTGATCTCAGGAATTAGCCTGGCCTTATAAAACATTCACTGCAGAATATTTATCCCTTTCAGTGCGGAAAACAAGTCTCTTATGTCCTTTACAAACAGTGTAGACCCTGATGAGAGGGTTCCTACCGGGTCCTTCTCATCAGGGTTTACACTGTTTGTCATGTTACACTGTTTGTCCTGCTACATCAATGTCCATTTCAAACAGTGTATATCTTGATGACAGGGCTCCTGTAGGAGCCCTCTCATCAGGGTCTACACTGTTTGTCCTGAAAAAAAATCCCATAAAATTCAGCATTGACAGCGTTAACCCATTACCTCATCGGCTATTTTTAGATACCTCTTTGAATAAATCTACCGAAAAGGAACATTAACTAGAGAAAAGGAAAATTTTACAATTTTGTAGTTTGAAACCATTGTGATAAATAGAGCATTTGCTCCTATAGGAGCAAATGCTCTATTTATCACAATGGTTTCACAAGAAGACTTTTACAGAGTCGTCAAAAGTCGTCAATATGCGGGAATGGGTTAACACTGCACCTCCACATTGTCACTGCAAACATTTCATTCATATGCTGAAGCGGAAGCAGTCGCAGTCTTATAATCTATGATGTACAATATGACTGATTTGGATAAAAACCATTTGAAAATAACATATAGTATTCACTCCCTTCTCTTAAAGAGTCCTAACCCCTGGTGTCAGATTTGAATTTACGACCATTCATCAAAATCATCTGGATTATGGCTTTTTAGCAACACAAATACTTTCTTTGGCTTTTAGGACTTACAGCCTTTAGACTGCCAACAACAGTTGTCTGCTTCCCAGTTTTTGTCTGCAGACCCTTTTTTAACTAAATTATCAAAATTGATATTTGTCAGAGCATCAACCAAAGTGTGTACATGTTTGGGAAATCAGTGAGCTGTTTTACACAATCAGGAACCAAACTGTCGTTAAATAAGATATCGGATCATAGTTGTTGTATTCAGGGTTAAAAGATGCAGAGGCAGTGAGGCTATGTTCTTTAATGGTGTGAGTTAAAATTTCAAATTGCGTAGTGTATCTATTCCCAATAGAGCTCGGTGTCAGTCGTGTACAGAGGACAGTCTCTGAGAGCATTTCCTAACACTTCCCATACCCAATTGTCATTATGGATTTTCCCATCCTATTACCAAGACAAGTCCTTCATAATACCTAGAAGTGGTTTCATACTAAAACAACATGTATATCATTTTGTAAACAGCATAATATGATGCATGCTGTGGTAAAAGTACCGTGATCTACATGGTTTGCATGTTGGTGCAATCAAGACTGAATTTCCGCCCAGCATCACAGAGACTAATGGAGTCCTAGCACATTGTCGGCAAAATAAACTAGGTTTTTGCACCAAACTTACACAAAATGGTTCATTCATGATATCATATAAATGTCAAAGGTCAACCATCCTACGTTTTTCAATTGTTTAGCTATAGTTTAACCATTTCCTTCATGAATATTTATACAAGAAATAATGACATCATGAATATTAATTAAGATTATTTTTTATAATAATGCATGGACACAGGAAGTTTTGGCCATGGCAGAAACTGTAGAATCATATCTATGTTATATCATAAGCAAACAGAGAAGACCCTGAGTCTAGGCATAGAAAGGCATATTTATGGAGTATAGGTTTAAAAACCAGACCAAAATATTTTAATACATGAATTCCATTAACATGTCTTTCAGAAAATATATTTTGCTAGAGACTTATACACATATTATCCAAAAAGGTCACTGGTCTGTTAATTCCCAAAATGGGACTTAAAATATATTTAAATATTATTTGAAGGCCACATGGAGCATACCTGGGCGATGACTATCCTGCCATATTATGTAATGGACAAAAGTTGACAAAAGTTTACATGCACAAGCTATCAAGCTGTCATATTGGACAGCCAAGCATGCTGGGTCAACTATTTAACCCATTCCCTCATAGGCTATTTTTAGATCCAACCTCTTTGAATAAATCTACCAAAAAGGAGCACTAATTAGAGAAAAGGAAAATTTTAGAATTTTGTAGTTCTGAAACCATTTGATATATAGAGCATAAAATTTTGCTCCTATAGGATCAAATGCTCTGTTTATCACAATGGTTTCAAGAAGTGGTTATTCAATATTACAGGCGTAGAAAGACGTATTTATGGAGGAAAGGGTTAAAGTAATGCAACCCTTCCACCGTCTGTGGGTATTTCAGGACTTTTAACCCTTTAAATGCAAAAAAAAGACTTACCCATGTTTATAAACAGTTTAGATCCAGGTCAGAGGGTTTTTGGAAAAGTCCTCCAATCTGGGTCTGCACTATTTGTCATTGAAAAAACTTCAGCCAATATAGGGTAATTCCTTTTATACTTAACCTTTTCCTTCATATAAACACTTTTCACGCCTTTCCGAACAGAGTAAACCCAGATAAGGCTCCTGTAGGAGCTGTCAGATGATATCAGGGTCTGCTCTTTTTGCTTATAAATTATAAAAGATCTGACTCGATCTACAGATTCTATCAATACCAAAAACTGTTGTGTACACATGCCATAATAAAAATTCAGCCAATAAAATTAATATTCATGTCATTATTTCGTACATGAATATTCAACAGGGAAAGGGTTAAAACCTCATGAAACTAAAAACAATAAATGTAATCTAATAATATTTTTCTCCAAATTTGTAACACACAAGCTTGGTCTATAGCCTGGTCTTTTCAGATTGGGCAGAGGGTTGCAACCCTGTACCATTCAGGGCAGATTGTGGGTGGTTCTTGCATCTTATTGAAACAAAAATTATTCAGATAATTTTAGAAACGAGAGTTTCATGATTCCTTCCAATATTATTTAAGAACAAAGTCATCTGAAGACATCACCTAGCTTCAAAGTGAAGACAAGCCCCTTTACAGCTTTGATTTCAAATAGATTCACATAAATTCAAGCATTTTCCCCTATCATTTAATATTTGAAACATCCATCAAATACTGTTTGTATTCAAATAGGGTGACTGCAGAGAATATTCTAGATTTCTGTTGAGAGAAAAAAGCAGCTTGCACATATCTCCTAATAATTTGTTTTATATGGGTACTAACTTTTCACCTGCTGTCAAATAAGATCTCTGTTTAACCCTTTCCCTGTTCTATGTTTATTACAAATTTCAATACCTCCTGAATATTCATGGATAAAATAGTTATAATGAAATATGGAAGGCGGAACATTGTAGCCATTTTAGAAAGTATAGATACAGATCTATCGAATTCCATTAGCAAACAGAGCAGACCCTGATCAGACGGCTCCTAAAGGAGCTGTCTGATCTGAGTCTACTCTGTTTGCAGATGCATGAAAACATGTTTATGAGGGAAAGGGTTAACCCTTTCCCTGTTGAATATTCCTGTTAGAAATAATCACACCTTGATGGATATTTGTTAGCTGAATTTTCATAGTGGAATATGTCCACAAGATGTTTTAGTATTGGAAGAAACTATGGAGTCGGATCTATTACAATTTCAAATGCAAAAAGACCCTGATCAGACAGCTCCTTGTTTGTTTGAAAAGGCATGAGAAACCTTTTATACATGTATGAGGGAAGTTTTGGGTTAAACAAGAAATTGCATGCTGGAAATATGAGAGAAAATATTTCAGCTCAAAGTGTAACTTATTGTTCTGATTGGTCACACTACTGTAGTTTAATTTTTAACCCTTTATCTTACTATCATAGAAATAAATACCATAAATACGCCTTTCTATGCCTTTGTAAACAGTATAGACTCACATCAGATGGCTCCTGCGGGAGCCATCTGATCAGGGTCTGCTCTGTTTGCTTATGATATAATATAGATTCGGATCTAATTTCTGTCATGATAAAAAATTCTTTTGATGATACATGTAGAGCCTTTTTAAAAATTAATTTAATTAATATTCATGATGTCATTATTTCTTGCCTGAATATTCATGGAGTTAAAGGTTGAAAAATACAAATGGTTACCTTCAAAATTAACAAGGCATTTCTGTAAAATTGTTGACGCAACTGATATCACAAGTTGCCTGATGCTTGATTGAGCAATTGATAATTTTTCCTTTCATTTGGACTATTCTCCTTAAAACCCTTTACCTGTTGAATATTCATGTAATATAATGATTGTAAGAATATTAATCAGCCAAAAGTTTTAATAGCATCATAAACAAATAACTTTTTGACTGCGGCAATGTTGAATCAGATCTATATTATTTCTTAAGCAAACATAGCAGACACTGATCAGACAGTTCCTATAGGAACTGTCTGATCTGGATCTACACCGTTTACAAAGATGCAAAAAAGTGTTTTTATGAGGGAAAAGGTTAAACATGGTCATGTGGTATTGCAACTCAGGTGTGCAGATGAAGAAAAGAATTGTTCTCTTTATAATAATAATATAACCTAACACCGAGGTAAACTTGGTTCTTCCAAACGTACAAGAGATACACAAAGCTCGCCCACAGATTTTTTACCGCTTCTGCATCTCAGCGGGGCAGGCTACGATATGTTTATCATGTCCTAGAAGTCATCGAGAACTCTGCCAGTTATTTCTGTCTGTCTGGTCGGCAGCCTCTGTTCTTCATTTCCCCAAAATTCCACCATTTTTACCTCGATATCTGCACTCTTGTGTTTATCTGAAGTGTTAGACTGGGAGATCACTTCTTACCTGAAGAATGTCTTAACCCTACACATGCCGAAAATGCCTACCCTTTCGAAAACATTTTTTTTACTGCACTTCCGCAGTATCATTGTCCTTCCTCAAGATTACGCTTAAAAATTCCATCGCTTGAAAATCTATATAGTCTTCATGCCAAATACAATTGCTTGCTGTGAAATTTGAATCTAAACTATACACCAAATATATATGAGTGCCACTTGAAGCCGATAAGGTTTAATTCTACATCATTATCTCATGCCTTTTTATTACTGTTAGAAAAAAACCCTATCTGTTATGTAATGTACTAATGCCCGTCTGGGGATAGATAGGATGATTCATGGGTTACCTAGCCAGTTTGAAAACACATTAGTATTTTTGCAAAATCATTATGTAAAGCCACAGTGAGCCTCTCACTCTGCCCATAATGTATGATTGTGCAAGATAATTGCTAATAAAAGTTGCTGAAAACACTGAGCTTTCTCAAAGATTGCCGCGTTTCCTCAACCATGACGAAATAATTATCCATAATATCATAATATGATGAAAATGCCCACAAACTGCTGGAGCATTTGAAATCTATGAGTTTCAAAGTCAAACATCAAGCGATTTTGAAATTATAATTAAATTGCTTCCAGTTGCAAACCACTGTGGTTGTTAAATGTTCTTGCGCTACTTTTTCACTGGTTGGCGATGTTGCGCGCCCTTTCTGTACCCCAGCCCAAGGCATCAGACAGAAGGTTCAGGGAAGGGCAGATATCTCCCTCTATGATGCAACCTTATACCAGCAACCTTTGCCAAAATTCTGCAACAGCTACAGGAATGGCCGACATTTATGTGTAGGTATACACCCTGCTTGCCTTTTTTATTTCCTTTCAACAACTGACAGAGCCGGCTGCTTTAAAATTATGATCCGTGAAAATCTTGAAATGCAAACAGATTTCTTATATTTCAAAAATTAACTTCAAGACTTGCTGAACGAGATATATGCTTGTCTAATACCACATTATTCAATGTTTGAGTTGGATTCAAAATGTTAGTAATGCATGTAAATTTCGTTTTGTCGTGAAAGGGGTACGAATGTCAAAACCAGGCGTGAGGCTCGGAGATTTACAGACAGTTATTGGCCAGGCTAGCGGTGCAGGAATGCGCTTGGAACCCTGGGATAGCTTCATAATGATGTGAATACCAATTTCAACTAACTCACAGACCAAAATTAGTGGACACGTCTAATGCTTTATCTTGGCTGAATAAACCCTGTAAGATCATGATAAAATCTTATATGGCATTAAACTAATATATTTAATTAAATGCATATTAATATATAATAACTCAAAAAAAAGGAATGAAGACCACTGAAATTATTCTTTTGTCTCACTTTAGATTAACCTTTTACACAATGACTATTCATGTAGAAAGTAATGGCTTCATCAATATTAATCAGATTGATTATTATAATAGCATATGGATACAGGAAATTTTCGCTATGACAGAAACTGTAGGATCATATCATAAGCAAACAGAGAAGACACTGTTCAGATGGCTCCTTTAGGAGTAAAGGTGTAGAAAGACATATTCATTGAGTAAAGGGTTAACCCTTTCCCTAATATAAACGTGTTTTCACGCATTTGCAAACAGAGTAGACCCAGATCAGATGGCTCCTAGAGGAGCCGTCTGATCAGGGTCTGCTCTGTTTGCTAATAGAAGTTGATAGATCTGGTTCTTTAGTTTCTAAAATGGCTACAAAATCCAACCTTCCTTATTTCATTATAACTAACTTTATTCATGAATATTCAAGAGGTATTGAAGTTTGAAATAAACATAGAACAGGGAAAGGGTTAAGGTAAACAATTTCATTTTGTTAACCCTTTCCTCCATAAATACGCCTTTCTACGCCTCTGTAAAAGTCACTCTTTGAAACCATTGTGATAAATTGAGCATTAAATTTAAATTTGTTCCTAAGGTTTCAGAACTACAAAATTCTATAAGTTTCCTTTTCTCTAGTTAATGCTCCTTTTCGGTAGATTTATTTAAAGAGGTTGGATCTAAAAATAGCCTATGAGGTAATGCGTTAAAGCAATTATACAGATGGAGCTACTCAAATACTTTGATTACCTGTAATACTGCCCATCTTCAAATATGTTGTATAGGAGTTGTCTGATCAGGGTCTGCTCTGTTTGCTTATGAAATTATAATAGATCTGATTTTACAGTTTCTAAAAAATACCAAAAGTTACTGTGTACAGTCATGTACTTACTACTACTATAAAAATTGAGCTAATAAATATTCATGATGTCATTAATTCATCCATGAATATTGAACAGGGAAAGGGTTAAGTAATTTACACACCAAAGTAGGGTTAAGTAATTTAGACGCCAAAGTAGTATCTTGTATTTCTTAATATTTGTTTCAGGATCATGGTAGAACAAGTAATAGATTCTGTTTAATCTTGTTCGAAGCAAATACCACAGAACTTCCCTAGCAAATAGTTTTTAAGTGCATTATCAATTTATAGTTTATTACACTGATAAATTCCTCAATTTAGCCCTTTCTGTTCTGAATTTTCAGAGTGGAATAGCCCATCAGTGTTTAACTACAGAGTCCAGAGTCAGTATGAACGACTTAAATTGGCAGAGGATTCCGAACGACAATGGAGAGCCTGACCTGTCTAAAATGATATGGGGGCTACACTCATGCATTCAAATGACTAAACACATCCTATGTTCTCGTAACACCATGCATAATGTGCAGTAGTCAACCACCATCAAGACTAGAGCTGGCCGAGTAAGCTAGCAACCATTTTACGCTTTACTTACTTCACAGAGGGACACACATACTTTCACCCACACAATTTTCGCAGGTAAACCTGACCAACCCACCATGCTCTTCCCACAGGTGAGGTAGACTGACTTCCAGCTTACGCACTTTAACTATAAGATTGCTGTAATAGATGATTTTGCGATTACATTTGTAAACAGTTTGGATCCAGTTAAGATGCTGAATAACTTGGCATTCTCATCAGGATCCAAACTGTCTGAACTCTGATAATGTGTTTAAACTGAAAGACAATAGAGCTTATGTCTTTTAACCCTTTCCTCCATAAATATGCCTTTCTACGCATCTGTAATAGACATTTCTTGAAATCACAATGGTTTCAATACTACATAATTCTAACATTTTCCGTTTCTCTAGTAAATGCTCCTTTTGGGTAGATTTATTCAAAGAGGTTGGGTCTAAAAATAGCCTATGGAGGAAAGGGTTAAACTGAAAGACAATGGAGCTTACCGGGTATGTCTTTTAACAAAAAGGAGGCTAAGTTATCTCAGCAGTCTAAAGGCTGACAATTAGCGTACAAGCAAATTGTCATCTGCTAAAGTTTTCATCTCTATACCTTTGAAATGAGTGTATTAGCATTGGCAAACAGTGTGGACCCAGATTAGATGACTCCTAGAGGAGTCCTCTGATCAAGATCAGCACCCTTTACTTCATAAACACACATTTCTACGGCTTTGCAAGCAGTGTAGACCCAGATCAGATGGCCCCATTAGGAGCCGTCTGACCAGGGTCTGCTCTATTTGCTTATGAAATAATAAAGATATGATTATGCAGTTTCTGGCATGGCCAAAAATTACTGTGTTTATCTGGATTATTAAAATTAATCCAATTAATATTCATCATGTCATTATTTCTTACATGGATATTCATGGAGTTAAATGATGGACCATTTCATGTTGAAAATAAGCAAACAATTGTTTAACCCTTTCCTCCATAAATAGTTAAATATGCCTTTGTACGCCTCTGTAAAAGTCACTTTATGAAACCATTGTGATAAATAGAGCATTTGCTCCTATAGGAGCAAATGCTCTATTTATCACAATGGTTTCAAACTACAAAATTCTAAAATTTTCCTTTTCTCTAGTTAATGCTCCTTTTCAGTAGATTTATTCAAAGTGGATGGATCTAAAAATAGCCTATGGAGGAATGGATTAAAATATAATTATCATCTGAGCAAAAAAGTTTGTACCCAGTTCAGACAATTTACAGGTGATTTCATCTGGATTTAACACAATTTTACAAGTCATCTCATCTGGATTTAACAATTTTACAAAAGTCATCTCATCTGGATTTAACTCTTCATGAAGTTTACTTTTTCTACTGCAACTTATTTCCTTTGGCAATACATGTACATAAATATGCTAGTTTACATCATATTCTGAAATGTTGTTCTTTCTTTTTATAACTTCTTTGTCACATACAAAGTCAGTTTTCAATACAGTTTGTAAATGCTGCAATATGCTTCACAGCTTGAGATCTGCCAGTAAATTTCAGCAAATTATTTTGCACCACTACCATTTCAACCCTTCCCCCCATGAATATTAATTTAAGAATGTACTACTGTATGGATATTCATGGACTGAATTTTTATAATTACAAATCTTTAGCTGTGACAGAAATCTCAGAATCTGATCTCTATTTCAGCAAACAGAGCAGACCCTGATCAGACAGCTCCTACAGGAGCTGTCTGATCTGAGTCTACACTGTTTGCAAAGGTGTCAAAGTCATCTCTGAGAGAGAAAGGGTTAGAGGATAAACAAATCCAATTTCACATTGTCTATCCCTTTCCCTGTTCTATGTTTATTACAAATTTCAATACTCAAATATTGAATATTCATGGACAAAATAGTTATAATAAAATATGGAAGGTGGAACTTTGTAGCCATTTTAGAAAGTAAAGAAACAGATCTATCAAATTCCATTAGCAAACAGAGCAGATCCTGATCAGACAGCTCATATAAGAGCCATCTGATCTGGGTCTTCTTTGTTTGCCGATGCGTGAACACACGTTTATATGAGGGAAAGAGCTATATCATTTTAGCCTGCAAAAGGATTTGTATGACATCAGTTTTAACGTGTCACATTGAAAGTGTTCTTGTTTGTTTTCTAAAATGATTTCATTTTTGTGCACAACTTCACACACATTCCAATTTCTACAGTTTCACTAAACTTCAACAGTTCAGATTCTCCTTCCATGATATTAGTATGGTCTGAGAAGGTTATCCAATTTCAAGTATCTTTTGGAATATCTCACATTTCGATTATATAATTGTTTTCCTTCAAATAAATGGTTATGAAATAACAATGGAGGATACTGGAATTTCCTTGTAGCTTATACATAAACCCTTTACTCCATAGAGACACATTTTTATGTACAGTGTAGATGCAAACAGAGTAGACTCAGATCAGACAGCTCTTGCAGGAGGAGTCTGATGAGGCTTTACTCTTTCTGCTTATGAAATTCTACAATGTCTGTCATGATATTCCCATGTTCATGTCATTCTAAAAATCCAGCTAATGAAGCCTTTACTCCATAAATACACCTTGGCAAACAGCCGTCTGATCAGGGTCTGCTCTGTTTGCTTATGCAATCATATAGATCTATTCCATAGTTTCTGTAATCATCAAAAAATATTGTATTCATGTACCAGTACCTGTATACTATTATAAAGAACAACTAAATATCAGTGATGTCATTATTTCTAACATGAATACATGTATTCATGAAGGAAAGGGTAAATATATATACATGTATAGAGAGTTATCGACATGCTATAGTTATCAACTTTTTTTATATATAATCGGATCAGTTTATTTAAAAAATCTCATCATTTAAAGTGATATAATTACCACACTTGCTCTCTATATATTTATATGTATAGCCATTACTGCTTACATGAATATTTATCAGGTAAAAGGTAAATATGGGATAGAAATGTTAAGAGCCTGGTATAAAGGTATATACCAGATAGAATTGTTAACAGCCTGATATAAAGGTATATACCAGATAGAAATTGTTAACAGCCTGGTATAAAGGTAAATACCAGATAGAATTGTCAACAGCATGGTACAATGTATAATCATTTTGGAATTTAAAGTAGGAAGATTTCAAAAGGCCCACCTTGGAACTACTTGCATGGCAAATGGGCCTTAGAATCCATTGGACAGGATTATCTACAATGATTTGGCAATAAATTGTCTGAAAGGAAAATAAAAAACACATCCCCTTTTAGAAAAAAAGCCTAGCATTTTGGCAGATTAGAGTTTTAAGTATCAACTTCCTGCGAATTGCTTTGAAAATTTCACTTTCTCTGGAACAATGTGGTTCTCGAGTGTCACACAATTACGTACTCGGTGTTCTGTCCTAACACCATTCATCGAAAATTGTTCTTCAGCCGGCCTTTTGACATCTGTCTCAATGCCATGACAAAATTGAGTCTTGAAATTTGAACACAAAAAGAGAACCAAATTTAATCTTTCACTTAAATGACTGGTCACATCTGAATGGATCTACACAGGACTCGTCCATCTGACACCCTTGTCACTCTCCAAATAAAAAAGTGTGAGGCTAAGAAATAAATGAAGTGGACTACCAGAGAATCTTCCTCACATTCACATGAGTCATGCCATGTGGGAAAAGGCTAATCAAAGCCTCCAGGCCTTATACTCAAGCACTGTAGACCAAGACCACAGCTTTGCACTCATCTGAGCATCTGTAAAATCTTACAATCCAACATGACAAACAGTTTTAGACCCTGATAATCCATTCCTTCATAGGTTATTTTTAGATACAACCTCTGAACAAATCTACTGAAAAGGAGAATTAACTAGAGAAAAGGAAAAGTTTTAGAATCGGATCAGTTAAATCACAATGACTTTTACAGAGGCAATAACATATCATAAGCAAACAGAGCAGACCCTGAACAGATGGCTCCTGTAGAAGCCATTTGATCTGTGTCTACTCTATTTGCAAAGGCGTATTTATGGAGTTTGATCATTCAAAATGAAAACTGATCGACTCCTTCAAGAGCAGTTTGATCTGGGTCTTCACTATTTGCTAAAGTGTCTGATGGAATATTTAGGTTAATTATGGTATAAATTTATTGCAAATCATCTCAGACCCTGAAAACCGTTTCTTGTTATGTGGCTTGTATAATTTGTCTGAGACAATTGTAAATGGCCTACAAAAATGGTCCCAATAAGGTTGAATTTTAAATCATTTTTCTGCTTGCTACATGTATTTGACATTGACTACTGGCGATATAAAACAGAATCTAAATGAATAACACAAAATTTCCCTGGCATCACAAGTTGATTTTCTTGATTCGAGTCAAATTAGAATTTACAGTTCAATTTGAATAATGATGGTCAAATTCCACCAGCTATGCTGAAAAATGTTGATTTGCCTCACACCCTAGGGGATAAAGATTGATTGAAATTGAATTAATAGAAGAACTTGGAATGGAATATCTACATATAGTTGTTCTGATTGGGTTATGCAGGAAGTAAGCCAAAACTCGCATCATATAAAGAGCAGAATTCTACATGATCAATGGATGAAAATAAAGAAAAGGTACACACACTGGTACCCAACACAATAGACAGTATGGAACCAGATCAGAGGGCCACAGTAAACATAGACAGCATGGAACCAGATCAGAGGGCCACAGTAAACAGACAGTATGGAACCAGATCAGAGGGCCACAGTACACATAGACAGAATGGAACCAGATCAGAGGGCCACAGTAAACATAGACAGTATGGAACCAGATCAGAGGGCCACAGTAAACAGACAGTATGGAACCAGATCAGAGGGCCACAGTAAACATAGACAGAATGGAACCAGACCAGAGGGCCACAGTAAACAGACAGTATGGAACCAGACCAGAGGGCCACAGTAAACAGACAGTATGGAACCAGACCAGAGGGCCACAGTAAACATAGACAGTATGGAACCAGACCAGAGGGCCACAGTAAACAGACAGTATGGAACCAGACCAGAGGGCCACAGTAAACATAGACAGAATGGAACCAGATCAGAGGGCCACAGTAAACATAGACAGAATGGAACCAGATCAGAGGGCCACAGTAAACAGACAGTATGGAACAAGATCAGAGGGCCACAGTAAACAGACAGTATGGAACCAGATCAGAGGGCCACAGTAAACAGACAGTATGGAACCAGACCAGAGGGCCACAGTAAACAGACAGTATGGAACCAGACCAGAGGGCCACAGTAAACATAGACAGTATGGAACCAGATAAATAGGCCAGAGCAAAGCTTAGGAAGCAGGATTGACTTTGACTTAAAGCTGTACATGAGCCCCCAATTTGTGATTATCTATTTAATTTAAGCAGTTTCAATCCAAACCGTTTGCCATTTTGATCATAGTTTTTGAAAAGGAATCGAGAAAATGATCTGATCCCTTTACTCCATGAACATTCATGTAAGAAACAATGATGTCACAAATATTAATTAGTTGATTTTTTATAATGATACTTGAACATGGGAAGTTTTGGCTAATGAAGACACTGTAGAATCAGATCTGTATTATTTCATAAGCAAACGAGTAGACCCTGATCAGACGGTTCCTACAGGGTCTACTTTGTTTGCAAAGGTGTAAACATGGCATATTTATGGAGTAAAGGGTTAAGAATATGTAGCAGACAACAAAATCTTGCAGATGACAAGTACCTAGGATGGAATTCATTAAACTTTATTTTTGGAACCAGTATTTGCTAACATTGTCTATGGTCATTGTCTGGGTGAATTTTTCCAACCATTTCTTTTAGAAAATGTCATGAGAATGTCAAACAGTATGGTTCCATATGAGGTGTCAAGTTACTCTGATTCCATATGAGGTGTCAAGCTGCCCAGTGGTTCCATATGAGGTCTCAAGCTGCCCTGGTTCCATATGAGATGTCAAGTTACTCTGAATCTATATGCGATGTCAAGTTACTCTAGTTCCATATGAGATGTCAAGTTACTTTGCTTCCATATGTGATGTCAAGTTACTCTGCTTTCATATGAGATGTCAAGTTACTCTGCTTCCATATGAGATGTCAAGTTACATATAAGATGTCGAGTTACTCTGCTTCCATATGAGATGTTAAGTTACCCTATGTCTCATCTGAGTGTAAAATCTTTGCAAATTGCAGTAAAGTGTTAAAGGTTGACCATTTATCCTATGAGTATTCATTTAAGAAATAATGACATCATTAATATTTATTAGCTGATCTGAAGTCTTAAGTGGCATATGTACCGGTATGCATGAATATTTGGTATTGGTAGAAACTGTAGTCAGATCTGTTATGATTCCATAAGTAAACAGAGCAGACCCTGATCAGACCAATCCTAAGGAACCGTCTAATCTGGGTCAGCTCTGATTGTTTATGATACTATAGATATGATTCTACAGTTTCTGCCATGATAAAAATTCCTTTGTCCATGTGCTATTATAACATTTAATCTAATTTATATTGATTATGTCAATATTTCTTACATGAATACAGGCGCGTAGGCAATGGGGCTGCAGAGGCCGAGGTTCCAATATTTTGGTCGCCTGCGGATTTGGGGCCATGAGCATCAAGCCTTCTACCCGCCGCTCATTTGTGATTGGAGCTGCGTCTTTAATCTCTTGGTGTTGCAATTAACAAAAGTGTCAAACTGATAGTTGCGGATTAACGGTGATTTAATTAATGACATTATTGACGCGTGTTTTTAACGACCACTAATTAGGTAACTTTTACTTCCCTTTTATCTGAATAGCCGCGAAAATATTATTGGCACAAGCTTTTGATGATGAAACTGGAAGACCGAAAAGAACCTAAGAGAAGGTAATTAAAAACCAACACTTTAAAGGTAATTATACCAATTTAATAATTGCTCATATATAATTGTTCATATTGATTATACTCAAAGTAAAATGTAGCACATGAGCATTCAAATTTGATATTCATTCTAAAAATTATCTTTGAAATGGACGCACCAAGACCTACCTCCAATCAACAATGTCTAAGCAGCGGCTGAATCACACAATGGTAATACATGTCCACAAGGATGCCACAGATAATATTGACGTTATTGAAATTGCAAACGAGTTTGTGGCATTGAAGGCCGCGTGACCAGCTTTGGGCAATTTTAGACAATGTAAGAGTGGATGAAATCTTAGATAGATGTTTTAAATATGTTTTCTGTAATAGGATGTCGATAGAACAGTGGCATCAAGTCACTGGTCATGTGCCTGACGGGCTCCGACACACTTGGCTTCGAATGAGACATCTCATCTAGATCTAAGCTGTGTGCATATAACAGTTCATGTCTAGCAGGTGAAGGGTTAATACATACATACTGCTACAACATGCATTAGTTATTATGATGTTTTGTATAAAAAATGCAGAGCTTTTGTTATTACATTTTATAAATATATACTTTTCGTTTCTTATGTTTGTTTGATTCAACAATAGTTCAGTTATATCAGATTTAGTTTTTTAGCCACACAGGAAATTGTAAAACAGAATGACATTTCGTTGGTAAAACAACAAAAGCAATAACAGTTCAAAAATCATCTTAAAATGCATGGAAATGGCATCTAAGAAAACACAAATTTAAACAATTCTGCACGGGAAGGGACACCCCTCCCGTACGTACCCACCCCATAAAAGTTTACTCTTATCCTCCGAGGCCCCAATCTTCAAAATTGCCTATGCCCCGGAATATTCATAGAGTAAAGGGGTATATATAAAACAAAAGCTCAAATATTGATCAATAGATTTCTGCACTTCTGTATGTACCTTAACCCTTTCCTTGTTGATTAGTCATAACAGTTAGTTATATTATGAATATTGATTAGCTGAATTTATAAATGCATAATCTACGCAGGATACTTTAGTATTGGTAAAAAACTTCAGAATGAGATCTATTATAATTTCATTAGGGTCTGCTCTCTTTGAATTAATAATAGTTTTTCGACTATAGTTTCTACCAATACCAAAACTCCTGCTTTTAACCCTTTCCCTCATATAAACGTGTTTTTACGCATTTGCAAACAGAGTAGACCCAGATCAGACGCCTCCTAGAGGAGCCGTCTGATCAGGGTCTACTCTGTTTGCTAATAGAATTTGATAGATATGTTTCTTTGCTTTCTAAAATGTTCCACCTTCCATATTTCATTATGACTATTTTGCTAATGAATATTCAGTAGGTATTGAAATTTGGCCAATATACAGAACAGGGAAAGGGTTAAATAAGCCATTATTAAAAATTAGCTAATAAATATTCACAACGTCATTATTTGTTGCATGAATATGCAACAGGGAAAGCATTGAAACAGGTATTACAGCATCTCTAACATTAGGGACTGGTTCTTACATTCTGTTGCTGGGGAGTGTTTTATTTTACTTCCAGTACCATCCATCCTCATTGTGTACATTTTGTGCCCAATTAATGCACTGAAGGCCTGATTAGCAGCCATTACACAGCGGTCCATGATTGAACTGCCTGGTGCAGCAACAAAATACTATCTACTTCCAGAGATCTTTTGTTTCCAGGCAATTATCTCCCATCTTTATGTAATTCCAACCGAAAATATTGTCGAAGTGGACTCAATCATACCGTTCTATCAATTAAAAAGAAAAATCAAGTTCTGATAACAGCTTCCCAATTTTCGACTATTGGCATGTGCACATTTATGCAAGGCACAATGAGTAGACACAACAGTAAAACCAGTCTAAAGCAGCCGCACTAAAAAAAACAGCTTAACCCATTCCCTCATAGGCTATTTGTATATCCATCCACTTTGAATAAATCTACCGAAAAGGAGCATTAACTAGAGAAAAAGAATTTTTTTTAGAATTTTGTAGTTTGAAACCATTGTGATAAATAGAGCATTTTGCTCCTATAGGAGCAAATGCTCTATTTATCACAATGTTTTCTTAAAGTGACTTTTACAGAGGCATAGAAAGGCGTATTTATGGAGGAATGGGTTAATGCAAAAGGAAGGTAATGGAGCTCTCAACATTCTTTCATTCTGCACCAAGCACTGCCACAGTGACCTGCCTTAACTCTTTCCCTGTTGCATATTCATGTAAGAAATAATGCTATCATGAATATTAATTCTATTAATTGAAGTTTCATAAATATTATGCACACTGATTATTTTGATATCGGTAGAAACTGTAGTCAGATCTATTAGAATTTCATAAACAGGAGAGGACTCTGATCTGGGGCTACTCTGTATGCAAAGGCATAAAAAAATGTTTATATGAAGGAAAGGGTTAAAGACCCCTTGTTTATTCTGTTTGCTAATATTCTTGTATTGCTCTTATGGGCTCATGGATGCTCAGGAAGGAATAATTCTAGTATAGAAGAACCGTCCTTGGGCTCTCTTGTATTGGTGTGTTCCATATACAGTGAACCCTCATTATACCGGCATTCGTTACAATGGCACCCTCGTTATACCTGCAGTATGCGTTGAAACAAAATTACCGTAAAGTCTTTGAAACAACCACTGAATAAATAGGTGCAATGCCAATAAGACAGGTGATCGCTTAATGCAGAACACAAGAAGTGCAAAAAGCACCCTGTGGGAGCTTTTTGCACTTCATGTGTTCTGCATTAAGCGTTCACCTGTTGGTACTTGTTTAAAACTGGCCAATTGGTTCCTTTCATATTTAAACTCGTTATAACGGCAACCTCGTTGTACCAGCAAAATGTCTGGAAACAAACACCTCTGTTGTAACGAGGGTTCACTGTAATAGCATAGATAAGATTCATAAATTAAACTTTTTTTCAGGGGTATCTCCCTTTTTTCTTAACCAAATGCAATGTTTCTCTGAACCCATTCAAAAGAGTGGTCACAAGCTAGAGGTTTGTTTTAGTGATATGTACCTCTATCAATAGCTCTGTCCATGCATGGATTAAGCAGGTATTTTGTATAAAACACATCTGTATAACTCTAGAAGGTGAAATTCATAATGACAAGGAGGAGGCTTCAGATAGGTGCTGTTGATAACATGCTTAATCTGTAACCCTTTCCCTGTTGAATATTCATGTAAAAAAATAATGGCATCATGAATATCAGATTTATCATAATTTCATAATCCAACAGAGTAGACCCTGGTCCAATGTGAGCTACCTGATCTGGGTTAGCCCTTCACCCCATAGAAATACACTTTCCCTCCTTTGCAAACAGAACAGATCATCAAGATACAATGGTTTACGTGGGAGCCATCTGATCAGGATCAGCTCTGTTTGCTTGTAAAATAATAAAGATCTGATTCTATAGTGTCTGCCATGGCTAAACATTCCTGTGTTCATGAATCATTGTAAAAATAATCTTAATTCACCCTTTACTCCATGAATATTCTTGTAAGAAATAATGACATTATGAATACTAATTAGATTTATTGTTATACTAGAACAAGGGCACAAGAAGAAACAAGGCAGAAACTGTAGAATCATATCTATATTATAAGCAGACAGAGTAGACCTTGATCAGACGGCTCCTACAGGAGCCGTCTGATCTGGGTCTACTCTGTTGGCAAAGGCGTAGAAAGGCATATTTATCAAGTAAAGGGTTAATGAGATAAAGGGATAACAAACTCAGTCATTTGTAGTTTGCTCATTATGTTTGTATCCTCGTTCTCTTCCAAAATACAATCTTAGTGTCAAACAGTGTAGATCTTTATATCTTTATAAAAATGTCATGTAACTTGTTTTCTCATCTGGATCATATTTACTCATACTGAATAAGGGTCCATAAGCTTTCCTCACCTAATATTATATTAATTACTTAGGACTTTGAATTGAATGTACTTTGGGTCCAGATCCAGTATGAGGCATGTTAATTTCAAATCAATGTCAATTATTTCCCCTTTTATAATAGTTATTAATTGTAACTTAACCTGTCATTGATGAATTTTTGCAGAAGAAAGTTAAGAAAAACATTTTTTTCATGCCAGACTGTAGGATGCGTAGTTTAACTTGCAGAGATACTCTGCCAGCCACAGACAGCTCTGACATTGCGTAACAGGTGCAAAAATCCCGATGAAAACAAGACTCATTCTCTACATGACCAGCAACTCAGTATATGTGTCTATCTAAATATAAATCTTGTGAGCTGCAATTTAATCGCCACATTCAAAAGGCCCAGTCAAACAAGGACAAGTGTCTGACTTGTGTCAGGCTGTCATACAATCTTTCCTAAAGTTTTGTCTGGGTGCCAAAAATATTTCACAAAACTGACCAATCATTGCACAGTATTCTATTTACTTCTCAACTTTATTTATTCAGCCTGCTTGACCCTCCGTGACTTCTCCCAGATTATCCACTTGTCTGTTTTCGATATTGTCGTCTGCTTCAAATGGCACTTCTGTCGTATCGAAATTTCACTGCCTTATATTATAGTTATCATACAAATGGTGACCAGTGTATAAAACATTTACGACCACAGTGTAAAAACTTACACATTACAGATCTTGGTGCAAACTATTTGCAACAGTGGCGGTGTTAAATTTTAGTACAATAAGGGTCGGTTGTCCAGGTCTCGGTGTCTAAAACAGATCGTCATCTTGCAACTACAGTGACCTACCTATGTGCAATTTATGACAAAATTTAAGTCGGTGTGAAATCAAGGCAGCGGGTTATGAATGCGGGGATATTTGATCTAGCACAATTCTGTCAGGTCTGCACAATGTATGGCAGGTACACTCCAGTGCACACAAATCAATGCAGGACAGGGATAGCGACAGGACACACCAGCAAATGCTCATCGGTGACTTACCTCTTCCTCCACTAAGTAAATGTCAACTAAAAAAATGAATGTCTGCTCTAATCAAAGCCAAATTTTCATCTGTTTCAAAAACAATGATCATGGAGTAACTTAATCAAGATTCTGACCAGATGACGTGTGCTTTAAGCTTCTAATCTGGATCCAAACAATGCAGGACGGGTTAAAGCTGAAAATAGCTTGAAAAGAGTAGCCATTTATCCATACTCATTTCTATCAATCCCATATGCAAACGAGATGTCCTTCACAAAATGTCCAACATTAATGGCTGAAGTTGACAATTTTGGTCCATGAAATTTACTATTACTAAAATTGATATGATTCTTTTTACTTTTCTTAGTAATTAAAACTTCAGCATCCAAAATATGATACCTTTACTATATATGTAGCACCAGGTACAGGCTATGTGATGTCATGACTGGCCACTGTAAGGATATCGGTAAAATAGACTTGTTGATGCAAATATGCTGCATCAGAAGGATGCTGAATTAGGTCAGCATCGATAACGTGGTCAGTTTTCTCAAAAGAGCCGTAAGCATTGAACTGTCACAGATGATTCCTCTTTATCTGACTACCCCTATTATCAAAACGATAAATAATAAAAACATTTTTTGGCAGTCAGAATAAACTGAGATCAATTGGAAACTAAATATGCCCAGTAATCCACATTTTCATTGGCTATAATTTCACTTTTTCATGTATGCTGCAGTAAAAGGGATACTTTACCATGGAAGACATCGCTCAATACATACACCGTATAATTTTCCGTATTAGGCACCGTGCTTGCTTGCCCTTGGTGAAAATAGTTCATACTTATAATACAGCAGTGATGCTGTCCATTTCAACTTAACCCTTTCCCCGTTCTATGTTTATTACAAATTTCAGTACCTACTGAATATTCATTAACAAAATAGTTATAAAGAAATATGGAAAGTGGAACATAGTAGACATTTTAGAAAGCAAAGAAACAGATCTATCAAATTCTATTAGCAAACAGAGCAGACCCTGATCAGATGGCTCCTCTAGGAGCTATCTGATCTGGGTCTACTCTTTGCAAATGCGTGTAAACACGTTTATATGAGGGAAAGGGTTAACCAGTACCCTGCGCTAAATTTGCAACCCAGTTACCCTTCATACATTCAGATAAAATCAAATTTAAATGTATTTAATCCTTTACTCCATGAATATTCATGTGAGAAAAAAATGACATCAGGAGTATTAATTTGATTATTTTTTATAATGGCACATGAACACATGGATATGTGGCCATGACAGAAACTGTAGATTATTAACCTATTCCCTCATAGGCAATTTTTAGATACAACCTCTTTGAATAAATCTACCGAAAAGGAGCATTAACTAGAGAAAAGGAAAAATTTAGAAATTTGCAGTTTGAAACCATTGTAATAAAATAGAGCCTTTGCTCCTATAGGAGCAAAGGCTCTATTTATCACAATGGTTTCACAAAGTGACTTGTACAGAGTCATCAAAAGTCGTCAATATGAGGGAATGGGTTAATCATATCTATATTTTTCATAAGCAAACAGAGCAGACCCTGACCAAACGGCTTCTACAGGACCTGTTTGATCTGGATTTAATCTGTTTTCGAAGGCACAGAAAGGCAAATTTATGGAGTAAATTGTTAAAAATCCCTTTACTTCATATAAACTACTTTCCACACTTTTGCAAACAGGGTAGACCCAGATCAGACAGTTCTTTCTTTTTCTTTTATTTCTCTAATATTTTATATTGTTCCTTCCAGGCAAGAAAGTTCAAGCTAGGTCCACACGTCCCTGATTTTTGATAAATACTTCGGTCTAATTACCTGGTGAATAGAATAATGCAATCTGCCCATGCAATAAGTCTTTAATATTAGGGTTAAAGGTCAATATTTACAACATTGGAGCCCAGGTATGCACTATGGCCTTACACCCAGACAGCCCACCACAAGAAGGTCAAACACAAGCAGACGACACTGATATCCTTTCTGTTTCTGGTATATCTTCTGCTTCAAAATTATTGACTGTCGATATCTTAATTGTCAGCATACTCATTTTTATCTAATTCACGATATCATGGCTTCCTGGGCACAAATTCATTTTAATAATAAATCAGATGTTGAATAAAACAGCATTAGATCTAGATCAACACTATTTTGAGTTGCTACTTGTGTGTTAGTTAACCCTTTAAGTGCTGGAAACGAGTCCCTTAAATGCCCTTTGCCAAAACAGTGTAGACCCAGATGAAAGGAGCCTTCACATCAGGGTCTGTACTAGTTGTTTATCACAATAAGTATTTCTTTTGAAAAATCCCTCATTATTCACAGTAAGCTTGACCTGTTTGAATTTTGGAATAGTCCATTTGAAAATTCAGTATTGAAATGGTTAATGCTGAGAGGCTATCTAAACAGAGGGACATTGAGATATATGACCATGAGGTTGAAATTCCTTACAATAAAGGCCTATCTGTGTCAAAACTAACCTATCCCAGTTATAAACAAAATGGTGATGACTTAAATCTAAACTGTCCAGATCCAGTGGAGATACTAGTTAACTCGGTGTTTAATTAACCCATTACCTCATAGGCTATTTTTAGATACAACCTCTTTAAATAAATCTACTGAAAAGGAGCATTAACTAGAGAAATGGAAATGTTTAGAATTCTGTAGTTTGAAACCATTGTGATAAATAAAGCATTTGCTCCTATAGGAGCAAAATTAATGCTCTATTTATCACAATGGTTTCACAATGTGACTTTTACAGAGTCGTCAAGTCGTCAATATGAGGGAATGGGCTCAGTATTTCATTAAGATTCAAAACTGTATGACATCTCATCCCTTAAAACTGTTTTAAATGAAACAGAAGATCATTCTAATTTGAAAAATGAAGCTTTTTGTTTTCCAGATGACAGTTACAAATAAGGGGAAGAGTTAGGTCAGCTTTTTTGACAACAGTTTGTAATAAAAAGGGCCCTACCTTTTTTGACAACAGTTTGTAATAAAAAGGGCCCTAAGTCCTTGTTATCTTTCAAGAGTTGAACAATATCGTGCATAACAATTTTAACAAGATTAAACCCTTTATTACTCCTTAAATGTGCCTTTACAAACAGAAGATCCAGATCAGACAGCTTCTCTATACTTCTACAGTTTCTGCCATGGCCAAACATTCCTGTGTTCATGTGCTATTACAAAAAATTATCTAATAAATATTCATGATGTCATGATTTCTTATATGAATATTCATGGAGTAAGGGGTACAGATTTTCAACACTACAAAAGATATTGTGGTTACCCTTGCCAACAGATTTGATCCAGATTAGATGCAGCATAAATCGGTATCTAATCTGGATCAAAACTGTTTGCGTATCAGAAGAAAAATGAAAAACTTCTGACCAAGTATCCTGATGACCTCTCTATAACGACCACTAATCTACATCAAGTATTTTGTGTTAAAAGCAGGTGGTTGCTTAAAGCAAGGTGAAAGTAAAACAGAATGCTCCTATAGGAGCGTTCTGTTTCACTTTCACCTTGCTTTAAGCAACCACCTGCCCAAAATACCAACTAATTAACGCATTTATTGGTCGTTATAGAGAGGTTTAACTGTACCAGATAACTTGGATCCCTTGAGACACAGAGTTACTCGGTGTCTCAACTTGATCCAAAGCAGTTTGAATATGTATACCATGTGAATGGTTAACCCATTACTCCATGAATTCGCCTTTCTACGCCTTTGCAAATAGAGTAGACCCAGATCAGATCACTCCTAGGCACTCTGATCTGAGGGTCTGCTCATTTTGCTTATAACTCATTCCCTCATATTGACGCCTTTTGACACCTCTGAAAAGGTCATCTATTGAATTTGAAACCATTGTGATAAATAGAGCATTAAAATTTTGCTCCTATAGCATGAATACATGAATATTCATGGAGTAAAGGGTTAATACTACAATATCTTAAGTAGCAAGATGACACACTTGAACTGCATCTTGAAAAACAAAATGACCAACGATGTATTAACCCTTTCCTTCAGATAAACACATTTTCACACCTTTGCAAACACAGTAGAACCAGACGAGACCGCTCTGATCTAGTTTCCTTATGAAATTATGTATATAATATGATTCAACGGTGTCTGCCAAGGTAAAAAGTCTAGTGTTCATTCGCCATTAAAAACATTCAATTAATACATATTCATGATGTCATTATTTCAACAGGGGAAGGGTTAAATTGGCTCTTGACTTTTTCCTAAAATTGCACCAGGAAACTACAGCAAACATGACAAACAACATATTCCACCTATAAACCATGGACTGAGTTTACTATAATTTGCAAACAGTATTGACCCAAATCAGAGGGCTGATAGGGGAATGCTCTGATCAGGGTTTGCACGGTTTGTCATTCCAATCCTTTCACAAGTTGTACCCTTTCATACTGAATGGACTCTATTGTAAAACAATTAACTATTTCCACGCTTAGTAATTTTTCGTCTGCAACAAGTGTCGTCTGCTTCAATTCTAATAATAAAATTTCTCTCATTTCTTTGCAATTATATGGTCATAGTGACAAACAGTTTGGATCCTGATGAGACGCCGCATTATGCGGCGTCTCATCTGGATCCAAACTGTTTGCATAGGTTATCAAGGTTTCACCGCTAGCGTGCAAAGAGTTAAACAAGGGTTACAGGACCAAACCATTCAGCACTTGAAAGGTTAACCATTTCCTTCATATAAATGCATTTTTACCCTTTGCAAACAGGGTAGACCAAGATCGAATGGCTCCTGTACGATCCATCTAATCAGGGTCTTCTCTAGCTTATAGAATTATGTAGATGATAGATCTGGTTCTACAGTTTCTGCCATGCACAAAAGATCTTTTTTATCATGTAATATACCATCATAAATATCCAGCTCCAATATTCATGATGTCACTATGTACGTCTTACATAAATATTCAACGGGTTAAACAAATAATGGACTTAGCTAATCAAAGATTCAGCATTCAAAGGGTTGAAGACCAACATTTTTTTAAGAAGACAGAAGTAAGTTATCTAATCTGGTCCATCAAGCATTATACATCTTTAACAAACTGTTAATGAATCTATGTTAACCCCTGATAACACTGCTTCACACCGACAACACCTCCTCAGTCTACTATCTGTCATTCAGAGGAACCCTTTGACCAGAGTCTGCACTGTTAGTCATTCAAATACCTCTAGTAAAATTTAAGCCTTTTATAAGGAATGGACTCTATAGTTAAACACTGATGGGCCATTCCATTTTTAATATTCAGCATTCAAAGGACCTCATGAATATTAATTAGATTAATTGTCATAACACACCGACAAAGGAATTTTTGGCCATGGCTGTAGAATCGTATCAAACTACATGTATATCATGAGCAAAAAGAGCAGACCCCTATAGGAGCCATCTGATCTGGGTCTGCTCTGTTTGCATACGTGTAGAAAGGTGTATTTGTGAAGTAAAGGGATAAAAAGAACAGAGAAAAATGAATTTTCCCAGCATGTTCAAGATAGAAAAAATTAACAGCAATTAATTTTTGCATTTCAAAGAAACTGGCTTTCAGCATGGAGACTTGGCTTGAATCTTTCTGCTGACTACTTGATAAGATTATAGACTATTTCTGGAAAGGAAGATCTATAGCTTTCCCACAATCATTGAACACTAAATCTTCACTCTAAGTGAAGAAGCAGAACTGCCCTCCAAACATGACACTCAATCTGAAGAACCCTGGAAAAGTTTTAACCTCTTACTTCATGAATACTCATGATATCATGACTTTCTATTAACTCCTATAGACGCCTTTTTGCACCTCTGTAAAACTCATTTTTTTTAAACCATTGTGACAAATACATGTAGAGCATTTGCTTAATAGGAGCAAATGCTCTATTTATCACAATGGTTTTAAAACTTACACAATTCTAAAATTCTCCTTTTCTATAGTTAATGTTCCTTTTCAGTAGATTAATTCAAAGAGGTTGGGTCTAAAACAGTCTAGGAGGGAATGAGTTAACTGAAGTTTTATACATGTAATGGTATTATGGACACTTGGGAGATTCTTTCATGACCAATACTGTAGAATCCGATCTATATTATTTCAAAAGCAAACAGAGCAGACCATGATCAGATGGCTCCTATAGGAGCCATCTGATTTGGGTCTTCTCTATTTGTAAAGGCATTGAAAGGCGTATTTATGAAGTACAGGGTCAAGCCATTGAAAGTGGTATCTATGGAGTAAGGTTTAAAAAAAACAGAGCCTAAGACCAAAGGGACATATGAAGGGGTCCTGTGATCTAGGTCATCACTGTTTGCAAAATTAATGCCAAGTAACTCATATGCCAGAAACAGGATACGACCAAAAACAACAAACTTTTCGAACCATATTTAGATGACATAATACTTTGTGGGTAAACCACACATTTTTGTAACAAAATTTACATGTTACAAGAGAAATGTCCATCTGGTGACACTGACATGAAAAATGATCTCAAGTAAATAAGCTTGGAAGTCACTTTAAACTGTGGCACATGACCTATGATAAGGATATATACATGTAGCTACATATATAATATATTAGGCTGACCAATACCTCTTGATCAGTCAATTCTTTCACAAATCTTCTATTAGCCTATATTAGGACCTAAGGATGAAAAAATTATAAAGTTTGATATACATCATTTCCCCTCCTGTTGTTTAACTCCATAAATACGCCTGTGGATGTCTATGCCTTTACAAACAGAATAGACCAAGACCAGACAGCTCCTGCAGGAACCGTCTGATCCAGGTCTGCTTTGTTTCAGTTTACTTATAATATAGATATAACTCTATAGTTTATGCCACAGTTAATTCAGTACCATTTTAAGCCTCTGATCTGGGACTACTCCTAAGGCATTAAAAGGTCTATATTTATGGACTAAAGGGTTAATCTAGGTCTGTACTATTAGCCTAAGTCTGAACATTTAGAATAATTACGGTAAAAGACCTACATTCTGTCTATAGGTCAGGCTGATACTAAACTCATAGAAGGACAGGTAACCAAGCGGTCCACTTCAACCATATGGACTAATACACAGAGCTGTGACACTGAAATTTGACACTAAAATGTAATCATACTGACCCATAACATTTCATCTGTCAGCCAGTATGAATTTAACCAATTCCCTCATAGGATATTTTTAGACACAACCTCTTTGAATAGATCTACCGAAAAGGAGCATTAACTAGAGAAAAGCAAAATTTTAGAATGTTGTAGTTTGAAACCATTGTGATAAATAGAGCATTTGCTCCTATAGGAGTAAATGCTCTATTTATCACAATGGTTTCACAAAGCGACTTTTACACAGTCGTCAAAAGTCGTCAATATGAGGGAATGTGTTAATACTTTCCTTTTGCACACTATTAACCCTGTACTCCATAAATACGCCTTTCTACGCCTTTGCAAACAGAGTAGACCAAGATCAGACGGATCCTAGTATAGGAGCTGTCTGATCAGGGTCTGCTCTGTTTGCATGTGATATAATGAAGATAAGATTTTACAGTTTCTGCCATAACCAAATATTTATGTGTCCATGTGTTTTTAAAATAAATAATCTAAGGGTTAAGTAAAAAGCTAAAGATACATGGATATGGTCAGAATTGTACGATTTGACCGATATATATGTACATGTACCCTCCGGTACTTCAACTTTATTTTATTTTCAATTCTAACTACAACCTTAGTGTCCGGCTTTCATTTTAACTGTACATATAATTGATAAGTGACATTTCTGGCAGCCGAAGGACTCCAATACAGATAATTTTTAACAACTAATTGTTAAAAAAAAAAAAGGTCAAGATTAGTTGATAAGAGGTAAATCTTCTTTTGTACTGACTCATGAAAAGAATCATTGGTGGTATTGCATGTTGGTTATTCTTGTCAGAAGTATTTGTTCAATTGACTATAACCAATTTAGTTTATACCCTGGGTTTGAATGGAAGAAACCAGTTATCTAGCACTGACAAACAGTGTAGACCCATGTCATCATTAGGTCAGGAAATATTGGTTCATTAACTTTTATTTTCAAAAAAAGAAGATAATTGTATGTTGTTGTCCTTGAATAGTTCTGCACAGTTCATGATTTGTTTACTTTTACCATTTCCTTCTTTATATGCTCTTTTATGCCTTTGCAAACAGAGTAGACTCAGATAAGATGGCTCCTGTAGGAGCCATCTGATCAGAGTCTGCTCTGTTTGCTTATGGCACGATATAGATATGATTCTATAGTTTGTTTTCAAAGCAAAACAAGATTTACCATTATAAAAATTCAGCTAATAAATATTCATGATGTCATTATTTCCTACATGAATATGCAACAGGTAAAGGGTTAAATGGTTTGTCCCTTGGCCTCAGAAAATTTCTTCAAAAATCAAGATAATTACAAGAAATATTAAAGAAGTAATCAAGGATTTGTCTCATTAATTAGTACAAGTCAGTATAAGCATATCAATATTTCATGACCAAAAAGATGAGCACAGATTCTATCAACATCTATTTCTAAGCCGAATCCTATCTTAACCCTTTCCTCCATAAATACGCCCATCTATGCCTTTGCAAACAGAGCAGACCCAGATAGGAGCCGTCTGATCAGGGTCTGCTCTGTTTGCTTATGATATAATATAGATATGACTCTACAATTTCTGCCATTGCCAAAAATTGTGTGTCCATGTGCTATCTACATAATTAATATTCATGACGTCATTATTTCTTACATAAATATTCATGGAGTAAAGGGTTAATGCTACTCATTAGAAATCCAAATATAGACAATCTAATGAGTAGCAGCAAGCTATGGTTTATGAATAAGTCGAAGAATAGTTCTAGAATGGAATCAATGTACATGTATTTTGAGGTGGGTACTTGTTTTTATAATAAAACATAAGTTAATTGTAAGTTGCCGTTCTTGTATTTTTTTTCCTCATGGATTAAAAGCATGCTAGTTCTGTCTTGATAAGAAACTCATCTATGGGAAAGAGACAAAACATGCTTTTAGACAACGATATGCAATCTCTCACTCATCAATTATCTTCAATAATTTGTGGCACAAAGCCTCGCTCAAACAATCAATTCTTGCAACTAATCTTATTTAGTAGCACTTTGCAACATTTGCCATTATATTTTGGTTGCACACTGTAAGTTCCTCGAAATCAGGACATAATGACTGCTTTAAGGCCATCCATGCTGCATGTCCAAATATAGAATCAATTTCAAACAGTGCAGGGTAAAAAAACACCTTCTATTGCAATAGACCAATACTGTTTGTGCTGTTCTATAGCCTTTGCATATTTGTGCATACCATAAACTGCATGATGTAAAGTAAACCACATAATTTATGCCACTCAGTATACGTCTACATGGTTATTACTTTTTAGGGCTGGTGGTCGCTTCGGCCTTTCCTTGTTGAATATTCATGTAAAATAATTATGATGTCATGAATATTTATTTTTCTGATTTTTTTTATAATGGTTCATGTACACATGTACATAGGATGTTTTGGTATTGGTAGAAACTTTACTGCCAGATTTATTATAATTTCATAAGTAAACAGAGCAGACCCTGATCAAACGATTCCTACAGGAGCCATCTGATCTGGGTCTACTCTGTCTGAGTAGGGTATGTTCTGTTTGTTTATGAAATAATATAGATATGATTCTACAGTTTTTACTATGGCAAAACATTCCTGTGTCCATGTGCCATTATGAATTAATCTAATTCATATTCATGATGTCATTATTTCTAACATTAACATTCATAGAGCAAAAGGTTAAGAACCTAATCATTTTACATTCAGACTTTTTCGAATGAAAACCAAGCACAGCCTTACTAAACATCTATCCCACTCAGCTGAAGCAGGTAACACTTTCAGCAGAGGAGAGCACATTAACCCATTCGCTGCTAAACTCTGTCGTCTGCTAACTTTGTCGTCTGCTACAAATTTTCATTCTTTTAATTTTCTTCATTTTTGTTTCTTAAACATAGTAACAGTAACAAACAGTTTGGATCCTGATGAGACGCCGAGTTACTCGGCGTCTCATCTGGATCCAAACTGTTTGCATAGGTAATCACAGATCCGGCATTGGCAGCGAAAGGGTTAAGCTTACCGGCATGTAGAAATGGACACTTTTTCATAAATTTGATGACAACATAGTCCTAATTATCAGCCCACATGTGATGTCACATAGCAAGCTTTCTGTCAGATCACACAATGCCCGAAACAACTTCCCAGAAAATACAGAGTATAATCAAAAAACAGGTTTGCTTTAATTCAAAGCAAAACATTCTTTAAAAACCTGCACACACTGGAAGAACTATCATTACATTAAATTTATCAAAGGCAAGAACCAGTATTTAAAGATGAAGGTGTCAACAACAGATTTTACAGCACCAGAAGTTGTTTTTTTCTTTGATGGTTTAGAGACCGTAATTTCCACACAGCGATTTCACTTTCATCTAGAACACCAAATACACGTAAAAGCACACTATTCCAAATTAATTTTTTAGGGCTGAATTTTATTAAAATAAAATGGCATATAAGTTAATTCTCTAATCTTGATATTTCTATGTAAACGTTTCTGCTTTATAGGGACGCCACTGTAGTGCACAAGTATTTTTTTTTTTTTTAACATTGATGGCAGGTGATTTCAAAGATTTAAGTCGTGACATTGTGGCTACATTGGTTTAACACTTTCTCTGCTGAATATTCATGTTATAAATATTAACATCATGAATATTTATTAGCTGAATTTTTATGATGGCATAATATATACACAGGATGTTTTGGTATTGCAATTGGTAGAGTTAGATCTGTTATAACTTCATAAGCAAACAGAGCAGACCTTGATCAGACAGCTCCTATAGGAGCCGTCTGATCTTGGTGTACTCTGTTTGCAAAGGCGAGCAAAATCTAATTAATGTCAACCTTTCCCTGTTTAACATTCATAAAAGAAATAATAACATCATGAATATTTATTAGCTGAATTTTTATAATGGCATAATTATATATGCACAGGATGTTAAATTGGCTCAGGTAGAAACTGAAGAATCACATCTATTTCACAAATGTCTGATCTGGGTCAACTGTTTGCAAATGTATGAAAAGGCGTTTATATGAAGGAATGGGTTAATGATGTCATTATTTCTTGCATGAAAAGTGAATGGTTAACCCTTTCCTCCATAAATACGCCTTTCTACGCCTCCGCAATAACCACTTCTTGAAACCATTATGATAAATAGAGTATTTGCTCCTATAGGAGCAAATGCTTTATTTATCACAATGGTTTCAAACCATAAAATTCTAAACTTTTCCTTTTCTCTAGTAAATGCTCCTTTTTGGTAGGTTCATTCAAAGAGATTGGGTCTAAAAATAGCCTGTGGAGGAAAGGGTTAAGGCATAGCATAGAACATCTGTAACCTATAACCAATAGAGCAGACCCTAACTAGAACTGTCTGATCTGGATCTACTCTGTTTGCATCATCATACAAAGGCTAGACTATGGTGTAAAGGATGAGGTTTATCAAGATCACAGCAGCAACAGTGAGGATCTAGATTGTATAATCCTGTGTAAAGTCTGAAAAAAGAGTTGGGGAGTTAACCCTTTCCTGCATAGGCTATTTTTATATCAAACCACTTTGAATAAATCTACCAAAAAGGAACATTAACTAGAGAAAAAGAAAATTTTAAAATTTTGTAGTTTGAAACCATTGTGACAAATAGAACATTTGCTTCTATAGGAGCAAATGCTCTATTTATCACAATGGTTTCATAAAGTGACTTTTACAGAGGCGTAGAAAGGCGTATTTATGGAGGAAAGGGTTAAAGACAAGGCAGGAACCCAGCCCTGTTCAGCAATAACAAAAAGACAGAGTAAATAACACTATTTATATTTCATATTCATAAAACCTCATTTATTTCTCCGTACACAAACACCAGATGTCAAAACAAAATCTGGACACACCCACTCTTGCCTTCATTGAATTTGATTAAGGCTCTCACAGTGGTGGTCAAACCTTTTAAAATGAATTTTACTATGAGATAAACAGTCCTAGAACTTTGTAGACAAGGCAGATCAAGATGATCCTCTTAGAAAATGTGGCATTTGATCAGGACTTACACTATCTGCAGGGGTAGTCAACAACAATCAGCTGACTCCAGTGTGAAATGATTATAAACTATGCTAAACCAAGCTAACTGTGCTGAACCATGCTAAACCATGCTAAACTGTGCTAAACCATGCTCATGCACAGTTGTTATATTCGCCTGTAGTACATACCCTGATCCAACCTTACACTTGCAGCATGACAACTGGCCTACCATGTTTTACACTGGGTCTACAATGTTTCCCTTTTTTCTTCCTTCGGTTCATCAAACCCTTAAATGTTTGTGCACTGGTATGCAGCGTAAATCAAGATCTGAATGTCTACATAGAATATTTGTGGACTAAAGGGTTAAATAGTACAGCTCCTGGTGAGACATCAACTTAGACTTAGTCTGAATATCTCATCGAGATCCAAACTGCTGCAAAAATGCAGGGATGAAATTTGCACAGCATGTCACAGGTTAATGTTCTTAAACCCTGGAAAATATAATCTGATTAAAATGCACAATTTCTGTCAATCTACATATAAAAAATATCTTTTTCATGTTGCCCCCAGCATTCACTCTATGCATGCCCTATTAATGCATTCAAAAATTTCCTCCAAAAATCAATAAGTTAACTTAAGCTAATTGTACTCTTCAAAGTAAGGATCCAGGCGAAATGTTTGACACATATTACTTACGAGCCGGACCTTTTCTGGCTCAAAGCCAAGCTCATTACAATCAGTGGTCAATGGCCTGATGAGGTCACTGACCGCTTTCTAGGCTGCCCAGTGGTGATATTCATTATACCTATGAAAACTACCTGGCCACACTATTATTGACACCACAGTGACTTACTAGCTTCACCAGCCTATAGACCATAGTCCAGTATAGCACGAAATGCAAATCAAAGGTTTTTTCCTTTTTGAAAGCTCTGGTAAGCATTATGTATGGAAAATAAGAAGTTTTGCATCTGTAAAGAGAGCTGACCATGAATTTATTTAAATTATACTGACTTAAGACCTGGATGGACATTATAAATGGTTGGATCAATGGGCAGCCTTTCCATGATTGATTCTGTATAAATAAAAGTAGCAAGCTTTTTTAGTTCAAAGTAAATTTGGATTTCAGATGTTTTTTTACACCAATGTTTCAGATTAATAGATTAGCTTCAATGATTATATTGATCACTCATGCTGGTAAATGAATTAACTAATTTTAAAACAAGATGAGTAAAATGATTTGTCCCTGGTGGTCTATTATCAAGATCAACTAATAGTTAGCCCAAATACTGGTGGATTTTTCTCGAGTTAGTACAGTAAGGGGACATAAAATACCGGTTTTACCCCAAGTGTTCTGTGCATGAAACAATGCAATTTGTTCCATGCACGGAAAACTAATTAACTGACATAAAATAGTTTTGAAAGACGGTCTGCCTTGTTTGCTTTTGAAATTATAATTATAGATCTGATCCTTCAGTTTTTGTCAAAGCAAAAATTCCCTTGAAAATTTTACACTATAAAATTATGTAAACAGTATTGAATACTCATGAAATAATCAATATCCATATAAATATTCATTATGTAATGGGTTAACCCTTTATTGTCATGGCCAATTTTTTTTAGAATTTTGTAGTTTGAAACCATTGTGATAAATAGAGCATTTGCTCCTATAGGAGCAAATGCTCTATTTATCACAATGGTTTCACAAAGTGACTTTTACAGAGTCGTCAAAAGTCGCCAATATGAGGGAATGAGTTAAGCGGTCATTCATTTACTGAACAGACTGGCGTCTTAAAAAACAGATGGTTGCTTAATGCAGGGCAAATGTAATGCAGAAAAGCTCCTATAGCAGCTTTTTGCATTACTTTTGACCTGCATTAAGCTACCACTTGCCTTACAGACCCACAATTAGACTTCTTTTTGATGGCAGCTTGAGACAGGTTCTACTGCATTCAAATGTTTTATCACACCCCTGTAGCGGTTCATTCCATTATATCGCGTGATCAGAATTATTTCTATTTATAATATTCATCCAGTTATTATTTCTTGCATGAATATTCATGTAGTGAAGTCTCGGTTAACCCATTCCCTCATATTGACGACTTTTGACGACTATGTAAAAGTCACTTTGTGAAACCATTGTGATAAATAGAGCATTTGCTCTTATAGTAAATAGAGGCCCAGATAAGATACATAAATTAAAACATTTTCAAGAAAGCCCTATGTTGTGACCACTCTTTAGAATCATTCTAAAGAGTGGTCACAGACTCACAACAGAGAGCTTGGTGGAGAAATGACAATTTCTAGTATTTGAATACACACCTTTATCTCTTGCTCTGAACTAGAAGACAAGTTTATCAACAGAACATTAATTTTGCTAATCTAGTTTAACCTTTTACTCTATAGATATGCCTTATAACACCTTGCAAACAGAGTAGACCCAGATCAGATGGCTCCTGTAACAATCGTCTGATCATAGCCTGCTCTGTTTGCTTATGTTGTTTTCTATAATTTCTGCTATAGCCAAATTCCCTTTGACTAGATGTGATTAACCCTTTCCCGCATATTGACGACTTTTGACGACTCTGCAGAAGTCACAATGGTTTCAAACTACAAAATTCTAAAATTTTCCTTTTCTCTAGTTAATGATCCTTTTCGGTAGATTTATTCAAAGAGGTTGTATCTAAAAATAGCCTATACGGTAAAAGGTTAAAAAGAAAAATCAGCTTTTTATGTTCATGATGTCATTATTTCTTACATGAATATTCCTATATTCAGGGGAGAAAAAGGTTAGAAAGCCAGTTATGAAATTTACCCTTTATGGATAAATGGGCTCAACAGTTTTTTCATAGACAGAATAGTTCACTTTGAAAAGAAACCTAAGCTTTCAAGTTTCATATTCTATACAGGTCATTCGATTAAGAGAGCATTGCATAAAATGATAATTTTCGACCACAGACATTCAATGGGTTACCCACCATCGTCTGGAGGACAAAGCGCCATGTCTAAATATGATCTTCTGGCCATATGAATATGTAAATTAACTCTTTAAATGCTACGTAATTGTTGCCTGCAAAAATTGTCGTCTGCTACATTTATCAAAATCCATTATTTTTCCATTTGACTTAAAAATACAACAGTCAAAGAAGATTGGATCCTGATTGGATGCCAAGTAACGGAGTCTCGACTAGTTCCAAACTGTTTACAAATCTATCTAGGATGTACTTGTGATGTGCAAAAGGTATTATGTGTCAGACATATGCCATTGATCCACTTCACAAATTGTCAAACTTTTCACTCCATTACTTTAACCCTTTCCTTCATATAAACGCGTTTTCACGCATCTGAAAACAGAGTAGACCCAGATCAGACAGCTCCTATAGGAGGAGCCATCTGATCAGGGTCTGCTCTTGTTTGCTGATAGAATTTGATCCGTTTCCTTACTTTCTAAAATGGCTACAATGCTCCACCTTCCATATTTCTTTATAACTGTTTTGTCCATGAATATTCAGTAGGTATTGAAATTTGGAATAAACATAGAACTGGGAAATGGTTAACTCTTTACCACTAGAACATTATTCATGATTTCATGACTTTATGAATAATTATTGACAGAACTTGGACAGGAGATTCTTTTTTGGCTAAAGGAGGCACTGTAGATATATATCCATGAAATACCATCAGCAAACAGAGCACAGGAGCTGCCTGATCTGGATCGACTGTATCTAGTATTAATACAAAGGCATCAAAATGCGTTGTATGCGTCAAAACTTTATGTCCATAATAACTTATATCCATGTTTAAGCCATTTCAACCTGTATTTTTAGTGACCTTGTCATAATATGTATTATGAATGAATCTAATTTTCATTTTGAGGGGCGTTTCCATAAGAATTCTTTAGCTGACAGGACCTCTAAAAACAATTTGCGAAACAAACAGCTTGTTCAAGGTTTCTCTGATCTGGGTCTACAAAGCTTGCCTATGTCCCATGCACTAAGCATCTGATCTGGGTCTCCAATGCTTGCCTATGTCCCATGCACTAAGCATCTGATCTGGGTCTACAAAGCTTGCCTATGTCCCATGCACTAAGCATCTGATCTGGGTCTCCAATGCTTGCCTATGTCCCATGCACTAAGCATCTGATCTGGGTCTACAATGCTTGCCTATGTCCCATGCACTAAGCATCTGATCTGGGTCTCCAATGCTTGCCTACGTCCCATGCACTAAGCATCTGATCTGGGTCTCCAATGCTTGCCTATGTCCCATGCACTAAGCATCTGATCTGGGTCTCCAATGCTTGCCTACGTCCCATGCACTAAGCATCTGATCTGGGTCTCCAATGCTTGCCTACGTCCCATGCACTAAGCATCTGATCTGGGTCTCCAATGCTTGCCTACGTCCCATGCACTAAGCATCTGATCTGGGTCTACAAAGCTTGCCTATGTCCCATGCACTAAGCATCTGATCTGGGTCTCCAATGCTTGCCTACGTCCCATGCACTAACCACAACTAGGTTAGTGTAGCCATAACCTTCTTAACCCTTTACTTCATGTAAGAGCTTTTTCAAGCCTTTGCAAACAGAATAAAGATCTAGATCATACAGCTCATATAAGATATACCTATTTATATATTGGTGTCTGGTTATTTGACATTGATTATATTTTTGTATAAAAAGTAAAGAAAACATCACTTTGAAATTTGAAGCAGACGACAATCCCGACAGATGGAATTTATTTGGTGCCAAAAGGGTTACGGGTAAGTGACCTAATTCAAAGGTGACATGTCTGCTGAATACTTTGTGCCTATTGTCAAGGTATATTAATAACTGAAAACAATTCCAATGCTAAAATGTAACACATTTTCCGCCTTCAAAGTTTTAAATTTCGGATGAGATATAATACAACTCATCAACCTTAAACTTAGTTTACACTGAAGGTTGCTGAGTTGTATTATATCTCATCCGAAATGAAAATGTGTTACCGGGATTTGCAAAAAGCGTAGACTTAGATCAGAGAGCTCATAAAGAAGGTCTGTTGTTTGTTATTCAAAATTCCTCTCACAAAATATATCCTTTTAAATGGAATGGACATTATAGATAAACAAGGATATGCCATTTCATTGTGAATATTCAATATTCCGTCCTAGACCATTTTTTTAGACCCAACCTCTTTAAATCAACCTACCAAAAAGGAGCATTTACTGGAGAAAAGGAAATTTTTAGAATTGTATAGATTTGAAACTATTGTGATAGGAGCAAATGCTCTATTTATCAAAATGGTTTCAAAATATTACTTTTTACAGAGACGTCAAAAGGCGTCAGTAGGAGGGAATGATCATGAGTTGAAGGATAGGCTCTCAAGAACTAAGAGACAGAAGAACAGAGCTGTAAATAGGTAATGAGCTTGGAATTTCACTTTCTTGACAAAATTGTCAATACATGTAATGTGAAAGACAGCTGCTTACAAAGAGATAATGTCCCCTCGAACCCCTAGAACTATTTCAACAAAATATACAAATTCTAAATCAACCGTTTCAATGTTATTTTTTAAAACATGTTTGTTTATGTAAGTTGTTTACTTAACCCTTTATCTCATACAAACGGTTTTTCACGCCTTTGCAAACAGAGTAGACCAAGATCAGACAGCTCCTTTTGGCTCTTATTTGAACCTAAAGTATAAGACTTTTAAACACGATTACATGAATGCAGACATTTTTTTTTACATTTATTTTTGAAGAATTAGATTTCATTCTACTAGTGAGTTATCTACCTTCCAAATTAGTTCCTCCCTTTACCATTCAACATGTCATTACAAATATTTCATACGAAAGCTTTTCTCTGATACAGATCATACCTGCTTAGCTCAGGTTTGTCTGTCAGTCAGAAGCTTTTGAGCATTTACTCACTTAGGAGCTTTCAAGCATTTACTGTCTCGATGACACAAGTCCCTTTGATGGCAGGCTAATCTCGGATCAGATCAAAAAAGCAATCTTAATAATAATCTCACTTTTAACAGGATACAGGAACTGATTCAATTTATCAAGATATTTTTTAGCACATTATCTAAAAGTTAACAAAAATGATGGATGTAAATTAGTTAAGTAAGGTGAAGTATTAGAAAGTTAAATTCTGTCTATAATTTGACTACTTATACAAAGCTAATGTTAAAATAAAAATCTTAATGTCAGTCTTTCACCGTTTACTATTCAAGCAAAATTGATTCCATTATGAATATCAGTTAATTAACCCCTTACTCCATGAGTATTCATGTAAGTAATAATGACACCATGAATATTAATTAGATTCATTCTTATAATGACATGAACACCGGGAATTTTGGCCATGGCAAAAACAGTAGTAATGTCTATATCACTTCATAAGCAAAGTTTGAAACAGGCTCTTACTAGAGTCCATTGATTTTAAGGCCTACTCTTTTTGCAAAGGCATAAAAAGGCATATTTATCCCATTACCTAATAGGCTATTTTTAGACCCAACCTCTTTGGATAAATCTACTGAAAAGGAGCATTAACTAGAGAAAAGGATTTTTTTTAGAATTTTGTAGTTTGAAACCATTGTGATAAATAGAGCATTTGCTCCTATAGGAGCAAATGCTCTATTTATCACAATGGTTTCAACAGGTGATTTGTAAAGAGGCGTAGAAAGGTGTATTTATGAAGGAAAGGGTTAAGCCTCTCATTAATGAACATTTTTGCATGAATTGATCGTTTCATCAGTATTCATGAACTTTATTGTTACAAGGTAAAAGTTTAGAAGGCAATTAATGGCTTAGAAAAAAACTGTAGGACCAGATTTGTATAATTCCACAAGCAAATAGAGCAGATCCTGTTCTGGGTCTGCTTTGCAAAGGTGTGAAAAAGTGTTAATAAGGAGGAAAGGATTAATGCAGAACAAAAGAACGGTAATTCATAAAACTCTAAGTGTGTGTGTAGGTGGGGTTGGGGTGGTGGGTGGGTGTGGGTGGTTAACAACACTTTCAATATACTTTAAACTATCTACATGTATCTAATTTGATCCAAACAAGTGCACTCTGATCAGGTCTGCACTGTTAGTCATTCAAAATCCTTTCTTTTCATTTTTTTTTTAAATATTTCCCTTTCTTACTGAAAAGGCCCTTATGAAAAACAATCATGCACCATTCCATTTAACAATAATTCCGCATTCAAAATGTCCAAGATTGACAACAAGACCTTGTTTTAACCCTTTCCCTCATATAAACACCTTTTCACGCATCCTGTAGGAGCCGTCTGATCAGGGTCTGCTCTGTTTGCCAAAGGATTTGATAGTTCTGTTTATTTTGTTTCTAAAATGGCTACAATGTTCCACCTTCCAGATTTCATTATCACAATTTTGTCCATGAATCTTCAGTAAGTATTGAAAATTGAACTAAATACAGAACAGGGAATGGGTTAATGATATAGTGTACGTGTTAGAGAGGTGTTACTGTAGGTCCAGACCTGTAATGAGTAGCTTCATCAATTTCAGTAAGGATGGCCATGTCGATCAATTAACGGATATTGCCATAGCTTAGTTCCCTAGACAGTGACCAGCTGATGCTACCACAGGCTATCGATCCCTGCCATGGATGGTCAATACCTTATGACCAGGTATTGTGTTTTGTGTTGAATACAGACTCTCCAAGGTGATCAATAGCATCTGGCTCAAGATTTAATTAAAAGGATCCAGGTCTATTGTGCAGTATATCTTCTCAATCATGAAAGTGTCATTATATGTCACCTCATTAACCCTTTCCGTGTTGCATATTCATGAAAGAAATAATGACATCATGGATATTCATTAACTAAATTTTCATGATGGCAGTACTCGTACAGAGGAGTTTTTGGTATTAATATTTTTGGTATGAGTCAGATCTATTATAATTCAATAAGAAAACAGAGAAGACCTTCATATAATGCTTTTTCAAACCCTTACAGATCCTGTAGGAGCCATCTGATCAGGGTCTGCTCTGTTTGCTTATGCAATCATACTGACCTGACTAGTTTCTGAAATTCCCTTGTTCATTGGCCATTATGAAAATTAAGTTAATGAATATTCATGATGTCAGATATTATTGTATAAATATTCACCAGGGAAAGAGCTAAATCGAGACCAGATACTTTGTAAATGGTAGATTGTCCTGAATGTGTGGTCTGAATCTCATATTAACCCTTCGCTTGCTGAATTTTAAAATACATTTCTCCTTCTTTACCCATGCCCTGATATATAATTACATATATATTCACCGTGTACACGTATTTCGCTGTGAAATCACTGTTGTGGAGTGCACAGGTTGCACAATCAACTTGTAAATAGTGCAGACCCTGATGAGACAGCTCCTGCAGGAGCTGTCTCATCTGGGTCTTCACTATTTACAGGTAGGTATATTGGCGCGAATAGCAAGCGAAGGGTTAACTGTTATTGTTACTTTAATCATAAACCCTTTCATTTATTTAACCCATTCCCACTTAGGCTATTTTTTTGAAAAAATCTACAAAAAGGAGCATTTACTAGAGAAAAGGAAATGTTATGAATTGTGTCATTTTGAAACCATTCTGATAAATAGAGCATTTGCTCCTATGGAGCAAATGCTCTATTTATCAGAATGGTTTCCAAACTACACAATTCTAAAATTTTCCTATTCACTAGCTAGTTAATGCTTTTACAGAGGCGTTAACCCTTCACTTGCTATTCACGTCAATATACCTACCTGTAAATAGTGCAGACCCTGATGAGACAGCTCCTGCAGGAGCTGTCTCATCAGGGTCTGCACTATTTACCAGTTGATTGTGCAACCAGTGCACTCCACAGCAGTGATTACACAGCGACATAATTGTACACAGTGAAGATATATGTAATTATACAACAGGGCATGGGTAAAGAAGGAGAAATGTGTTTTAAAATTCAGCAAGAGAAGGGTTAAAAGGAGTCAATATGTGGGAATGGGATAAACACTTTTTCATATATTTACAATCAGAGCAGACCCAGATCAGAAAGCTCCTGTAGGGGCCATCTGATCAGGGTACGCTGTTTGCTTATGAAATTATAATACTATATACAGTCTCTACCAATACCAACACATTTCTGTGTATATATTATGCCATTATAAAAATTCAGCAAATAAATATTCATGATGTCATTTATATCTGACATGAATAATGCAACTGGGAACAGGGAAAGGGTTAATGCTGGATAAAAAACTATAGAAAAGGTTACAATAGATTTTCCTAGGCCAACATTCTGTATTCATTAATTTGTATACATATCTTCCCATAGCTTGTACAGTTAGGTTGCTATATTCATCGCCTATTCTGAACCATTTTTGTCTGTCTTGCAGAGTTGATGGATGCAAGGATAATTGGCCAACAGACACACTAAACATGACAAGAAGATTGACCAACACAGCATAAAACTGGCACTGCTATCAACAAAAACTGACCCAAACGAACTCCTCAGACAGACTAACGAATATTTAGTTGCCTCATTATACAGAGACAATCAATCAAGGTAAGTTGTTTGTTAAAATATTCTGTTTAGAAGTCATTTGTCTTGAAACTCAAAAGAAGCAAATGAGGTTGGCACACACATTCAGTATGTGAAGCAAGGAACCATGTACCATAAATGTATCACCTTGCTTAGTAATACAACCCACTGTCTTCTCAATTTTCTCCCTGCTGTCCCCACCAAAAGATAATCATTATTGGAATCTTAAGAAGTCTGATTTTTAACTTTTTGTATTTCAAGAAAAAAATTAATGAATTATGCAACAGTATTATTGTTGTAAGTCATTATTTTTGTCTTAATTTTTTTTTTTTAGTGATAGTCTCTACTTGCAATGTGTTTTAAAAAGTCTGGCAAATAGCACTAACTGTGTCAAGCATATTTAAAGAGTTATGACCCTTCATACAAACATTTTTTAGCCTTTGCAGAGCACACCTAGATCAGACAGCTCCTGTAGGAGCTAACTGATCAGGGTCTGCTCTGTTTGCAAATAAAATTATAATATATCTGACCTTACAGTTTCTACCAATACCAAACATTCATGTATATATATATGCCATTATAAAAATTCATCTAACAGAATTAATATTCATGATGTCATTATTTCTTACATGAATATTCAAATTCGAAAGTTCTAAATTTTTCCATACAACAAGTTTGGATCAGCAAGGTTACACTGTACTTCATTACAGAACCTGAAGCAGATGCTACATCAATCCAGGGTAGCCATGATTTGACCAGCAGCTACACAGTGCAAAGGTTGAGCAAGCGATTGATAATCATTGTAAACCATCCGCACCAAATCACAAGGTACACATGAAATACATCTCTGTCTTCTTTGCTGCTATCCAATTTTGGTGTCCTTTTACTGTTTTAGGAACACACTTTTACATACCTCGATGGTCAAAAAACCCATTAACTTGACATTTGGCAATCAAAACATTTTACAGGGGGTAGTTGAGAATTCAACTGGCCATTTTCAATATCAGTCATCTTTTATGGTCCACAGACTTAGATCCAATAGCATCTTTAATTGCTGAAGTAGATTCATGGTTATATGTACAATGAAATGCTTAGATAAATTGCCCATCTTCAACCCTTCCTTAATGTGTGGGAACCAAGTATATAAGTCCTTTGAAAACAGAGCAGACTCTGAGGGAGCCCTTTAATCAGTCTGAACTGCTTGTCATACAAATCACTTACTTCACTGATAAATTTTGATAAACCCTTTTGTTTCATTAATATTCAGAAAAGGAGGAGTCAGTTTTATTACTCAACAGAATACGTGTTAACCCATTCCCTCATAGTGACACCTTTTGACGCCTCTATAAAAGTCACTTACTGAAACCATTGTGATAAATAGAGCATTTGCTCCATAGGAGCAAATGCTCTATTCATCACAATGGTTTCCAAACTACACTATTCTAAAATTTTCATTTTCACTAGCTAGTTAATGCTCCTTTGCGGTAGATTTATTAAAAAAAAGGTAGGATCTAAAATTAGCTCATGAGGTAATGGGTTAAAACTAGTTTTTACACGTATACAAGATGAAATACCAATGGACTTGAAATCTGATCTGATTCATATCTGTAGGACAGTCCATTATGCTCTCTGGAATAATTACTCAGCATTGATTTACAGATTAATACCTTTGCAAGGAATAGTTTATGACCATAGCAAAATTGTCTCTAACTATAGAAAGATATATGATTTGGTAGTTTGTTGTTTAAACTGATATTGTATTATATGTATCAGTAATGCTAATTAATATTTTTATCACAAAATGTAAATTTATCATAAAAAAGATGATTTGAAGCAAAAGGTGAAAAGCCATGGCAGATACTGCATAACCAGAGCTATGCATAACCAGAGCTACATGTATATAATTCCGTAAGAACAAGACTACAGTCATCTGATCTGGGTCTGCTTTGTTTGCAAAGGTGTCAAAAGGCTTCTTTCAGAACTTAAAGGTTAACTCTTTATACATTATACAAATTAATGATTATCTATGCAAGCAGCTTGGATCTAGAGGTACTCAGTCTCTCATATTAGAACAGAGCAACAGATAAAGTTGCGTACTCAAATACTAAAATCATTATTTCTCCACCAAACCCTATGCTGTGACCACTCTTTATAATTGTCTCTTCAAGACGGTTCTAAAGAGTGGTCACAATATAGGGTTTGGTGGAGAAATAAATATGTTATTCTTGACAACGTTTTAATTTACGCATCTTATCTGGACCTCCCATTAGAATCCAAAATGTTTGACACTCTGATATCCTGTGACAGCCACTCAGGCCACCACCACTTATCAGCTGGGACTGACCAAACAAAATTGTTTGATGAGAAGCATATAACCACAGGTCATGTCACTGACCATTACAAAAGTCAATGTCCGCTCTTGTCCTGTTATGGATACTGGCCATGGTCAAAATATCACTTGTTGATGGTCACATATCCTGTATACATGCTCGAATATAAAAATGCAGTGGATAAATATTCATGATGTCTATTTCTTACATGCATATTCAACAGGGCAAGGGTTAAAAGGTGTATCTATAGAGCAAAGGGTTAAACCTTACTCAATGAATAATATGCATGTATGAAATAATAATCCCATGAATATTACTTGAATAAATTAAATGATTGTTATGATAGCACATGGACACAGGAATTTTTGACCATGGCAGAACCTATAGTATCATATCTATATACATATCTGTATCATATATTCATACAATAAGCAAACAGAGTAGACCCTGGAAAGGCGTATTTATGGAGTAATGGCTTAACCCATTACCTCATAGGCTATTTTTAGACCCAATCTCTTTGAATAAATCTACCGCAAAGGAGCATTTACTAAAGGAAAGGAAAATGTTATAATTCTGTAGTATTGAAACCAGTGTGATAAATAGAGCATTTGCTCCTATGGAGCAAATGCTCTATTTATCACAATGGTTTCAAGAAGTGACTATTGCAGAGGCGTAGAAAGGCGTATTTATGGAGGAAAGGGTTAAAAGCTGACAGCGCTAGCGAAGACAACTGAACCTATCCAGTGATCAGTGTTTCAAAATGAAATGCTTAGATTGTAATCAGGGCTGAATTGTAACCAATATCAAATGTGCAAAATCTTCTGTAACACTGTAGGACTGCCCTAAATATCATGAAGACTTAATTGCACAGGTTTTTATGATTTATTTCAAGCTGCAACATATGCTGATATTCATCAAAGTATCTGCATGTCGAATGCTGAATATTCAAAGATGAATGGCCAATCAATCTTTAACAACCTTAATCTAACTGTACAATCCATACAGTATGAAAGGGTGTAATTTACAAGAGCACTTTGAATGACTAACAGTGCTGCACTAATCAGAAAGGCTTCTATAGGAGCTCTTTGGTGTGCGTCTACACTATTTGGAAATGCCAGTACACTTGTTTTTCTGCATTCAAAGAGATACTTCCTTATTATTCTTCATACTCTCTAAAAGTAATCAATGGGAAATCCATCCTAAATATAGATCTAAATATAGATCACAAAATTAATTTTCTTAACTACTGAAAATACTTTAGATCCAGATGAAATGCAAAGTAGTTACAGCATCTTATTAGGACTAAGACTATTTGTTACTCATACCATAATTTTGAACAAGAATTAAAAAATAAACATACTATGAAAATTCTCCAATTAACAGGTATCTATATACAAGGTAGACCCTGATTAGAGGGATCCTGGTGAGGACTACCCTTTGATCTGGGTATGCACTGTTTGTAATTCTGAATTATATTTGTTGAAATAAATTAAACCCTGTTAATATTGAAAGGGCACTTTTGTTAAATAGTGATGGACCTTTTCACCTTCAAAATTCAGAGATCACATGATTAACTCTTTACTCCATATATACATCTATTAACACATCTGCAAACAGAGCAGACCCAGCTCAGATTGTTCTTGTAGGATCTGTTGGGTCTACTCTGTTTGCTTATTGAATTATATAGATCTGATTCTACAGTTTCTACCTTGGCAATGGTTTTTTTCTGTGTTTATAATACCGCTTTAAAAACTAATATAATTAGTATTCATGATGTCATTATTTCTTACATGAATATTCATGGAGTAAAGGGTTAATATCCATGTGGTTTAACTAAGAAGTCTCTTCTCATGGTCAAAAGAAACTCTGAGGTACGACAAAACCGTACAGAAAAAAACAACAGCTAGGAGGGTACTCCTGCATCTTCTATTAGGACATAGAACAAATGTTTTAATGACAAGTAAAATAAAAGAAGATAAACCAGTAGGAACCGGAATTTCAAAATGCCAGAAACATAAATTGAATTTTGCCAAAGTAATATTTCTCTGAGTATTTAATTACTTTCATCACTTTAAACACAATCCCAAATTAGCATTTCCTTACATGCAATTAAAATGTATCCACAACACTTCACTCAAGATCTGTTCGGTTTTTGTTTTAATTTTTAACCCTAATCCTTCAAAGAAAACTACTGTTTGCCAAGAAGAGAATGCTACTACTATATTTCCAGACTTTGTTCTGTTTGCACAATTGCCCAGAGGCTAAACAAATGTGCAAAGAGCTTTGTGAATCTTGATCTGATACATAGTACTTGGCATCTAATCTGGAACCATACTTTTTACAAATTCCACCTGTGTCGCAATTAGCTAAGCTAATAGTTAATTGTCTTTTACTGACATACCTCCAAATACAGAATTCAATTAATGGCTAGTGTATTGAAAATGGTATTCAAAACTGATCATTTAACTCCTTGCACACTTAGTAATTTTTCGTCAGCAAATATATTTTGTTTGCTATATTTCTTAAAACAAAGTTTTTCTTATTTCTTTTGAAAAGATATAGTCAAAAGTGTGAAACAGTTTGGATCCTAATGAGACGCCTCATTATGCTGCCCCTCATCTCGATCTAAACTGTTTGAATAGGTAACCACAGTTTTGCCACTAGCATTCAAAGAGTTAAACCTTTGAATGCAAGAAACAAGTAAGCTGTCATTTGCAAAAAGTGTTGACTCGTTTTAGATGTCACTAAAATCCATTAGCAAATTTAAGCCCAAATTCTTACAAAATGGACTCTATAGTTAAGGAGTGATGGGCCATTCCACACTGAAAATTCCGGATTCATAAATTTAAATATCCCTTCATCGTGCTTTCAAGAATTGTATCTTTAAATATGTATGACAGAGTAATGATTCATTTCAGGATTGTAGCCCTTGTGATGGTGAACAAGTGTATGAAGTTTGCTAAGGATAGCTGTACTAATGTCGAAAGCTTTTGCACAACGACAATCCCTTGGAAGTCCACAGCGACAGTGCCCATAAAGACAAGAACAACCACAATGACAATGTCCAAAAAGACCACAATGACACTGTAATGTCCAAGAAGACCACAATGACAATGTAATGTCCAAGAAGATCACAATGAAAATGTCCAAGAAGACAAGAACAACAATGTCCACAGTGACAGTGCCCATAAAAACAAAAACAACAATGTCCAAAAAGACCACAATGACAATGTCCAGAAAGACCACAATGACAATGCCCAAGAAGGCCACGACAACAAACCCGTAAAAGATCACAATGACATTGTAATGTCCAAGAAGACCACAGTGACAATGTCCAAAAAGACCACAATGACAATGTCCAGAAAGACCACAATGACAATGCCCAAGAAGGCCACAACAACAAACCCTTAAAAGATCACAATGACATTGTAATGTCCAAGAAGACCACAGTGACAATGTCCAAAAAGACCACAATGACAATGTCCAGAAAGACCACAATGACAATGCCCAAGAAGGCCACAACAACAAACCCCTAAAAGACCACAATGACATTGTAATGTCCAAGAAGACCACAGTGACAATGTAATGTCCAAGAATATCACAATGAAAATGTCCAAGAAGACAAGAACATCAATGTCCAAGAAGATCACAATGACAAATTGCCCAAGAAGACCACAACGACAATGCCAAAGAAGACCGCAGCAACAATGACAATAAATAGAATATGGCAATACCATGACTTATTTTCTTTGAGAAGATTCAAGCAAAAATTGGATGCCTTGTGTCAATACATATTATTTCATAACAAAGAACTTAACTAGTGACAGTAAAGGTAAACAATTCCAGTGGATTCCAGTTATATTATGAGACTGTGATTAACCCTTCACCTGCTGAATAATTGAAACTGGCCCCTCAGCCCTTTCTGACTATCATTTAAACACAAAAGAAAACAATTTTCAGAACAGAAGCTCTTTGATTTGTATGTACACTGTTTGTAAAGGTCGTATATACTAGGTTGCTGCAGTGGATGGGTTAAAGGTCTCTAATCAACTCATGATATTACAAACCTACAAACCCCAGCAAATGTTGGGTTTTTATCACTCTTTGTTTTGGGCAGAAATTTCGATCCCTTAACTGGCAATGAAAGGTGTTTCTACTTAACATTTTAACTCCATGGATATTCATGGCAGACTCCACCTGCCCACCTATTATGAATGTTAAATAACTAATTATTTTACATACAGTGTAGTTATATAAAACAAGTACATATATATACATAACTATGCCAACTAGTATAGAATCTGATCTAAGATATACTGTAAGCATACAGAACAGATCCTTATCAGACAGCTCCTACAGTAGCTGTCTGCTATCAGTCTACTCTGTTTGCAAAGGTGTCAAATTGTGTCTCTTTATTATGTCATATAAAGGTTCAGATCTCTCATGTCTCATTTTATACTTAATTCATTAAGAGAAACTGTAGGGGACAGTGTTGCCAGACAGCTTGGATCCTGCTCAGAATTAATTTACTAAGCACCTGATTTTGAAACATACTGTTTGCACCTTTCTAAATTATTTGTGCACTGGAGGATAAGAAGAAAAATATCAGACAATTTTGCTCAGAGTGAAAGCCGTTAGGTCCATTGGGAAGGGTAGCACCGTTCTCTTTATCTACCACACAAAACAGCTGCTTACAGACCAAAAACCATATCCCCAATGCCAGAGAGCTGGGGTCAAGAAAGGTCAGGAAGCTTATCTGACATTATACAACCCAGCTCCTTGCCATACAGCTCTCCAACAGACAATGACACCCACTGCACGTGAAAAGTGATGCCTCACCCACCAAAAAATATACTGCATATCTTCTTGTTAATGGCAAATATAGTAAAACTTCTTTAACCCTTTTACTAATGAATATTTAAATAAGAATTAAGAACTTCAGGTTTATAATTCATTAACCATTTCCTTGTCCTATGTTTATTACAAATTTCAATACTTCATGAATATTTATGGACAAAATAGTTATAATGAAATTGGAAGGTGGAACATTGTAACCATTTTATGAAGTATAGAAACAGATATATCTTATTCCATTAGCAAACAGAGTAGACCCTGATCAGACGGCTCCTATAGGAGCCGTCTAATCTGGTCTTCTCTGTTCGCCAACTTGTGAAAACATGTTTATATGAGGGAAAGGGTTAACTGAATTGTAATAACGGCCACTGTACAAAGCCGTTTCTTATCACGGCAATCAGATCTATATTATTCCATAAGCAAACAGAGTAGACCCTGATCAGATGGCTCCTACTGGGGCCATCTGATCTGGTCTATTCTGTTTGCAAAGGCATGAAAAAGCGTTTCTATCAGGTAAAGGGCTATCTCAGTCTCAATAACGTTTTTGTTGCTTACACCTCTCTTAATGAATATAGGAATGTATTTGTTCACAAATTGAAAAATGGTGACGAATCAAAAAGCAGGCGTAAGTCAGATTAGGCAATGAAGAGGAAAGTATAGGACAGCTCATTTTGACTTGCCATTGAATAGGATTTTATGTATTAACCCTTTCCCTGATATAAACGACTTTTCACGCATTTGTAAACAGAGTAGACCCAGATCAGATGGCTGCTATAGGATCTGCTCTGTTTCCTTTTTGACATGATATAGACCTGATTCTACAGTTTTTGTCGAAGCATAAAATTCCTTTGAAAAGTTTACATTATAAAAATTGGGCTAATAAATATTAATTTTGTCTCATTATTTCTTACATACTGTACATGGAGAGGGTTAACTCTTTGAATATTCAAAGCAGAATGGCTCGCCACTGTTCAAATACACAATCAAGTCCCTATGAAAACTGTTAAATTTATGAGAAGATTTGAATGACAAGCAGTATAGACCCTGATCATAGAGTTTCTTGAGGAGCCTATAGATCTGTGTCTACAACTTTTGCGAATGAGATCTTTACACCCCAACCTTCCCCCCCCCCCTCCCTTGCATTCAAAGGGTTTAAGTTTTCATTGAAAAGTGTCTGGAGTTTTGAATGTTTACAATGTGCAGGCTGGGCAATAGATCACATAAATATTAATGCCAGTGTACTGCACTGTGGTTATGGCTATTTGCACAAGAGTGAGAACTACAGGAGTGGGGCAATAGGCAAGGGGATCCATAAGGGGCTGCACTGTGCCCGGAGTCCATACAGTGTTGAAATTTGATCATCTGAATCTGTCTAAATCTGATGTCCAAATGGGTGCCAGGTTTATAAATGTTGTCAGCTTCAAATAAGTGGGACAGTTGTTATTTTCACCACAACCTAAGTTGTGCTCTCTCATTAGTGTCCTCCTAAACCTTTTCCTCCATGTTGCAAAACTGCTATTATTTAAACCCTCTTATTTGGGCACTGTTTTTAATTAATGCATATTTTCTCAATAACATCCGAGAATTAACCCTTTTCCATCATATAAATGCAGTCTGCTCTGTTTGCTAATCCATTTCCCTGTTCGATATTCATGAAAGAAATGATGACATCATGAACATTTATTAGCTGAATTTTTATAGTGTTAACTTTTCAAGGAAATGTTTTGCTTTGAAAAAAAATGTAGAATCTGATTTATATCATGACAAAAGCAAACAGAGCAGACCCTGGTCAGACAGCTCCTATAGGAGCTGTCTGATCTGGATCTGCTCCGTTTGCGAATGCGTGAAAAGATGTTTATATGAGGGAAAGGGTTATGATATTATAATAGATCTGACACTGCAGTTCCTACAAATACAAAACATTAATGTGTACATTTGGCAATATAAAAATTCATGTAATAAATATTCATGATGTCAATATTTCTTATATGAATATTCAACAGGGAAATTTAAGGGTTAAACAGATATAATAGGCCGACAGCTTCAAGCTAAACATTTGTAGCAGTGAAACCTCCCTTCCCCACCCAACCCCACCAACCCTGCAACTATTACAATCTGGATCAATACTGCAATAAGCCATATCTTGATTAACTTACATCATGCTACTATACTAAACATTTTAACCATTTCAACCCTGTATTCTCAAATGGACTATTCCAAAATTCAAAACAGGTCAAGCTTACTATGAATATTCAGGGATTTTGCTTTAAAGAAAAGTGACACAAGACAAACAGTGTCAACCTCTTGGAGCCTTCTAATCTGGGTCTACACTGTTTGCAAAGCACATTAGTGACTTATTTCCAGCACTGATCTGCACTTTTACAACAGCTCATCACTATCCTTGTGATAAAACTGCTGTTAGTGATTTTATGGTCTTTAATCTTTGAACAGCTGTGGACAATTCAATTGGATATTCTTGTATAAAAAGTTTCCCAAAAAGGCATCTTATCTGGATCTGAACTGAATGATGGTGAGATTATTTAACCCATTCCCTCATATTGACAACTTTTGATGACTCTGTAAAAGTCACTTTGTGAAACCATTGTGATAAATAGAGCATTTGCTCCTATAGGAGCAAATGCTGTATTTATCACAATGGTTTCAAACTACAAATTTCTAAAATTTTCCTTTTCTCTAGTTAATGCTCCTTTTGGGTAGATTTGTTCAAAGAGGTTGTATCTAAAAATAGCCTATGAGGTAATGGGTTAAGCAGAGAATGTAAATATGGTAACATTCTATATTAGTAAAGACAACAAAAACTGCCTACAACAATTAACCCTTTCCTTCATATAAACACCCTTTCAAGCATTTGTAATCAGAGTAGACCCAGATCAGATGGCTCCTATAGGAGCCGTCTGATCAGGGTCTGCTCTGTTTGCTCATGGAATTTGATAGATCTGTTTCTTTAATTTCTAAAATGGTTCACCTTCGATATTTCATTATAGCTATTTAGTCCATGAATATTCAGTAGGCTTTGAACTTTGGAATAAACAACAAACAGGAAAAGGGTTAACACTTTCTCTGTTGAATATTCATGTAAGAAATAATAACATCATGAAAATTAATTTTATTATCTGAATTTTATTGATGGTGTAATGCACACCAAATGTTTTGTCAGACAGTTTGGATCCTCATCAGACACATACGTTCTTGGCCTCTCATCTGGATCCTAACTGCTAACTCTTTCCCTGTTCAAAACTTATTACAGATTTTATCACCCCATTAATATTCATGGACAGAATCAAACAAATAGACATGAAAAATGGATTTATTTCACCACAGTGGAAACTGAAATCAGATCTATATAATTCCATAAGCAAAAAGAGCAGACCCTGATCTGGGTCTTCTCTGTTTGCAAATGTGTGAAAATGTGTTATATGAGGGAAAGGGTTAAAGTGGCAATAACAAATTCATCCATAGCATGTTAAAGGTTAACTCTCATAAAAGGGATACCTTCTTACATTTATATTTTCATAAAATAAACTAACAATAAAATACAATGGTTTTGCTATCAGTAAAAGGTGGCACAGTTAACCCTTTCCTTCATATAAATGCCTTTGCAAACAAAGAAGACCCAGATCAGATGGCTCCTATAGGGATCGTCTAATCAGGGTCTGCTCCTTTGCTCACGAAATTACAATAGACCTGACTCTGCAGTTTCTACCAATACTAAAATCCTGTGTACATGTACATATGCTATTATAAAAATCAGCTAATTAATATTCATGATGTTATTATTTTTACATGAATATTCAACAGGGAAAGGGTTAAGCCTATTTTTACATTACCCTAACTGCAGTAAGTAATAGAAGAGACAAACTTAGACAAATAGTGCAGACCCAGATCAAACTGCCCCAAAAGGAATGAGGGTCTTCACTATTTGCTACTATGTCAGTCGAATTTAAAGTTTGATCATGTTGTGCTGTTGAATTATTCAGTTTTATGGAAGTGGAAAGGGGAGATTGAGTATCCAAATACTTACGGAAATTAGTAAGGGTGTAGAGGAGAGATTGAGTGTCCGAATGCTTATGGAAATGAGGGTGCAGAGTGGAGATTGAGTGCCCGAATGCTTATGAAAATAAGGGTGTAGAGGGGAGATTGAGTGTCCAAATGCTTATGAAAATAAGGGTATAGAGGGGAGATTGAGTGTCCAAATGCTTTATGAAAATAAGGGTGTAGAGGGGAGATTGAGTGTCCAAATACTTACGGAAATTACTAAGGGTGTAGAGGAGAGATTGAGTGTCCGAATGCTTATGGAAATGAGGGTGCAGAGTGGAGATTGAATGTCCGAATGCTTATAAAAATAAGGGTGTAGAGGGGAGATTGAGTGTCCAAATGCTTATGAAAATAAGGGTGTAGAGGGGAGATTGAGTGTCCAAATGATTTATGAAAATAAGGGTGTAGAGGGGAGATTGAGTGTCCAAATGCTTATGAAAAATAAGGGTGTAGAGTGGAGACTGAGTGTCCAAATGCTTATGGAAATTAGGGTGCAGAGTGGAGATTGAGTGCCTGAATGCTTATGAAAATAAGGGTGTAGAGGGGAGATTGAGTGTCCAAATGCTTATGGAAATAAGGGTGTAGAGGGGAGATTGAGTGTCCGAATGCTTATGGAAATGAGGGTGCAGAGGGGAGATTGAGTGTCCAAATGCTTATAGAAATGAGGGTGTAAAGGGGAAATTGAGTGTCCAAATGCTTATGGAAATTAAATTAAGTAATAGAAGCATACAAAACATGTATTCTGCTTAAAATTCTCTATATTGACAACTTACAGATTTTTAACTAAAATTCTAAAACTTGTGTTGGCTAAGAGGTAAGAAAAATCATGTATCGGAAATTAAAATGACTCCATAGTATGAAAGTGGCAAAGCAGATGTAGGTAAGAGGTCCACTTTTGCTATCAATGCAACATGGCAAGCTGCAATTGTGCAAGGATGTGAAACACATGCTTCCTATGTTTGTAAGCAATTGACTCTGCACCCCCCGACTGCCGATATACTTTAAACCATTCATACCCATATGCTTAGAGTACATTAACTTTTTTTTAGACGGATCTATTTTTCATCAGAAGCAGATTCTTTAGAAACTGTAGTGTTAAAATTCTTCTGCAACCTGGTGTTGACACTAATAATGGTATATTCAGAAACAAGGACCGTCTGATCTGGGTTTACCCGGTTTGCCTGTGTCAAGTTACATGATCCTAGGCTTATATGAGTTAAAATGACATTGTACTATCTCATCTAAATAATAAAATTCTTAACTTAAAAATTACTCCTTATGAGTATGTAACTATGTTATAGTAATTTCTAGGGTATATTTAGTTGTCATGTTTTGTCAGGTTATCATTAGATCATAATTATGTAAAAGGTTTGTCTACAGTTTTGTATTGGAGTAAATTATGTATTTCAACATATAACATGTTATGACTGCATTTAATTAACCCATTGCCTCATACAAATGCTTATTCACTGCTTTGCAATAGAGTAGACCCGGGTCACATGGCTCCTGTAGGAAGAAGCCATCTTATCAAGGTCTGCTCTGTTTGCTTATGATATGATATTGATCTGATTCTACAGTATTTGTGAAAGTAAACAATTCCCAGGAAATTTTTATATTATAAAAATTTAGCTTATAAATATTCATGAAGTCATTATTTCTTATATGAATATTCAAGAGGGAAAGGTTTAAGAGGGTTACTCCTAGTCAGTAACTCTTACTGATTTCTCATTGTCAATAACTCTTGTCACGATCAGTAACTCCTTGTCAGTAACTCTTGTCAGTAACTCCTTGTCAGTAACTCTTACCGATTTCTCATTGTCCTTGCTGCAAACAAGGTCTTCAATCTCAAGTCTGTCATCAAATCTCTATTGAAACTACATCCGAAATGTTCCATACTCTCAATGATAATTTCACCATTTCCTTCATATAAATGGCATTTCAGGTCTTCGCAAACAGAGTAGACCTAGATCAGATGGCTCCTAAAGGAGCTGTCTAATTAGGATCTGCTGTTTGCTTATGGGATTATATAGATCTAATTCTACAGTTTCTGCTTGAGCAAAAAATGTCCTTTGTTGATATGCCATTATAAAATTAATAAGATGTCATTATTTCTTTCATGAATATTCAACAGATATTCAGATAAGGGACACGGTTGTGCATCAAGTGTATAATCTTGACCAATATTCATTTCAAAGGATGCTGGCAGATTGAAGGTTGTACTCAGAGCTCCAAAGACGATACTATTCGCAGCAGTGTTTTCTTCATTGTTTAATACTTTCTCCACAGGCTATTTTCAGACCCAACCTCTTTGAATGAATCTACCCAAAAGGAGCATTTACTAGAGAAAAGTAAAATTTCAGAATTTTGTAGTTTGAAACCATTGTGATAAATAGTGCATTTGCTCCTATAGGAGCAAATGCTCTATTTATCACAATGGTTTCAATAGGTGATTTTTACAGAGGCATAGAAAGGCGTATGTATGGAGGAAAGGGTTAACCCTCATAAATATTTATCAGTTGTATTTTTATAGTGGCATTATTATGTACAGATGAAATTTTGACCTACAGGAGCCGTCTGATCTGGGTCTACGCTGTTTGCAAACGAGTGAAAAAGCATTTGTATGAAGGAAAGGGTTAACCAAAGCCTATGTTGTGACTACTGATTAGAATGGTATACAAGAAAGCATTCTAATGAGATGCCACCACATAGGGTGTTGTGGAGAAACAAGGACATTCATTGCAACTGACATAGTTTACTCTCTGTATCTTGAGCTCTGTGCACTGGTTGAAGTGTATCAATATGCAGTTGGGAATGTTATCATGTCATAAAACAGAAAATTGTTCCAGAGGTTTGTTACTCCAGGGTCATAAACTTCATCCTGTTGTTCGTATATCAATAATTAAAGCTTAAAATTTACTACACATGTTTAAAAATATGGGCTCCTTTGAAAATAGGGCAACTCTAAAAGCGTAAAGTAGTTTCAATACAAATTAATTTCTATCCTGATAATCAGATAGCAGAGCATTTTCATTCCATGATTTTTTTCTTCAATGCATACAACAATAGCTTAGTGATACTAAGCCTCTTCATTTAAAATTGAATAAATTTATTTCCATGCTGTTCTTTTTTAAACCCTTTATCATGCGGGAAAACAAATGTATCAGTCATTTTCAAACAGTGTAGACCCAGATCAGAGGGCTCCTATAGGAGCCCTCTGATCTGGGTCTGCACTGTTTGACATACATCTTATATTCTGCAATGACAATGGTTTTGGTGGTGTGCTCCCATAGAGAGAGAAGTCAAACAATATAATTCAGCATACAATGGGTTAAAGCCCCAGCAGTTTGAAAAGGTTTGTAGATCTATCATTATTCTGAACTATTATCACCATGTGTGTTCTTTTCAATAGAATATTACAAACTAACAATGTGACTTTCATATGAAACATTGCAAAAAAAAATCATATGGGAGCCATCTGATCGGAGTCTGCTCTGTTTGCTTATGAACTTATAATAGATCACACTCTTCAGTTTCTACCAATACCAAAACATCATGTATATACATATGTCGTTATAAAAATTCAGCTACTAGATATTCAAGAAGTCATTATTTCTTCCATGAGTATTGAACAGGGAACCAGGGTTAATTTAACTCATATCTCAAAACCCATATTGCAAATTTTCAACCAAAGCATATTTACAGTCTGTGGAATTTTTAATGTCATCATCTACAAGAGTCTGCCTATAGTACAAAGACTCAACCACAGCATGTAGTCAAACGTTTGGTTTTAATTTCACCCCTCGCCACTTGGTGCTAACATGTATGTACTCTATACCTACAGACGAAGCAAGAGGCGAGCTGTGCAGTGGTGAGAAGTAACACATTATTACATAAAACCCATCCAACCATGGTAAAGATACATAAAATGGCTAGAAAACTTTCATCACCAATATGAACTCAAGAAAGCGTTACTTATTACTGCTACAGTATTTGTTCAAATGCGTATTGTTGTACGAACCGAAATGCAACACCTAGGCATTGTCAATCATGATATGCGGAATGCATTGATGCATGACATCATCCTTTAGACTGCTAAGGGCAAGTTTGTGATAATTTGCCTTTGCCAATAGTTCATATCCAGATGGGATGCTAAGTCATCAAAATCAAAATGAAATGGAGAAAATACTTTAAGAATTTGTACAGATGATATTTGTTTGCTTAGCAACCTAAAGATTAATTCAACAAAGACCTGAGAGAGATCGCCATGTTTTAAATTTTCTTATATAAATCATGCAGTTTGTCATGTCACTATCATTTTATCTGATTTCATTATATCTCCAAAACCCATCAGCTTTTACACTAACATTTTCCACACATATCAAAGAGCATCCCCTAGCTGGCTTTGTTAACCTTTTGCATGTGGAAAATGGGTGTACTAGCATTTTCAAACAGTGCAGACCTAGATCCTTAGTGGAGCCTTCTAATCAGGGTCTGCAATTATTCAAAATCATTCAACAAATTCTATCCATTCCCACTGAATGGATTCTGTCTTTAAACAATAACATACCATTTCACTTTGAAAAGTACACTTTCAAAGGATTAACATTTTCCATACAATAAGTTTATTTGTGATACTATCTGCAAACAGGATTGATCCAGATCATCAGATATTACCAACAACTCAGCATTTAGGTATACAAACTGTTTGACACTCTGATACACTTTGACACTTTTTTTTGAAAAAGTATATTTTAAGAGGTGAAGCATTGAAGACCACACGCTTTCCAATGTAGTGTTGGAAGGGTTAAGACGTTAACTCTTTTGGAGAGACAATTTTGACACACCTATGAACACAATTTGGTTGCGTGAATGCGATTTTCTATTCTGCAATAAAGCATCAATCCGTCCATATTTGGTACCACATTGAGTAATATGTAGGCCAAATGCAGCTGTAATTACACCCTGGACATATTATTGCATGTTTACCGCCTCGAAATGTTAGTCATACCATGTGATCAATACAAAGAAGATTGGTTTTAACAAGCTAGTGGCCAAGCCGTACATAATAAGTGCAAACACTGGCATGACACGAACCGATAATGCATACATTTCAAGCTAAATTAAAATGGAGAAACACTCTTCCCAGTGTTTCAATCGATACATAGAAATTTGAACACCGACTGGAATTTATGTCACATCTTTTAAAGTGAAGTGAAATATAATATTCAATGCTATTTACCCTTGGCTATTTAATCTCCTCGAACAAAGTGCAGCAACGAAAGTCATATTGTTCATATTATGACACCATATCGTGTTTTCAAATCAATATTTGATGAAGCCTTCCGTTGATAAAGGAAAAAGACCTCGGGTGTAGACTCTTATTTTTTTCTAATCTAATCTCACATGAAACCCTATTGCAATTCTATTAACATCACCCAATCTTTTGTTTCCAGATCTAAATAAATTGAAACCACCCTAATGCCTGCTCATTTAACAAAATTCCGAGAGTATTTTCTATGGCACCAATGTTTTAAGATGACACATATCAATTACATTCCCACCAAAGGTTCAATTTCAAACCAACTCCATACTAACATTTCAAATACTTTTCAATGCAAATTTCAAAAATTATCAATTGAACATGCAAATTATCGTGGATATCTTTCCTCGATAGCATTGTTTGCTTAATAGAGAGAGCCGAAAATAATACAAGATTGCATTTGAAGATTCAAATGTCATTTACAGAGGTCTAAGTCTGACATACAAAATAGATTAAATATGCTTTATGGGGACTCTCACATGCAACTCAGAACCTGTTTAATTCCAGGACTATCCTGGAATCTTTGTAAGTGATGGGAAGGGGGGAAAAACATGAGAAATAAATCTACATCAAATGTCAGAATAAGATGCACCCACTAAGTATTAAAACAAAATGGAAATTGAATGAAAATGGAAATGCTGCCCATTATCTTACACACTCTCATTAATATTGTACACCATGCACTAGTTTTTTCTTTATCTCATCATCCTTTGAAGAAAATTCTGCGTAATCAAAAAAATCAAGTTTTGAGATTCTTCATTTAACCTACAGCACTCTGCAAGCAATTTTTTGATATCCTTTATAAATAGTTAGGATCCAGATCAGATGCAATCTTGTCAGAATCCAAACTCTTTGACACTCAGATTATCTTTTACCCTTACAATGTGGTACACAAGTCACTAATGTCCTTTGCAAACAGTGTAGACCCAGATGAGAGGGCTCCAAGAGGAGCCCTCTCATCAGGGTCTGCACTGTTTGTCATATTACACTTTTCTATAGAAAAATCCTTAAATAGTCACCGTAGGTTTGACCTGTTTGAAAATTGGAATAGTTCATTTGAAAACTCAGTGTTGGAAGGGTTCAGAAACAGTCCTTTTTGAGCATCTATGCAGAAAAAAAATATTTGCAGACATAAGTTGTTTGACCCTTTATGCCATAAATGCACCTTTCACATTTTGCAAAAAGAGTAGATCCAGATCAGATGGCTCCTATAGGAGCCATCTGATCAGGGTCTGCTTTTTTTTTGCTAATGGAAAACTATAGATCAGACTCTACAGTGTCTGCCACAGCAAAACCTTCCTACATGTTAATATGCCATTTTCAAAATAAATCTAATTAATATGCATGATGTCTTACTTGAATATCCATGGAGTAAAAGGTTAAAGGGCTAATCATAGTTAACTTTCTCAGTATTCCCAAACAGTACTGGGTCTACTGATATATACCAACTGATTCTTACTCAGTGAGGAAGTGTCTCTACAGATGCATATTTTCCATGAAATTTAAATTAGATATACAAGCTGATTTTCAGGAAGGATTTTTTTTTTGTATATTTAATATGTGTGGTACATTAGCAGCTATGGTTGTGTCACTTCATCTGATGATCTCATCATTATTGTCTAAGACTGCAACATTCTGAAAATATATGTGCTCTCTCCATTAAAAGTTTTAACACATTCACACGGCTTCTGCAAGATGCCCATGACAAGGTTGATGGTAGATGGAACCAGTTCATTCTATTGATTTTATTTTGGAAAATTCCTTCACAGATTTTAGCCATTATTCTCTAAGTTGCCACCAACACAGATAATTGTATCTGAATTATAAAATAAGAAAAGCATGTGTGTCCGGGAAGAACAGTAGCGCTCTTCTTTTTATAACCGACTTCTTTTTTTAACCTATAGCACTCTAATAAACAATAATTGTGATCTGTAAATAGTGATCTAATATTGCTGTCTGCTTCAATGCTAAAAGTGTGCTTTTTCTTACATTTCTTTTAACCCATTCCCTCATACTGACGCCTTTCGACGCTTCTGTAAATGTCACTTTTTCTGAAACCATTGTGATAAATAGAGCATTTGCTCCATTGGAGCAAATGCTCTATTTATCACAATGGTTTCAACACTACACAATTCTAAAAAATCCTTTCCTCTAGTTAATGCTCCTTTTCGGTAGATGTAGGATCTAAAAATAGCCTATGAGGGAAAGGGTTAAGAAGATAAACAGTTTGGATCCTGATGAGGCATCCAGTTACGTGTAATTTCATCTACACCTAAAATGTTTGCAAGTATCACAAATTTACCAATAAAGTGTTAAATGCTATAGAAAATTAATCAACTAATCTACAAAGTCATTCTTCCTGAGCCCTAAGGAACAAAGCATTAATAGAACAGAACATTGTGTTTTCTTATTTACTTGTCAATTTCACAAATCCTTAAAGGAGATATATTGTATTTAATGCAAATATCTCTGATTGAAAATGTCATCATCAAGCTTAGCCTAATTCATCACAACTTGATTTCTTTGAATCAACTGAGCGCACACTGATCGCTATGTTGGCAAATTGTTTAGATATGTTTTTGACATTGTGAAACAGACTACACCAGATTCTGAGATCTCCAACAAACTAGAGGAAATTAAAAGTTGTAATGTTGTAAGAAGGAAATGTCCAGTAAAAAAGTTTAACCCTTTACTCCATAGCTACATACTGTAATGCCACAATCATCTTATATATGTTTCTGGGTCCATGCTTATAAAACTTTTAGTTGAGTCTGAGTTCGTTCTCAAGTTTTTGATTGGTCAGATTTGAGCCTCTGGCTCAAATCTGACCAATCAAAAGCTTGAGAAATCCAATCTGACCAATCAAAAGCCTGAGAACGAAACTCAGACTCAACTAAAAGCTTTATAAGCAGGGACCCTGGTGTCATTTCTTACATGAATATTTATGAGGTAAAGGGTTACAAAAGACAAAAAAATCAAAACCATCAAAATTTCTGAAAGTCTGGAGTTCCAAAACTCCCCTAAATGTACCCCTGAGTTACAGCATATTACAGGCTTGCTTGATGTAGACTCTCAGCTTACCTAGATATACCGCTTTAGAGGTCACCCCCTCCTGCATGCAAAGGTCAAAACTCTCGGAGATCTATGTAGGCCAGAGAAATACACATGTACAACACGCGCCCCACCAGCACCACACTGTGCTGCAGACACAATGGAAATCCTAATACTTGTAAAAATTGCACATACATATGCTTCTATCATGGAGGTTTCTTAAAATACCAACCATATACTTCTGTAGTCAGCTTATTACCTTAACCCTTTACTCCATGAATGTTCATGTAAGAAATAATGGCACCATGAATATCAATTAAGATTTATTTTTATAATGGCGTATGAACAGAAACATTTCTGCCATGGCAGAAACTGAAGAATCAGAACCAATTATCATTTATCCTACAGGAGGCCTCTGATCTGGGGCTACTCTATTTGCATAGGTGTAGAAAGGCATATTCATGGAGTAAAGGGGATAATATATTTCAATAAAATTTAGAAACTGCAAATCGAGACTATAAACTGGGTATGGTTAATCTTAGCACTCTAATTAGCTGTCATCTGGTAATATTGTCATCCGCTTCAATGCTCATAACAATTTTTGCTTAACCCCTTCCTTCATATAAATACTTTCTCACACCTTTGCAAACTGAGTAGACCCAGATCAGAAGCTCCAACAGCATTTCATCTGGATCCAAATGTTTGCAACAGCATCTCACCTGATTCCAAATGTTTGCAAAACGTTTGCATGATTCGGCTGCATAGATATTGGATGCAAAAAGCATTTCTACATGTAACAAAATGCTTACCACAGATCATGTCTAGAAACTTTACACAAAAGTTTACACAGAAACTATAACTTACTTAAGGACGGTACGTTTCTAATATGGTAGGTCATTATAGTCTGTGCAGATGCTGCAACATAATAATACAGCAAACAAGATAAAAGAAAGCTTTATTGGATATATTTTATCCAATAAGCCTTTTAATCATCATTTTTGGTAACAGTCTCTTTCTATAAACACTATTCTCTACTAAAGTTGTGGTCAAGAGATCTATTAAACAGTCTATGGCATTATCGGTTAATATTTAAAAAAGCTCAATGACAGTCTCAAAAAAGTAAATATTTATATACATGTCAGTAACTGAAGCATATGCATTTCTACTCATTTATTATAAATGCACTTTTTATGGTATTATTTTCACTCATTTTGTTACAGTATATTGTAAGTGGTATAAATCCATACTCCAAGTCTGTGTATATCTCCAGGAAAGTTTAAAGGAGTGTGGTTTTATGATAAAAGACTCAACATTATGTTAGTATAGTTTTACATATTACAAATCTTACTCTTAAAATGTTTGGGTATGAAATGAAAATAAGTTTATTGTGGATTGAAACATCTGACTGAAAACACTTATGTTCATATTGTGAACAGACAAAATCCTTTGCAAAACTTCTTATTTGTAGTTGTATAGGTCAGAGGTCCAAATAAGATGCATAAATTTAAACACTTTCAAGAATAGCTACTTTATTTCTGAAAGTTTGCACCTTTATCTGTTACTCTGATAGGTGTTTGAGTTTTGATATTGAACCAAAACAACTGCGATTTTTTTTTTCCCGCCAATCTTATTTTAAACCAAGTGACTACATTAAAATGTTATTCTCATGTCTTCTGTCACTGCAGCAGTACACTGTATGTAGATACAGTATAGGTAGAGACACTGACAGATAATGGTGCCCAAAAATACTGCTTGAACCCTTTACTTCATAAATATGTCGTTATACCATTGCAAATAGAGCAGACCCAGATCAGACAGCTCCTGTAGGAGCTTTCTGATTAGGGTCTGCTGTGTTTATTTATAGAATAATTAAGATTTGATTCTACAGTTTCTGTAATGACCAAACATTCCTGTGTTGCTTTGCCATTATAAAAATTAATATAAATAATTCATGATGTCATAATTCTTACATTAATACTCATGGAGTAATGGGTCAAATATTAAGACTAAATATAGAATCAATCTTTCAAGTTCAACTCACTTCATAAAACAGAATAATAAAAAAACATATAGGGATGAAATCAATATATCAAAGATACTTTGTATAAGTATTAAACATTGGTAAGTGATAGACAGAAAATATAAAAAAAAATCACTACAGGAAGCTGCTCAGATCTTTTCATCTAGAAATGCCTCTTACTTTTTTTAATGATTTTAATTTGCAAAAGTGACCCATTTAGGCATTAGTATTCACTGCCCTGGAATTATTTCTTATAATTAATTAATCTGTATATTTTTCATGCCTAACTTTGTTGATGGTTAAAATATATTTAACTAGTAGATATGTGTCTAATAAATGGTAGTTGACTTGATGTAATTATGTTGATCTATTTTAACCATTTCCATGCAATAAATTATGGCATCATGCATATTTATTAGCTGATTTTTTTTATAATGGCATGTATTACATGTTGTTTTGTACTGTTAGAAATGGTTTTCAGATATATATTTTCATAAGCAAACAGAACAGACCCTCATCAGACTGATCTTACAGGAGCAACTGATCTGGGTCTACTCTGTTTGCAAAGGTGAAAATATGTTTATATGAGGGAAAGGGTTAACTAGTAGATACATCATGTAAATGATGTAATGATGTCAATCTATGCTAATTTATACTTTGATAATATTAAGATAAACTTCAAAGCTGAAGTATTGACATTAAACGAATACATGTACCATTGTCATATATATATTATGCTACAAATACTTCATATATATTGGTGTGGTTTAAGAAATAGTTTTACAACAAATAACTAAACAGTAGCTCTATTACTCTTTTATTCCCAAGTCTTAAGAAGAAACATCTATACATATTACTACTCTGGGACAATGTGCTCTATCAATGAAGTGAGTCCTATTAATAATTCAACTTGATGTCTTACAGTTTATGCCCATATTTCTGCTGTATACAGAAGAATTCAAGTATTCATTTTCTCCAATCTTGGAAAATGATGGTGTATTTTCTGTGAAAAATACAAAACAGAAGTTGTTAATAAAGCACTCTGGGGATAGATGTCCTTCTCTAATAGTTGCTGAGCATGTGCTCTGTATGAAATTAAAATCAAATAAATAATGCCATGATGCATTTGAGCCATGTACAGATACTTCATCAATTGTAGATTTGTGCTATATGATGAATAGCATGACAATTTTTATGAGTAAATGTATATTCAAATTAGTTTGGCCTCACAGTAAAAGATGACCTTAAACTTATGTTGATGGACGTATCTGTTGTTTTGTGTTCAATTTATATATATCAGGAGAGGCTTTTATCAAATTATTCATTGTTCTTTTCCTGGAATTATATTTTCACGAGGTAAGGACCAGAGGAAAGCAATGCACATCAGCATGAACTGGTATGCGATTAAATACGACCTACTTAAATAACCTCGCAAAGAAGTAAGATTTTACCTTACATATAACTTTATGCAACTCTGATCAATGGATGAGTGATTTAACTGGTTAAAAATGTAAATTTCTCCCCTAAAATTGGTTTCCTACGCCCAATACTTAAAATCATATCTCACTCATGAATATTCAAAAAGATGTTATTCGCGAAGTGCCACATAATTCGAGAGGAAAATTACAACGTTCGAACAACAACTTTACAGATTTATTCCAATCATTATAATATTACCATTTGTGGTTTTATGCCAATAAAACATATACCATAATGTGTATTTACCAGCAGACTGAATATTTGCTGATGATATTGCCTCAATGCATGAAAATACGTAAAAGCGTACTTACTAACACCCTATCCATACCGCCACCATTTACCCTTGATCAGCCAGTTCAGGACTTATCATTTGGAAAGTTTCATTGAATATTTAAGAAATTACTAGAAATTCAAATTAATACATTTTCGCTATCAAACAACGAATTGCTTTCATAACTCCACATCTGAAGGATGAAAAACACACGAGATATTAATGAATAATTTAAACCAGCTCCTCTCATTGGACATCGCAGTTGCCGTCAAAATATTACACCAGAGACATTGTTTACTTTTTGTAAACAACAATACTGTGATACCAGACTTTACAAATCCTTATTTAACATTTGTTTTCAGAAATTTACAACCTCAATTCATAAAAAAGTTAACATGGTTGCAATGCGAACACAAACGTTAAATTTTGTTCACGCGGCAAAATACATGTATGTTTCATTTCCAAGTATGTTTACGTTATTGAAACACGTGGTGTTTAAGTTGTTGGAAAAACAACTCCACAATAATTACATTCTCTTTCCTTTTCAGTTATCTTTATTTTAAGTTCGTATGTCATCTTAACGAATAATTGATAGGACTGCAAGTGTAACATGGTAAGCTAGTGAAGTTCTGGTATAACTGTACATGTATACTATTTGTTTAGTGACCATTGTTTAAACCATGTCAAACAAATGTATTTATGTCATGATTGGATTACAATTAATAAACACTATGTTATCTAGTGTTTCCATGTTTAAGTGACCTAACGTTAAGCTATATGTATACATAGAGATCAGTAAGCGTGTGTACGCTTTGTATACGCTGCGGACAACAAGCCTGACCATGGGGAAAGAGGACACGCACAAAGATACGATTTCTGACAATATACACCAAAATCAGAGTATAAAGTGAATGGAAATTGGCTTACCAGTATCCAGAGTCAATCTTTGTTGTGGTCGCCCCTGTTTTCGGCGTGACATGGCTTCAACTTCGTCATTAAACCTTCGATCGTGTGCGTTTCCTCTGGACAAAGACAACTAAGATGGCGGAAAGTCGTTCCAAACTCATGAAAATGGTCACTCATACAAGCCAATATATGTTTTGGTCACAATATGTCCATGTATCCGTCTGTCCAAGTATCTAGTCTGTACTACCACTATCCATTTATAGGTCACTGTCCGCTTTGCGATAGTTCAAACCAGGTCGCTTGCTTCTCACGCTAAACTGACCACTATGTATGTATATACACAGATTTCTTTTACGGTCACTCAGTATTTGAAATGATCTAAAATGAAACAAGTAACCAATATTAATAATAGTATCCAATGAACGTACTTCTTTAAGCCATAGTCACAAAACACGAAGCTGTTTTCACTATACAATCTGAAAGGGCAGTGCACCTCGATATACTCAGATCACCAATATGTATCATGTGGTTATTATTTAAACACTTATCAACAATCCAGAAACTTTCAAAACTGGACAGTGGCTACATCCAATTAACATGATTTCACTAGCTTACATATCTCAGATGGTAAGAAAAAGTGAAATGTCCAGCGTTCCGGTGTGTGTTAAAAGTTAGCCGTCACCCTTCTGGCTTAGATGTATTTCTCTTACACCGCGAATAGTGTCTGACCACCGAGCCTTTCTATACAGCTAGCTGAGCGCAAACCAACCAATATGATCAGACGAACGTGATAGCACATTTAGCCGTAAAAAACTAGTTGTGTCGTCACATTGGACTAACATTACGCGCCGGCCAAATGATGCGTGATAGCCAGTGTTTAAGTTAAAATATTACAGTGAAATGACCTCGCCATGAGTTCTGTATGGCTTTGTCTACTGCAAAAAGAGGGTGAAAGGTTTTCAGGCCACGCTGTTCTAATTTTGGACACTAAGTATAATGATATACAGTAATCATCTTTCTGTACATTTTAAACGACTATGCTGGATATTTCATTGTTAAACTCTGTTCATTATTCAGAGGAGTAGTTGGCATCTGGTATGACTACATTTGATGCACTAGTTTAGATATCTCGCTTGTTTAATATTGCATTTTTAAATGTTTAGATATGGCATCATTAGATTACATAAAACAATATAGTTTAAACTTAAATTTAATTGTTTGAAATTTGGAGAAACGAGTTAGATCAGTTTACATTTATAGCAGCGTGGCAGTAAAAACTGCCCATTACTCCTCGAATGCTAGACTTTGAAGTTGCAAGGACAAAGTGACCAGTGGTCAGTTGGGTAAGATTTCAATATTGAATAGGCATTTCCTTACCAAATCAATAGAAGAACAGTAAAGATAACATTATGAGTAAAGATATATTTGTCCGATGGACAGAGTTAATGGTTTTAAAGGTTTTCGATTTCGCTTCTTTGTTGTTTTTTTTGCATGGGTAGGAAGCTTTGGCGGGGCATGGGCCAATCACAAGCGCCAGTATGCACCGCAATATAGACAGACTATAAATAGTCTCAGAACGGAAAGCACCAATCAGAACACACGGTGATATTTCACAGCTGGACATAAGATTGCATAAACAGTAATTACACTACTTGTGACGTAACTAAAGTTCCTTTAGACCCGTGCAGCTTTAGTTAGTCATTTTTTGAGTTTGCTACGTCCGTTCCCGCGATTATATCTTTTAACCCTTTAATGTTACTGATCCACTTTAGAAATTGAAATATAACCGAGTATTCCACTAAATTCCAGCGTTAAAATGAAAACCGAAACGTTTGAAATGAAACGCGACTACGTGTCCCTAGATAACCCCTGGTCACTGGTCAGCTGGCCGGCAAGGCTCACCTTAGATAACCTCTACGGCCAGCATATGTACTATACACCATGTCGAGCCGCGGCCTTCACTGAACAGGGTTATTTGAGGTTACACTACGGCTAGCGATAGCGCTGAATGGACAATGCATTAGATGTATTGGGCCTGTAGGTCAATGGTCAATATATGACGATTTATGTTCGGCACAAGTAAATGTTACAATTGAAATGTTTATTTGAATCCGATAAGTTGTTCTACTATAAAAAAAATAATTGGCTGGTTCTTCCGATGGGATGACACTAAATAAACAAACCCTTTACCTTTTTATTTAACATATGTGATGCATACAACACATACGGAACTCGTTCATACCTAGACCAGAGGCGGATTCTGAAAGAAAGGTCATCTGAGTAAACTCTGCATTGTTTTCTTTGTTAAGTAGTCCTGGACTGACATACATTTCTTAAGCACATACACCCACAAATGTAAAATAGATTTTGATAAAAATAGAATAAAGATGGCATAGATGGGCGTCTACATAAAAATAGGTGAAACTAAACATGAGCGAATTTTTAAAAACATAAAGGCAGGGTTAAGTCCGTCTGTAACAGCCACCTCGGGTCTGTTTTATATACCGTGTGCAGCCGCTGGAATCTTGGAACCCATCGCTGTTATTTCTGCAGCTAATGCTTAGATTTAGATTTTATTGCATATTGTGTCTAATTACCATGGAATTATTACTCATTATGTGTTACAATTTCGAAACAGTTACTCCCAACTGCAATAAAACAAAACCTTGATTACATCAGTATAATAGGAAACAGAGGCGCATGGAACAGGGGAGAGATTTTATGAAAAATGTCCATGATGTAATGAAAGTGTTTTGACCGTAAATATTAATATCATCCAGCTTGCGGGTAATCTCTAAGACAATTAGCTATATCGCATAGCAAGTTGTATGCATAGTATCCAGTTTTCATTGGCCCCGCGCACTGATAACATTGAATACGATTAATGCTGTACAGTTCTGTTAATATTGTTTAAGTACCACCGACTTTGCCGATGGAATGCACTTCGTTATTTCTTATAAATGGGCCACAAGGCAATGAATACAAAGGAAGAAATCCTCCGGAAAACTAAACTGTCGCTCGCTTAATATACTGTGTCTGTTTGAATGAGTTAATGCGCCTTCTATATTTGGCAAAGAACAAAGCATATGTAGCAAACAGTCTGGATTGTATTCAACAGTTTTTAGATACTTGACAGAGTTCCAATCTATATGCAAATGTAAGAGTATTATGATCGGGTTTGCAAACAAACATGTATAAGTAGCACATTGACCTGAACGGGTAAAGGTGAACCTAACCTCATAACAGACCAAGGGAGAGAACTGCATTTGTGCAATATTATGTAAAGTCGTACAAACGAATCGTGTTGTTGCTCTTTACAATGTCCAATAGCTGTGTCCTATTGTTTACATATGCAGATAATGGACATGTATAGCGAATACGATATGTTCCATGTATTATATGACGCCACTGTTGCACACAAAATGCGTACATGTTATAGTCATGCTGCAGTGGGTTAATTGACAGCGTATTGCATTGCACTAGTGTCAGATACAGCATGTATATATTAGTCAATACAGCACGTATATATTAGTGTAACCAAAACGTGTGTATTACATCAACCAATTTATGCATAGGTCGCATAACCCTTTCAACGCTAAATTTTCAAATGGACTATAGGTCAAGCATACTTGGAATATTCAGGGATTTTTAAAGAAACGTGCAACATGACAAACAGGGTAGACCCTGATGAGAGGGTTCCTGTAGGAACCCTTTCATCTGGGTCTACACTGTTTGCAATGGACACCGTTGACACATTTCCCGCTCTTAAATGGCTACATGGGATCTGCAAACAATGTTGACCATTAGACCGATATTCTCGGACCAGGGTTAGCACATACAAAAAATTTACCAAAAGTCACATCGGCAAATAATTATTGCAGAAATATCTGAATGAAATTAGACTGGTTCATAATACATACTTGGACAAATCCACATACAAAATGAAGGGTTATGGTTTTGCCATAGTCAGAAGCATATGAAGTGATTAGAGTAAAAGAAATATCTCGGAGAAGAATTTAAATACTCATAGAAAATGAAATTTAAACGGGGTTGGGTTTGGCCATAGCCAGAAGCATATGAAATCATTAGAGTAAAAGAAATATCTCGTACATGATTTTACTTGCTCATAGAAAATGAAGTTAAAACGGTTTGGGAGTTTGCCATAACTAGAAGCATATGAAGTGAGTAGAGTAAAAGGAATATTGTGTAGAAGAGTTTTACCTGCGCATAGCAAATGAAGTTTAACGGGGCTGAGGTTTTGTCATAGCCAGAAGCATATGAAGTGAGTAGAGTAAAAGAAATATCGTGTAGAAGAATTTTACCTGCGCATAGAAAATGAAGTTTAATGGGGCTAGGGTTTTGTCATAGCCAGAAGCTTATGGACAGTAAAAGAAATATCATGTAGACGATTTTACCTGCACTAGAAAATGAAGTTTAAACGGACTCGGGGGGGGGGGGGGCATAGCCAGTGAATACAGTAAAAGAAATATCTTGTAGACAATTTTAACCTGTAAATTTATATCTTGGTCTGTTCTGTTTGCTTATGGAATAGTACATATCTGAGTCTTTAATTTATGTCGCAGTCAAACTTTTGATCCCATTATTGAAATAAATTCATGATGCCACCATTATTGAAATAATTCTAATTAATATTCATGATGCCATTATTTCTAACATAGATTTGTTTTAACCAAGGATGAATAATTATCTAAAAAAAAACAGCTTTAACATTTATGTATTAAAATTGGGAAACACTGTATTAATAAATGTGGGAAAACCCGTATTAATAAAAGCAGAGAGAGGGACGAAACAAACTAAAAATGAACACCATCCAGCGAAACACATATCAATTTTAATCAAATAGAATATGAGTATGACATTTTAGGCGGGTTCTGTTATATTGACAATTGTGTAAGTCTGCGTACAGAACATACAGGGAAAGAGTTAAAGACGTCAGTTATACATGAAGATTTCTGTGGAAGACTGAAATAAAACACCTGCGATTTTGTACTGCACCTTTCATGAATATTAAACAACGCTGACACAGTCACACACATTTTAAATAAAGTACGTATGAGGCGAACATATGCAAGACAATCTACTCCCGAAACTGTGCGGGAATTATAATCAACAACTCAGAATTGAAATTAAAACATGGAACGACACATTACATATTAAAACATCTCGCTATTACGAACATTTCCAGCAAAATGTTCTATAAAAACTGAAACCTACTTCAGTCGAATAATAAAGATACAAGAGAACAAAGACGAAATGGAAAATTAGCTACATGTATTGTCTTTTGTCTTTATCTAAATCATATTGGCATTTTAATTTGTGTTTATTTTTACATATCCAACACCCGTCTTACAAAGTCTAATTTGTTTTACCCCTTTCCTTATAGAGACAACTTTTGGCACCTTTGCAAACAAACTAGACCCATATCAGACTACTCCTGTAGCTCATGACATATATATCTGATTCTACAGTTTCTGTCCTGGTGAAATACAATGCAATTTGTTGCATAGTGTTACAGAAAAAACCCTCTCGGCCCACATTCATATTTCCTTAGGAATATGTTAACCTTAGAATAACTAAGATTTTTTGTTGTTGCAAAATTATTGAGTAAAGTTTCATTCAATTTAAATTCAATAAATTGTTATATATTTAAAAAAAAATACATGTTGTATATAAAGCTTTATTTCCCTTTAATAGTTTTACTTGTATTGATTTTACAATATTAAGTAAGGAGTATTCACGAAACTAAGGATTTTCTTAAGTTTATCCTTATAAGCTTCATGAATACATGCCCTGAAGTCTCTCCCACCTGCAATAAGCTGGACGTCGTGTTATGACAGATATTTACTACTCACGTACAACTCCGATACAGACAAACATGGTACAATTCCTTTGCTCACTGACCATTATAAAAATTCCATTAATGGATATTCATGAAGTCACACTTTCTTGTATAAATTTTTATAAAGGAAAGGGTTAAACGCCCGGGTTACTCTTGTAGTGTACTGAAATACAAACTTACAGTAAAACCCCTCTTATGCGACCACTTAATGAAAATAAAAATAAGCATGGCTTTCTTTATAAGCAGGTGGTTGCTTAATGCAGGACAAAAGTAACACAGAAAGCTCCTGCATTAAGCTACCATCTGCCTATAGCATCCATAATTATACCCCTTTTAGGTGGTCGCATTAGAGGGGTTTTATTGCATATGCTTACGAATACAATGTGTAGCATTATAAACAGGTTTTGGATTTTCAAATATGCTGCAATAAAGTGATGAAATGCCTATGATGATTATAAGTAATTAACACATTTCTTCGATAAGATTCTTTCACATCTTTGGGCATTTTTGGAATACATTCTCAATATTGAATAATTCTGGAACATTGGCACATGTACCAATTATCAAGTACAAACACGAAACCTAGCCTACTGCGGAGATATATTCTATTTTGTGGATGCCAAATCACGCTCCTCTGTCATGGACAGGAAACTGTCTGACAAGTCAAATAACGTTAGGATTAAATTATACAATACATACCTCTTCCATTGCAGACTTGCTTAATTCTATAAGGTCTTAAACCATAACTTGAAGTCTAAGAGGTCTGTTCTGAAAATTGGCATTAAATAACGGATGACTTTGAAATAGGATACATGGACATGAGTAGGATCACAATGTGTTACCCGAGAGTCGCGTCACTCAAAAGCTTGCCTTCAGCTTTGAAAACAATTCCACCGCCTCGCTGTAAGCTCCTTATCTGATTAAGATATATATTGTTTGACACTTATCATCTGCATAATTTTATTACCAATGTTGGAAAATATAGTAATTCCGGACCAGACGCTGCGTCCACGATACAACGACTGTTCTGGGATACCTAATGCAAAATGCCAAAGCCGTAACACTTTTTTTACGAAAGACCGGTGGTGACATTTCATTATACACACTTCAAACTTCAGACTTCAGACTTCAAACTTCATGAATATGTACTATTACAATCTTATTGAACAATCAGATTTCAAACTTCATACTTCAAACCTCACACTTCAAACTTCAGACTTCAAACTTCAAATTTCACACTTCAAACGTCACACTTCAAACTTCAAACATCCCAATTTCTCTATCATATGGTTTGACGTCATCGGCTAATCAATGTGTGCAGATAGCTTATGATCGACACCTTTTAACAGCGTAACAAAGGACTAATGGCCCAATATATTACATTCTTGTGTGTTTCAAATAGTGTAAACCCTGATCGGAGGGCTCCTTTATGAGAGTTCTGATCAAGGTCTTCACTATTTGCATAGAATAAGTGTACTCATCATAGGTACTTTGTTGGTAAATGATGTGTATACTCCTCGCTAGGGATTAATGGGTTATAGAAGAATAGCCTAATAGTAATACACAATTCTTTATTTAACATTTGCAGAAAACCAAACATTAAATTTGGTGAATTGTGTGTTTGTGTGTGTTGAGTCTTCAATTACATTCAAATATATTGCATCTAGATGCCAAGCATTAAAAACAATGAAAGAGCTTCTCCAAACACGACCGCTTTTACAATATAACGCGGGAAAATCTTATGTCGTCATTCGTGTTTATATAGTAACTGTGAACCCTGAAGTGTGAAGTTTGAAGTCACCACCGGTCTTTCGTACTTTTTACATGGTAATAGATTGTTTTCAATATTGGCCTCAATGATAAGGATAATTTCTATAAAACAAATTACCGAATCCGTGTCAAACAAACTGGATCTAGACCGGACGCACGGCAAATCTAAACAGTTATCCAGATCATCACCATCATTGCCATAATCGCAACCTTAAAATTATTGTTATCATTGTTACTGTTAATAACACCAATATTAAGATTATTATAGGTAAACAACAAGCAGTAAACTGTGAATGTACTTTACATTTTAGTACGTTCAACGATTTAGGGATGTCGGCATTACTGCAATCCATCTAAGATACATGTATATAAAAGGGGAAAATCATAATTTTCTCATGCAGGTTTTAATATATATTTATAAAGTTTGCTGTCGGTATGCTGATAGAAAGCCGATTCCCCCTAAAAAGTTGACTGCGCTGAGTTGTATGATTCACTTCTCGATGTTTACTTATATCATTATCATCATCATTATTATTTTTATCGTTATTATTATTATTACTATCATTACAGAGCAACCGAAACAAATGCATAAGCAAATACTAAAATCGTCATTTCTCCACCGAACCTATGTTGTGACCACTCATTAGAAGCGCATCGAGGAGACTGTTCTAATAAGAGGTCACAACATAGGGTTGGTGGGAAAATAAAGAAAGTTATTCTTGAAAGTGTTTTAATTTACGCATCTTACCTGGACCTCTGTATTATTAACCCTTCGCTTGCTGAATTTTAAAATACATTTCTCCTTCTTTACCCATGTCCTGTTGTATAATTACATATATAGTCGATGGAAATACAGTGCTAAATGTTCACTTGTGTGTTATGTAACCAACGACTACCACGGTAACTGATTAACCAAATACAAACCGTTCACGTATAAAATGAAATCCCAACACTAAGATTGAAAAAATATTCAAATGTTCATTTAGTAACAATAATTAAAGACTTTGTGACATTTTAGATACAACCTTTTTGTAGCTGACCTCCAATCTGAGCTAACTATCTATACTTGAAAACGATCATTTTCAATGACAATTGTGTGCGTCCATTTTGTTAAAGCCTATATGAATAATATATGTAATTCTAATTAGATAACTGGGCCACTAATACAATCAAAACAAATTTATAATTTGAAATTCTATACTCATCCATTGCATGCTTATTTTTAAAAGCAAGGTGCACGCCGTTGCCTCGTTGTATTAAGCACAACTGGCCTACTTATTCTGCAGCAAAAGACGATAGTCTTACTTCGTTAAACAAAATTTGAATTTCTCGCTTTCTGCTCTGTTTTGATAGCTTCTGCTAATGCGGCTTTTCTCAACTTTCGATTAGCCGTCAGCTTACGGGCGAATGTCAACACAGGAATGCTATGACTGTAGTGACACCAATCAATATTGTGACTTCTACCAACCTAGAGTAAGGAATGTAGAACAGCACTTACTGCAGCAAACAATATTCAGCCTGCCGGTAATAACATAGAGCCTGGTAAGGCGACATTCTCGAGCATGTACTAACTTTAAAAAATGATTGTGCTTTGTGTCATAGACAAGTCTACTCCAATCAAGCATTCATCATTTGACTGAAATGAAGATTTCCTGTCCAGACATCCTACACCATTCTTTCCTATTTCATAAAGCGTACACACCCTATTAAACACCAAGTAACTGTCGCCTCCATAAAGTACCTCAGTTACATTTCTACAAGAACATTTAACTACCAAGCGTCTTGTATATAAAATATTGCACTGTATGGCGACACAGCTTAGAACAGACAAGGCAGCAAATTACTTAACGTCTAATCTGGACCCAAACTGTTTGATACGGTTATAATGGATTAACCCTTTACTCCATATATACGCTTTTAATGTCTGTGCAAACAGAGTAGACTCAGATCAGGTGGCTTCTGTAGCGCTGTATGATCAGAGTCTGCTCTGTTTGCTCACGAAATAATACAGATCAGATTCTACAGTTTCCCTTGTTCGTGCTGCAATTATAAATCCAGTCAATGAATATTCATTATATCATTATCCATAGGGGTAAAAGGCTAACAGAGCTGCAACAAACGCAGCGTCCCAAGCCCCAGTCAAGTACAAGCCTTCCAGCTCTTTAATTACAGTAGGCTCCACAGAAACTCAACTTGACCTATCACTCTTTAATGTTATCAGAACATAAATCATTATGTTGTATTCATATAATTGTCTCGAACCATATTTACAAAAGAGAGCAGACATGTGACCAACAAGAATCACTGGCACGCCAAACTTATTTATTTTTTGTATGGAATGCCATTAGGGACATGCCTATCGCGTCTTGCCATTTGTTGCTTACCTTTTGTAATTTGCTACCAATCGGTACACGAAATTGTGATTAGTTAACCCTTTACCTAATGAATAATCTTGCAAGAAACTATCACTTCATGCCTATTCATTGACTGAAATTTGAAAATGGTACCTATACACGTAAATAAGTAGCCGTTGTATAAAATTTAGGATCAGTTCTATAAAGATCCATAAGCAAACAGATGAGTCACTGATCAGGCGGTTCCTACAGGAGCCATCTGATTTGGGTTTGCTGTGTTTGTAAAGGCATTAACATGTCTGTATCAGGTAGGGATGTGCTAGTTTCTCTTTGCTTGCTGGTTGCTACAAACAGTTTAGAGTGACATCGTTTGAGAGGTTCACGAATTAGAAACAATAGACACATGGCAAGTGGCAATAGTCATGTCCCTATCGGCATTCCATAGTATACAATTTGTTAACTGCTTTATGCTAAATACACAATGCCATTTATGCTACTTGATATGCCAGTTGGTATTCGATGTTTTATTGCTATTTGCAAAATATGTTCATATTTTAATAGCTCGCGTGAACTTTTAGTATTGTTTATAGTCTGTCGCATGTGCACATTTAAATTGTTTACGCTCTATTACCCACACTATATGTATATACATTCTATATATAAATTTTAATTTTGGTTCTGATCCATCTAAAAATGTAAGCCAAAGTTAACAAATACACCATAACGGCTCCTTATTCGTGCACTGTGAAAATGTCGAAAAGAAGCAATTGCTATGGTTGTAGCAATCGGACCCAAACGAAAATTGCAGGCACACAGGTACCTACGTTAGGTAAAATATGCATAATATTAGTTTACAAATGACACGTTTTGGCCAACATTTGGGTACATCTACCAGAAAAGAATACACTTAAATTGTGCTCAGACTAAAAGAAGTATAAATATACACATGTACTCCAAAAATACTGATCACAGAACTCAAATGCGATATACCTATATATGACGTTTGAAGCTTTTATACTTTTGACGTTAAGTGTGTTATAGTAGTAACTAAAATAACAACTGCTGATAGATAATGGTATTTGTGCATTGCACCATTTTCAGTAAGATCTGGCTGTGTATGTGGTCTTTGTACTTCTGAAGTTAAGCACTGAGCACACGATAACAAAGGGCAACAAGCCCTAATTGCAACGGGCTTCGTTAAAGGATGCCCCATGAACGAAACAGACATGTATAGATGAGCAAAATATACGTATTTTGCAACAAATTCATTTTGCAACAATAAGCCAACTTTTATTTATGAAGAATAAAAGAAGAATCACGCTACTGTCGTCTGTTTGACATAAACACACGTGATTATAATGGTCATTTTAAAAATAATGTAAGGAACAAAACTTTTGGTGTTAATTCACTTGTTTGTAATTATTGTACTCATTGTTAGTTTGGATTGAAGATTTGATTGCATAATTACATGATAAAGTAACAACAATTATACATGAAATGTAATGATAAATCACAAAAGTGTAATATTGGCATGTGGCGGAGCACTCCCAAAACACCAGGTTTATAGTAATGATGGATCTGTTGCTGCACGTTCATGTTTGCGAGAATATGTTCTGTAATATGTCATGTCATGACACTTTTCAATGGTTTCAAAAGTATCTTGGTATCTTTATGTTACCAGTTTCTATGTAAACTCATACAGACATGTTTATTTTGACAAATCAGAAGTCTCCATTTGCAGAGCAATATTTTCAAAACACCTGCTTTGAGTTCCAGGTGATTAAATATCCTACCATACCAATTTTCAGGCCAACAATCACAGGCCATCGCCTGGTTACTATGGCAACGGGCAATTTTGAAACACATGCCATTAAGTTTAGGATACCCAAATACCTCCACATGCCAATTTTCACCAAAATCGAATAATAATCTAAATTGCAACCTATCAGGGACCATCATTCCGTTACTATGGCGACCAACTCATTTTGAACACCTAGGATTGAGGTCGGGATACCCAAATAAACATCAATACTTACCAAATTTAAGTAAAATCGAACACTATCTAAATTTCGGCCAGTGTCCCTATTCGATTACCATGACAACCAATACTTTCGAAACACCTCCCAATAAATTAAAAGTACCGAAATATCACGACAAACCAATTTTCAACAAAGCCGAACGATATCTAAAATTCGACCAGTCAGTTCAACATTCGGTTATCATGGCATTATTATTATTATTATTATTATTATTATTATTATACCACATTTATATAGCGCTCTTTTCACACTGGATATGTGCGTTCAAAAGCGCTTCACATGGATGAAATCACTAACCGGAACGATCCGCATGATTATCTATCCAGACAATGAAAGATGTAAAATATATATGAAATCGCTAGCCGGAAGGAACTACATGATTTTCCACCCGGTCAGTGAAAGATAAGCAAAAGATATACAATAGATATAAAATCACTATCCGCAAGGAATAGCATAAACTGTATTAACAAACTTGATACAGACAAGTTGACTGAAAGCCATGCTCATCAATATCACAAATTAGAATAATCTGTATTAACAAAACTTGATACAGACAAGTTGACTGAAAGCCATGCTCATCAATATCATAAATTAGAATAATCTATAATATATTAACAAACTTGATACAGACAAGTTGACTGAAAGCCATGCTCATCAATATCATAAATTAGAATAAATGGGCTGACTGAAAATCATTCCATTTATATGACTATTGGGTCAACTGTTAGCTTGATAGGTTGGCTGAAAGCCATTCCTATCCTGAACTCAGTTGCCACTGTACATGACTACTGGGTCAACTGTTAGCTTAATAGGTTGGCTGAAAGCCATTCCTATCCTTAGCTTAGTTGCCACTGTACATGACTATTGGGTAATCGGTTAGCTTAATAGGTTGGCTGAAAGCCATTCCTATTCTGAACAAAACTGTCCTAGTAACAAATGTTGAAAAAGTGCGTTTTCAGACACCTTTTGAAACATGCCAGTGACCTTGCGTCTCTAATGCCTGAAGGTAGAGCATTCCAAAGTTTCGGAGCTGCATGCATGAAACTTCTCTCACCGTATTTTACCTTACGACTTTTTGGCACAACCAACGACAATGATCTGCTTGCTGACCTTAACTCTCTGCGCGGCCTGTATACGTCAAGCATGTCGACAATGTACTTGGGAGATTCATTGTGCATGGCTTTATACGTAAGAGTCAGAATTTTGAATTCAATCCGATGTTGAACCGGAAGCCAGTGAAGTTCCTTCAAAACCGGCGTGATATGATTATATCGGGAAGTTCTGGTTATGATGCGGGCTGCTGTGTTTTGCACTCTTTGAAATTTCCGCAGTGAGTTGTTTGAAATCCCATGCAGCAGTGAATTGCAGTAGTCTATTTTCGATGTAACAAGAGAGTTTACCAAAGTATTGGTAGCATCAGGTGAGAGGTACTTTCTAATATGGCCTATTTGTCGGAGCTGTGCATAACTAGACCTACACACGGAATTGACATGTGATGTCATATCCATTTGTGAATCGAGCCATGCACCGATATTCTTTATACACAAAGATGGCCTGATTTTAGAGGGTCCTACTTGCACACTAACCTCTGCAGGTACTTCTGTGTTTTTTGTATGAAACAGAATGACCTCAGTCTTGTCAGTATTGAGCTTCAGCATGTTCTGATGCATCCAAGAGACTACTTCTTTGAGACAGTCCTCAACTCGCGATAGAGCCTCCAGTTGACAGGATATGCCCTTGGGCTTAAAGGACAGGTATAACTGTGAGTCATCGGCATAGAAATGGTGATTAAGCCCGTGGTTTCTGCAGATTGAGCCGACAGGTTTCGTGTACATGATGTAGTGTTTTGGTCCTAGGACGGAACCCTGTGGCACGCTATATTCCATTTTAACTGGGGTGGACAGTTCTCCATCTACTGAGACTATTTGATAGCGGTCATTCAGGTAGGAGGTTATCCACTCAAGAGGTTTTCCAATAATTCTGAAGTCTTTTTCCAGGCGTTTTAGCAGAGTTTCATGATCGATAGTGTCAAATGCAGCCGATAAGTCAAGCATGACCAGAACTGTTATTTCGTTTTTATCTAGGGATTGAAGGATGTCGTTCTGAATTTTCAGGAGAGCAGTCTCCGTTGAATGATGCTTTCGGTATGCCGACTGATGATGCTCATGTAGGTAAATTCTCAGCAGTGCCCTTTTCCAGGGAAACGGACAATCTTGTACTTGTAAAACGCGAACCTCCGACGCCAGCCAGAATTCAGACTTTTGTAAAAGTATGCAGCATAAATCCTAGATCAGTCAAAAACAAGGCTCTTTCTATTTGCGACTATATTGTTTCAAATGACTTAGATGTGGTAGCCGTTACAGAAACTGTAGACAAATCATGCCTAAGTGAACTAGTTCCCACCAATTACAAAATTGAACATGTCCCTCGCTGCAATGGCAACCATGGCGTGCATTAAAGAAGAGAACAAAATTTGAATGCACATCTGCACATGACTAGCAATGGCATGTGGAGTTTTATTAGGATCAGACTGTTTCTTACAGAGAAATGTGTCGGCCAAGATCACGGCGTAAGAAGAAATACTAACAGTAAGAAGAAGAGTAAACACAAAACAATTTGTGCATTGACGTTTTCCTCAGTGATATTGTAGTAATATACATAATAAATTAGATTTACAGAAGGCCTGTAAAGTTTTACTTCTTTATTGTCAGTCTTTTAGGTTAATAGCTTTTGTACTTTTGAAAATTACGTCCCTGACAAAAATACAAAGTGTAAAATAATAAAGGACAATTATTCCAAAGTTTGGTTTGGTTTTGTTTTATCGGGGTTTACGTCGTTTTAACAGTATTTCAGTCATATCACGACGTCCAGCTAATTACAGGTGGAGGAAGACCCCAAAGTACTGATGACAGAGTTATGATTTTTGTGCGCTGCATTTTCCTTAAACGGACAGAAAAACGGACTGACAAGTATGATAAGACCCTATATAAATTACTAGTTCTTATCTAGTTTTCACTGTAGCCCATTGTAAAAGCTCATTAGAGAACGTGTACAATCATTTCCAGTTTGAGCAAAATCCTATAGGTGTGTTTGATATAGTTTTATCACCGACAATGACAATTTCCGACGTTTGCATGAGAATGACCTGTTTGATTTTTGGAATAGTCCATTTGAAAAGTCTGTGTTGAAAGGGTTAATACAAGTATGGTGCTCGAGCAAGTGTTATATGAATTTAACCAACATATACAGATTCACAAATGTGATTATTGAGAGTTGATATATATCGTAAGTATTCAGTTTCAAAAGGACACGGGTACCGATGGCCAAGTGGTACCATGTCAATGTAATTTATAAATCCTCACGTCTTCCATTTGACAGGTTTCAAACTGTTGGGGTATGAAGATCAATTGTAGATGAAACAATCTATAAGTGTTTTAACTGTCATCATCAAAACTTTCCTATCTAGATTTGGAATTTGTCCACCATAACCAACAATTATTTGAATTTCCTATATTTTAATATTTCTTTGTTAGATGTATGGTATTTTATTGAGATATATTGCATCATTGAATACAATTTACTTATTGCTATTAAATATATATAATATTAAACTCCGAAGTATTTGTGAAGCGTTTCTTTGATCATGTTAAAGTCATTCCTAATTCAGTGATAATATTAACATGTAGCTGTCGACTTTATTTATTTTTTAGAAAAAAGTTCTGTTTGCTTTAAAATCAAGCCACGAGACAGCGTCAGATAGATTAGACATTAATTACTTTTTCTGAATCTCATCCGATGTAACACTACAATTATTTTACTCTAAACAACAAACAGAAACGCCAAACCACTCACGAACAATTACAATGTAGGGAAGAAAATTAACAATGAGAAAGGTTGAACAGCAAAGCCACACTGTTCATGTATAGATCTCGTGCGATGTGTTAGGCCTACTACAATTATTTCACTCCAAACAACAACCAGAAACTACTCACGAGCAATTACCCGTGTAGGGATGAAAATAAACTTGAAAATGGTTAACATTTCCTTCCGCCTAGGGTGAACATTTCCTTTGCAAACACAGAATACTCAGATCAGAAAACTCTTGTTGGAGCCGTCTGAACAGGGTCTGTTCATTTGCTTATGGAATAATATTGATCAGATTCTGTAGTTTCTGGCACGGTAAAATATCCCTTGTTAATAGTACTGTTAACAAATGCGGAAAACTTCTTAACGGTTTTTATTTCTTACAATAATATTCAACAGGAAAAGGGTTAACAGCAAAGTAACACTATTTAGGTTGTGTGAACTAGACCTATCACTAAAGTTGATTAATACAGACTAATGTCGTTTTGAGGAAGTAGGTTCCTATGGCTTGGGACAAAATATGAAGTTAAAAGGGGACATATGTCTGTCAAATTTTGTGTAAGAGTTATGAAACACGGAGAAGACTGTCCCCACAGAACACTTATATGTATTAATGGAAAAGTAGTAAAGTCAAGCAGGCAAAGCCACATGCAAGACGCAACCACCACCAAAACACCGATAGACAGCATGACACACACACACACAACCACACACCCAAACGCACACGCACACACACGAAATGAACACAGAAAACACCAAAAGACACACAAGAACCAGGGACAAACGTTTGGTATCAATAATAGTTTTCAAGAAGAAAGCAAATGTCCAGGAAAAACGCGACGGACTGATGGACGGACAATGTGATTGCTATATAGCCCCACCACAGGTGGTGGGGTGTAATAAGGACGGATACTGTGTCCTGTCATATTAACATCTGTATGTTGTTAAGTAGGTGGATTTATATTAAGAAACGTAACCTCTTCCAGAAAACTCTTTTTGTTCGTGTAAGTCATACTATGGGCGTGCTCTTCCATGAAAACATAATGTTTTCAAGTGGGAATGGATTTACTTATCCCAAACTCTATTTCCGGATGGCGAAGCCTCACATTACTACTATTATTCAAGCTCAAAACTTCCACTCTGGAAGAACAGAACAGTCGAGAGATAAGACTATAAGCTTAACAGTTTTTAGTCAACTGTATCTTAGGTCTGGCCTATTTTACTTTCATTTCAGTCATTTACACTTGAAGGATATTTACCAAGTAGGATCAGTACGTTTATGCATCATGTACTATATAAGTGTATTCTGCTCCCGGAAACCCGGTAGTCAAAAGATGGTAATTACATAACCGATATTTATTAATTTCCAATGGCTTTGTGGATACTCTCTAAACCATTTTCTTCTTATTTCATTCAGGGATCACCAGTATTATAATAGCCTAAAACAAACATATGCATGACTGAAACTGAGACATTAATCCATGCTGGAGCAGCAAAAAGGTTAAAGTAAAGTCTTTCTAATGCGACCACATCATTTATTAACACAAGAGTCTGTAAAAGCAGGTGGTTGCTTTACGTTAATACATGGTTAAAATAATGCAGCAAGCTCCTAAATGGGCTTTCTACATAACTTCATAACTGCATTAAGCTACCATCTGTTTTTTAAAAATCCAGAATTTTACTTCTTTTTAGTGGGCGTATTAGCGAGACGTTACTGTATCTCCTTCCAGGTAGTGTGTTAGAACTAGAGGGAACACTGACACAGAAGGCCAGCCGCAGTAATAATATCCACTATAAAGTAATCAGCGTTTCTGACAGGCCATCTCCAAACCATGGGAGAAAAAAGAATCGGCTATCCAGGACTGGAAACTCTAACCATTGCATTATAGTACACCTTTCTAGTACGGTAAACATATGTAATGACTTGGTTATGAATGGCATATGTACTTTTTCTCTCAAGATGAACCTGGTTAGATATTTACTAAGGCCTTGAGATGGTGCAAGCCTGTCACTTAACCCATTACCTCATATGCTATTTTAGATACAGCCTCTTTGAATAAATCTACCAAAAAGGAGCATTAACTAGATCAAAGGAAAAGTTTAGAACTTTGTAGTTTGAAACCATTGTGATAAATGCTATATATAAATAGCAAAAGCTCTATTTATCACAATGGTTTCACAAAGTGACACTTTTACAGAAGCGTCAAAAGGCGTCACTATGAGGGAATGGGTTAAACAGCTTTAGTATATAGTAACTGCAAATGGATAATGCTTGCAAAAGTTTGTGAACATATATCACGCCTCAAACGATTGCTTTGATATTAATATATTTATTGCAAGTAGGTAGAGCTCATGATCATATAACAAGCCTAAAACGCATGTAGTAACATAAAAAGAATCCAAGCAGTGACTTCAAATTGTCGACACTAACAACCTCCACAACTTCATATTATAAGAATTTTTGTGCATTCTTTTTGCAACAATGTCAAAATTAAGTACACTGTCGACTGTAATGAAACTGACAAGTGCGTGATTCTGAATAATGTCATTTCTTTGACAGACAAAACTACGGAACAGAATGTTCTACATATATTGAAATATGTAATACATGTATAAAATGAGCCCAATTCCTGTTCAAAATAGAAACGTCTGTGCAGTTCACCTCAGAGGTAGTTTGCGAAAACCAAGTACATTGTATATAAAACTGTTGCAAACAGTGTAGTTCCAGATCAAATGCCCCCAAGGGAGCCCTTTGATAAACGTTTTGTTTGATTAATATTCAGAAAAAAAGGAGCCACTTTTAAGTATTCATCAGAGTAGGTTGTTTTGGTTGAAGGTGAGTTAACTTAACAGTATTTCATTTATTTCGAGACGTCGATGGCCGTCTGCATTAGTCTAGATACCAACCTCGGAAGAGCTGGAGGATCACAGCAGATGAGATGGTCGTCTGCATTATTCTAGATACCAACCTCGGGTCAGCTAGAGGCTTACTGACATGACAAATCCTACGTGCCTGGTCGGGATTCGAAACCACAGCGGCGAGGGGCTAAAGCGATTGTAAGTCAGTTAATATAACCACTCGGCCAGGGAGGCCCCCACTCTCTTCATCATGGTGTGGACGACTGATGTTATTAAAAGAAGGTACTCCATGTTACACAGAATAAGACAGTAAGCTTTATTAAATGGTACAGTAAACCCCCTCTAAACCGGACATAACATTCAATAAAAATATCAGTCCTGGAGACAGTTTGGTGTTTAATGCAGGGTGAAAGTCATACAGAGAGGAACTTTCTGTAAGATTTTCACTTTCACCCTGTATTAAGCAGACATCTGCATAAATGTATCTATATTCTTCTAAACTATAATTCCGGTTTAGAGGGGGTTTACTGTATACATGTATTCTACAAGAAACCATCAATATTTTGAATATTTCAATGTTGATACATAAAGGATGTAATAGAAATTAAGTTATGTATAGTGTGGCTTACTGTAAATGTAATTCTGGTTTCTTTTCATGTCTCAGACATTAGTTCAAGGTTCATTCCTGTCAAACTATGAGATGGATTATCGGATTTAGATAATAACATTTAGTTCCATTGTCATACAAGCTCATTTCTTGTAAACGGTAGCCTAATCATTCCTACAGACATACACTGGCAAAGTATACACATACATATGTGTTATATCCCCATAAAATTACATAATAAATCCCGCTGCCAACCTATATCCAGTCGGCAGACTGAGGATGGTGGCTTACTAACCACCCTCCAAATTACTCATCAGTTGTGTATTAGTTTAGCATCAGTATTATGTGAACACAACACTATTTAGTTTATACGCTGACATGTAAGATATCTCATGACGTTTCCTATTAGAATGTTGTGCGGGTCGACAGGATCAGTTGTGTTTATGAATGCGTGCTATATGTACATGTTTGGTTGATACATGTATATGCGTTGGTTTGTATAGATAGATAGATAGATAGATAGACAGACAGACAGACAGACAGACAGACAGACAGACAGACAGACAGACAGATAGATAGATAGATAGATAGATAGATAGATAGATAGATAGATAGATAGATAGATAGATAGTTAGATAGATAGATAGTAGCCTAATCATTCATTAGATAGATATATGTACATGTTTGGTTGATACATGTATCGATATATATGCTTTGGTTTGTATAGATAGATAGATAAGATAGAATAGATAGATATATATATAGATAGATATATAGAGATATATAGATAGATTGATAGATATGTAGATAGATAGGCTAGATAGAGAGAGGGAGACAGAGAGACAGAGAGACAGAGAGAGAGAGAGAGAGTATAGTCATCGAAGGGTTTTGACGTGTGAGACAAATCTTGAATATTATGGGTTTACGAACAACTTAAAAAACAGTTAACGACTAAAATGGTGCCTGGTTTTCTGAACTTCTTCTTCTATAATGGCTAGCATTCAAAACTGAATAGTGTGGCCACGCGCGGATTGTTAAATAGGAAAGAAATGCCAGTAGTCTTAAGCTACTCAGTCCACTTTAGAACTGAAGGCATGTGCTAGTCAGTGAAGGTGTAACCTAAAAAGCTAAGAAAAGACTTCAAAGTCTACAATATATACAGGTTTTGTTGTGCAGAAAAACATATCCATGAACAGCCTCCAACGCAGTGATCTCCCCTAATCCCTACCCTGAAATGACAAGGGAGACCACAGTGAGGAGTTTGGTGCTGCTTATATTGATGACACGGTAGTTGAATCTTAAAAAAAAAACAAGGCAGGATTTGCTATTTAGGAATTCAATAAAACGAATGCCATACTTATCTTAGTTTTCATACAAGGACTAGATGCTCGGTTTAAATCATCGCTCTCAAGCAAGTTTCAAGTTTTAGCGCTTTCCAAAATTTAAGACGGTGAACGTGAAATACACGTTATTGTCACACTTACACCATTGTCTCACAGTCGGAATTTTATGGTGATGTGATTTACAAACTTCGTAAAATTATTGGACATACCCATTTTCTCACTTTGTTCATCAAATATATAAAACAATTCATTAAAAAGGGATATGATCCTGTATTACTACAACATACTGCATGTTTGGTTGTGAACCCTTTTACAGTTGGCAATCACGCTGGCCTCTTTGCATGTACGCCGACAAGAAAGGTTTAGTACTCTATGAAGGCGACCTCTTAAATCCATAAATGGAAGGAGAACGTCGGATATCTGTACTATTTCATTTTTGTCGTACCCTTTATTACTTTTCTACAGTTACTCTGTTTGCAGCTCAATCATTGAGTACACTAGCGATAGGTGGATACAGTATGTTCAATTAAATGTTTTTTTGTTATACATGCACTTTACCACTGTATTTGCTGTCGCGGTTGTTGTAGATTAGTCTGAGAGGGGATACGTTTATTTACACTGTTTGTCTTTTAGGATGGGGATGGAATAAGGGTGAGGTTTGGCGCCCATAAACCGGTTTAAACCCCCGGTGACTTTTGTCACTGACCGTTCCAAGGCGGTACTTCCATCTTCCTCCTATTGTATGTTTGTTTTGTCTTTGTGCGTCTCTTGTTGTTTTTTCTACCTATGTACATTTGCTGTTTCCTTGTGTTGCTGTTCGGGCGAGTGTTTGTTCTGTATGTGGTGTGTCCTGCATGACTCATTTTTGTACTTTTAACTATTTATACATATTGTATTTGTTGTCAAAGTGTGAGTTCACTGATTTCAAATTCCACCACAAGCTATGTCATATCAAGGACTGTAAAATGGGGACCAGATTAGTGTTCGCACCAGTTGTTAGGATAATGTGATCGGGTTTAACTTCCACCATGTACCACGTCTCCGTAGAGTCTATAGATCTAGAATATTGTACTTATATATATGTATAGCCCTTGGTGTCAAAACATGGAAGCGAAAACAAACACATTAACACATACTTTGTCTTTTTTTTCTATCACACATGTTTGTAAAAATAGTTTAAACATATTTTATTGCCAATATACAATGCATATACAATCTGGTAGTAAATAACATAACCATACAAGAGAACAAATCATACCAATGTCATGTATACTAGCAAAATGGTCGGGCCACAAGTGCTGACAACATTAATTACGACCCTCCCCGTAAAAATAAATACAAAACATGTAGTAAAGGTCCATAGGAACTATTTTATTACTTTTTGAAGTTATAGATAAATCAAGTAACGTCAAAATGTCATAGTTTATCTATATATTTTTCTTCTTATCATTTGACACCCTCTGTCAGATGGAGCTTCTACACATGTCGTGACGCTCAACTTAAAAACTTAATCACCGAAACTTAACTCTTCTCTTGCTGAATTTTAAAATACATTTATCCTTCATTACCCATGCCCTGTTGTATAATTACATATATCTTCACTGTGTATAAGTATATCGCTGTGCAATCACTGCTGTGGAGTGCACTGGTTGCACAACAATTTGTAAATAGTGCAGACCCTGATGAGACAGCTCCTGCAGGAGCTGTCTCATCTGGGTCTTCACTATTTACAGGTAGGTATATTGAAGTGAATAGCAAGCGAAGGGTTAAACAACTGAATAAATTTACGCAAGTGAAAATATTGAACCTAATACATTAACCTTTCCCCCTCGTGACCATTTATGCATGAATTAACCACTTCATGAATAGGCTGATTCATTAACTTAAGTTTTTATAATATAATTTTTTAAAAAGGCAATTTATGCCTAGACGAAAACTGTAGAATCAAACCTATATATTCAAAAGCAATCAGAGCAGACCCTGATCAGACAGCTCCTACAGGTGCCGTCTGGTCTGGGTTTACCCTGTTTGCAAATGCGTGATAAGGCGTTTGTAGATAACGGGAAGGTTTAATTAATTATTACCTTCATGTTTTTATTTATTTAGTTTTGTTTTGTTGCAATTAAGTAAATACAAACTATTATTTAGAAGCATCCATAGTCATTCATTTTTTGAACAAAAGAAATACTGGAACTTGCGTTAATTTTACCCTTGGTTGCGCCAGTCATGCACATATCTAGTTATCTAGTACTCTTAATAAACGTAGGTACATAAATGAATTTCTTGTCTCTTCTGGCGAATATCTATTTATTCAAATTAACCTTTAAGCTATGGAATGACGTGGCCAC